>CM053595.1:311749005-311802889 GCA_028646575.1 Pseudocheirus occidentalis
GGGGGAACTTAATCTCCTAGAACTGTTTCTAGCACTGCCCTGGAGGCAGAGGACCTGGGTTTAAATTCAGCTTCTGATGCTTCTTACCTGTGTGATCTTGTGTAAATGGAGGTTCTTGGGTCTCAGTTTCCTTATCTGTAAAATAAAGATAATAACAGCACTGACTCCACAGGGCTGTTATAAAGATCAAATGATACTAAAGTATGTAAAGTGCTTTTCAGTCTTTAAAATGACATAAGAACCATCATTCCCTCATCATCGTCATCATCAATGGTAGATCACAAGCTGGTTGCTCCCTTAGTGGCCAAGTCCAAGTCTCTCATTTTACAGATGAGGAATCTGAGGCCCAGAGAGGTTAAGTTGCTTGTTCAGTATCACTCAAAATCTTAGGCAAGATTTGAACTCAGGTTTTCCTCACTTGAAATCCAGCTCTCCATCTACTGTTATGCTAATCAGGGTATTGAATTTCAGTTAATGGAGGCTCTCCATTGGATGAAGTTTTTCTAGTCCATTCAACTGTTTAGTGCCTTCTTGAAAAATTACCTTGCATTGTAAAAAATTGGCTTTTATGTATATCTATGGTCTCCCCTTAGGAAATATAAAACCCTTTTAGGCCAGAGATTCTTATGTGATTGTCTTTGGGTCCTCAGTGCTTAGTATCTAATAGTCTAATAAACCATAGGTATTTAATTAATGCTTATTGATTGACTTGAGCAAATTTGAGTGTCTAGCTTTGGTCTTTATTAGCAAGTCCCATTAAGTTTTCAAACTTTGGTTTCCCCAATTCCAGTGGAATGGGAATGTCAGAATTGAGGATATCTAAGGTTCCTCCCAGCTCCAACATTCAGATGATGAGATTTCAGTCATTTCTTTGGGAGCCTCTTCACACTTGTGATCCATATTGAACTTGGCAGGTCCCTTACATCCTAAGATTTGGTGGCGATAAACAGCTAAAATGACAATTGTAGCCTGAGCTGTCAGTGGTGTTTAGGAGGCTGCAGTGTGGCCGTGTCCATTACCATCATTGGCTTGGTTTTGGAGCTGCTTGCTACAAAAGTCCCTTTCAGGACTGTAGTTTCTTTTTTTTTTGTTTGTTTTTTTTTGTTTTTTTGCTTTTTGGAGGGCAGTTGGGGTTAAGTGACTTGCCCGAGGTCACACGGCTAGTTTTTTGTGTTAAAAGCGTCTGAGGCCGGATTTGAACTCAGGTACTCCTGACTCCAGGGCAGGTGCTCTACTCACTGCGCCACCTAGCCACCCCAGGACTGTAGTTTCAAAGAGCAGTTACCCCTGAATTGATTTGGGAGTGGAAGAGAGGGAATGATCTACCCTGGATAGTGAATGACTGTACCAATGGAAATCAGAAAGAAGAGGAGGGATGGACATCCCTCAGTTTTTTGAAACTTCAGCCAGAATTTCCTCTCATTCTCAAAAGTGGGGAGTGACTGACTTATTGTGTCCTTTTTAATGTGTCAACAGTACTCCAGATGTGGTCTGAGGAGGGCAGAGTACAGCCTAGTACAGGGAAGACTATACTTCTTTGAAGCATTTTGAATAATTTAATATTTGTTTATGCTGTTCTTTGTTTAGACACATCATTCATAAAGTTATTACAACCAGCTTTTCACATGACATCACTATCTTGTTATAAGAAAAATCTGTCTTCTGTAAAGCTGTGCAATCAATTATCCGTTTATAACATTGTTCCCAATTGCCCCCTATAACACTGTTTCATCTACCATCAACTTTTTCCCCCAGCATGCTTAAGATGCAAGGCGAGGTATTCCTCCCATTAGCGTCGTCCTAAAGTGGAAAGGGCTGCCTTTGAGGGATGGTTGAGATCTCCCGGCACACAGTGGAAGATGACTTGTTGGATGTGTTGCATTTTAGATACTTGTTGAAGTTTGGGTTGGACAATTGGCCGCCAGTTGTTTCCATCTCTGATGTTCAGTGACCTCCCTTGGCCTTTGGGCTTTAGGTCTATAGAATGATGGAATCTTTGAGCTGGAAGGAACTTTGGTTCATTTTGCCAGAACGGCCATTTGTGGATTGCGATGTCTCTGGGTTTAAGAAGGGATTATATCCTTCTTTGTCCTGGTGTCCTCTGTGCCTAGAGGGACATATAGATGGCACACAAAAATACTTGACTGATGGTTGGAAGATACAGGAGCAGTGTATGATGTGGTCCCTGCCCTCAGGTTGATAATCTCAGTGTGGAAACAAAGTAGAGGAAGCGGAAGTCATCTAATGAACAGAGTAAGATGTACAGAACAAGAATGGTGATAATCCCTAATGCGTATATGGCACCGTAAGGTCCTCGAACCACTTTATGTGTGTGGTCTCCTTTGAGCTCCATGACAAACCCTGTGAAATAAGGGTTGTTATTATCTCCAGGTTCAGTTGGAGAAGCTGAGACAGAGAGGTTAAGGAGCGTGTCTGGTAAATGTCTGAGGCAGGACTGGGACCAGGCTGTAGTTCTTTAATAAAGTTAGAGGACGAAGCGTTAAGTATAGACTGTGCTGGTCGCGGCCAGCTTCATGGAGGACACGGGTTTTTACCTGGACCTGGGAAAGAAGATGTATCCCCACAAGTGGGAGACTCTGCAGAAGGGGGAGGGCAGGGCATGAAGGAACAGTGTGTGCAGAGGCCCAAATGCTGTTGGAATGTCCTAAGGACAGCAGGGCCAGGCTGTGGTGGGGAGTGATGAGAACATTGGCAAGATAGAGTAGGGGTGAAGTGTGGAGGGCTGTGAATAGCAGGCTGGAATGTGGCCCCGGAGCTGGAGCCGTGGGGGAGCCTGGGGGAGCCTGGGGGAGTCTGGGGGAGCTGCTGGAGACTTGTGAGATGAGCAGTGATAGACAAAAGAACGCTGGGGAGAAGGCCCATTCAGAAGTCTCCATGCCTCCATTTCCCTTTACCTCTCCACACCTCCCCCCCTCCCAGGGATCCCTTTGTTTTGAGACCAGAAGGCAATAAATGATCCTTTCTGGGTATCTGGCTCAGTCCCACAGGCCATTTTTTTTTTTTTTTTGCTTTTTGGAGGGGGGAGGGCAGGACAATTGGGGTTAAGTGACTTGCCCAAGGTCACATAGCTACCAAGAATTAAATGTCCGAGGCCGGATTTGAACTCAGGTCCTCCTGACTCCAGGGCCAATGCTGTATTCACTGCACCACCTCCCACCTCCCCCACAGGCCATTCTTGTATATAGGATCACAAATTCAACATTGGGCAGGACTTTAGAGGTTATCCATTCCAAACCCCTCGCTTTACAGATGAGAAAACTGAGACCCAGATAAATTAAGTTGCTTGCCCAAGGTCACAAAACTAGTCAGTCAAGCCGAGTCAATAAGCATTTATTAATTGTTCACTACATGCTAGCACTGTACTAGAATTTGGGATTTCAAATATTTATGAAAGAAAGGTATTCCTTGTCCATGAGGAGGCTACAGTCTGGTAGGGAAAGCTGAAAAGTAGGGGTGGACAAGAGATGAAGGTTCTTGCTTGGAGTCGTAGTGGAGAAAGCCTGCAGAGTCAGGAGTGCTCACTCCTTCCACCGTCCTTGCCCTCAAGAAACTTGCTGTCTAATGAAGTTAGGGTTAGGCAGGGAGATGTTCAAGGTTAGATCAGTCTGACCATTGTTACCCGTTTTCTCTCCTCTCATTTTGCACAGCCATATTTCTTTGCCACCCAGAGCCCTACCCTGCCTTCACAAACCTTTCCAGTCTCTATACCCTCCCCTGAGAACCATTCTTCCTGCTCCTTCTCTTGACTGTTCCTGCTCTTCTTGCTCTAAGGATCATTTTCTTGTCCTGAACACCTTGTAGGATCATGGGATTGAGAGCCTGAAGGGACCTTGGAGAAGGTCATCTCCTTCAGTCCCTGGAGGATACTGAGGCCTAGACATGGTAAGGGACTTGCTCAGGAACACACAGGTGGCAGTGGTGGGTTCTGAACCCGGGTTCTCTGACTCCAACTCTATTACTCTTTCTATTGGGCTAAGTTTCCTTGGCAGCATCTACAGTGAGAAGCAGGCAGTTGGGTCATTATTCTACCTTGGATCTTGTCCCTCTCATTCCCTCGGTTTGGAGCCAGAGCACATCCCATAGATCACTTGGCCTCTCTAGTGGTTCCCATCTTGGGTTTCCTAACCCTCTCCCTTAGTGCCACAGAATCTTCTGATGTGTCTGCTAGCTTTTCACCAACTTTGGCTGCCTTTAAAAAAATGCCCTTGAAACTACCTTTTGAACTTGGCTCCTCAGAGCTTCTCATTCCTATCGCTGAGATGGAAGAGGATCTGTGGGAGGAGGCCCTTTAAGCATAAGAAGAGGAAGAGTTAGGCTGGCTCTGGCTGAGGGCTTGAACTTGCAACAGTCTTGTTTAGAATTGTGGGGAGTAATTAATGGGTCTCTGAACTCCCTGGCCCCTAATCTGGCCTGACTGTTGTCTAAACACACTAACTTTTATTCAGATATTGGGGCTGGAATCAATGGAAGAGAAAGGGCCAGTCAACGAGTCATAGCGCAGCTCGAACTTGGCCAAGCCAGGGGCATACAATGGCACAATGGTCATATCCCAGAATAGAGACATGTTGTGTTAAGTTCTTGAACTCAGTCCAGGTTCCTGGCTGGGCTTAGGGGTGGGGAGCCTGTCAGTTTTGTTGGCTTTAGATAGATCCTAAACAACATATGATGTCATCTGCACTTCCTGCCCTGATGGGCTGGCCCTCGCTGGCAGTGGCAAGTCAAAGAACTATATAACCTTGGAAGTAGCCTTTGAGACAGACATCAGTGGGACCCTGCCTCCTGGTGCTTTTAAATTCAGCTGCCATCTGACAGTTACATTTTTCATATGTGTTCCGGAGTAGCACGGGTGTGGCCAGAGGGCCTCTTGGCCTCCCTAGGAGGGACAGTTAGGCCCTTCATTGATTAGGGGCCTGTTTATGAGTTGTTAAGTGTAGATTGTTTGAACTGGGCTCCCTTGTATTTGGAAGAACAATCCTAGCTCACATCTGGAACATCATGTTCAGTTCTGGGCACCACAGTTTAAGGACATTGATCAGGAGGAGAATGGCCAGATGTGGAAGGGCCTTGAGGACATGGCATAGGAGGATGGGTTGAAGGGACTGGGTATGTTTAGCCTGGAGAAAAGATGACAGCTGTCTGGAGGTATTTGAAGGGTTGTCAAAAGGCTGGGGATCAGCTTTGTTATTTCTGGCCAGAGGGCAGAACCAGGGGCTGTGGGGGTGTGGTGGGAGGTGCTCAAAGAGGCCAGTGTGAAGAAAAACACCTGTTACCAAAGAGAGCCTTCCTGCAGTAGAATGGCCTGCTTGGTGGGGGGGGGGAGGCTCTCACCTGAAGTCTTCCAGCAAAACGTGGCTACCCACTTCTTAGAGAGGTTCTAGAGATGTTTCCTGTTCCTATTTAGATGATCATTAAGGTCCCTTCTAATTCCCAGGGAAAATCCTTTAATGCTGAGTATTTAGATTATGTGGGGTAATATTTATAAAGTGCTTTGCAATAAAGCATTATATGAAGTACTACTTTAAATTATATAAAATAATACTACTTTATAGATATATACACTGTATAATATACACAAATACATACTTTATATAATATACTTTACATAGTACGCTATATAAAATTATATAAAGTTCTACTATTACTACTACTGTTAGTAAATGATATATTTAAATTCTACAGGACATGCACATTTTTGTTGTTCAGCCATTTCTGTCCTGTCTGCCTTAGATTCTTTGTGACCCCAGTGGGCTTTTCTTGCCAAAGATAATGGAGGGGTTTGCTGTTTCCTTCTCCAGGATCCCCATTTTACAGCTGAGCAAACTGAGGCAAGCAGGGTTTAATGACTTGCCCAGGGTCACACAGGCAGTAAATGTCCGAGACTGGATTTGAACTCAGAAAGACGAGTCTTCCCAACTGCAGACCCAGTGCTCTTTCCACTGCTCCACCCAGCTACCCCAAACGCAGCTTTTACCAGTATGTCATTTTAAAGTAGGGACCGTGACTCAGCCAACAAATACACATAATGATTGTTATAATTAAGAAAAGTGAGGGAGCATAGCATGGCAGATAGAGGTCTGGTCCTGAAATCAAGAAGACCTGTGTTCAAATCGTGGGTCTGTGTGGCACGTGATAGGTTCTTAATAAATGTTTATTGACTTGCTCTTGAGTGATAACACTGATTGAATGGTCCTGGATAAGTAATTTCCCTTCCTCCATGCCCTAGGACACTCTCTTAAAGCTCTTAAGTTACGGATGAATTGCCAATCTACAGTTTGGAGGGAGTTTCTACATTGGAGTTTCCCCACCCTGATGAAATCACAGATTTAGACCAAAATTTAAAAGATAAAAAAAATCTATGTATAAAAATGAGTGTTTTGGGCAAACAAGTGATCATCCATAGCCATGACCATGTAAACAGGACCTTGGTCTATCCCATTGCTTATTGTTCTTCCTTGGCAACTGCTGTCAGCCTGTGGTCTGCCGCCAGTGGAACACTTGAGCACATGTGTATTTATGAACACCCCAGCTCTATGAGGAAGATACAAAGCCCTCGGCTCCTTGGATCTAGTTCTCGGCAGGGAAGGGACAGGAAGGAAAACTGTGAGACAGAGCTGGCCTTCAGTCATGAAAGCCAAGGGAGCTAAGTTTTGTGTGTGCTCTCTGCCACACAGTCCGGGAAGCTCTTATTTTTGGCAAGCCAGGCCCAGATCTGTGGTCTGGTAGCCCTGAGCAACCCAGCGCTGAGACAAACAGAGGAAGTTACTCACACACGACTCTCAGCCACTTCATTATCATCCTGGCACATCCAACCTTGGGCGCTCCAGAGAGGGGCTTCCTTAGCAGGCAAACCTTGGGGAAAGCAGACCAAAGACAAGGAACGGCTGACCATTGCGGTCCATCTGGAGCATTTGAAGCTTATTCATTTTCTAATTTGCTCACAAGAATTTTTTCTCAATTAGGACTAGCTCCAAATGGAAATCCCCTCCCTTTCCCACAAACTGAGGATGGGGAAGTGGAGAGACTAGGTAGTTCCCCACCTCCAGTTCCCCTAAAACAGACACCATCATCGTTTGTTAGATTCCTTCCTTCACTTAGGCTGCCAGAGACACTGTTGCTGGGCAAACAGTCACAAAAATCTAGGCCTGGAAGGACCCTTACTGCCCATCTATTAATCTATCAGCTCTCTAAGGGGCAGGGGCCATGTCTTAGCTTATTCTGGCTCTAAAAAATGTCAGCTCAGGGACATTGACTTAGCCTTTTAGCAATCCTGGGCTTCAATTTTCTCGTCTATAAAATGGAATTAAGAATAGTGGCATTACCCACCTCCCCCAAGTCTGTTTTGAGCAAAGTGCTGCTTTGTAAACCTTGAAGCGAAAAATGTAGGGAGTAGACGCTTGATTTCATTGGTATGAGGATCTCCTGGATGCAGAAACTGGTACCTTCTCTGTAGCTTGTAGCATTAGGAAGTAGCCTAGAGCATTGAAGATCCCAAGAGACTAGTCCAGAGTCACAAAGTCCATGTACATCTGAGGCAGGATCTGAACACAGGTCTTCTACTATACCATACTGCCCTTCTGGGCTGTGGAGATGGGATTATATTTATATATAATATATTATATAAATATGTAATTTATATATAATTATAATGATAATTATAATAAATTTGTAACTACCCCACCAAGTACTTAACAGTTCAATTATATTGATTAGGTGCCCTCTGAAAATTTTCTTACACTCAGATTCCCTGATTCTAAGAGTTCTGTAGCTGAGCTGCCCCTAGAACTCTGAAGCAGTCAACCATAGAAAATGATGCCCAGAAGACACTGGGGTAGATCCCATTGACAAGGATTTTAATTTATTTAACCCAATATGTTAGAGGCCTTCCTTCCTCCAGGTCTTGAACATACTGCGCCTACCAGTGAAGCTCTTGGCTTTCCACCTGTTACCCCTCACCTTTCCTGCTCAGTTCCCTGATCTGTAAGCCGCTAAGTTAGGAAGACCTGAGTTCGAATCCCAGAGCGAGTTCAAACCTATATCAATGGAGGGAGTTTCTTTGCTAGGAATTTCCTACGTGGATAAAATGCTCCCCCCCACCCCACTCCCCTTCAATTCCCTTACCAAAGAAAATTTGATTAATAACATTTGCACAATCTACCTCCTATCTTTGCTTTGAGGAAAGCCTTTTGCAAATAAATATCTCTGTAACCACCAGGTGTCACTGTGGAGCACAAGGGTGGGTGGCTGATGACTTGGCTTCTTCCCCTTTCTCTTGGGAGGGTGCAGGGTTGAAAGCCTCCTGGATCTCTTTGCTCTCTGCCTACTGGACCAGCTGGGAGTCAGGCCATTTTCCTCTGGTCCCAGCTTCCTTTCTTTGGGTCCCAGTGGCAGAGGAGATGGCTGTAGCCTCAGCTAGCCAGTAAACATTTATTAAGCACCTATTACGATGCTGACTTAAGCTCTGTGATTACAAAGAAAGTTAAGGAACTCACGAGTGAGTGGGGGAAGAAGAGATCAGAAGTAGCTGGAAATGGAGGCAGGGTTTGATGAGGTCCTGCCCATGGGGTGAGGAGGCTGGCAGCCCCTCCCTTCTCTGGATGACCTGGGAGGATCTGGTCATCGTCCACCCTCTCCAGTCGGAGGGAGGGCCAGGGAGCAAGGAGGAACTGGGAGTTTCAGAGAGCATTTCGTCTTGTAGGTATGGACTCTCCGATGAAGCTTAATGTTGGTCAGAATAGTAATGGGAGTTTAGGCTCTTACTTTAGTCATCAGGCAGCAAATGTGAAATCCTCTCTCTGCTCTTGGGAGTTAAAGGGTTATAATAATGATAATAAAATTAGCTCATGGTGCCCACAGGCTGTCTCTGACCAGTCAGCCAGTAAGTTGGACCTTAGCGTTTGTGTTCTGTGAAGCATAAAACTCCTTCAGGGCCCCGTCTCTCAATCTACACTTTGATTACAGTAAAAGACATATTTGTATGACACGAGAGGTGGGGGTGGAGGAAACAACTCTTTATTCTCCCATCTGGTGTTACTGCTGCTGCCTCCAGGGGCCGGAAGCTTCTGGCCAGCTTAGCCTCGTCACCCAACCTCTGTCACGATTCTGCTCTCATTTCCTTCTCTGCCATCTTTTGCATTCCTGCTGCTGCCACCATGGGGAAGAGAGCAGAGCTGCCGCCACAGACTTGCCCACTGCCCTTCCTCTTCTCTCATTCTAAGGTTTAGCACATTTCAGGATCTTGTACTGTGCAGTCCCCAACCCCACAGACTTCCATTATCCCAATATTGAGCGAGATCTCCCAGGGGACTCTGACTAATCCCTCAAATATGGCCACTTCAGTGTATACTTGATCTGATCAATGAAGACACTCCTTCTCCGCACATCACATCCCTCCATCTTTAATGGCAGCCCATGCAATTCTTGACCCACTTTCCATGGTTACTCCATAGAACCACTGAATGCACTGTAAGCCTTCCTGTTATGTAGGTAAGACATAAGAGTATCTCTTGGGCCAGAACCATGGCGTTAGAAGGGACCTCTGAGGCCCTTGCTGGCTATAGCTGACCATGAATACCCTGTCCAATATACCCAGCGAGTTGTGGTCATCCAGTCTTTGCTCAAAGACCATCAGTGAGGATGAGCCAACCACCTATCGTTGCATTTTGTGACAACTCTAGTTGTTCAGAAGTTGTTTTTTTCCCCCTTATACCAAGCTTGGCTAATTATAGGAAATATGATCTCCATGAACTCTTTTAAGATCTTCTATAGAAATTCTGCCTTGAGTTCCAAAGGCTCCATCCAATAAGAATAGACTTTATTTCAGCTACTCAGCTTACTCTGCCCTCTCCCCTTTGTTCTTCTTCAGTCAGCTTTCAGTCATGTCTGACGTACTGTGACCCCATTTGGGCTTTACTTGGTAGAGATATTGGAGTGGTTTGCCATTTCCTTCTCCTGCTAATTTTCCAGATGAGGGAATTGAGGAAAACAGGGTGAAATGACTTGTCCAAGGTCACACAACTAGTAAGTATGTGAGACCTGACTTAAACTTGGGAAGGTAAGTCTTCCTAATGCTAGGCTCATCCACTATGCCACCTACCTGCCTCCTTTCCCCTTTTCCAATCTATAATTTCATTCCCTTTCTTTGCCAATGACACTTACTATTGAATATCATCCTTTATCTTTCTTTTATGAAATTTCTGTCTATCATTTAAAGCTCGGTGTAGTACAGGTCTGTTTCCCTTTAAACACAGGTGTAAGTTGCAGAATCTGTTGGGAAAAGAGGGCTAGAGACCTGGGCATTTCTACATCTCTGTTACAAGACCCCAGGTGACTTCAAACAAGTTACTTAATCATTTGGACTCAACTTTTCTTTTTACAATTTAACTTAATTTTTTTTTCAATTAAAAATCTATTTTCTCTTCTCATTTCTCCTTACCCTGATTGGAAAAAAAAAGAAAAACATGTAACAAATAGAATATATTTGTTACAAAATACAAAATGTGTAGTCAAGTAAGACACATTCCCACACTGACTGTATCCAAAATATATGACTTGGTCTATACCTGAATCCATCCCCTTTCTGTCAGGAGGATGGAAACATGCTTCGTCCTGAGTCCTTTGGAGTCTTGGTTGGCCTTTCCACTGGTCAGAGTTCTCAAAATGTTAACTTTTGTGTCTTTACACAACTTATTTTCCCTTTCTGCTCTCTTTACTCTGCATCTGTTCAAATAAGCTCTTTGGATTCTCTGAAGCAATCTGTTTCATCATTTCTTACACTGGGCCTTACTTCTGTCTCGAAGCTGGAAGTCCTACTGCTTGCTTTTAATGTCATTGTTGAGAAGTATGTAGGTACCACCACACTGTAAGCCTAACCCCTGTGTGTGGTAGTGAAGGTCATGTTGGGATTTGTGGGAGATTAACAGACTTGGAGGGAATAGAGAAACCAAAGGGAGGGGGGCATGGCCCAAGCCAAGAGCCAAGTGAATAATTAGCCCAAGCCATCTGAGACTGGCAGGCCATGAATATAACACGGAGGGGAATAAAGTATAAGAAGGCCAGAAAGGTGGGAAGGGACCAGCTTACCAGGAGCTTTAAATACCAATCAGAGGACTGTATATTTGATCTTGGAGGTTCTTTGGAGCCGTTGGAGTTCATTGAATAGGAGGGCTGACATGGTCAAACTTGCTCAACTGGTGTTCAAAGAGAGACTTGGGTTGTTTCATCTGAGTGGTAAAGGGCATCATCAGAGCAAAACAGAAAACTAAAGGGGAGGACATGGTAGAACAAGATCCTGCAACATCTGGGAAATTGAAATGCTACTTTCTCTGATGGCAGCGTCTTCCTTAGGTGACTCCTATCTACACAAGGGAGATTTATTATTCTTACTTTGAGGATCCCATCATTTCCTTGTAGGACTGGCACTCAACACCTTAGACAGTCCCTAAACATCTGAGAGCCTCAGTTTCCCCATCTGTAAAATGAGGGGGTTGGACTGAAGGGCCTCTCAGGTCTGTTCAGCTCTAGATCTATCAGCCTATGATGCTAAGTAGTACTGGGTCCCTCGAAGAAGGGGTAGAAGACCAGGCACTGCCTTTATGATGATGAGTCTTTTCCTGAAAAATCTTCAAGTCCAATTTCTGGGCTTGACCAATGTTTATTTGGCTAGTTAGAACTGACAATGGTAGAGCCAGCTTAATGGTGCAGACAGAATACAGGGGTCAGTGTAATGTCTCCACCTCAGCTGGGCTGGCTGTCCTTGAATTACTCATGTTGGGAAAGGCTCCTTGGCTGGGGGACTGGCGAGCAGCCCTAGTTGGGTGTGACCTATCTCTGCTTTTCCTTCCCTTCTTCTTTGCCTTTCCTGGATTCTTTCCTTTCTGCATTCCTTCTCCCTTCTCCTTTCTCCTTCCTCCTTCCCCTCCTGTTCCTTCAGTTACTCAGTCCCATTTCTTCCACATATGTACTGGTTGAACCCCAAATCACATGAGGGAATATCCTTACATCGAGTATAGGAGTGATTGCCTTTCATTCCCTTCTTCCCCTTCCCATTTCCCTTCCCCTCCCCCTCCCCCTCCACCCTCTTTTTTCCCTTTCCTATCTCCTTCCCCTTTCCCTTCCCCACTCTATCTGCAGGGACCTGGTGGAGAGACTGCAGGATTAGGTCAGTGTGGGGACTTGGTGGCGGGAGACTTAGGAAGGCCCTTTACTCATTACCTATGGGATCTTATTTAATATAGGAAAATCCAAGAGAAGGATGTTCATCCTGCTGAGAGATTTGACCTCATCTCCTGGTTGTGCCAGAGCACTACTTTGAGAGCAAGATCAGGAAGCAGCCTTGAATGAGAAGCAAGGGCTGGGGTGGGGAAACAGGGACTTGTCTCTTTCTGTTGCCATGTCTTGCTAGCCATGGCTTTCTCTGCTCATCAGTCAATTAATCAACAAACATTTATTAAGCAGCCACTGTTTGTCAGGCACTGTGCTAAATGCTAAGGTTACAAAGATGAAGAAAAAAAGCATTGCCTACCCTCAAGGAGCTTACATTCTTATGGGGGGGACCAGAAGTAAGAATGTACATAAGTGAGTAGACAATACATGAAACTGACTGCCCATAAAATTGTTAAAGGCTAGGTGTTTTGGGAGGGAGGGCACAATCCAGAAAGACTTCATATAATTACATTCATGTGCATTTTAAAGAACTTTTCCTGCAACAGTTTTGTGAGGTATATAATATTACTTACATGAGTTACTCTGAGTCCCACAACTAGTAAACAAGGGAGGTGAGCTTTGAACCCAGGCTTTCCGACTCCAAATCCATCCCCACATTCTGCTCTACCCCAGTAAGTGGGTCTCTTATTGACTGTCTGTCCTTCATTGTAGTTCCATTTTTACTTCAAGGAGACAATTTTCTGGGTAGATTTCATGGACTTCATGTTGCCCACAGATGTACTGAAGGGACCCTGCCACTCTTTCCAAGTCTGGTTTCAATGATCCAAGGGGAAGACTTCTGTTCATAGTTTAGTTCATCGCTCTTGAAGGATTTACACATTATAAATGACCCTTCAGCACTATATCCAGATCCCATCAGCCTGGTCTTTGATCTGAAGTGCAAGCAGGACATCTGGGTATGAGCCTTACCAATCCTCAAAGAAGGAGCATTTTATGAGGTGCTGAAGTTTTGACACAATCCCTAACTGGAGCCCCAAGTTGATTTCCATTATTCAAGCTGGATCTGCTTTGCCATCTTCCCACTGTGCTAGCATCATTAGCTGATCCTCTAGGGATAGCTCACATGTGTTTTGTATGATCGGTTTATTAGCATAGTTGAAAAGAATACAGAAATTGGAATTGAGTACTATTAATAGACATGTTAGGAAGCTGGTCATCAGCTTAGCCAAGGCCAAGCATGGTGGGCAATTAGAAAATGCTTTGTGTACTTGCCCTCATGTCAAAGGACACATTTTCCCTAAGAAGACGTTGAAAGATGTGAATTTTTTGTGATGAATAAAATATTCACCATTTACCATCATTAAGCCTGTAAAATGGTATTGTTGTCTCTTGATTAAAGGAATAGAATCATAGACAGGTACTTTAGAGGTGACCCTCTCCTGTCTTCTCATTTTACAGATAAGGAAACTGAGGACCAGATAGGGGAGTTTAATTGTCCATTGTGACAAAGCTTCCAAATGGTAGAAACAAAGTCCTCTGACTCCAAATCTAGCATTCTTTCCATTATGGAGTTGACTTTCCAACCTCAATGAATAAGTTGGGAATAACGCTATTTCCAGAAAAACCTAGCCACCTTCATTACAATCTATCATCATTAATATTAATGTGGAAAGGGTTGCCTTGAGAGGTAGTGAGTTGCCTTTCCGCCTCAGATTCCTCATTTGTGAAATGGGGAAGATAAAAGCACCCACCTCACCTTCTCGTAGCAAGGATCAAATGAGGTCATGTATGTAAGCCTTTTGCAAGCATTTTAATGTTACATAATTGGTTAATAATAATAATAAAAGGTGCAGAGATACCAGAATTTCAGTCAGGAGAAACCTCAATTACTATCTAGTTGAACCCATATTTAAATAAGAGATCCTGGACAAATGGTCAGCCAGCCTTTTTCCTGAAGACCCTCAGAGGGGCAGACTCGTTACTGCTCAAGGCAACTCTTTCCAGTTTTTTTTTTGAATTAATTTTTTTTAATTAACAAAAATTGATTTTCTTTCCTTCCCCCCATTGGGAATAAAAAAGAAAAATGAAACCATTATAATAAATATGAATAGTCAAGCAGAAACAGAATCTCATATTTGCCATGACCAAGAAATATGCCTTATTCTGTACCTGGAGTTCATCATCTCTCTGTCAGGAGGTGGGTAGGGATCATGCTTAGTCAGGGCTTAAATTTTAGGCTTTTAAATTTCTCTTTACAATGTTGCTATTTTATAGATTGTTCTCCTGATTCTGCTCACTTGACTCTGCATCAGTTCATACAAATCATCCCAGGTTTAGCTGAAACCACTGCCTTCTTCATGTCTGGCAGCACAATAGTATCCTGACCTTTTAAAACCTAAATTTGTTTTTCCCTTCCCTATTTGACGGACGCTCCCTTAGTTTCTAGTTCTTTGTTACTACAAAAAGAGCTGCTATAAATAATCCTGTATATTCGGGTTCCCCCCCTTTCTTTCTTTGATCTCTGGAATGTAGACTTAGTAGGGGCATCTCTGGGTCAAAGGGAATGCACAGTTTAGAAACATTTTAGCCCATTCCACATTTGGATAGATGGCTTTCATTGTTAGGAAGTTTTTCCCAACATCGCTTAAATGGATCTTTTTATAACTTCCAATCACTGTCCCTATTTCTGATTCTTTCTGGGGCCAAGTAGGAGTCTAATTGTCCTTCCCTTTGATGGCCCTTCAGACATTTGAGGGCACATACATATGTGTATTGCCCTTTCTCCTTGTAAAATAATTTAAAATTTCTTTTCAATGGAACTCTTTTTCCAGTTGGGGCAGGAACCCCGATTCTTTTATTCATTACAGACTTTGATGGTTCAGAGGGCTAGGCCAGGCACCAAAGGCCATTCTGTCCCCTACAAAGCCTTCCCCCATTACTTCATGGGCTGTAGAATGTTTCAGGACTGGCCAAGTGCCAGCTTTCACAAAGGAAAGCCACCCAGATAAGCTGACAGTATTCTTGTTGTCTTCCTTTGGATGCCGGCTTGGTTTTAATCTCTAACTGATTAATTTGCCCCAGAAGAAAGAGAGAGAGAGACTCACAATCTAGTTACATGCACACTGGAGTGGAGAGCAGGTGGTAATGACCACTGGAGTGAGTGAGGGGCTGGCGATGGGGAGTCCTGATAGACGGGTGTCCTGGGAATGGAACTGAACGTTGTCTGTGCTGGTGAATCAGACTTTTGTCCAGCTGGGACAGCGTGGGGAAGGCTGTGCTGAGCCTGGGGAAAAAACGGGGCTTGTCTGGGAGCAGGATGCTGGGGTCCAAGCTGTGGTGATTCAGTGCTGGGGGAAATGGAGATAGCACAGGCAAAAGAACACTGATTTAAGGCCCAGAGAAGCCGAGTTCAAATCCTACTTATTAGGCAGATCACTTAATTTTCCTGAGATTCAGCTGCCTCCTTTTAAAATGAGGGGGTGAGTAGTAAGACCTCAGAGGCAAGGGGTTTTAATCTGGGATTCATGGATTTGTGTTTTTAATACTTTGGTAATTGTATTTTCATAGAATTGGCTTTCTTTGCAATCAATTAGCAAAATTGGAAAAAAATTTTAAAAATATAAGACTCTTATCATAAATGTGCAGAGTCAGGCATAGTTTGATTTATTTAAAACTGTGATTTTGAGAAATAGTGCCTAGGCCAATGCTGATCTCTGTTCAGAGGGCTTTTTTAGCTGTTGCTCCTGTGCGTTCTGGCTTCCCCCAACAGGTCCCCTGACAGATTTTTGTTTTTAAACTTCATTTTTTTTTTTTACAATTTACAGTTTTTTGTTGAAATCTTTTGGTTTGACATAATGTTCATTTCTGATTCTCTCTCCACCTCCCTTGTCCAGTGAGCATCCCTTATAACAGAATATAAAAAAGAGGAAAACCAGAGCAAGCTGAATCAGTTTGTCAGCTAAGGCTGGGTGTATATGTACCATTCCACACCCGGACGCTCCCACCACTGAAATGAAGGCAGGGAGGTTTTGTTTTTCTCTTCTCTTTGGTCAACTTGGATATTATAACTACAAAGTATCCTGATTAATTTTAAAACAAGATTCTTGTCAGATATTTTTTTCAAGTTGAGTGTTCATATGATCTTCTGTTTTTTCATGATCTAGAAATATTTCCAGTGTAAAATCCCGCCTGAAATACCAGTGATTAGTTCTTAGGACATAGAGTCACAGGTCTAAAACTAGAAGGGACCATCTAGCACAACCTTATCATATTACAGATAAGTTAAGTGACTTGCCCAAGGTCACATGGACCAGCAGAACTAGGATCTGACCCCCCAGGTCTTTTGTCCACTTTGATTTTGACATAGGACCATAGATGTAGAGTTGGAAGAGGGGCCTTCAAAGTCTTCTTTGGATCATAGATTTGGGACTGGAAGGGACCAGAGAAGCTATCTAGTCTCTCCTTCCCCCCATTACATGGATGAGCAAATCAAGGCCCAAAGAGCTAAAGTGAGTTACCAAAGGGGGAAAATTGGTAGGGAATAAGCATTTATACAGCGCCAACTGGTTTCCAGGCACTTTGCTAAATGCTTTTACAAATATGACATCATTTGATCCCCACAACAACCCTGAGATATAGGTTATCTATTACCACCCCAAATTTACAGTTCAGGAGCCTGAGGCAGAGATTAAGTGACTTGTCCAGGGTCCCACAGAGATAGAAGAGGATTTGAATTCACATTCTCTGACTCTAAAGTCAGTGATCTTCCATTATTTTTTGGTTCCCAATTGAACCCTGGTCCTTTGATTCTAAACTTAGCATGTTTTTTTCCCTTGAGGCAATTGGACGTGACTTGCCCAGGGTCACACAGCTAACAGGTGTAAAGTGTCCAAGGCCAAATTTGAAAGCAGATCCTCCGGACCCCAGGGCCAGGCTCTGTCCACAGTCCCACATCCTGTCCCACTTAGCATTCTTTCCATTGCAGATTTATAACCTTTATGAAATATGGGCATCTTTTGAAGGCTTTAAAAAAAAAACCTAGATATTTCCCTAAGCCTTTGTCTCCAGGTAGGCCTGGAGAGGAAGCACGTCCAGGCATTACCTCATAAATCTAAACTAGGGCGGAATCCTGGGACCACGTCCTGGGTCTCTTCTAAATGGAATCTTCCAGGCAATTTGTCTTCATTTCTAAACACCAGCCTCGAAGGACCTTGTTTATAGTTGCAGGCTGGACTGCTTCTCCACAAGTTAGGTTTTCCCCTGTGGCCTCAGGGACTGAGTCTTCTCTTACTCCCAATAAAAGTGTGTGTGTGTGTGTGTGTGTGTGTGTGTGTGTGCATAGGGGGATGATCTAGGGGAACAAGTAGGTGCCTTTGAGAGAAGGATCTCTGTTCTCAGTTAGCACAGGGCTGCACATCCTGTCTCAGTCCTTTCCAGGCTCATCTCCTAGCTGGGGAATTCTATGCTCAGTGGGGAAGGTCAGATGACATTCTGTCCTCCTCCCCAGTCCCTTTTCTCCCAAGAGAACCCCAAGAAGACAACACTGTGGGAAAACATGTGGGTGATTTTCATGTTTCTGGATGTCTTAAATATTAAATTTCCAGGAGTCGGGGAAAGAGACTCTTTTATGAGGTTCACACAGCAGACCCATTCAGGAAACATTTCTCTTTACAGGTGGAGCAAAGGCCTAGGTTTTTCACTTGAGACCTAGATTCAGCCTCTGGATTACAGTGGGGATAAATGCTATGTAGAAATCAGACCAAAGGCAGTGCTGTGTAGTGGTCAGAGAGCATGCCTTGGAGCTAAGAAATCCTAGGTTCAAGACCCATCTCTGCCACGGACAGGCTGTGCAACCCTAGGAAAGTCACTGCCCCTGTCAGTAGAGACAATTAGCTGCAGAGAAGGCGGTAGCCTGTTTCTCCCAAGCCAGCATTCTTATCTGGGAGTTCCTCAGTTCCTGAAATCTCAGGCCCAGCCTCCTGTGTCTAGCTCTTAGCCACCCCTGGGGGATGTCTCTCCTTTCCTTGGATGCTTAGCACTGAGCCTTCTCCTCTCCATGAGCCTTCAAGGGGAAATCGAGCTTTCTCTGCTCCTGTCTGCTATGGTCTCTTGGCGCATGGCCTGGGCCTCTCCTCTCCTCTCCACTCTCCTAAGGTAATAATTGATGTTTCCATAGCACTTTAAAGTTATCACAGGGCTATCCAGACACCATCTTCCCATCTGATCTTCACAACAAGCCAGTGAGATCGGTGAAATATTTGTTTGGTCCCATTACACACATGAAGAAAAGGACCAGAGAAATCAAGAGCCTTGCCCAGCATTCCATAGCCAGGAAATTCCAGAGGCAGTGTGTGAACTGAGGTCTTCTAGAGTCCAGGCGTAGGCTTCTCACCACATGGATGCTATGTTTCCTAGGATTGTAGAATTTAGGTCCAGAGCTAATCTGATCCAATCACTTTTGTTTTACCGGTGGGGAAACTGAGGCCCAGAAGAGATGAGAATACTGGTCACGTGGGCAGGAGGGAGCAGATGTGGGATTCAGAATCAGGTCCTCCCAGACCACACCATCCTTTCCCTTGAGTCATAGCTTGTGATCATGTTTCTCCTTCTTTAGACTGTAACCTTCCTGAGGGCAGGATCTCTACTGGATCTCTTTTTGCATCTCTAACGTACCCCATGGTAACCTGGCCACAGTAGGAGCTCAATAATTTTTGTTCCCAACATTTATTTATTTTGTATTTAATTTATGGGAAAAACAGGCATTTTCCATAACAGTATAAAAACCAAATAAATATTGACTTCCATCAACAGTCACACTCATTTCCTGATAATCAAGAGTTGTCGTAGATGGTCATGGGAGGTTTTTGAGGAGGCTGGCCAGCAGTTGTTGCCCTCCCTGCTTCAGAAGTGGAAAAGCTAGGGTCATACTAGTGAGGTGGTATTAATTAGGGAGGTATTAGTGAGGGTACCATGAGCTACATTTTGGAGTCGAAAAGACCCAAGTGCCTACCCTGGCTTTGTGTGACCTTGGCCAAGGCTGGTCTTATGTTGCCTCTCTGGGCCTTCAGTTGACTTACTGGTAAAAGCATCAGCTTAGACTGGGTGACCTACGAGGCCCCTTCTAGCTCTTGAGCTATGGGCCTATGGGGTCACCTGAGGTTACAGGATTCTGTTGAGGAGGTCTGCATTGGAGCTTCCTCAGGAAGAGGAACTCTATCCACTGAACCACCAAGCTGCCCTCTTCTTCCCTGGAAGACTTCAAGCGATGGCTGGGTGACTATATGTTGGGCCTGTCCTAGGATAAATTTTCAGTGATAGGTTGGAATAGATGGCCAGTAAGGTTCCTTCCAACTCTGAGATTCTGCGAGATTCCATGACTCAGTCCCAAAGATTACAGACATCAGAGTAGCTCAGAGGGTTGGTAGAACTTCCCAGGGTCCTCCAGAAAGTTCATCATCCCCATGAGCTACTCTGCCACCTTTATCATCTTTGAGTTTATTAGTCATAGAATCTCTCAGGATCTGGAATTGGAAGGAACCTCATCTGGTCCCACCCATGCCCAAACAGGGTCCCACGGGTCTTGGGAAATGTGTCCTGGGACTGGCTCAAGATGGCCTCTGGTTATTGTTTGAAGCCTTCCAGCAAAGGGGAGGTACTCTCGACCTACTCCAGTGTGTGATGAGATCTGAGGTCACAGGCTTCTACAACTGGGATGGGCCATGGAGGTGAGATTTTAATTTTTTTCATTCAGGAATCCTTTTTCATATAATTAGTAATAAAAACTAATTTTGATGTGAGGATTTGAGTGCTGTACATACATTATGTTATTTTAACTTCACAATAGCTCCACGTGGCATTTATAGTGATGGACTGAGCAGTTAAGTGACTTATCCAAGGCTAAGAATACCTAGGAAGCCTTAGGTGCAGAATGTGAACCTACTTTTTGACTCCATGACCAGTACTCTGGACAGCAGGGAGTGCTAGTTAAAATTACTATCTCCATTTCTCAGACAAGCAAATTGATGCTCAGAGAGGTCAGGAGTCTTGTGTTCAATGTCTTATAGCTAACATGTCACAAGGCTGCCTCTTGAATCCAGTTTTTCTTGGTTTCAGGCTTTTTCCTGGATATCATATAGTCTGTATAGATTCTGACTTTCTTGCTCTTTGAAACTTGTGGAATAGTTAGTTTCAGGGAAATATAAATGTTTCCTGAAATGTTTCACAGTTAAGACACTTAAGAACATATTAATGAAAAGAGCCCCTTTACCTCCTTCATTTGTATGGATGGCCTCCCAGATGAGGAAAGTCCCTCAACAGTGCAGGTCAGCACTTTCTTTATAATTTATAATATTAGTGAGCTTCCTAGAGGAGAGGAGTCAAATTTAAAGCCTACAAAACTCTGGAGTCTGGAAGAATATGATTAAAATGTAATTCAGAAATGTTTAACAAAATGAAAATAAATAAAAAACAAAATAAAAAAATAATAGTTTACATGATGCTAATTTGTGGTTTTCTAAGTCAATATGCAGCCTGTTGGGATCCATTTCTATCTGAGTCTAACACCAACGTCCTAAGGGATTAAATGACTTACCCAGGGTCACAAAGCTCAAAGGGGCACTTGAACCCAGGTTCTCCTGAATCTGAGGTTAACTGTACTTCTGTGGCTTTACCCTCCACCCCCATAGTCCTACACTTTCAGAGGCAGAAAGAAAAGCACTCTTGATTATTATGCGTTGGCAGAGCTTCCAAGTTTTGATTTGTTCCCGAAATCTGAGCTCAGTCTTGAGTCTTTAAGGGGAGGGAACTGCTTGGCTGGAGCTGAGCTCGTCACTGAGGCTGCTGAGGGCGTCAGGATTCCTAGATTGGCATCTCTGTGCCTTTCTTTTCAGGTGAGTTTGACCTTGAGGAGTTGCTAAAGGCCCTCTCTGGCCAGAGCAAGGTGAAGTTCAGTTGCTGGAAAGCTTTCTGCTCCCTCCCTAACCAGGCTGGGTCCTGGCATTGTGGTGCAGATGGGGAGAGCTCTGGAATGGGAGCCAGAGGACCCAGGTTCAAATCTTGCTCTGCCACTTAGTACCTATGGAATTCTTATCAAATCACTTAAACTCCCTATGCCTCAGTTTCCTCATTGGTAAAAAAAGATGGGAGGAGTGAAGGATGTGAATGGAGGCAAGAAAGAGGAGAACAAAGCAAAATTGTGTGAATCAATCAGAGGTAGTGCTCTACAGCAGAAAAATCCCAGAATTTGGAGTCAGAGAACCCTAGATGAAGAGCTGGGAAGGACACAAGAGGCCAGCCCATCCAACACCTTCATTTTACAGAGGAAGAAACTGGGGCTCCCAGACAGGACCAAAGGGGCAGAGATTCTGTGCAGAAAGGACCTGAGAGGTCGTCCAGTTCAGAGGGGTCAAAGTCTCTCTCAGCTCCGCAGAACTTCCCATTGTGGGCAGAAGCAGAGGAAAGTATAATCAGGAAATGTTTCATACAAGAAACTCCAATATGCTGCAACACAGATGATGCTCATTTGTAGTTTTCTAGGTCAGTCTGTAGCTTGCAGGGATCCTTTGAGGCGGCTCCCATTGCAGAGGTCAGGACAGTTGATTTAGAACTGGAACATTCTTTAGAGGTCAGCGTCCAGAGAGGTAAAGTCATTTGCTCAAAGTCGCATAGGTAGAAAGCTGCAGAGCCAGCATTTGAACCCAGGCCTTTTGACTCCAAATTCATTGGTCTTTAAAGCCATGCTATCTTTAAATTCTCCAGGCACTTGGGCTTTCTGATCTTGCTCACTTTCTAGATGCCCCCATCACTTTTTACAGATGAGGAAGTTGGAGTTAAGGGATTTGTTACACACAGAGATTAGGGGGCAGAGACAGAATTTGAACCCAAGTCCTTGGCTTAAAGTCCAAGGAAGTCAAACATAATTGAAAAATGAAACAGGCAGCCTCCCCTGTTTGGATACCATCCAGGAGGGGCTGACTCACCACTTGTTGGGCATGTTACCATGGCCACCCCATCTACAGCAAACACTTTCAGGTCATTTCATTTGCTCCTCACCTTTGGGAGGTAGGTTGTATTGTAACCCCATTTTATAGAGGAAGAAACTGAAGCACAGAGAAGTGACTTAATCACAGTCACACAGGAACAAGAATAGTAAGTGGCTGAGCAGCATTTGAACTCAGATCTTTCTGATTCCAAGTCCAACACTTTATGGTATAGTGGAGGTCACTTGGTTAAGGTAGCTGCTAAGTTCCAGCTTTTAAATTCTGTGCTTCTGTGAGTAACAGTAGACATGGTGTGGGAATGGTTTTTGAAATGCTTTGAGTTCTTCAGATGAAAGTTGCCGCATAAATACAGAGTCATATCATGCTGCTGAAACTGGAGTGGGGGTGACTTGCCTACTCCCTCCAGCCTTATCAAAGCCAGGGAAAGGGGATAGGTGAGAGAATTCTCAAGAGACCCATTCTCTGCGGCCTCTTGCCCACGTCAGCGTCTTAAAGCGCCTTGCTTGTATTGGGAGGGGAATGTCTTAAAACCAGCGAGAGACGTGAAGAGGAGATTGTCTGCATGGCTGGTCACTTGACACTAATGTTCTGTCTAGGGAAACCTTGTCCCTGAAACTTTCCCGAGGCCTATGTTTTCATGGGTCTTGAACCAGGAAACCAGATCTACACAATTCCCACACAGTTGCACTGCTGTAGACTTTTGTAGATGGGTTCTGAATAAACTGCTCATCCTTAGTGGTTAGCTTGCATAAGTAGATTCCTAGATACCGGCATAGAGCCCACCATCTTGGTTTGGAACTTAAGGAGTTTTAGTTGTGGGCAATTATAAGAATATACTCTTGGCTCAGAGCCCTCAATAGTGGATATAATTGTTTGTTTCTTTTTAGTTGACCATGTTGTTCCTGAGCCCGGGACCAGCCTGCTAACAGCCTTCGACCAGTGGAGAGAATGGGCAGACAGCAAGTCTTGCTGTGACTACTCCTTGCATGTGGATATCACGGAGTGGCATAAAGGAATCCAGGAGGAGATGGAAACACTGGTGAAGGACCATGGTAGGTTGGCAGTGACCCATCACCCTTGTGGACATGGCCATTCTAGAGCCTTTGTTTTTATTCATCATGGTGGGTGGCATTTATATATGTATGTTCAGTTGAGTTCAACTCAACAAACATTTACTAATCAGTCGATCAACAAGCATTTATTAGGCATCTACTACAGGCCAGGGGCTGTGATAGGTGCTGGGGATACAAATAAAAAAAAAATGAAACAGTTCTTGCCCTCAGGGAGATTACAGCCTAATCATTTGCTATATTACCCTGCCCACCCACTCCTGGGTCCTAGGGATACAAAGACAAAAGTGAGTCAGTCTGTGCCCTCCGAATGCTTGTTTTCCTCTTGGGGCTGGAGGATATGTACACAGATAAGCGAGTATAGTGTATCTGCCAAGATAATATACACTGATTTCATGGTAGAGGAAGATGGACGTGGGCTAGAGGAGGTGGCATTTGAGCTGAACCTTGAATCATCACCTCCTCTGTGTTGTCCTTTGAGTGGCCATTAGTGGTATGGTGGTGAGCCTGACTTCTCTCTAATATACTGCTGGCCTTGTTTTCATGCAGGTTTGCAACCTTGGCATCATTCTTGGATCCTCACAATGCCTCACATATGAGACACAATCAGAAAATACCTTGTCAGTTTCTCCTGAAAACGTCTCCCATCACCCCTTTCTGTCTAGTCACATAATCACCATCCTGGGTCACGTCTTAATCACCTTTCACCTGGGATGTTAGAATGGCTTTCTAACTAACCTCCTGGCTTCAAGCCCATCCCCAATCCGTCCTCTGTACAGCTGCCATGCTGATTTTTCCTAAGCTCAAATCTGACCATATTACCTCTCGTCTCCCTCAATAAACATGAGCGGTTCCCTAGAACCTCTAGAATCAAATATAGTCCTTCAGGGTCTTCAGGCATTCCAAGCCCTCCAATTGACCCATTCAGCCTTGTTGCTTTGTCCTCCTCTTCACACCCCCTTTTATCCTTACTTCCTTCTTATGAGGAGGAGAGATTTTGGCACCCATGGAAGAGTCCTTTTTTGCTCCTTGCTCCACATCATTTCCTTACTCAGTACAGTTACTCGGTTAGGAGTAACCACAGAGAGGATGCCTCCTGTGAAGTAC
This sequence comes from Pseudocheirus occidentalis, assembly GCA_028646575.1. Classification (NCBI taxonomy): domain Eukaryota; kingdom Metazoa; phylum Chordata; class Mammalia; order Diprotodontia; family Pseudocheiridae; genus Pseudocheirus; species Pseudocheirus occidentalis. The sequence continues at coordinate 311,773,364 of CM053595.1, forward strand.
TTTGGAAGCCATAATCACTGTCATTCCCGAAGCATTAGTATTTCCTGGGGATGTCACATTGTCCAAGCTTGACTCCAACCTCTATTACTTATGGCTGTGGGTTCTTGGGACACACATCTCCAGGGTTTTCTGAGGCCCCTGCTGAGAAGACTCTAGTGGGGGAAGAGGAGAGATTTTGGCCCCCGTGGAAAAGTCCTTTTTTGCTCCTTAGTTCCTAGCTTCCTAGCTAGAGATATTAGTATGTGTGTACTGGGGGATAGTTGAGCAGATGTTTGAACACCTGTTCTCAAGGGGAAAAAAGTATGTATGACACAATGTTTATGTTTAAGCATTATTAATATTTTCTCCATCACTTTCCCAAGTCTAGACAGTCAACAAAATAATAAACAAAGGCCTTGTTTCCAATGTCTGCCCATTTCCAAGGCATAAATATTTGTAGTGGAAATTTAACAACCAGCTTTTGGGTGTTCCTACAGTCACGTGGACAAGTGAACTGAGCAGATTCTATTCCCTGGGCTGCCAGACTTATTTTTTACAAGCATTTTGTAATGAGTACGGGCTGATTCTGAGGGCAGCTTGGTGACATCCTAGGTAGAGTGCTAGCGGCTGAGTCAGCAAGACCTGAGTTTAAACCTTGCCTTGTCCTTGTGACCCTAGACAAGTCATTTCACTTCTTATCCTTACTATCCCCTCTTTAAAGTGGGGATAGTGAGAGCACCTAACATCCCAGGGAGGCTGTGAAGGTCAAATGTGATAACTTAGACCAGGCTCAAAGTGCTTTAGAAATACTGGTGTTGTGATGCATTGGGAAAGGAAAGGAATCTGAAAACAAAAGGTAGCAGCAAAATCTCCCCAAAATCAAGTAAACAGTGAGTAAAACTGAAAAATAGGTCGGCGCAGATTGGATGAAGGGAGGGACAGCAGACGTTTGGTGCCCTTGAAGGCAGCGGGTCTTCCCTAGTCCTCCCCTCTCTAGGGCCAGGTTTCCTTTTCCCCCTCTGCCTTATTTGGTTTGTCTGACAATTCCTTCCACTTCTTTCTCTCTCTCTCCACCAGGCGTCAACTCCTTCTTAGTGTACATGGCCTTCAAAGACCGCTTCCAGCTCACGGATTCCCAGGTGCTTGACAACCTTCATTTCCCTTTTTTTTTTAAAGATAGTATGAGGGGCAGCTAGGTGGTGCAGTAGATAGAGCACTGCCCTGGAATCAGGAGGACTGGAGTTCAAGTTTGGCTTCACACACACACTCAGCTATGTGACCTTGGGCAAGTCACTTAACCCATATTTCCCCCCCCCCCAAAAAAAAAAGAATAGCTGGTATGTGTCAGAAATAGATCTTGACCTCAGGTTTTCAAGTCTCTAAGGCCAGCTCTGTCTTTTCTCTCTAGCTTTATCTGATAGAAGTGAAGTGACTTGTCTAAGGTCACACAGCACTGGGTTCGAATCCTACGTTTATTACTTACTTAAGCTATGTGACTTCGTTTCACCTCTACCAGCCTCAGCTTCCTCATTTGTAAAACCAGGGGGTTAGACCACAGAATCACAGAGTCATGGAGTTAGAGGGGATGCAGAGGCCACTTAGGGCAATCTGCATCCCCAGAAGAATGGCCATGAGCGCCCCCATCGTGTGCATAACCAGCCTCGGGTTGAAGATGTCTAGTGAGGGGGGAACCAGCCATTTCCCGAGGGCCTAAGTCCCAAGTTTCACTTTGGGACACCTTTAATTGTTAGGATGTTTTTTCCTGAAATCCAACCTCACTTGGCCTCCATTTTCAGCTTCCACCTATGGCTCCTAGTTCTGTTTACTGGAGCCAGAAAGTCTAGATGCATCCATGCTTGGAAATATCTATCCTTCCTCCCTCCTCCCATTTCCCCCAAGTCTTTTCTTGTTCTGGCTCGCCATGCCCAGTTCCTTTAACCTCTCTTCGTGTGGTATGGGCATTTTTGGGCTTATCAATATGGCACCTGTCCTGAACTGTGGCAGCTGGAATGAGCCCAGCCCAGCAGGGACTCTGGCTGTCAGACCGAGTGACTTCTGAGGTCTCTTTTTGATCTGAGTCCCACCAACTTGTTATCTCTCTCTTGTCTTGGCCTGCAATGGTGCCTGACATCCAGGCCAGGCTGTGGCTTGCCTCATCAGCAATGTTTTCTCAGCTTTCCCAGTGTCCATCAAAGGGCCGTCCTTAGAGTTTCCCTGAGAGAGCCTGAGCCTGGAACAGCAGAGTAATTAAGAAACTTCTGGGTCCCCATCCAGGATTTTCTAGGTTATGCTGCCTCTGAAATACCGAGTGGCCCCACTGCGTGAACCGTGCCCCATAAATGTCTCTTTGAGGGCTTGGGAAAGGAAATTTAAAGAGACAGAATTACAGGGAAACAGTGAAATACAGGGGCAGAGCCCTGACATTGGAGCCATGGGTCTCAGGTTCAAATCCTGGCTCTGTCATTTACCTGTCTGACCTCAGGGAAATCATTTTACCTCCCCCAGGCCTCAGTTTCCTCATCTATAAAACAAAAGGTTTGGAACATATGTCCTCTGCGGTCCCTTCCAGTTGTAAATCTGTGATTTGGGATGAATCATACCCTGACCCAAAAGATATTCATGCCTGGGGTGGGGGGTGGGGTAGAAAATGCAGCCACTAACTGGGTTAACTCTCTTCCAGATCTATGAAGTTCTGAGTGTCATCCGTGACATTGGTGCCATCGCTCAGGTTCATGCTGAAAATGGTGACATCATTGCAGAGGTAACTCGCTCCTATCCAATCATTTCCTTATTAGACCGAGATTGAAGCTGGGGTCTGTGCATGGAAGCTCCAGCCCTTTGGTGACAAAGCAGACAATGGAATATGCTTTTCTGTTCAGGCCTGTTTGGCCTCGCCAGGGCCTGGCACTCCCATAAGTCACGTACTCTCTCCTGAGACCACAGCAGTATAGAGCCTAGCCTACATAGACCTCTCCCCTTCCCCAGGGGGATCTGCAATGCCCTTGTTCCTGGTGTGGAATCCATTCTCTCTTTGGTTAAGCCTGGGTATTTGACCCTGGCAGTACAGGGCCAGGAAGGCATCACTTTTCAGCCTGTCCCAGTGGCCTCAAACACGTGGGGGACTACAAGCCTCTACTCAATTTGATCTGGATAAAGGGTCCCAGTTCTTCTCATAGGGTCTTTACTGACCATCCCATAGAGCCAACTTGGCCACCTTACGGCTTGGCTAAAGAACTCCCCATCCAGGTTTCTATCCCTCTCTGGGATTGTTTCCCCAACGATGTTATTTAAACTCTTTTCTTTGTTTTCTCTCTCTCTCTCCTGTTTCCCCATACCCCCACCTTCCTCCCCACCCCAACATCACAGGAGCAGCAGAGGATCCTGGAGCTGGGAATCACTGGCCCCGAAGGACATGTTCTGAGCCGACCTGAAGAGGTGAACACTTACTTGGGTGGCACAAGTTCATATGCCTCCCTAGTGTGCTGGGCAGGGGGCACATAGAGTGGATGTAGACTGGCAGCCTCCCACCCTTGAGGAGTAGCTCTTTCTGGACCTGCCCTGGATCCATCCGCCTTTGGGGTCACAGGTTGTAGGGTGGGCAGGAACAGCACACATTGCTGTAGCTTTTTAAGGTTGATCAAGTGATGATGCCCTCGTACCACCTCTGGAAATTGGTGGTATGAGCTGTTGTCTATAGACTCAGAAACTGAGAGCCAAAGAAATTAAAACTTTCCCAGAGTCTCACAGCTGATAAATATTGGAGCCAGGATTGAAGCCAAGGTTCCCTTGATCCAGTCAATCAATCCAGCATCTATTAAGGATTCACTGTGTGCCAGGCACTGTAACCTCTTTCAGGGGCCCCCTTCTCTGAGAGAAGAAGAAGGATTCCATTCTAGAACCAAGGAACAAGTGTGAGTGATGGTCTGAAGAGGGCAGAGGACAGGATAGAAGGAGGGAATAGAGCATGTAGAACATGTGATGGGGAGCAGGAGAGAAGGAGGAACAAGGAGGATGGTAGGATTGTAGAGCTAGACTGGGGCAGGCTCTCTGAGGCCATCTAATCCAACCCCTTCATTTTACAGATGAGGAAACTGAGGAAGGGGGAAGGAAGGGTTAAGTGACTCTCCCAGTCCCCACAGGGGCACACATCAACTCATTCTTGTTCTAGCAACCTTCTGGAGATCTAATCTCTTTCCCCTCATAATCCATTCTGAAGAATCCTTCTAGATTAATCTCCTTACTGCCTACCTCTGATCATGTCCCTCTCTTATGTAAAAGTCACCTATGTTTTCCTTCTGATTACATGATAAACCCCAGGTCCCAGCTTGGTGTTCCAGGGGTGCCACAGTCTAATCCTGTCTTATCTTTCTTACTTTGTCTCCTGCACCTTGCCTTGGTGAACACCTTCCTTCTAGCCAGACTAGCTTATGAGCTTGACTGACTCCCTCAAATACCCAAGGGAAAGGAAAAGGAATGAGCATTTATTAGGCACTACTGTGTGCCAGGCTAAGAAGTCTACAAATGTTCTCTCATTTGCTCCTTACAACAACCCTGGGAGGTAGGTGTTAGTATCATTCCCGTTTTACAGGTAAGGAAGCTGAGGCAGACAGTGGGGAAGTGATGTGCCCAGGGCCACATAGTTAGTGAGTATCTAAGCTGGATTTAAATTCAGGTCTTCCTGACTCCAGGCCCGGGAATATTCACGGTGCAACGTATCTGCCAAGGCATCTTCCTCTCTTACCTTGGCTCATGTGCAGTTACAATGATCCTGCTTCAAGAAAGGTGTAACTTGTGTTAGGCTTATCTGTTAGTACAGCAGGATGTGCTGTATTCCCCCAGGAGAGCATAAGCTCCTCAAGGGAAGGAGCTGCTCCTTTTTTGTTGTCACTTGTTGTCTTGGTTGTTACTTAAGAAATGTCTGTTGGATCCAATGGAATGAACAGAGGAGCTGGGGAATTCCTTGAAGGAGGGCAGCTCAGGTGAACAGTGAGATGGATGGGGATGGCTTTTTCATGAGAAGAGATGAAAAAACGTGGCAAGTCTTCAGCAGGGAAAGGAAAAAGCAGAGAAGGAGCCATGACCAAAGGCTGCCAAACCAAGGAGATGGCCACAGAGAATTTAGGCTTTGGTCACTAAGCAGAGCAGAACTCGTACCCCTCCTTCCTCTCTGCCCTGTTGCCTCTGTGAGGGCCCTCTATGGGAGCACCATTTTCCACAGTGGGCAGTTAAATTAGGGAGGTCATTTCCCCAAGAGTTGGTGCAGAATGAACAAAGAGAATCAGGAAGGACTGAAATGTTTCTGGAACATTGTCCCCTCTTAATATAAACCCATTCAGGGGGTAAGGTGGTCTTGGGATCTATCCCTTCCTTCACATTGGGCTGAGGTCATGTAAGACCATGCTCTTCCAGAGAAAAACCCATGATGCCATGTTGGAGACCAGAGGCTGGCATGGTGAGCTTGGAATCCACTATATTCTTGTATAATAGTTTCTCTCTGTAGATGCATCAGATGTAGCCATCCTGCCCACTTCCCACAGAAGGTCAGTGTCAGAAGGTGCCTCAGGGGCTACCTAATCCAACCCATATTAAAATTAAATCTTCTCTGCAGCATGTTTGATGACTGGCTATCTGACCTTTCCTTGAAGATTCCTGAGGAGGGAGAACTCACTACCTCTCTAGGTTCCACTTTGGGGCGGCTTTCCTGACTAAGAGCACGCTTTCCTTGGCCTCAAGCCGAATGAAGTTTGCAGCTTCCCCTCATTGATTCTAAGTCTCCCCCTGGAGATAAGCAGACTGAGTCTAGTCCTACCTGCAAAAATTGTGACCATCGTTTCCCCTAATGATTGTTGTCTTCAGACTTTTGGGAAGGGATGGACAGGGCAGAGGAAGGGAAGGCAAAAGGGAGAGGGTGGAGCCTGGGGCTCTCTGTAAATCCTCAGATGCAGAAGAGCTCCCAGGGCTGGTCCTCAGCATTCTAGCTCTAAAGGTGCAGGAGCCCTCAGATCATTTAGCTCAGCCGTCTCATTTTACAGAGCAGGACAGCGAGGCCCAGGGAAGTGAAGTTCACACAGCCAGCATGCATCAGAGGCAGGACTGCACAGCAGGCATTTCAGTGGATTTTCTCCCTTAAACTCAGCCTCCTTCTCCAGCAGGTGACCCTGTAAATTCCATTCACATCATGTTATCTTTGCCAATCGATGAACATGCATTTATTAAACACCTACTGGGTACCAGACATACAAAGACAAAATGAGGACCTCCCTACCCTCAAGATGCTTATATATTATAGGGAGAACCACGATGTACACACATAAGTAGATATATATTTTCAGGCCATTTCCCCTTGGGGATGGAATCTTCTTGTTCCAATAACCATGCCCACTATTTTAGCTGTGGCTTTAGGTCAGGGGAGTCCAAGGTTGCTGGACAGAGGTACCTGGGGCCTAATTGCATTTGTAAAGTTGAACCCTTGTCTTAACATGGTTTGCTAGTTGGATGGGGATTGTGGAGGAGGTCTGTGGGGCTGGGGCCATTTGTTCCTGTTAAAAACAAGAGCAGGAACAGATGTGCCCATCGGAGTGCAGCTGCCCGCCCCTCAGCACAGTCCCTGGAGGCCATTTGTAAGGCCTGAGCCTTTTGTTGAATGTTCCAAGTATTCCCGTGTGCCTCTTCTTCCTGTGTATTTGCAAAAAAAATATATGATGTGCTAACAGAGAGGAATAATTTGGTGTTTATGTGGATAAAGTAAGACCATATTCAAAGCCTCAGGAAAATGTGCCTCTCCTTGATAGAAACAGTCATCTTGAGAGTTTCAAAAAAGCTCCAGCAGTGAGTACTTAGGCTTCCTCAGGGTGCTGAATGGTCTGGGAAAATCACTTGGTTGGGGCAGGCAGCGCTGAGGAAGGAAGACCTCTCTTGTTTCCTTGGTTGGATTGGAGATCCAAGCTTAGAGCTGGAGAGGGACTCTCAGATCAGTCCGATGCCTTCATTTTTAAGTGAGGTCTCAGAGAGGCCACACAGGTCACGCATCTGGCAGAACTCAGTTACCGCTCCTCATTTTCTGGCCTAGGATGTTACTGGAAGGATGGATCTTTAAGAACACCTTAATGGTGAGAACCATCCCGATGTCCAGTGGGCTACCTGGAGAGGTTGTTGGTTCTTCCTCATTGTGAGCCTTTGAGTAGAGGCTGGCTGACCAGTCAGTGTAGAGAGGCCTCTTGGTCAGGGCCAGGCTCCCATAGATGGTCTCTGAGATTCTGGTGTCTGCTTTCTATGGTGAGCTCTTACTATCTCCGAATCCACTAAACAATATTTATTATGCATTAATCCAACCAGTAAGCATTTACTAAATACTGTCTCAACCACTGAACAAGCATTTAGTGAACATTTTCTACATGCCAGTCACATAGGGATACCATGAGAGGCAAAACCAGCCTCTGCCCCTTAGGAGCTTCCTTCTGTTCTAATTCCATGTGACTGGAATTGTCCTGGGCCCTGGTGATACAAAGACAGAGATGGCTGACCTCCTGAAGCTTTCAGTCTCCTGGTGGGAGGAGGCACCGATTGTCCTAAGTATAGTACCATGGGGCATATACAGACATCAAATGGACCCTTCCCAGTCTTTAAGGAACTTATTTTCTGGCTGAGGAGATAAAGTTCACACACTTGAATGATATTGAAAAATATTTAATGGATAAAAACAATTTGCCTCAGTTTCTTTTTTTGTGTGTCTTTTAAAAAACTAGCTTAAAAAATTGATAAAAATCTACTTTCTCTCCCACCTCCCCCTTGACCCTGTGACAAACAGGTGGAATTGAGCAAGACAGATTCCCACATTGGCTATGTTAAAAAAATCTGTCTTTACCCTGAGTCCATCACTTGTCTTTCAGGAGAGTTTTTATGTTTCATTTGCCTTAGTTTTGTGGGTAACAGTTTGGCACAGTGGAAAGAAGACTACATTTGGATTAGGATATCTGGGTTTAAATCTTGGCACTGACTCAAAATTACCTCCTGTTGTCTCCATTTCCTTGTCTGTAAAATGGATTTTTTTGAGGAAAGGGCTTGGTAAGCCTTGAGGATCTGTGGAAGTGAGAACTCTCACTGAGACTACCTGACCGTGTCGTCATGCTATTCAAACGTAGTCTTGAACTGGATGAGTTCTGGTATAGTTTACAGATGAGGAGATGGAGCCTGGAGGAGAAGGGAATAGGTTGTTCAAGGTTACTTGCTGAGGGGGAGCTTTAGAACTGGAAGGACCTTGGGAGATCATCTATTCTGAATTGTGAGACAGTGTGGTACAGTGGCTGGAGCCCATGATATAGAATCAGGAAAGGATTGGGTTAAAATCTTGTTTTTAATGCTGAATTGTGCAGCCCTGGGGAAGTCGTTAACTTCTTTGAGGCTCGAATTCTTCATCTGTGAAGTGGGTATGAGGTACCCGTCTTCCTCAGGCTGCTGTGGGGCTCCAATGAGATAAGGGGGTAAGATAAGAAGCTTGCAGGTGTGAAAGGGTTGCAGCAGCATCAGTGAGGTGCGCACCGGCTCTCCCTGATGTCTGAAGGAGAACATCATTGCTTAACTGGGGAGGGGGAGATCTGCAGGGACTTCCCGGAGGAGGCAGCTCCTGGATAGGGCTTGAAACAAGCTGGCAGATACAGAGGGGGAGGCTTGAAGGCCTGAGTCAAGGCTCAGAGGCAGGAGAGCAGGAGGCCCAGCTCCCGGACAGAGCTGCCCCGTTTGCCCAGAGCACTGAGTACTATGAGATAAGAACTTGAGAACTCTTGGACCCAATTGTTTCCAGTCTAAGGTCAGCTGCTCTGAGGCCCCACGTTTCCCTGTAAGAGGCCTGAGAAAGGAGGAGGCCCCTAGAACCCTGGATGCTGAGCTGAACGGGCTGATTCAGAGCTAAGTTACTTGTGTGGGAGGAGGAAGGTGGGAGCTGGGACTGGAGGGGAGGGGCAGCAAAGGCAACTGCTGATGGGAGGAGGAAAAGCTGGACCTGGAGGAGGCCCCGGCTTTATTTAGCCCCAGAACCACAGCTGGTGGGCGGCTGGAGTTTGGAGTCAGGAGAACCTGGGTTCAAATCCAGCCTCATGCACTTATTAGCTATGTGACCTTGGGCAAGTCACTTAACCCTGTGTACCTCAGTTCCCTCAACTGTAAAATGCTGAAAGAGATACTTCAGTATCTAACAAGAGAACCCCACTGAGGCTACACGGAGTCAGATACAACTGAAAACTTGACAAACACAAGAACCAGAGAATGTCAGGGTCATCACCTTTTCCTTTTTCAGGTGAGCAGGTAGGTGTAGAGAGGGGAAAGCAGTGAGGAAGCCCAGTGGCCAAGAGCTGAACTTGGAATCAGGAAGTGCTGAGTTCAGATCTAGCCTTAGACACTTACTAGCAGCGTGACCCTGGGCAAGTCCCTCCCCATTTTCTTCATCAATAAAATGGAAATAATGAAGCCTGGAGTTCTGGCCTCTTAGGTCTGCTGTGAGACCGGAGTCAAGTGAGGTTTAGAAAGTGCTCCAGAAGCTCTAAAGCTCTGCAGGAATGTCAGTCAACAAATGTGTACTCTGTGCCCGACACTGGATATGGGATCACCGTTTGAGAGTCAGAAGGGAGCACAAAAGTCCTCTAATCCAAGGGAGGGGGGTTGGTTTTCTAAGGATACCCAGATAAAGATTCTGAGACGGGGCCAGTAGGGCTAAGGCAGGTCTCCAGTGGTTGGCCTCAGGGATAAGTTCTTCAACACCATAGATGCCATGCTTGTCGAATCTTCAGCTGACAGAAAGCAAGGAGGAACAGTTGGCATTTTGACAGAATCAGGGTTCGAAAGGATCTTGATGGGCTAGAGCATTGCCCTAAGAATTCCCTAAGGCATTGAAATTAAATAGAGGTTAATGTAAAGTCTTCCAGTTGGGTTAAAAAAAATCAATTTTACAAGTACAAGCCAGGGAAGTCATGGCAATTTGCCTGGAAAACAAAACCCAGTCATCATAGGCCCCTCTCCTTCCCAGTGCCTTCCCCTGGGCACACCCTCGTCCTTCACTGTCTCACAGTGATGCACAGGGCGTCCCTCCCAAGTTTATTAAGACACAGTGGGACTAGTTCTTGCCTTTCTCCAACCATACCTTTTTAGTCCTGCTATCTTTTGGTTTTGTGGCTGTCCTATTGTCCTGTAGGTTGCATCGAGCATGTGGTTCACAAGCATTTCCAGGTCTTTTTCACTTCATTGTTAAGTAGCCTCATTTCCCCCATGGATCTTATCCCCTACACTTTTATAGTTTTTTTGTCCCTTTGAACCAAAGTGCAGGACTTTCCAATTGTCCCTGTTCATTACCTTTCATTGACTGACCCATTTTTTTCAGCTCCCTGATTCTGTCATCTAAGGTTCTCCTTGTCTCCTCCTGCTTTGCAGCATCAGAACATTTAATAAGCTGATAAACAATCCCTCCATTTCTTCACCCTATTGGCCTCTTAATTTACTGGTCTTGTATCATAGTGTGGAGTTGGATGGGAATGAAATCAGCTTGAATTTATCAAGCCAGAGCACAAGCTGCAGCATCCCCAAGTATAAACTCGAGGCCAAGCTACCATAAAATCTCATTAGAATGTGGTCTGTTCTACCAATTTAGATATAATATGGGTCACATCATGCCCCATGGAAAACTGCAAGTATACGCAGAAGAAACCTGATCCAAACACCATTAGACATGGCTAAGTGGGAAAGGATTTGGGCAGACAGCTTTCAAAAGAGGACACACAGGTTGTTATTAATCCTTTGAAAAAATGCCCAACCCCAGTAACTATCAGAGCAATGCAGATTAAAACAACGCTCAGATTGTACCTCATACATGTCACAGTGGCAAAGAAACTTAAAGCCAATGCAGGTCAGTGTTGGTGGGATTGTGGATGTGGGTGTGTACGTGTGTACACATACACACATATTTTCTCCTGGTGGAATTATAAGTTAGTAGAATCCTTTTGAAGAGCAAGCCCTAGGAATGCAGCAAAAATGAGGAAAATAATTCTGACATTTATGGTTTTCATCTCACTTATAATTGTAATGGTCAAAACCTGCAGGCAGTTCAAATGCTCAGCAACAGGGGAATGGGTAAATGACTCGTGGGATCTGCTGGTGCTCTCAAAGCCAGCAGGGAGGAAGAGCACAGAGACATCTGGGCAGCAATTTCTTTATCCACTAATGTGATGGAAAAGAGGCCTGGAGAAACAGAGCGCAGCCTGACCTCAGATTTGGAAAAGGGAAACGGATGAGGCCTGTCCTGATAGAGACTTAGGGAGAATGGAGGAAAATTCTGACATTTCAGCCACTGAAATGAATTTATTTCTATGTAAATATTTGCAAAGCAAATTTCCTTAGTTATGTTGGTGGTTTATTTTCTAAGGGGAAAGGGTCTAGATTTGTGATTTCATTGATTTATAGAACTCCTGGTGTAGAAGCTTCCTACATCAGTGCAGATTGCAACTTGTCTGTAACTGGGGGTCTAAGTTGCTTGGAGTCTTGGCATGCTAAGTGAGTTGCCCAGAGTCTCACAGCTAGTAAGTGTCTGAGACTGGATTTGAACACAGGTTTTTCTGATTCTAAGGTCAACTTTAACTCTTCATGTTAATTTTTAATAATTAAAAAATCCCTACCACCTACCATTAGTGTAAAAGGCAAAAGAGGTGCCATATTGTTCTTCTCCCCGCCTTCTTCACCCCCCCCACCCGCATTAGGGTTAAGTGACTTACCCAGGGTCATATAGCTAGTAAATTTCAGAGTTTGGATTTGAACTCAGGTCCTCCTGACTCCAGGGCTGATGCTCTGTTCCCTGGGACACTGAGCTGCCATCTTATTTATTAAAGAGGCTCTATTAAATTCCTTTTTGTTTCCTCTGAAGAAAGTTGTAGATGTTTAGTTTTCTTGGGGACTCTTGAAGTGCAGTGAGGGGTGCTGACTTCAGCCCTGTCCGTGGAATTCTGTCTCTCTCTGTGCCCACCTGTGCCTCTTCTTGGCCGTTGTCTAAGAACAATGCCTTGTCCTCCCTCTTCCAGGGCACATTGGAGCTAGTTGGGGAGGCTTAGCTTCTGATAAAGCCACTTGAGTAGAGAATCAGTTTTAGATTCAAATTTTCCTATCACTTTCCCTAAAGGCAGTTAAACTCTCTGATCCTCAGTTTCTTTTTCTGTAAAATGATGCGGGTTGGACGTGATATCTTGAGGTGCCTTCTTGCCCTCATCTATGGAAAACCAACTACTTCAATGATTCTGTTTCCCATATGTTCCTGGAGCATGTATAATGTGCTGGGCATTGTAGCAGGGATTTGAGGTACAGAAGAAACAGTCTGTGCTCTACATGAGCTGATTTTGCCCTGGACTGAGGGTGGAGGGAGGAGAGGAGGGGACTAGAACACAGCATATATGCTGATAAGCAAGTGTAATGTATATGAAGTGTATAAAAAGTCACTTCAGGAAGGACAGAGGACTTACACTTGGGGGAAAACAGGAAAGGTCTGGTGTGGGGCACAACCCCTGAGCTCAGGATTCTGTGAGGTCAAGATGGAGAGAGGACACATGGAGAGCGAGCTGTGCAAAGGCACATAGGGAGGAGATGAAATGTGTGTAGGAAATAGGCAGTGGAGGGGCAGCTAGGTGGCGCAGTGAATAGAGCACCAGCCCTGGAGTGAGGAGGACCTGAGTTCAAGTCTGGCCTCAGACACTTCCTAGCAGTATGAGCCTGGGTAAGTCACTTAATCCAGTTTGCCTCAGTTTCTAAATCTGTAAAATGAGCTGGGGAAGGAAATGGCAAACCAGTCCAGTATCTCTGCCGAGAAAACCCCAATGGGATCCCAAAGTCAGACACGATTGAACAACAACAATGTAGAAATGACAGGGAGCTATTGAAGATTTTTTGAGGAGACAGAGGAGAGGGTTATATCAGAGGTTTAGGAATATTGGGGTGAGGAAACCTTTCAGAGCGGAGTGCACCTGTGGATTCTAACAGTATTCAGGAGCGGGGACTGGAGAACAGAGCCGCTGGCCGTTCTGGCAGCTCACACGTGGATGTTGTCTTGCAGGTTGAAGCTGAGGCTGTGAACCGGGCCATTACCATTGCCAACCAAACCAACTGTCCTCTGTATATCACGAAGGTGATGAGCAAAAGTGCTGCTGAGGTCATCGCCCAGGCCAGGAAGAAGGGTGAGTGCAGCCTGTGGGCTGGTGGGAGGCAGAGGCTGGGTCGCTCCCTCGGGGAGACAATGCCTTTCCAGAGACTCCTGCCAAGCCAGCTACTTTTATCAAGCTCCAGCATTAACCTAATTACAGTGAACTGAGGCCCAGAGCTCAGGTTACTCCTTTGTTCCCCTCGGAAGACTTGCTTAGCGTCTATTTAAAGTTACCACACTGCAGAGAATGGGTGGGCAGGCTCCATCTTCGCCGTCTCCTATGCCAGGCTTGGATTTAATTCGATCCAGTCTAAATAAGCCTCCCCTGCATACACCTATGACATCAGCTTTCATCTGGTTGTGGAGTTCTTCTGGGGAACATTGTGCAATCAGAAGCCTTCTCCCCCCTGACTCATGGGGCTTTCTGCTGCAATATGGGTGGGGGAGCGGTGTGTTGAGGGGAAGCAATGAGGGTGCCTTTCTCATTCTTACTGGGTACATGAGTGATCTGGTGAATATGCGCATGTCCCCTAGTACTTATGCTGTTTCCTATTAGTGACCCAGGACCTTTGGGACAGAGGTAGGGTGGTGTAGTGAATGGGGCACTGGGCTTGAGGTCAGGAAGACTCTGGATTCAAATCCTTCCTCTGGCACTTATGAGCTGTTTGACCCTAGTTAAATCACTTAACTACTAAGTGACTTAGTTTCCTCATCTGTAAAATGAGGGAGTTAGAGTCAAGGACCTCTAAGGTTCCTTCTGTCTTTAAATCTAGGGTCCCACGAACTACTCTTTTATTTCTGAAAAGCCCATTTACTAAGTTATTAAAGCTCCACTTAACTTAGGTTACTAAAGAAGAGGCATGGTAGAAAGAGCACCCGAGCCAGGGTCAGAGGCCCTGAGTGAATCTGGGCTCTGCCCTTGTGGGGGCATTGGGTGAGTCACTCCCTGTCTCTGGGCTTTGTTTTTCTCAAAGATAAAATGAGGGAATTGGACCCTGTGAGGTCACTGCCAGCCCTAAATCTGGGGTCTGAAGAAGGAAGAGCACAGGATTTGAAATTAGGATATGGGGGTTCCTATCCCTTCACTTATACTGCTGAGCCATGTTATCTTGGGCAAGTAACTTAACTAGGACTCAACCTTCCTTGTCTATAAAATGGGGATAAGAATACTTTTCTTCCCCATCTCACAGGGCAGTAGTGACAAGAAAATTGATTTGTAAATTGTAAAATCCTCCTTCCTCTCCCTCCCTACTCCCTCCCTTTCTTTCTTATCTCATTCTTCCTTTTCTTCTTCTCTCCTTTCTTCTTTTCCTCCCTCCCTCCCTTTCTTTTTATTTTTTCTTTCAATTTCTGTTTTATTTGTTCATTCTTTCTTCTTCCTCCTTTCTTTTCTTACTTTTTCCCACCCCTTTCATTCCCCCCTCTTTCTTTCTTACTCCTCCTATTTTCTTTTTCTTTCTTCCTTCTTTTTCCTTCTCCTCCTAAGTGGACCCCAGGTTCTTCAAATTCAATCTGTCAAACAACTATTGAGCTCCCAGGCCCTGGGATCACAGAGATAAAACAATAGTGCCTGCCTTCAAGAAGTTTAGATTCTACTGGGGCAGAGCTGATGTGCTGCCTCAATAGGAAATAATAAAATGGCAGGTCCTCTTTTGGCATTCTCACAAGCCATGCCCAAGAGGAATCTCCATGGTTGCATATCCATTAATGGGCACCCATTGTTTTTGGTTCTGCCCTCTGGGGCCAAGCAGAACAAAGCTAACCCCTCTTCCCTGTGACAGTCCTTTGAGATACAGGTTCCACTGACCTCCATTCCCAGGAGGCTTGATTGCACTGGTGGGGGGAGTTTCCTTACACTGATGAAATGACAGGTCTAGCCTCCCCTCCCCCCTAAAAAACCACTAAAAATTATAAAAGAAAGGCTGGTATGGTTAAAAAAAGAAAGAGGAAGAAAGCAACTGAGCAAAATTAACCAATGTTTCAGCCATGTCTGAAAGTGTATGCAACATTCCCCATCCCAGCAGCCCTCGCCTCTGCCATGAAGCGTGGAAGATCGCATCTGAATCATTTCCTTCTCTTTTTCAAGTTTACTAAGAGTTCTGATTTGCCAGTTTGGTGATGAGCAGTCTGTACCATGGCCTACATGCCCTTTGAAGCTCTGATGGGCGGCCCATTCTCTATCATCGATTCCAAGGCTCTGAGTTAGACAATAGTTTCAAATGCCACCCCAGCCCCCAGTCTCAGTGCATTCAAAAGACTTGGTCAATGGAGCCTGCTTGGGTTGATGCCCCAACAAAAACTCAGGGCTCCAGCTGTACTGTGGGAACCACTGAGAGGGGGCCCCGGGCAGAAGCCCCAACATTTGCATTTCATAAAGTCTGTTGGTCAGTAGCCAAGGCTTTCTCACTCTCAGTAGGGCAGGCGCCTTTTCCCACCCTGACCATAAAGAAGGAGCTGGATGGAGCTGTTTGCT
Organism: Pseudocheirus occidentalis; assembly: GCA_028646575.1. NCBI lineage: Eukaryota > Metazoa > Chordata > Mammalia > Diprotodontia > Pseudocheiridae > Pseudocheirus > Pseudocheirus occidentalis. The sequence goes on from CM053595.1 coordinate 311,788,981, forward strand.
CAGGCCACCAAACCTTACTTGGAGACTTCTCAGAGCCTGGGAATGCCCCCCTGGCTGCTGATAGGCCTGGAGATCACAGGAATATTTCCCCAGCCATTTAAAGGCTGCAAAGCATTTGTATGGTGGTTTTGTTTGTTTTTTTTTCATATATGACTCACAACTGCTTCAGGAGGACCGGCAATAAAGATACTATTATTCTGTTATTTTACAGATGAGAAAACTGATGCTTAGAGACATTTGCCCAGGGGCACACAGCCAGGATGTATTAGAGGTGAGATCTGAACTCAGATCTTGCCAACAAAGTCTAGCATTCAGTCCACTCTTCCATATTTGAGGTAGCTAGGGGGTAGAATGGTTAGAATGCTGACCTGGGTTCAAATCCTGCCTTCAGACACTGAGCTACTGTGACTCTGGGTAACCCCGTACCCCTCACTGCCTTTCCCTCCCAGATTACCTGCAATCTAGTCTGTATTTTTGTGCCCAGTTTTGGGACTCTGTCAGAATGTGAATGCCTTGGGTTTTTAATCTGTTCTTTGTATCCTTAGTGAGTTCCTGGCTCAGTTTACTTAAATGCTTGTTGACTGACAACTTCCTCGATGACTCAGTTTCCTCTTCTGTAAGATGGGCATAGTAAATAGCAGTTACCTCACCAGGTTGTTGTGAGGTTCATGTGAGACTGCACACAAAGTGCTTTGTATGCCTTAAATAGAGAAATGCAATCTGTTTAGTATATATGCCATGCAAATGTTAATTATCTTTATCATTCGGAGGCTTCCTGGGATAGTGACTAGAGAGGGGCCTGGCTTCTGACTGGTACACACTTAACCTCTCAGCGCCTCAGGCAACGTTTTCAGTTCCAATTCAGTTTCAGGATTTGAGTTGGTAGAAGACACTTCCTTTGGAGTGGAATCCCCATATCAGTGAAATTGCCTGGATATTCTCTACCCCAGTCACTGTCATCATTATTGTTTGAGGAGTGGTTGAGGGAACCGGGATTCAGAGATCACATATTTAGAGTCTGAAGGGACTTCAGAGGCTGTCTAGTCCAACCTTGTTTGACGGATGAGGAAACTGAGTTTTGGGGATGCTGTGGCTTGCCTCCAGCTACAGGTAGTGAGGGTTAGAGGTGGGATGTGAACCTAGGTTTTCTTCATGATTCTATGCCCAAAGCTCTACCCACTAAACCACACTGCTTTAGATTTCAGGTGGACCCTGCTGGCTCTCTCCAAGCATTTGAAAGGCTCTTTCTTATGTAGGAGGGTTAGATTTGAAGGAATAAAAGAGAAAAGGCCTTTCTTAGACACCTACTATGTGCAGGCATTGTGCAAAGTATGGGGGTACCAATAGGAAGGGAGGCTGAGCCTACTTCTAAGAAGATTACATTGCCTTTGGGGAAACCAGAAGCAGCAGGGGAAAGCAACACACAGAAACTATTTCTGTTTGGTTCCAGAGGCCAGAATTAGGAACCAGAAATCCAAATCGCAGAGAAAGCACCTTAGGTTTGATGAAAAAGAAGGTCTTCCCTAATCTTGTCCCCGGACAAATCTCTCTAAGCCTGAGTTTCCTAAGGTGAAGGGGCTGCCCTCCTCCCAGGAGGTGGCTTGCCTGTGCCTGGAGGGCCTCAGGAGGAGGCCACCTGACCGTGTTTTGGGTGCTTGTGTGGGGAAGGCTTGTTTGGGTAGAGAACGTCCTCTACAGCCTGTTCTGCCTCTGAGATTCTGGGCATATTTTCGGAGCCCTGGGGAGTGCTGCCATACAGACAGGCCTCAGGTCGGCCCAGCTGAGGCTTTGGAGAATGTTTATTTTTCCCTTACATGAGCTCCTTCCCCAGGGTCCCGACACCCTCCTGACTTGGGGAGTTGTTCTTCCTTCCCAGGAGCAAGCTGCCTGGGGCCCTGCCCAGCTCCATCACCCACTCAGTTCTCTGTGAGATTCCTGAGGTGGGAGGCCCTCCGGCGTGGCTGGAGGAGGCAAACAGGGTGGCGTAATCTATTTATCAAAAGAGAAGTTGGACTAAGGGGAGAGGAGGTGCATTCTGTTCTGGGAAATGTCTGGCTTTAAGAACAGCCAGATATGTTTGTGTTTAGGAGTGTGAAGAGGGTCAGAACTACCCTCATACCCTTGTTTGAGGGACTTGCAGAGACAGTGTGGTGAAGTGATCAGAGTGCTGAATGCGGAGCCAGGAGACCCTGGGTTCAAATCCTGCCACTGGCCCTTACCGGCTGTGAGACCTTGGGCAAATCACTTAATCTCTCTCTGCCTCGGTTTCCTCAGCTGTAAAATGAGTGTGTTGGACTAGATGGTGTTGGAGATGCTTGCAGCTCTACACCTATGATCCTATGGCCCCGTGGGAGGGAGCCTGGTGTCAAATGGTAAGGCTGATTGTTGGGCTGTTGGCATTCCTAGGCACTGTGGTATATGGGGAGCCCATCACAGCTAGCTTAGGGACGGACGGATCTCACTACTGGAGCAAGAACTGGGCCAAGGCAGCCGCTTTTGTCGCCTCTCCACCTCTGAGCCCCGACCCGACCACACCTGACTTCCTCAACTCCTTGCTCTCTTGGTGAGTAGCGGACACTTCCTGACACCCCCAGGTTCCCAAGAGCCAGGGCTGCCCCCTCCGCCATTTTCTTCTCATTCTCTTGTAGACTCAGTTTCAATCGCATGTGATGGACTTAAGGAATGAAAACAGGCTTGCAGGCAGTTGTGCATTTCACCAGCCTGACCCCAGTGATGACTGACACTCTGGAAACCTCATGCTAGCGCTACAGAACTCTAAACAGCGGGTCAAAGGCCATGAGTCCATGTCACTTGGGGATCCTTTAAAGGAATGAGGAATGTTCAGAGAAGGTTCAGGAGGCATGTGATGGCTGCCTTCAAGTATCCAAAGTGCTGACATATGGAGGAGACATTTTAATTTTTCTGTTTGACCCCAGAAGACAGAACTAAGACAAAGGAGAAGCTGCAGAGGGAAATTTGAGTTAAACACAAATAGAAACGTCTGAAAAGCCATCCAAAAAGGGGATGGGCTGCCCTATAAGATCCCACTGAAGGTCTTCAAGTCAGTCAGTTTATTTTTAGTCAGCACCTTCTATGGGTCAGGCACAGTGCTAAGGGCTGGGTAGATACAAAGAAAGGGTAATGACAGTGCCTGCCTTCAGGGAGCCCACAGTCTAATGAGGGAGACAACATGCAAAAATCTATGTACAGGCAAGCTATAGACGAAGAATAAAGGGGACAGGGAGGGGACAGACATTAAGAGGGGATGAGGAAAGGCTTCCTGGAGAAGGTGGGACTTCAGCGTTCCAGGCATGGGGGATAGCGAGTAAAAACGCCTGGAGTCTGGAGACGCGCGTCTTCTCCGAGGAGCAGCGAAGAGTCACTGTCATTGGATTTCAGAGTATATGAAGCCTGGAAGGGTGAGAATGGGTCAGGTTCTAAAGGACTTTAGAAGCCAGAAAAAGTGTTTTAACTCTAGAGGCGTCAGGGAGCATCAGAGTCTATTGAAGAGGGTATTACATAGTCATGCTGCTTTATAGGAAAAGTACTTGGATGGTTGAGTGGAGGCTGGTTGATTACAGAGAGGTTTTAGTGGGGACCTTTTTTCTCTTGGTGGTGGGGAGCTAGCCTCTGAGGTCCCATTCCATTCAGAGATTCTGTGACTCTCTGGCCCTGTGAGGCTGCTCCATTGTGGGGCCAATCTCAGTCACTTACTGAGGGACCCAATAAATTTCATTATGTAGTCACACCTTTCAGGAGTTTCCAGTTGCCTGCTTAAGGACAGTGTCTTAGTGAAGCCCTGGTATATTTGCAAAATGTTTTATTGATGCTTTAAAAAAGAAATCACTGTCACCGGTAACTCTAGTCTTCTTCCTCCAGAGCACTTTCCCTAATAACAAATAACACTAAAATACATCGACCCATTGGCCTTGTCTGAAAGCATGTGCCTTGTTTCACCCTCGTAGGCCACCATCTTTTTGCTGAGAAGTAGTAGACATCAAGCCCCAGTGTTCTGGAAAGAAATGATAGTTCCAGTGATTTTCCCTTCTTTCTGGGGGAGGAAGGTGGGATAACTCAAATAAATATCGAGGGTCCAATATGCTGGACTTTTGCACATATCTTCAGGGTTTAATGGAAGTGATGAATAGTGGCCTTCCTCCCACCTCTAGGTATAGATCCCAAGTATATCTGAGAATGTGGACAGCAGCGGTTATCTCTTCATGCCTATCCCACATGCCAATGGCAAAGCAGGCTTAAGCATTCCGGGCAATCTCATCTCCTTTCCAGTCCTTCCAATTCACTGTCTGTGATATTTGCCTTTCAGTGGGGATCTCCAGGTCACTGGCAGTGCCCACTGTACCTTCAACACTGCGCAGAAGGCTGTGGGGAAGGATAACTTCACCCTGATTCCTGAGGGCACCAATGGAACTGAGGAGAGGATGTCTGTCATCTGGGACAAGGCTGTGGTATGGCATCCCCCAGTCCTGGGAGGGTCCCCTGCCCTGGGGTCGACCTTCCTGTCCGAATGCATTCTTGTGAGCTTTCCCCTGCCCCTCAAATTACCATGTGTGTCTTTATCTGATTATCTGTGGCATCCCAGCAGTAGAATGTAAGCTCCAGGAGGACAGGGGTTATTTTCCATTTTATCTCTATGTCCTGGGCACTTAGCTCAATGGGTAGACATTGGGTACATGTTTGTTGGATCTCACTGGTTTGGCTTTGCCCCTTTCTAGGGATCCTAGAGGCTGAGTCTGGGTTTTTGGTGAACCCCGTTCCTTTGTAACTTAAAGGTTTCTAGACTTGCCTGAAGCACTGATTGGTGCCCATGGTCACACAGTTAGGATTTGAACTCAGATCTTCCTAACTTCAAGTTTGGTATCCAATCCATATGTGGAATGGAACTGTGATCCTTTTCAGGGGCACTGATTTTATTGTTTGGTTTTTCTCTTCCCCAGGTGACTGGAAAGATGGATGAGAACCAGTTTGTGGCTGTGACCAGCACCAATGCGGCCAAGATCTTCAATCTTTATCCCCGGAAAGGCCGCATTGCTGTGGGCTCTGACGCCGACCTTGTCATCTGGGACCCTGACAGTGTCAAAACCATCTCAGCCAAGACTCACAACATCGTAAGTGCTTTAAGCCACGCAGCCCTTGCCTGGCCAAAGTGGGCTACAGTGGAACAGGAGACAGAACCCGGCTTCACATCTCACTCCTTACCACCACTATGGCCTCTTCAGCAAGAGGCTTGACCTTTTGGGGGCCTCAGTTTCCCCATCTGTAAGATGAAGGAGACGGACCTTTGGGGTTCCTTCCAGCTATAGAATAATCATCTTGTGATTATCTGGAGAGGTCATAGAGAGGGTAAAGGGCTCAAGATTGGAGTAAAAAATGCAGCAGGAATAGGGGTTGGGTTTATTTTTCTCATAGGAAACATCGAGGAAGAAAATTTAGGAGGAAAAATAGTTCCTTCCTTTTGAAATGACAGGCCTGTTGCTTCCTGTTCTCTCTATCAGCATTTGGATGCACTGTGGGTTCTTGCCTCCAGGGCTCAGAGGCCCTGATGGATAGGGGTGCTTCAAGGTCGCCTTCCTCAGGGGCAGCCGGCAGACATCTGTAATTGCTGGGCACATCTCTCAGCCCAGTGCCAGATGCCAGGGAGCTAAGGGAGGTCCTTCAAATGGAGCTCCTCCTTATGCAAGTCAGCTCTTTTTGGAGGGGCATGCCTTCTCTGGGGCTGCTAGGGGATGGTGGAACAGAAGCAGAATCTTGAAATGCTTATTTCTAAAGCAGAATTGGCCCACCTGGGACATGGCTTCTTTCTCTGTAGCCTTTTGGGCTCCTGGGCATTAGTGCTACAGCTTAAATGAGAATTCAGGGCACACCTTCCTTGCATTAGCACTCATTTCATTGAGGTTTTCTCTTCAATGAAATCAGAATTGAAAGAGCCCTGAGAAAGGGTGACCTTTGCACAGAAGGTAGGCATCTATCTAAAGCATTTGGCTTGGAAACCAGTCCTGGATGACTTCTGTTACTAGGGAATCTCTGGAACCGTTTTTCCAAGGTCTCAAGGTGTTAGAGGTTTCATAGGGATTTCTTGAACCCTTTTTCCAGCAGCTATAAAAGGTAACCTGTACTAACCTAACTGCCAGATGTAACAAATATGTTCTGAAAGATTCCAAAGGGGTCTTAGTGGACTCCAGCCTCAATATGAATTGATGATGTGACATGGCAGCCACAAAAGACTGAATTCTCAGGATCATTAAGACAGCAGTTCTCAACCTGCGGGTTATGCTCAATGTGTAACAATGAAAACACATCCTGCATAGCAAATAGGCTCATAACAGCAGCAAAATTACAGTTATGAAGTAGAAATGAACATACTTTTATGGTTGGGGGTCACCGCAGCATGAGGAACTGAAGTAAAGGGTCGCGGCATCAGGAAGGTTGAGAACCGCTGCCTTAAGAGAATTAGTGTTCAGATGAGAGGCGATCACCACGTTTGACTTTTCCTGGGCAGATCAGATCTCAGATCCGACCTTTGGCAAGAAGCCATTCTTAATCTGTCCTAATCTAGGCTATCCCACTCTGTCCCATATGTATCTTGTCCATAGTGGTTTACATGTCGTCTCTCTCATTAGACCAGGATCTCCTTGAGAGCTTAGCCCAGTGCCTGGCACAGAGTAGGCACTTAATAAATGCTTGTTGATTGACTGAGATTATATTTAGTTCTGACCAGTATTGTTTAGAAAAACATCGACAGGTTGGACCACGTATGGTAGAAGGTGATCAAGATGCAGAGGGGCTGGAATCTCTACAGTCTGTAGCCTGGAGAAGTCAGGGCACAGGGATGCTGGGTTACTGACTTCTAGTGTTTGAAGGTCATCATTTGGAAGAGTGATTAGACAGATTCACTTCTAATAGTAAAGGGAAAGGTGCAGACACAAAGATAGGAAAAACTCTTTGGAGGACAAGCCTGCTAAGGTTAGCACCTTCCTCGGGTGGCATGGGCTTTCTGGAGTTGGGGAGGAGGGGCTAAGGGTTAGTGCTGTCCTGGGGTGGAATGGGCTACCCCTCCTCGGAGGTCCTGGGGCCAAGGCCTGACGGCCTCTCATTGAAGAGCTAGAGTGAGGATTCTTTTGGGTTGGAGCAGCATGTAGCACCTTACTTGGCCCAGAATAGGAACTTAATAGTTTGATGGATGGGTGCCGCCATCCCTTTTGTCTGTGAGATCCTTTCATTTCATGACCCCCTTGGTAAGAATGAAGCCTCTGAGGGTGGGTAGGGCTCCTGGAGGAGAGGAGAGGAAGAGACAAGTCTTTTAGGCCCAGAGCAGAGGTCCATCAGCAGCTGAATGCAGCCCAATGGTGAAGTTTGGGTTCAGTCACAGGGGTTGCACTGGAGGACCTAGAGGGCCACATGTGGCCCGGAGGCTGCAGGTTCCCCACCCCTGGTCCAGAGGATGCCACCTCCTGCCTGCCTCTCACTCTCAAGGTGACCTTATTCATGCCTTTGTACTGTCATGGTCCCAGATTCCTCTCACCACCATGGAAGACCAGGTCCTAAGAAGGCCCCAAGTTCTTTGGAGGGCTTTTGGAAAACGCCCTGCAGAGGCTTCCCTGTCTCCCACCCCAACCCCTCAGTGTTTTCTAGGTTGTGCTAATGCAATTTAATTTGGAACATTATCCTAATGGGTTTTAACAGGTCTGTCTCCTTTCATTGGAGTTTTCCAGGCATCAGGCCAGATTGGTAATTTTAGGGGAAATGGCTTGGGGGAGGGGAAAGCCTTTGGACTTGGAGCCAGGAAGCTGGACTTCCTGGTCCTGGATCCAGCATGTGGCAGCTGTGTGGCCCTGCCTCAGTCCTTTCACTGCCCTCAGCCTCCGTTTCTTCATCTGTCAAACAGGTAATAACTCTGACCTTAGATTCTTGTGAGGTAATCATTGGAGCCTTAAATGCTGTGGGAAAATGAACTTTAGGAGATTATTGTTACCAGATTGAGGCAGGTGGAGCACGCATGGTCTTTCCTTTTTATTTGGTTTAATTGGTGCCTTTCAGTTTTATTTTATGTGCTCTCTTTATTTTAAAGTTTTTCTTGGTTTTATTTTTCCATCAGTCATTTCTGAATATCTTGTTCCTCATCTGTCCAGAGAACCAGCCTTTTCAATAAAAACAGAAAAAAAAGGCAGATGAGCAAGACCAAGCAGCACACAGCTGGAAGCTGAAAGTGCCAGCAGTGTTTCACACCCATAGGCCCCCACCTCCCCAAGAAAAGGAAGGAGAGAACGTGTTGTTGGTGCTGTGGTTGGTGCTACAGTGCCTGGGCTCTGAGGCCCCTCAGCTCTGACCATGGTACTGGACTCACCTGGAAGCCCCAGGCCTGTCCAGTAGCATTCAAAGCTTGGCTTTCCCTCCTTTTTAAATGAGAGAAGCACCATTCACCTCAAGTGTTGTTCTGGTGAAATCCATGCATACAATGTCAGGCAAAATTGGGAAAGACTCCCAGCATGACTGGGGAGGACCGAGGGAGGGAGGGACCTGGCTCTTTGGAGAGGAGACTACCCAGCGGGAGATCTCAGAGCCATTGGTTTGTGTGTGTGTGTGTGTGTGTGTGTGTGTGTGTGTGTGTGTGTGTGAGTGTGTGTGTGTGTGTGTATGTGAGTGTGTGCCCGTGTGTGTGTGTGTGTGCCTGTGTGTGTGAGTGTGAGAGTGTGTGTGTGTGTGTGTGTTTGTGTGTGTGTGTGTGAGTGTGCCTGTGTGTGTGTGTGTATATGTGCAGGTGCATACCCTGTGCTGCACACTAGAGATACAAAGACCAGAAATGAACAATCCTTGCCCTCAGGGAGCTTATGTTCGATTCACTCCTCACCTTGTCTGTGATTGATCATCTTAGAGAACTGTTGGAGGCAGCCTGGTGGCTCAGAGGGTAGAGTGTTGGGCCTGGAGTCAGGAAGACCTGAGCTCAAAAGCAGCGTCAGACCCTTACGAGATGTGTCGCTTAACCCCTGTTTCCCTCAATCCACTGGAGAAGGAATGGCAAACCACTCTAGTAGCTTTGCTAAGGAAACCGAGCGGATGGTGTTGACATGCTTTGGTCTACGCAGGGTCATGAGGAGTTGGATGTGACTGAATGAACAACAGAGAATAGTTGGGGGGGTGCGGCCGCGTGGCCCCTCGAGTTCACAAGCGTTTACTCAGTACCTCCTGTTGCCAGACCCTGTGCTCAGCATTGCAGATACAGAGAAAGACCAGCATAGTCCCCACTCACCAGCAGAACAGGATACAGGACAGTGCTGCAGTTACTAAGGCCTAGTCACCAAGGTTGGGCGCCTCCTTATTTGTGGCCATCAGGGCTACCTGTGGAGGTCAAGGTTGGGCTGGGTGGTATCTGAGGCCCTCTCTGATTAGGCCGAGCCAAGGGGGAGGCTCAGCAGCTGAGTGTGGCCTGGAACGGCCATTTGCACAGATCTGACCCTGGCCATCTTCCTGGGGTTATTTCTGCTTGTGGATTCATTGGTCAGAGGCCGGCTAGTCCAACTCTTTCCTTTTACCAAGGGGAAACTGAGGACCCACAGAGACTGTAACTAACCCAAGCTCTCACAGGTTGTAAATGACAGAGGCAGGTTTTGAGCCCATATTTTAGGGTCATAGTTCTGAAGGGACCTTGGAGGCCATTTAGTTAAACCATTTCCTTTTACCGGTGAGGACCAGAGAGGTTAAATAGCCCCATTTAGTAAGCCTCAGAGAAGGATCTGAATCCAGATTTTTGGACAATGCTCTCTTCACTTGGTCACTTCTGTCTTGTGGCCTAGAGGATCTCAGGTCTTGTGAGGGCCCTGCAGTGTCACCACCCCACCCCATCCTTGCTGCTTTGTTGCTTTTGAGGAGGGGAGGTGTCCAGAGTCTCTTCTGCCCAGGCTTATGTTGTCTCGTGGGCCGTACTCAAGTAGCCTTGTTGCCCTGTTGTTGACAGCCTGGCTCCTCCTGGCACTTTCCAGCCCTGGGATGAGGACAATAATGAACCCTGCCTGATGTCAGTGGGTGAGGCTGCTTCCAGTATCCTGAGCTATTGTGTGAGAGCAGAGCTGTTTAGACTGGTTCCTGGAGCTGGGGGCTGTTTCAGGAATACTCCCCACTTGTCTTTTTTTTCCTTTTTCCATGAATGGTACATGCACACCCATGGCATTGCTGACAGGCTCCCTCCAGGTCCGGAATTCCAGATCGGTTGTCCAGGGAATTCTGGGAGGGAAAGTACCTATTGTCCTCTCTGGGCTGATTCCAAAATTCTTAAAAGAACTTTGGGAGTGGAAAATGGGGCGGCAGTCAGCTGGTAAATGTTGTGCTGACTATGCCAGAGCCTTCTCTGAACACAGCTTGTTATTTTGGAGATTGGGGCAGGAGCTTGGGCAAATCAGGTCCCTCCACACAAAATGGCCATGTAACAGCAGGACTGGGGAAAAGAGGGATAGACTTGGCATCACCAGGGACTTGGCTTTGAATCTGATCCTTAACACATTATCCTGGTGACCATGGGCACAGCAGTCACTTCATCTCTCTGATCTCCTGTTTCGGGATCTTTAAAATGGGCTTAATGGTATCTGTGGTATGTGACTGCCTTATGAACTGGGGGGAGGTTGGACCAATCACTGGTACAGGGGACCCCTATGAGGGAACTCATCCAGTGCAGGGAAATCCCAGGCACAGATCTGAACCCCAGTGCATCTGCCCAGCTCCCTGTCCCTTGTACCCTTGACTTCATAACAGGATTGTTGTGAGGATCAGTGAGAAAATGTGTGGAAGAGTACTTTGTAACCGAGAAGTCTAGTAGAATGCAGTGGACTTGAGAGGCAATAGAGCTTAAACCCTTCCTCCCAGCACCAAAAGTCCTGAATGATTTGTGTGTACATTCATTTAACAAGAATTTCTTAAGTAGCGATCATGTGCAAAATTTGGTGCCAATGTTAGGCAGACAGAAAGAGACACAGAGAAACACAGACAGACAGACATGGAGAGAAATGGAGGGAGGGAGAGAGAGAGAGAGGGGAGAGAGAGAAAGAGAGAGAGAGAGAGAGAGAGAGAGAGAGAGAGAGAGAGAGAGAGAGAGAGAGAGAGAGCGAGAGAGCACATGCATGCTCTGGCCCTGGGGAAGGCAGCTGCTTTCCTCTCTACACAGTAAAGAAAAGAGGGGGAGTGAGCAGTGAGCAGGGCAGAGTTGCTGCTTCCTTACTCAACCAGAGAAGGAAAGAGAGGAAGGTCAAGAGAAAGACCATAAGCAGCCACTGGCCTTGAAGTCAAAGCTGCTGTTATTGCTCACAACAGGTCTCAGGCTCTTAGCCAAGTTCCTTCTTGCTGAGATCTAGGTCTTCTTCCCAGCTAGTCTCCAATAGATGGGGCAGTAGCTCGCCTCCCATGTTCAGAGCTCTGTCTCCCAGATCTGAAGGTCCCAGGTCTTCTCTTCTGCCCCCTTTTCAAGAAAGGAGTCAGTCATGAAAAGAAGGAATCCTGCAAGAAAGTAACCTGATGTCATTTGTTAACCCTGATATTATCCAGGCTGGGGAGTAGACTGGCTTACATAGGCTTATAATACTGGTTGCTAGTATTTCCAGACTCTGTTCCTGCACCAGTGGAACTTTATAAGACAGTCAATGTATGCTTAGTACTGGTGGCTACCAGAGATGTACGAACCTAGGGCCTCACTGTTTCAGGTGCTCCTTCCAGCCATGTCACTTGTGACTGACTCGGCCATGCCTTCCCATCCCGTGGGATCAGAGATTTAGGGTTGGAAGAGACCTTAGAAGCTGTCAAGTTCCATCTCCTAATTTTACACATGGGGAAACTCAGGCCCAGGGATGCTAAGTCACTTCTCCAGAGTCACACAGCTAATTAAGCATCAGAGGTAGAATTTGAACCTAGGTCTTCCGGATTCCAAGTCCCACACCCTATTCACTGTGCCACACTGTCTTCCCATAAGTTTGCCACACAGCAGCTACCCGGCATGCAACTGTCTTTCCTTGCTTTCTTTAGACTTCTCAAGGTTATGATAAAAATACTGATAATCGCCGGCATTTCTTTCTTACTTTAAGGTTTGCAAAGTCCCGTGCACATATTATCAGGTCAGTGTGGACAACAACTCAGGGAGGCAGGAGATGTCAATATGCCTATTTAACAGATGAGGAAGCTGGAGCTCAGAGGATTTAAGTGGCTTGCTCAGGGCCACACCTCTGGCAGATATCTGGAATCAGACTCGGGCCTCTTTGGCTTAAGACCCAGGGCTCTCTCTCCCCTGGTACCTGATGGAGCATCTGGGCTTTCCGTTGGCCATCCCTCCATCTTGCCATGTCATGTGTCCAGCTTCTTTTCCCATCATGCCCTTCTCTGAGGACCCCCTTTCCTCAGGTTCTCATGGAGAAGTCTGTATTGATGTGTTGGGACCTGCTTTCTCCCACCTTCCCTCTGCCCTGCAGCTGAGAGTTTGAGTTCTTAAGTATTATATAGCCAGTATTGATACTAAAAAGAAGGTGCTTTGTAAGCTCTGGGAGAAGTCTGGGGTCAGTGCATGGGCTTCACGATTTACTGAGGGCCATATCTAAGCCATCTTCACGGGCCCTCCAACGTCTTGACGATCTGACCAATTTTTTCAAAGCCCTTCCCAAAAAAAATCACAAAGCTTAAGGTTGAAGGGACCTCAGAGGTCATAGGGCCCAACCTCTCATTTTCCAGAGGGGGAAACTGAGGCCTGTTGGCCCAGGTCACACAGGTTGTGAACCTCAGAAGAGGGATTTGAACGCAAGGCCTCTGGCTCTAGTCAGTGCTCTTTGGAGCTTGGATTCAGTGTCTGCTGGCACCAAGACTGAGCAGCCTTTCAGTACACTGTGCTGCTGCTACGTCCGGGTTAATGGGATTTTTACTTGCTTAAAGCCTGCTTTCTTTTCAGTCCCAGGCCTGTGGGTTGGCACCAATTTCCATAACTTGTTTAGATAATTCATGTGATTGACTAGTGGGAGATAACTTGTGTGGAGCAGTGGGAAGAGCATTAGATTTGGAGTTAAAGGACCCGAGTTCGAATCTCAGCTCTGCTACATTTATGAGGGTTGGAGGTGTGGGGTGAGACAGTTCGGTGTAGGCAAGAACAAATTAGAGCCTAGGAGATTCTTAATAAAGCACCTGATCACTTCAGAGGCTTTGCTGTGTAAGGTACAATGGAAGGGACCGTTTTTGAGGGATTTTTTTCCTGGTTCCCTGAGACTGAGGTGGGCTGGCAATGTCAGAGAAAGAAAGGAAGAAAAGATGAGACCACAAGAAGAATTATGGGACCGTAGGGCTTTAGAGGCCAGAAGGCCAACCCTTCATTTTTTTTAACGTAATACATTTTATTTGTTTTCGTTCATTTTCATGAGCTTTTGAGTTACAAATTTTCTCCCTTTCTTTTCCCTACCGCACCCCCAAAACAGCGATCCCACTGTGGAGCCCCTCCCCTGGTCTACTCTCTAACTTTCTGGTAGGGCAAGGAGGGTCTCCCTGTCCCAGCCCCTGTATATCTTGATTCCCAGTTGCAAGTATTGCAGAGCTTTAAATTCTAGATTCTTTCAGCTCCTCCCTTGTCACCCACCCCCGCTGGAAGGACAACCAATTCAATACAGGCTGTGTAGGTGTGATTATACAGGACATCATCACAGTGGACATATTGTGACAGTGATCATATGTCCCTCCTTCCTATCCCTCCCCCCCTTGTTCTGTTCTCTACCCTGTCCCTGTCCCTTTATTGAAGTGTGAGCATCCAGCATCCCTCCCCTAGACCCTGCCCTCGCCTCTGTCATCTCGCCTTTCATCCCCACGCCCCCTACTCTCTTGTGTGGCATGATGCCCATTTTAGAGTTTATGCCATTTCTTCCCTAAGCCAGATACAATGAGA
>CM053595.1:311803389-311823097 GCA_028646575.1 Pseudocheirus occidentalis
AAGAAAGAAAGAAAGAAAGAAAGAAAGAAAGAAAGAAAGAAAGAAAGAAAGAAAATGGGAGGGAGGGAGGGAGGGAGGAAGAAGGAAGGAAGGGAGGAAGGAAGGAAGGAAGGAAGGAAGGAAGGAAGGAAGGAAGGAAGGAAGGGAGGGAATGAAAAATAAAAATAGCCCCTGACCTCAATTAGCTTATATTTTAATTGATAAGACAAATCTCAACAAATATTTGTTTTCTTGTTGTTCAGCCATGTCTGGCTCTTTGTGACCTCATTTGGGGTTTTCTTAGCAAAGACACTGGAGCAATTGGCCATTTCCTTCTCCAATTCATTTTACATATGAGGAAAGTGAGGCAAACAGAGTTAAATGATTTGCCAAGGGCCACATATCTGGGACCATGTTTGAAACTCAAGGCTTCTTGACTACAGGTCCAATGCTCTAACCACTGTACTACCTAGTTGCCCTACAGAAATAAGTAAATACCAGATAAATAGGGAGTATTTGGAAGTTAACCTTAGAGGGGAAGCATCTAGCAACTTAGAGGGACCAGGAAAGGTCTCCTGAAGAAGCTAAGAGTTGACTGGGTATTGAAAGAATCTAGAGAAGCCAAGAGAAAGCCTTTCAGGCATGGAAGACAGACCCCAAAGCTAAGGAAGAGACTCACAAGGTCTCAGAGCAGGAAGGAGCCACAGAAGCCATCAGTCAAGCAGCATTTCCCTGAAGGGCAGAGTGCCATCTCCTCCCACCTATCTGGCCGCACAGGTCTACACTATAATCCTTTAATCTATAGAAATCTATGCCCCACCTGGGTTTGCCTCTTCATCTACAACGACTGGTTCTTAGTACAGAGCCCTCTCTGTCTCTAAAAGAGGATGGTTGTAGGAAATACAATTATCTTTTATGTATAACTCTACTTTCAAAAAGATCTCATTTTAGGTGTGTGGACTGTTGGCTGGGCAGCTTATATTCAGATCAATAGGGCACATTCAAAGTTTTACCCTAGGTACTCGGAGGAATACAGAGACATAGACGTAGAGGCCCTCCTCTAAATGAGTTTATCCATCTTCCTGAGTTCAAATCCAGTCTCATATACTTCTAGCTGTGTGACCCTGGGCAAGTCACTTCACCCTGATTGCCTCAGTTTCCTCATCTGTAAAAGGAGCTGGAGAAGGAAATGGCAAACCACTCTAGCATGTCTGCCAAGAAAACTCCACATGGGGTCTCAAAGAGTCAGACACAAATAAAATGAGTGAATAACAACAAAGGCCCTCTCGATTACCACCTTGACTAGGTCACTAAATAGCTGTGTGATCGGGTGGCTGGGTGGTGCTGCAAATAGAGCAGCTCTGGAGTCAGGAGGACCTGAGTTCAAATCTGGCCTCAGACATTTAATACTTACTAGCGGTGTGACCTTGGGCAAGTCACTTAACCCCTATTGCCCTGCCTTCCCCCCTCCAAATAAAAAAATTAATTAATTAATTAATTAAAATAAAACAAAATAGCTGTGTGGTCTCAAGTGGGTCACTTCATGGGGAGTCATCATGGGATAATGAGTAGAGTGCTGTCCGTGGAGCCAGGGAGGCCTGTGCTCAGATCCTGCCTCTAACACTGTGTGATCATGACCACGCCATCCAGTCTCTCTGACCTGGTCTTATGTTCTACTATTCCCTGGAATGGAAATAATAGTAATAATTAGTAATAATTTGCTTCCTGGACTTGTTGTTAGCCTCCAGTAAGACAACACGCATGTGCCTGGCAAGTTTTACAGTGCTCTCTAAATGTCCCTTGTTATCCTTAACAAAGACATTTAGAAATGTGCAAGGCCTTTTCAGGGGAGAGGAAAGAGTCATTGGAGTTTGTGTGAGGGGGCAGTAGGAGCTGAGCCATGACCCATTGCTCCTTTCCCAGCTACTCACCAAGCAGGTGAGCTGTCCCAAGAGGGAAAGAGGCCAGCAGGGCCAACTTTCCCAGTCAGGGCCCTTCGTCAAAAGGAGCAAACTAAGCTCCAGCCCAGTAGGGGGTGAGGTCAAGAGAAGCTGCCCTGTCCCTGAGCCTGTCCTACAGCCTAGCAGACTCCCACCAAGCCTTGCCCTTCACCCCATTCCCACCAGTGGCTCCAGCCGCCCACCACACTAACGACTTTTCCGTTTCTTTGGCTCAGGAAAGAGGACTTTTGCTCCATCCCTTTCCCATCTGCCAAAGAGGGATAATGAGAATCCCAGTCCTCCCAGCGGGAGTTTGTAAGCCATCAGACACTCGGGCCAGCCAGCCAAGGGAAGCTAGAGAAGCAGAGGGTTCTGGTGGCCAGCATCCCCATTCTGGACCCATTAGACCCAGAGTCCAAGTCACACCCTAGACACTTACTAGCTGGGTAACCCTGGGCAAATTTCTTCTCTGGGCCTTAATTTTATTTACAATATTGAAGCCATCATGTATATCATTCTGCTGGTTCTGAATATTTAACCCAGCATCAACCCATACAAGTCCTCCCTTAGAAATTCATGCTATTTACAATCTATGAAGAAATTCTCCAGGTCACAAATAATTAGAGAAATGCAAATTAAAGCGAAGCTGAGATTCCACCTCTTATTTATCCATTTGGCAAAGTTGACAAAACAAAGGAAAGTGACAAATGCTGAAGGGATTGTGAGAAACAGGTGCATTGGCATATTGTAGGGAGAGATGCAGATGGATCCGGCTATTATGAAAAGCAACTTGGAATTAAGCCTCCAAAGTTACTAAGCCAGGCATACCCTTAAATTCAGCAGCACAACTCCTGGGCCTAGGACCCAAAGACGTCAAAGAGGGAACAAAAGTCTTTATGGAAACTATTTGTAGCAGCAAAAAACTGGAAATGAAGAGGGGAATCAATCATCAGTGGGGAAACAGCTAAAGAAATCATGGCATTGAAGGTGGTAGAATACCATTGTGGTATAAGGAACAACAGAAGAGACAGTTTCAGAGAAACCTAGAAAGATTTGTATAAGCTGATGTCGAGTAAAATGATCAGCACCAAGAGAACAATTTATACTCCAACAACAACACGGTCCAAACTATTTTGAAAGAACAATGGTCAACGGCTATTCCAAAGGACTGGTAATGGAGAATGTCACCCCCCCTTCTGACAGACAGGCAATGAACTAGATATGCAGAATAATAAAATACATGTTTAGACATTGTCAGTGTGAGAACTGCCTTACTTGACTTTACCTATCTGTTACAAGGATTTTGTTTCTATTTTTCATTCTTCATGGAGGGAAGCAGAAATGAATACTTGAGAATTTTAAAAATAAAATGTAAATGATTAAAAGCTTAAAAAACTAGTTTTCCCTTATTTCTGTGAATTCCTTAGATCAGTGGTTCTCAACCTTCCTAATGCTGTGACCCTTTAATACTCGTATGTGGGCGTATCTGCATGTGGGCCGACCTGCCTGAAGACAGAAGGGCAATGTCTTGGTTCCTAAGACCATTGGAAATGCTTTCTGATGCTTTCTGATGGTCTTAGGCAACCCCTGTGAAAGGGTCATTTGACACGCAAAGGGGTTGTGACCCACAGGTTAAGTACCACTGCCTTAGATGAATCATTTTTAACAGCACAATATATTCTTTAATTGCCAGATGGTACAGTGGATAGAGCCTGGGACTTGGAATCAGAAAGACCTGAGTTCAAATTTGACCTCGGACACTTACTATGTGACCCTGGGCAAATCACTTGCTTCTTATTTGCCTCAATTTCCTTATCTGTAAAATGGACATAAAAATAACACTTACCTCCCAGGGCTGTTGTGAGGATCAAATGAATTAGTAGTCAAACATTTTGCAAACTTTAGGGAACCATGTAAATCCAAGCCATTTCTTACTATTCTATCCAGTTCTCTCAGCCATTTCCCAGTAGATAGATCCACACTTTGTTTCCAGTATGTTATGACTCAAAAAGTGTTACTATGAATATTTTACTACATATGAGACCACCGAGGCCTTACATCTGAAAAGCTGTAATTTAAAATCCTGACTTCTCTTCCAGGTCTGAGCTGCCCAAGTTCCAAGCCTCTGCACATCTCACCTTTCACATTACCTGTCATGGACTTCTACAGATCCACCAATGTTTTGTTCAAGGAAAATCCTCACAACTGTCACAGAGTTAGAAATCTGAACACCTGAGGCAATCCAGCTGATGCTTTGACTTGACAGGTTGTGCAAATGAGCCCTTCCTTTCTTTGTGGAGATCCTCTCCCCCCTGCTCCCTCCTTCTCCCCTGGGCCTCTGAGTAGCAAAGAGCCCCTCCCCGCCAAGGCTAAAGGAGGACCTGATGTGGTCCCTACTGAAGATATTATACCATTCCCACAGTACAATTTTAGTTGGGAAACATGGCCCTGGAAAACTAGCCCTTACTGTAACCTGCTCTCAAGTAAAATTAACATTTCACATATTAGACATTCAAATATTTCAATATTATTATTATGAAATTAGCTTTGACCTCACAGCCGCCCTTGAGGAGGAGCCACACTTTGAGAGCCATTAGGATAAAGCATTCCAGTGAGGAATTTCTACCACTGTAGGTCAACACCCTTCTCCCATCATAGCGTTAGAGAGAATGGCTTGAGGGTACAAAAATATGACTAAAATTCAATATAACCCACAAAAGAAGAAGCTTTTTAAAGGATCTTCTATAATTTCTAAGAGTGGAAAGGGGTCCTGAGACCAAAAAGGTTGAGAAGCACTCCCCCACAACAAATAAATAGCATTGAAACTGATGGCTGATAACTGGCATCTAGATAGTGCTTTACAATCTGTAAAATATTATACGTGGCTTAGCTCATTGGAGCCTCACAAGAACATTTTGAGAAAGTCTGCTTGGTCCAGAGCTTCCACCGGCCCAGACCAGCCAGGCTCACTTCTGCCCTAACTCTGATTCTGGCTCTCAGGCCTCTCACAGGGACCTTCACCTTTTCTTCCCTTCATCCACTCCCATGCTGTTCACCTTCATTTATGTCACGTCTTCCACCATTACAATGCAAAGTCCTGGAGGATAGGGTGTTGCTTTTTCTTGTTCTTGTGTTTCTATTCCTAGGGGGTTGTGTTGTTCCTAGCACTTAGCATTGGATTCATTAATGTTTTATCTTTCATTTATCTATCTGTCTATCAATTGTCAGAGGCAGGGTTTGAACCCAGGGATAGAAAGCAGTAAATTACTATCCCTCACACACAATTTTCCATTTCCTAACTGACTTTCCACCTGGCGTTCATGCCTGTACATCTTTCCCTCTTTGGTTCAGTTTCCTGGTTTCCCTGGCTCCCTTCAAGACTTAACTCAAGTTATGGGTAGGCGTAGGGGAAAGAGAGGGAGAAAATTTGTAACTCAAAATCTTGTGGAAACGAATGATGTAAACAAGAAAATAAATAAAATAATTCAAAAAGAAAAAAAAACCGAGTCTTATCTTCTTCAGGGGCTGGGGGTCTTTCCTGGTCCCTGAAGCAGTCAGCATCTTATTCTGAAATCCCTTCCCACTGATACTCTGTCTACATTTATATATTGTCTCCACCACTCAAATGGAAGCTCCTTGAAGGCAAGGCCTATAATCTCTTTCCTTTCTTTGAATCCCTAGTTCTTAACACAGTGCCTGGCTGTGTTAAGCAAAAAAATGCTTCATAAATACTCGTTGACTGACTGACTGATCGACTAAATGCAAGCAAGAGGGAGGAGGAGAGATGTTTCCCAGGGCCAATGGGCCTTCCACACAGCCCTGAAGTCACACTGTGCAAACAGCACCCGCCTCATGGGCCCTCCCTAGAATGTGCAGCGGTCACGGCAGTCAGAGCTAGAGGGATAAGGACCTGAGAATGAACTGGCTCCAGTCAAAGGACACAAGATCCGATGACGCACCAGTGCGTTAAGAAAAGCTTTTAGGAGGAAAAGGAAAGCTTGTCTATTCCCTCCCTAAACTTAGTTTACTAAAAAATATGGCAATGCTCTAAAGATTGATGATTAATCACCTGGCCAGGACCAGAGAAGACAAAAGAATAATGAAAAAGAATTATAACTCACAGCAAGAGATCAAAAACAGCAGGACAACAAGGTGACCCCAAGAATAAATCTCCCTTTCAGGAAAATGACTTTTTTCCCAAAACAGAATTTTCCCCCAAAAAAATCCTCTGCCACTTCCCTGGTCAGACAACATGGTCTTCAGCACAGTGTCCAGTCTGGCATTCAGTTCTGGGTACCAGAGTTGAGAAAAAAACATTGAGAAGTTAGGAAGCAGCAGAGGAGGGGGACCAGAAGGGTGAATGTCCACCCATCCACACCATATGAGCTGTGGTTGAAGGACCAGAGTCCACTTACTAAAGGAGAGAAGATTCACAGGGGACAGGATGAGTGAATCCAAGTATTTGAAGGGATGTCAACTGGAAGAAAGAAGAGATGTCTCTTGATTGATTCCAAAAATCAGAACTAGAAGAAATGAGTAGAAATTCTAAGACAACAAATTGGCTTATCAGGGAAAGCTTCCTAACATTGGAAGATGATCAAAAGTGGATCAGGCTGCCTTTGAGCAAAGGCTCCATGATCACTAATGGCTGTGTGGTGCGTCAATGATTCTCATTCAGGAAAGAGCTGGGCTGGATGGTCACTGAACAGCAACTAACTCAG
Source organism: Pseudocheirus occidentalis (assembly GCA_028646575.1). Lineage (NCBI taxonomy): Eukaryota > Metazoa > Chordata > Mammalia > Diprotodontia > Pseudocheiridae > Pseudocheirus > Pseudocheirus occidentalis. The sequence goes on from CM053595.1 coordinate 311,810,030, forward strand.
GTGGAACCCCTGAGACTTATAATGTGGTGACATTTGGCAAACATGGTGGAGATGCAACAAGACTGGAATGTGACCTAACGAAGGGGATGTTTGGGGTTTAGCTGCTGAGAGAACACTCAAGTTGTGTGTTTACAACAAGAATATTCGGTTACTTTTTCACCAGAGATATTTATTTACATGTTCTCTAAGATACTTAGACAAATATAAATTTCCCCTAAAATATTCCACAACTTTTGAAGTGCAGGATAGAGAAAGAACAAGGGAATAAGAAGACATAGTAGAGATAGATACATATATACATGCATATATACATACATAGATTGTAGGTATAGAGATAGATTAGAGACAGATAGATAGATAGATAGATAGATAGATAGATAGATAGATAGATAGATAGATAAACAGGCATCAATGAACTTATGGTTATCAATATGTATGAGGAGAGAGAAAAGAGAGAGTTAGAAAGGAGAAAAGAAAAAGTGAGAGGAAAATAGAGGGAGATGGAGAGGGAAAAGGGAGAGAGACAGAGAAAGGGAAGAGAGAGGGAGAGGGAGACACGGGGAGATAGAGAAGGAAAGGAGACACAGACAAAGAAAGAGAAGAGAGAGGGAGGAGACAGGGAGATGGAGAGGGAAAAGGAGAGAGGGAGAGAGAGGGGGAGGGGGGAGAGAGAGAGAGAGAGAGAGAGAGAGAGGGAGAAAGAGAGAGAGAGATAGAGAGAGAGAGGGAGAGACAGGGAGAGAGGGAGAGGGAGAGAGAGAGAGAGAGAGAGAATCAAAATGTCTAGAAGTTGTCATTATTCTATCACCCTGTTCTTCACCCCTTGTCATCATTATTTCTGCCCCTCAACTTTCCATAATCATAATTCAAGGATCATATTTGACTTCTGTCTCCCCTAATTCTTACCTCTAAGTCATCAGGAATTTTGCTCAATTCCATCCCATGTCTTTTTAATCCTGTTGCCTGTTAGTCCTGTTGCTGCCACCTTATCATCGACCCTCATGAAGGCACCTGGACAATTTCAAGAGCCTCCTACACATTCTTCTCACCCCTATTCTCCCTGTTCTCCAATCCATGCTGCTGACCACTGAGAGAATACTCCTTCATATATTTTAATCTAGTTTCATCATTCCTCTTTGTTCAAAAATCTTCAGGTGCTTCCTCTTGTCTCTCAAGTGTATTTCAGAATGCTTCACCTGGCATTCACTAACCTCCATAATCTGACCTCCCCCTTCCCTCTCTATCTCATATTACTCAATGGGCTTTCCTATTTCTGTCCCCTTGTTTGCATCATTCCCAATGCCTGCAGTGCCCGCCCTCCCTCTCTGCCTAATGAATATCAACATGGCCTTTAAAGTTCTCAAATACAAACCTCAATGAGAAGTTCTCTTTGATACCCCCAATCAGCATCAAGTGACCCTCTTTGTGGCATAGTGAGTGTAATCAGGGGGACCTGAGTTCAAATCTGACCTCAGACACTTACTGTGTGAACCTGAGCAAGTCACCTAACTTGCCCCTCTTGGTTTCCTCACCTTTAAAATAGAGTCAATAGCATCTATGTGTCAGAGTTGTTGTGAGATGGTATTTGTAAAGCACTTAGCACAGTGCCTAGCATCTAGTGAGCACTTAATAAAAACTTGTTTCCTTCCTTCCCCCTCCAATCTCACATGTACCTCTCCAATATACATATGTTAAATAATATATTTTCTGTGTCTTGGCTTTATTCTCCTATTTTTCCTCTCTTCAGAAGGAGAGGGGCCTTATCCTATTTAAACAATGTTTCTCCCCCAGCTCCTAGCATGATGCTCTTGCCCACAATAGGGATTTAATAGGTGTTGGGTTGTTTGAAAGAATGAGTGAATGAATTTAATTAATTAATTAATTAAAAAGTAGTCTTCCTAATAATAAAAATAATAGCCAACTAACTTGCCCTGTATGGGAATGCGGCATATTTAACAACAGGAAGGAAACACAAAGAAACAGTGGTTTGATCAATGTTCACTCAACAGATGGATCAGGTGACCTGTGGACCTCCATATACTCACCTGTACAATGGAGTTGTCGGGTGCCAAGGCCTCCAAGGTCTAGTCTAGCTCTAATGTTTTGTGAGTGTTTCCAAGTCCTAGCACACTCTACCTGTTTGAGCAATACACATCCTCTGGTGCAGTGGTTCTCAACCTTCCTAATGCCGTGACCCTTTAATACAGTTCTTCATCTCGTGGTAACCCCCAACCACAAAATTATTTTCGTTGCTACTTTATAATTGTAATTTTGCTACTGTTGTGAATCTGTCTGATATGCAGGATGTATTTTCATTGTTACACATTGAACATAACCGCAGGTTGAGAACTGCTGCTCTAGTGTTCATTTTCATGAAAAAAACCACACCACTGTCAGGAGCTGAGCCTCTGAGGCAGGCAGGTCACTGTGGATGTCTGACTTGACAGACTGTTCCCTGTAGCCCCAGACATGACTAGGAAGTCAACAGGATACAATGGAAGAAAGATCCCAGAAGGAGTCAGGTGCACCAACTTCACACGCCAGCTCTATGACCTTGAGCAAAGGACATGAATTCGGAGGTCCGTTCGTCAGCTCTAGAATAGGGGGAATAATAACTACTCTGCCGGCCTCAGAGTGCCTCCTGGAGGCCACATCGATTAACCTGGCTCTCTCCATCAAGAGCCACTGAAGATTCAGCCAATATTTGACATTTATCTAGTATCTGCAGTGTGCAATGTAGCATCAGAAACCGTAGAAAAGACAAAGACAAATAGCCCTGAAATAACCAAGGACAAAGAAGAGCTGGATGCAAATCCTGCCTTGGTCACTGACTAGCTATGTTAGAATAGCCAACTAGAGTTTCACCTCTCTGAACCTCAGTCTCATCACCATAAATGGGTCATGGCGTGATGATATTAGGAATACCTTCATCACAGCGACGCACTGAGTGGTGAATGCAGTCGTGCATGTTTGCCATATACTTTGGATTCTTTTTTTTTTCTCTCAACAAGGATTAAATAAGCATCTATTATAGGACAGGTACCATGTCAGTCAATGGGAATTCGACGATAAAAACCTAACAGCCCCTGCCCTCAAGGAGCTGACAGTCTAATAAAATGAACATTGACAAATGAGAATGTGGCTAGAGGGAGTCAGGCAGTTTGGTGGCACAATGGACAAGAGCACCAGTCTTAAGTTGGGAATTCTCCTCTTCCTGAGTTCAAATCCAGTCTCAGACACTCACTAGATGTGAGACCCTGGGCAAGTCACTTAACCTTGCTTAACTCAGTTTCCTTATCTGTAAAATGAGCTGGAGAAGGAAATTACAAACCACTCCAGCATCTTTGCCAAGAAAACCACAGATGGGCTCACAGAGAACCAGACACAACTGAACCACAACAGAGAGGCAGTGACTAGGATGGTGAGGAGACAGGAATCCATGCCATACAAAGCAAAACCTTAGGGAACAAGTTAGAGTCAAGAACATTGGGTTTAGGATCAGAGTTCCTGAGTTTTAATTCTGGCTCTCAATAGGTGCATGAATAAGTGAATGAATAAACACACACGTATAGAGTTCTTATACGTCAAGGACTTCACTAAGGATAGAAATACACAAGTGAATATAGTCTCTGCCCTCAAAGGTAAGTGCTCTCCCTCTCAGAGACTGATAGAAAGCACAACCCTGGGGCAATTAGGTGTGGTGTGAATGGAAGGAAGAGAAGGAAACTGAGGGACTTTTTTTTTTTCAAAAAGAGTGAAACAGTTATTGCCTGGGCTGCAATGATCAACTTAGGGGAAGGATGACAAAGGAGGAGAGTCTTCTATGTTTGGAGGCTCGCCAAAATCCTTAGAAAGGGAGGTTAACCTCCATGTAAGTGTGGAATAACTGAGTGGCAAAAATCCAGCTCTGGGACGTACTTGAGCTTTGCAGGAGTGCCTTGGTATGGATGAGGGTGAGCTAGAAGGCGGAGAGGAACTGAGGAGACGTGACCAGCAGAGCATAAATTCATGCCTTGGAAAAAGTTCCACGAAAATGCCTTTAAGATAAATGAATCACAATGGATCAATCAACATTTATTAAACACCTACTGTTTCCCACCTACTCTGTCAAGGGATCTCAAGAATCACAGTATAAGAGAACAGGAAGGAGGGTCAGAAACCACCATGCATGGCTCTCTCTTTTGCAAAAAAAAAAAAAAAGGATTTTAAAGATGAAGTAGCCTCCAACTCAAGGATACGCTCACTCCCTGAGACCATGGATGTGGTTCTGTGGCAGAAAGGATAGGTAAAAGACTGACTTTGACCTTGGAAAAACCTGGGTTCAAGTCCTCCCTCTAAACATACTGGTTCTCTGACCCTGGGCAAAGAGCCCTTTTCAAAATGTTCTATGAATGTAAGCCATGACTATTTCAAGAGTATCGATGTTTATCTGAGTTACCTAAATAACTCCTCTCCATCTCTTTTACAGGCATAATTTATGCTAAATTATATATAATTGTGCTCATTATGCTAAATAGGAAGGGCTATATAATCAGGCAGATCAATTTCTCCTGGGAGAATGAATGATCAATGCAGGAACTCAACCATCCCCTTCCCATAAAACCAAGTTTTCTCCTACATAAAGACTTCTGAAGTCTTAATGCTGTGACGCAGTGAACCACTTCCCTTAGATAAATAAAATCTTTCACCTCTTCAAAGTAGCAAAGTCTTCAGAGTAAGTTCCCATTATTCCTGCCGAGCAGCACTGCCCACCAGGGAAATAAGGTATGTAGCTGGGGGCAGGGATGGAATCACACTTTTTTACCTTTTTGCTCTTGAGAAGAAGAGAATTGCAAGGTAGAAAATGGAGAAATAAATGGGATTTGCCTTTGGCAGTCTGTGCTTACAGCATCATCTACTGAGAGTTTGCTGGAATTCTGCATTGGGCAAGCCTTAGCCAGAGACAAAAACCCTCATTCTAGGGAGAGGGCAGGAGAAAAGTACAAAGTGTCCCTGTCAATATTATTTTGAGATTCCAATTGGTACTGTCAGATTCCCCAGTAGAAAGACAGCCAGAATAGCAATGAGCTCATTTTAAATCAAGTCTTTAAAAATCCTCTCCCCCGAAACAGACAAGACATTTAACCTTCATTGGCCTCAGTTTCTTCCCCCATAAAATGAGAAGCAGATTATACATACTTCAATGATCCTCCCATGTATTTAGGTCACACAGTGGACAGGGCACTGGACCTGGAGTCAGGAAGACTCATCTTCCTGAGCTCCAATCCAGCCTCAGACACTTACCGACTATGTGGCCCTGGCAAGACACTTAAACCTGTTTGCCTCAGTTTCTCATCTGTGAAATGAGTCAGAGAAGGACATGACAAAACCACTCTGGTATGTTTGCCAAGAAAACTCGGAACGGGGATGTGAAAAGCCACACTCCACTGCAAATGACTGAACAACAATAATGATTTCCCTTCCAGAGGAGAGGAGAAAGGGCCCAGCTCATTATGCACGATTTTGATGGAATAAGTAGCGCATCTGGAATCAAGAGCACGTGGAGTTCAAATGCTCTCATCTTGAACACTCCCTAGCTGTGTGACTGTGGGCAAATCACTTCACCTTTGAAAACTTCCACATCCTCACCAGCTACACAAGAATCATCTTTGCACCACCTCTCTCCCAGAGTTGCTATGGCATAAAGTGCCATGTAAATACAAATGGTTATTAGAGTGGAAAGCAAACAAAACTGGGGAGACTGAGGAGCTCAACTTTATGACCTTGGAATCATCGCGTCATAGAACTGGAAAGAACCATCCAGATGTAAGGAGCCTTAGAGACCATCCCATCCAACCCACTCAATTCCACATTATATATGGGGGGTGAGGAGGTCTACAGACTATTTTTTGCTAGTGAGTTGACTCCATGTTGAGGGTGGGCCCACGCCTGTGAAACCAGTGTGTGGGCACGTATGTGCATATGTGCATACACCCATATACATCCATGTACACTATGTTTGCATGTTACATATACAGCACGCCTTACCATCATACACTATATGTAGTATGTATGGTGTGTGGTACTCTATGCCAGTGGTTCTCAACCTTCCTAATGCCACGACCCTTTAGTACTCATATGTGGGAGTATCTGCATGTGGGAGGACCCTCCTGGAGACAGATAGAGGAGCCGTGTCTTGGTTCCTAAGACCATGGGAAATATGTGTTTTCTGATGGTCTTAGACGACCCCGGTGAAAGGGGTCGTGACCCACAGGTTGAGAACCGCTGCCCTACATAGCATATTGTATGTAATATTTAGTATACTGGATATAGCATGTGAGTGTGGGTGTGTATGTGTGTGCACATATACAAGATGCACCTACACACATAAATTGCACATAATATATAGCAGATACACCACACTATATGGCAATACTCTACTTCAGTACATGTAGTGCGCTGCACCATGTATGTTCTGACACATAGTATACGATACATAGCATGTGTGTATGTAGGGGCACACGCAAACATGTGTGCCTGCATGTTTACACACACACATGTCATACATGCACATACACAGACTCTTCCACAAGACCTCCGCGTGCTTGCACCCATCAGACTGTGAGCATCTTGAGGAGTCCCCAGCAGTTGACCCAGTGCCTGGTACATAGTAGGCCCTTAATAAATGCTCGTTGCCTCGACTTACAAATGAGGAATACAAGCCCGTCACACAGAGGGAACAACGCGCCCTTGGTCCTGCAGAGAGACCCTAAGCAGCTCAGCCAGGACCCAAACCCACCAGGGCTGGGGTGGGCGCTCGTTCCCTCACCTACTATGACTAGAATCAGTGCAGTTTCAGAATGAATGATTCCGCTTTACCCAATGCTAGTTAACAGGTGTAGGAATGACACCATGGCAACCACTTTCCCTGTCTCCTCCCCACCTCCCCCCTCTCTCATTAGTTAGTTTGATGTGAATGGAGTAAGTAGGAAAACAATGAAGTCTGGGAAAGAGAGATAATCATTAAGGAGAAGCAATTGGCTGAGGGAAGAAGCTACAGCTGGTGGTGCAACCTTTATACCCCCCAAACACTCTAAACCCTAAGAAAATGGTGAAGCAGGTGAGCATTTTCCATACCCCAGACATCTCACCCCATTCCCTTCCCCAGCCTCTGGCCTCCCCGTCTTCCCTTTCTGCCATTCCCTCCCTATTCACCTAGAGGGATTCCTCTTCTCAATTACCTAGGCACTAAAGGCCTCCAATGGGTCTGGTTTACATTTTTAACTCCTGAAAGTATTTGAGTTTTAACAGGCCTCCAAGAAAGAAAAGACCTTTGAACTCTGAAGAACGGATTACTTACTGGAGGCATTTCTGGCACTGTGATTGACAGAAGAGATGTTGGAGGGAAAAGGGTTCACCTGACACCCCTCAAATCCAAATCAAACTTAAAATTATCACCCCACATGTCAAAGCCCTTCCACTGGATTCCAGCCGGAACACCCTGACAGGGGATGCTAGAATGCCCTTTTTATGCCCCACATAGAGGGAGGGAGCTGACTGGGTCACTCTGGATCCTCCTATGGTCACAAACAAAACTTTCCCCACTACTGAACCAGTCTTGACACACAAAGCTGAGTGATGCTGGGCAAGTCCTTGGCCCTCTGCTTGGCCCATAGTCAGCTTTGTAGTGGACTGAGCTTAACCATTCAGTGCTCAAGGAAGCCCTTTTAGACTATATGCAGGGGAGAAGGTGCTGCCCTCTGTTTGTGGAGCACTTGCCTCATTGGAGAGGTCCCCTATGCCAAGGAATCTCAGGCCCAGTCCCGGCCTCTATTCCGACTCAGCCAATATTGTGTATATTCACATTGTGCAATGCCATGGTCTTGGAAGAATTAAAAATTACTTAGAGAGCAATGGAGAAGTGCTTGAACACAAAAAGGCTGAGCCAGGGAACAATCATGAGCCGTTTTCTAGGATCAAATAGGAAATCCTCTGTTTGGCATTCAAAGTCATTCAGAGCCCAAGCCCTTCCAACCTTTCCTCTTCTTTCCTTCTTCCATCTTCCTCCCTTTCAATTCATCGACCCCACTGGCTTCCTTGAGATTCCCAGCACCCAGGCTCCTCTCCTGGCTCTGGCATTCTCACCTCCTGTCCTCCCCCACACCTGACCTCTCATCACACTTGTCTGCACCTTCTGGCTTCTTTGGCTTCCTTCTAGTCTCAGCTGAAATGCCACCTTTTCTGCAAGAAACTTTTCCTGGTCCCTTTCCATGCTGGGACCTCCCCTGTGATTACCTCCAAACCATCATCATCGTCATTGTTGTTATTGTAATGTTCATACAGGCACACCCACCTGTGTATACACACACACATATAAGTGTGTGTGGATATGTGTTGCCAGGGAGTTGCCCCAAGGACGGGCCCAGGCCAGTGAAACTAGGGCCCTGGCCAGTTGAATTTCTGGCTTTCTGGTCTCTGACATCATGCTCCCACGCGGATACCATCATTTCCCCTCTTCCTCTTTTCACTTCCCTTGAGTGAGTCTTCCTCCATCAGCTCCTTTCTGTTTTTCTTCTGGCTTGTACGTGCATCCCCAGCCTCAGCACAGGGCATGACACAGAGTAAGGGCTTAATGTATATAATGCCTGGACCATAGCAGGTGCTTAAGAAATGTTTATCAGCTTGACTAAAAGATGTTATCAATGATGTGACTGATTACAGAACAAAAGTGAGGATGGACAAATGGAGAGCCCCTGGGCGCTGTTGGCACCCAGTCAGCGTAAATAGGGTGACCCCGTTTGGCAAACATGGAAGGACGTGGGAAAGAATTACTCCGGATGAGCAGCCATGGACAGGTTGCAATCTATACAACTGGAGGGTCCATCCTCTGGAGGCATCACAGTGGCCCAGTGTAAAGAATTCTGGACTTTGGGGCGGCTAGGTGGCTCAGTGAATAGAGCACCGGCCCTGGAGTCAGGAGTACCTGAGTTCAAATCCGGCCTCAGACACTTAACACAAAAAACTAGCCGTGTGACCTTGGGCAAGTTACTTAACCCCAACTACCCTCCAAAAAGAAAAAAAAAATTCTGGACTTGGAATTAGAAAGACCTGTATTCAAATTCTGCTTTAGACTCTCATTACCTGGTGACCCTGGGCAAGTCTTTAACCTCTCCCAGCTTCAGTTTTCTTATCTAGAAAATGGGATGATAATAACACCCACCTTTCAGGGATATTTTGAGATTAAATGAGATTATCTGTGTAAAGTGCTTTGGAAACTGTCCAGTGTTGGCTAATGCCAGCAGTTATATCCTCTGGCTAATGAGATCACAGTTGTAATTGAATGTTTGAGCCATGCAACAGACTTCACTTGATGTAGCCAGGTGAAAAATCAGAAGTACTCATCACTGAGGGCAGTTAAATAGTGCAATAGATAGAGAGCTGGGACTGGAGTCAGGAAGACTTATAGTCCTGAGTTCAAATCTGGCCTCAGACACTTCCTAGATGTGTGACCCTGGGCAAGTCACTTAACCCCAAAAGCCCTGCCTTCCCCCCTCCAATATAAAAAAATACAAAAAAAACCCAGATTCCCAAGCTCCCAACCCTATGATCCCTAGAGCCCTCTTCTCTTTGAGAAGCCCCAGATCACTGTATCACAGCCATCTCTCCACCATCACCTCTTGATTGGCTGGAGGTATCTGGGGTGAGGAGGAGAAGCTGCGGGGGAGAACACAAGGTCTATCTCCATAGTTACCAGAGGAAAACAGGATAGACAGGCATGGAAATGATGGGCTGAAGTGGCTTTTACCCAGCCTCCCAAGTCATTAGCATTCACAGTAATTACCTAGATTCAAAGGCCCAAAGAAACTGTCCAGCCTCTCGAGCTCAAAATTCTTGACAAATGTTTTCATTGTCCCCAGAATAAAACAGATCGCAGGAACACTCAGTTACCAAAGTCATTTTCCAGTATGTGGGATAGTTAGATAATATTTCCAAGTGGGCAAATCGGCTATTGAAAGCATCAGGACTAAGTACGTATCTGCCCACTTATGTAACTAGTTTTTAGAGCAGCCAGAAAGCCAAGATTTCCTAATAAGTCTCGGTTATCAGCAAACAATCATTACAGAATCTCAGAGTGGGAAAAGACCTCAGAAGCCATCAAATCCAACCCATACCTGGCCTCCAACAAGTGGTCATCCAATCCATGCTCGATGAGTTTAGCCAGATGGAAAGGGCGTCAAGGTGATGCAGTGGGCTAGAATACCAGGCCTGGAGTCAGGAAGACTCTTCTTCATGAGTTCAAATCTGGCCTCAGACACTTACTGGCTGTGTGACCCTGGGCAAGTCACTTCACCCTGTTTGCCTCAGTTTCCTCATCTGTAAAATGAGCTGGAGAAGGAAATGGCAAGTCACTCCAGTATCCTTGCCAAGAAAACCCCAAATGGGGGCACAGAGAGTTGGATAGGATTGAAACAAGACAGAAGAGAGTCATGATCTCACTTTACTGCCCCGACTCACCTCATCTTCATGAAACAAGATGTGCCCTCCCTGTCTCTTTTTGTGTATCGTCTGCCCCTTCAGACTGTAAGCTCCCTGACGGCAGGGACTGTCTGTCTTTCTTAATATTACTTATATTACTGGCACTTAGCTATTGTGTTCCTGACATACAGTAGGTGTTTAATAAATGTTTACTGGATTGGATCTTCCAGGGCAGTTCATTCATTCTGGCATTAAAAACCAGTCTCCTTGGGGCAGCTAGGTGGCACAGTGAATAGAGCACTGGCCCTGGAGCCAGGAGGACCTGAGTTCAAATCCATACTCAGTCACTTGACACATTTACTAGCTGTGTGACTTTGGGCAAGTCACTTAACCCCAATTGTCCTAAAAAAAAAACCAAAAAAACCATCCCCAGTGCAGGAAGGCAGAAATTCAAGTGACACATACTGGCTGTGTGACCCTGGGCAGATCATTTTACCTCCCTGTGATCTAAGCAACTTTCTAAGATTCTAAGTTGTAGAGAAGGTACAAAGGGTAAGGGAGTTTCTTATGTCAAAAGAAGTACAATCCACTCTCTATTCCTAATCTCATTGTTAAGTGTTTCCAAGAATCAAGCCCAAATTTAGTCACGTCCAACTCTTCATGACCCCATTTGGGGTTTTCTTGGCAAAAAAAAACTGGAGAGGCTTGGCATTTCCTTCACCAGCTCATTTTACAAATGAGGAAACTGAGGCAAACAGGGTTAAGTGACTTACCCAGGGCCATACAACTAGTACATGTCTGAGGCTGGAATCTAACTCAGATTTTCTTGACTCTGGGCCTGGTACTCTGTCTACTGCACCATCTGGCCACCCCTCACCAGTCCATTTCTTCTGGTAGCACATGTTCAGTGGTAACTGCTCAAGTAATCAGGACGGCCAAACGAACTGACCAAACGACACCAAAAGTATCAAACACCTCTATGGAAGAGTAAAACTAAAGGCAGAAGGCTGGGAGTCTGTCTAGGAAGTCGACAAGTGGCCAGGAAATTAAGAAATTTATTTAAGTGGCGCAGTAAATAGAGCACCGGCCCTTGAGTCAGGAGGACCTGAGCTCAAATCCAGCCTCAGAAACTTGACACACAAACTAGCCATGTGACCTTGGGCAAGTCACTTAACCCCAACTGCCCTCCAAAAAGCAAAAAAAAAAAAAGAAATTTATTTATGAAAAATGCTTAACAATACTAGTTCACAATTTTATTTAATGGGCTTAATAGTTAAGTATATAATGGTAAAAGCACAGTCGAGGCACAGAGTGAATTCCTAGTATCTTGCCCCTTGAGCTGTTAACTAAGGCTTGGGAAATTCAAGGGAAAAGAGTCTCTGCTGACCAATAGCTCCAGTGAGTAAGCATAATGAGAACAATTTAGAATGCAAAGTAAAATGATGAGCTAAGAAGCTGCCAGAGTTCTAATCAATGCAGAACCAGATGGTACTGCACCACACTTTTGAGTACAGACAGTAAACCGGAAAGCGGTGGGCCACAGGTGCCAAACAACGGGTACATTGCCAAATATTACCCTTGGGTTGGCTTGATTTACATAATTGTACTTCATTGTTTTAAGCAACAGAGATGCTTGAGTGAAGGAATGGAAGTGATTCTGAAGCAGCAGGAATATCAAGAGAAGGGAAGAATGCCAATTAAACATTTTTAGAGCATCTCTATTAACAGTAGATGGGCCTCCCAGACATTGAGGCTTAAACACTAATAATAGCCAGCATTTATAAAGTGCTTAAAGGTTTATAAATTGCTTTATAAATATTATGCCCCATTTTACAGGTGAGGCAGAACTTAAGTGATTTGCCCAGGGTCACACAGCTAAGTGTCTGAGGCTAGATTTGAACTCAGGGAGATGAGTCTTCCTGCCTCCAGTTCCAGTAATACACACCGGGGTGCCACCCAGAAGCCAATTACTTCTGAGGCAACAACATTTAGGTCATTTTTACTAGGACTCCATGTATCCCTACTGATTTTTCTCATCTAGTCATAAGAGCCTAAGAATTGTCATGTTAAGTAAGGCAGGTCCCTTAAGAGTCCTGAAACCCCAGGCTGTCCTCCTTCAAGATACAATTCAGATACCTCCATCTGCAGAGAGCCTTTAATGGTCTTCCCCACCTCTCAGTGTCTCCTATCAGATTACCTGCCATCTACTCTGTATATGGGGCAGTTGGGATGCCCCCCAGCACTCAGCAGTTAGAAAACCCCAAATGGGATCTCAGGGAATTGGACATGACTGAAAAACAGCTCAACTACACCTCTGTATGTACATATATACTGAACATACCCAACTGTTGATGTGCAGTGGCCTCTATTCAAAGGTGAGCTCTTGAGTGCAGAAACTGGTTTTGCCTCTCACTGATGCCCTGACCCCTGCTTGGCTCTGTGAGCACAGTAAGTGCTGCCTGCCTTCCAAGACCTTCTGCCTTCTGGTGCAGACACATGTGAGAGAACAGAAAGCAGTCAGAAGGTCAGTCAGACCACTAGCATTTTGCCAAGCTCCTACTGTGTGGTGGACACTGCTGAGTGCTGGGGGGGGGGGGCATCCCTCCTTGTAAG
>CM053595.1:311823197-311839678 GCA_028646575.1 Pseudocheirus occidentalis
GAGAGAGAGAGAGAGAGAGAGAGAGAGAGAGAGAGAGAGAGAGAGAGAGAGAGAGAGAGAACGAGAACCATCCAGGCACACTCATCACTGCTCTAGGTGCGCACACGCACCCCGCCCTTGTCACCACCCTTGAATCCTGCTGGCCATTCTGTTGACACGCTGCCCGGGGCCAGCCGAAATGCCAGCACAGGTGCCCCTGCTTTCCCCCGCAGCTCCGAGTAGTAGAGGCTGGGGCTGCCCCCGGCTGTTGCTGAAGCTACACCCCGCCCCGCCCCCCGCCCGCCCACTCTGGCTAACCCTGAGCGATGTCTCACCTGGGGCTTTGACTCTAACCGCGCCCACGCCCTGCAGTGACCCCGAATGGGCGCCTCCCCTTGGCCCACCAAGCCCCGGACTTGATAACTCCTTTGCCCACGTTTCAGACACTTGTGGACTGAAGCGCGGACCAGCCAAGAGGGAGATGTGCGGCGCCCGGCCCCGCATCCGCGCCGCTTACATTGGACATTGGGAGATCGCGGTCAGCGTGAACAGATGGCAGCCCTGCCATGGGGAAAGGCAGAAGGGGCGTCGTGAGAACGCGTTCTGCGGGGGCCCCCTGGTGGCAAGAGCGCAGAACTACGGCTCGCTCTCCCGTCTGCCGCAGGAGCTCCGGGGTTTGGACGTGACTGGCGGCCTGGCTTTTCCTGAAGCCAAAAAAGGGCCTTGATGATCATAATGATATCGGATGATGCCAATAACTTGCATTTATCCACGTGGCCTGTTCAGGTTTCCGAGGCCAGTTAGAGGCACTATCTGCTTTAATCCTCACAACAACCCTGAGAGGAAGAGGTTATGTTTTATCCAAGAGGGAAACTGAGGCACGAGAGGCCAAAAGGACTTGCCTGTAGTCACAGAGCTAATAAGTGCCTGAGGCAGGATTTGAACTCGGGACTTCTTGACTCCAACTCCAGTCCTTTATCCACTACACCCCTGCTTGTCAAGGTTGTCTTCAGGAGGGCTCTGCATCCTCTCGCTGTTGACAGCCCAAGGAAGCCCCCCCCCACAGATGTTGGGTGGCCATCCCAGTGATGGAGACAGAAAAGAGTCCCTTGGCAGGTAGGCAAGACCTGGCTTTGATCTGCCGCATGACCGGAGAGGGTAAGCTCATTGCTGGAAGTGCAGCCCCAAAGCGGTGTAAATCCTGGGATTCTTGGACTAATTCCTGATCCTGGAGAGGTAATGGGTTCTCTCTCCTTGGAGGACTTCAAGGAAAGTCTAGATGACTGCTTTTCAGGGACACTTCATGTGTGGGCCAGATTAGATGGCCTCCAAAGTCCCTCCCAATTCTCAAATGTTATCGTTTTTAGGGCATCTGGGTGGTCCAGTGGATAGAGTGCCAAGCCTGAAGTCAGGAAGGCACCACTTCAAATAGAGGCTTCAGACACTTCTTAGCTGTCTGACCCTGGGCCAGTCACTTAACTCTGTTTACCTCAGTTTCCTCATCTGTAAAAATGAACCCTAAGTCCAGCACTCTCTTCAATACAATTTGCCAACTCCCATTCCACTTTTCTTGGGGCATAACTACTTGTAGGACCATTTTCATTTCTCTCTTTGTGCCTGGCACTTTTTTTTTAACTGACCCAATGATTTCATTGATAACCAATTACCAGCAAGAAAACTCAGGTCAGGACCCAGGTGCTTCTGACACTATGAAAAGCTGCTTTAACACATGGCACGTAGTATGTGCTTCATACGTGATTGCTGAGCTCATTGAATTGTGGGAGAGAAGTCCACCATTTTTCAATTTCAGTGGGGAAAAGGAAAGCAAAATTCTTCCACCCGCCATAGAGACCATGGATTCCTAAAGGGCTTTCTGCCACTTCCTGCCATAGATTAAAGAATGAGACTGATCCACTTGTGGTTACTGAGTCCCAATTACCTTATAAGCCTGTCAGAAGGGAGCCGCAATCAGTCATAACTGATTATCTCAATTCTCCTATTGACATTTTACTTGCACATGGTGACTGCACACCAAGTTTCCCAGGAGATCTGAACTCACATTACTAGACATGGAGTCCAGAGTACTAATCATTTCACCGTGGAACCAGCATGGACAATGCTCTCACACTCCCCAGTCACCAGTGCAGAGAATAAGAGAACCAAAATAGTGAAGGGTCTCAAGTCCCCGCTGTTGGAGGATGGATGGAAGGAAATGGGGATGATTGGCTTGGATACATACACATACACATACATATGTACATGCATGCATGTATGCACATATATGTGCACACATGTGTATATCACCATATATGCACATATGCATGTGCACACATACACGACCATCCACATCCAAATCAGGGGGAACATACTTCATTTGGACAGGTTTCATATTTGGTATTTGCATCCCAGCACCTCACACAGCATCCCGACACATAACAGGTACCTAATGAATGCTCTGATTGATTTAAATGCTCATTGTCTTTGAGCATGTGAAGTGCTTCCACCCACTAGTAAGATGAACCTGACTTTGCTTGACCTTCCTGGTAGGAAATAATCAGTAGATCAGCACAGTACCTGCCATATGGCAGATGTTTAATAATTGATTGACTATATGAGTGTATTCAATCATGTCCAACTCTTCATGAACCCATTCAGGTTTTTCTTGGCAGAGATACTGGAGGGGTTTGCCATTTCCTTCTCCAGCCCATTTTACAGATGGGGAAACTGAGGCAAACCAGGTTAAGTGCCTTGCCCAAGGTCACACAACCAGTGAGTGTCTGAGGCCAGATTTAAACTCATGAAGATGAGTCCTCCTAATTCCAAGCTCTATCCACTGCACCACCTAGCTGTCCCTTGATTGACCATACCAGGGGTGGGAAACCTGCAGCCTTAAGGTCACATGAGGCCTTTCAGATCCTTAAGTGAGGACTTTTGACTGAATCCAAATTTCACTGGAACATACATCTCCTTGTATGTAGAGGCTATTCATCCTAGGCATCCAAAAGGCCTCAAACAATGACTTGTGTAGTGAGGGTTGAATGAATTCTCATTGAAGGAATGGACCAAAGGATGGATGGATGGCCCCAGATGGGAGAACTAGGGGCAATGGATAGATGTTTCAAAATCAATGCATCTGAATGTGGGGCCGATGTAGGGCTCTCTGGAAAGTCCTAAGGACAAAACTCCTTGACTCCAGATGCCCAAGCTTCAGTGCTAGTCAAAGTGAAATATTTTCATTGCTTCTTATCGACTCAATTAAATTTAAATTAAATTATAGACTCAATTATAGACCAATTAAATTATGTACTCAATTTAAATCAGAAAGAGCCAGAAAGTCCTGGGTTCTAGACCTGGCACTGCCACTTAGTAGTGGTGCCACCTTTGGCAAGTCCTTTCCCCTTTCTAGGTGCCAAGACATAACTTTAGGCTTCATATAAGGCAGAATGGAGCAGCTAGGTGGTGCACTGGGTTTGGAATGAGGAGAACTGTATCAGCAAGCACCCTAGCATACCCAGGGCAGCTGCTAGCACAGGTTCTTAGATCTGCTTTTCTAAAGGAAAGCAACTCAAAATGGGTTAACAGTCTTTCTTTACTCAAAGAAACATATCATTTACCTAGTTCAGGGGGGAAAGTCAGCACCCTGAACTTCAGAGAATACAACCAGAATACAAACACAAGTTACAAGCAGACAAAGAAACAGATCAGCAGACGGGACCTCAACCATCTGACCATCACATCCACACCTAGTTAGTTACCAGAGAGGGAAGCACCAACATCTGGGTTTTCAAAGACAGGGAGCTCAATGGCTGCACAGAGTCTTGTCTGGCCACATAGCACAACTCTTCCCAAAGTGAGCCCCAAAGCAAAAACTCACATCAGGGTATAGATAGCCTTCTCCTGAATCAGAGAATGTCACAGCCCTCTTGACCCACTGCCCAGTCACAAAGTAACAAGGTGTGGGCATTCCTGAAAAACAAGCCTCCCACCACAGGCTTTATGTGATCACATTCAGCCTATTAGGGGGCAGAGTATACTTTCAAATCAGGGAAGGTTCTCAGAGTCACTTAAGCCTATGCAGGGCCTAGGGGCAGGGAAGATCTTCAGATTCCCATAACAAGAACTCATCTTTAGGAATTCAAATCCAGCCTCAGACACTTATCGACTTGTGTGACCCTGGAGTGTGAGTCACTAAGACCTTTTTGCCTTGGTTTCTCATCAGTAAAATGAGCCAGAAAAGGAAATGGCAAATCACTCCAGTATCTTGGCCCAAGAAAACCCCCAAAATGGGGGTCATGAAAAATCAAGCAAAACTGAAATAATTCAACAACGTAAGTTAGGACTTCTTAACAATTGCATGTACATAAGCAGAATGTAATGAGTTGAGAGGTAATGAACTCCTAAGCATGGAATGGATGACCACCCTGTAACAATGCTGTAGAGTACGTTCCTTTCTGGATATAAGTTGGAATTGAGGGTCTCCGGGGTCCCTTAAGGACTCTGAAATTCTGACTATGACCTTGCCACCACTCATCGTGAAGGTGGTAGTACAAATCTACCAGGTGGCAGAATCAATGACTCACTGTCTTCACACAAATGGTAGAAACATCTTTTGGCCACATGTGGCACCACACGCCATGAGATATCTGGACCCTTTTTCTATTCTGAGAGAAAATCAAGTGTGTGGAGCTGATTTGTACTGAACCATCAGATTAAAGAAGAGACTTCCCCAGTGAAAAGAAAGAACAAGGGAAGGTAGGAAAGTAATTTCATGCTGAGTAGTTTGGAACGCAGGGAAAAAGAACAAAAATGTGAAAAAGTACAAGAGCGGTTCTCTGTTCAAAGGAAGTGTGAATCCCACTAAGAATCCCACTAAGATCACAGGACATAACGTGTCAAAGTTGGGCGAGATCTTGTAGAAGATGACAGCTGAAAGGGGCCTTCAATTCTATAGAAATGTCACAATTGAGAGGAACTTCAGAACAGCAACGGTTAGAGCCAGGAGAGACCATAGAACACAGAATTTGAAAGCTGGAAAGTACCTTAGAGGTCAGCTAGTCCAACTTCCTCATTTGACAGATGAGGACACTGAATCCCACAGATGTGATGGGACTTCTGAAGGCCACACCATTCCTTAGTAACCAACCAAGCCAGGACGAGATCCCAGGTCATTCCACTGCTGTTCCAGAGTTCTTGCCACTAGAATAATAGTAATTTACATATCTATGGAGCTTTAAAGTTTACAACATGCTTTCTTTTATTTTTTATACTTTTGTAAAAATATTGTAAGGAGTAGAAATGAAAATAACACTTAAGTTTAGGGTGCCATTTTGGGAGTGTTTTTTATTCATAATCACAGAAGCAAAAGGAATAAAATCAAATATATTAAAATTCCTACCACATAGACTGCATGCTTGATGGTTCTCCCAAATATGGGTGGTTCAGACTCAGTTTATCATCATGCCATCAAATCAGAAGTTCCAAGGACACAGCTCAATTGTTATGTTGAGATGTCCCTGTCAGGTGCTCTCACTAAGGGCTACCAAACATCCCCACTGTTGTTCTACTCAAGGTCTCCCAGACTCAAAGTTGGGTAAGTTGGGTAAGAACTGGGAACTGGAGCATTGATTCCTCCTTTGGTTAATTTTCATTGCTCACCTCTCTGTCCCACTGACTGAACTGTAGGGGACCTTGATCACTTCACACTACCTGGTCATCATTAGTAGAGCCCTGGAGTAGCTGCAAGGTCAGAAACTGCTCGTGCAAATGTTATTATCCCTATTTTGAAGATCAGGAAACTGAAACCCAGAGATATTTAGTGATTCTTCCATGATCACACAGTTAGCAATTATGCGAGGCAGGATTTGAACCTGGTCTAACTATAGATCCAGCCCTTACACTTTGCATTTATTCCAGCAGGAACTAATTAATGGTTGATCTGCAGTTCCTTGATATTTGATATTGGGTACTCCTTGCAGTCCAGAACTACCACAAGCAAACATTGCCTCCTGGAAGTTACAGCTTGGGTTCAAGGGATTCTTTAGATCAGCATCTACTTGAATCCATAGTAAACAATGCCCCATCTGATTTTGCCTCTAACAGTACACATTAATTCAAAGTAAAACTACTTAGTTAAACAGAATAATAAGTAATAGGGGGAAAATCCCCCATACACACAGAGGCCTAATTTCTCTCATATTCCCACACCACAGGTGAGAGAAGGAATGATATTCCTTCACAAAGAACTCATGCTTCCTCATTTTGATTTCTCATTTTGAATGTCTCTTTGCCTCCAAAGCTACTGCTTGTTATTTCCTGCTCAGAACTGCTCCCTTCCAGATGAATAGCTTTGTTGTTCATCATTTCAGTCCTGTCCAACTCTTCGTGACCCCATTTGGGGTTCTCTTGGCAAAGATACTAGAATGGTTTGTGATTTCTCCTCCAGCTTTTTTTATAGATGGGGAAACTGAGGCAAACAGGGCTAAGTGACTTACCCAGGGTCACATAGCTAGTAAGTGTCGGAGGCTAGACTTAAACTCAGGAAGATGAGTCTTCTCGACTCCAGACCTGGCACTATACTGTGGCACCTGGCTGCCATCTGAATATGCTATGCTATAAACCCCATGAGAACAGAAATCATATTACATCTAAACAGAATAAGCTACATGGTATAGTGAATAGAGCTGCACTTGGAATCAGGAAGACCTGAGTTCAAATTCTGCCTCAGACATTTCCTAACTTAAGTCACCTAATTTCTTTGAGATTCAATTGCTTCACTGTAGAATGAGGGAAATGATAACATTCAAATTAGAACTCAGATCTTCTGGGCTCCAGGCCCAGAGCTTTATCCACGACCCCGCCTAATTCTTTCTATTAAAATGCTGCTGGCACCTATTTCTCTGAACTGCTCTAATTGGGTTACTTCTTTCCAACAGAGCTTTGGGGAGAAATAGCTCTTTTGTGATTCAGGCCCACCGTTCCACCCAGACAACACTGCAAAATGTCCTTGAGGTCAAACTTGTCTTTTTGTAGTCTCCTTTAATGGGAGCTTCCCTGGACTTGATATTCAGGTAGGGATAAGTCAAGTCATTTCAGCTAATGCCAGAGCAATAGAAATTACCCAAGAGATTCACTTAACAACCTGAAAAAGCAAGGTCTCTCTGTGACTCATAGTCACAGATTCTGAAGTCAGGTTCTGCTAGTTGGACAATAGACAATAGGCCACATGAGATTTAATCTAGAAAACATAGCAAATAGATGATTCCCAAATCCTTGTGCTGTGATTAGCTGTCCAGGACTGTTAAAAGTTATTCAGAAAACTCATTTTCTCTTTTATTAACCATAATCATTGCCTTAGGCATGCATGGAGGCAGAAAAAGGAAGAGATCTGGGCAATCAGCAAGAATGTTATGTAAGCTTGGGGTTGTTTTCTATGAGCCTTCAGTTGACTCTCATCTTTTCAAGTGTTGGGCCCAACAATCCATTCATGGAATTGCTTTTTGGTTGGTTGGCAGGTAAGAGATATGTGCATTGATTTCTAGGACAGCCAGTGTAGTAGAGGAGAAGGTATGTTCACTTGGGTGTCAAGGAACCTGGGATCAAAACCCAGCTCTAGTATTTACTACCTTGTGACTATGGGGAAGTCACAACCTCTGTGAACCCCAATTACCTCCCACATGAAATGAGAGTGATAACTTCCCTCTTGACATTATCGGCTTAGGATAAGTTGTAGAAAGATTCCTCTACAGCATCCCCAAAAGTAGCCTCAGTTTCCTCATCTGTAAAATGAAAAGGTTGGATTCAATTATCTGTATGATCCTTTCCCTCTCAAAGGGTCTATGATCCTGAGTGGAAAGAGAGGCAGAAAGGGTTATTAGTCAGGGATCTAAATGGCTCCTTTATAAGACAGTCTGTAATATGATAAGAATCTCCGATAAGATCAAGATTTATATCTCTTGGAACTGACACCCTAAGACCTTAAAGCTATGTTCACATTTATTGTCTCATTTTTCCTTCTTAGAGCTTCTATGAGCATGACAGCTGGGTATTATTTTTCTGCAGGGAGAGACACTCAGGTTTATAGAATTCAAATCAACAAGCATTGATGAACTATCATCCACATGCAAGATTAGATTGTAGGAACTGACAATACAAAGACCTTCTCCTTGTAGAAATTGGGAAACTGAGGCATGTATAATCTACCAGTCCACAAGCATGTATTGAGCCATGCCAGACACTGTGTTAGGAGATTCAAGTACAAAACAAAAACCAGTTTTTACCCTCAGCATTCTACTGTTGGTAGGATATTCATTCATTCATTGAGTCATAGAATCATAGATCTAATGGCAATGGACCTCAGAGGCCATTTAATATAACCCTCTCAATTTATACATGAGGAAACTGAGGCATGTATTAATCCACCCATAATCAACAAACTTAGAAAATGCTTATTCTATGCTAAACACTGCACTAGATGATGGAAATTTCCCTTTCCCTCTCCCTCTCCCTCTCCCTCTTCCTCCCCCTCTTCCTCTCTCTCTTCCTCTCTCTTTTTCTCTCTCTCCCTCTCCTCTCTCCTCTCTCTTCTCTCCTCTTTCCCTCTTCCTCTCCCTCTCCCTCTCCCTCTCCCTCTCCCTCTCTCTCCTCCATCTTCCCTTCTTTGCTTTTCTCCCTCTTCCCTTCTTCTTCTGGCTTAACATCATATAAATGAGTATTTGAGCTTCTGGAGCTAGGAGCCAATGGACTGCTCCAAAAAGGAAAAATGTAGTCAAGATGCATTGAGTGGCTTTGCTGTCAGCAATAACCACATTGTCTCATCCATCGTCTCAGCATCCTAATGCAGCTGACAGTCAGAGGTGGCTTACGGTTCAGCATCTCTGTATTCAATCAAGCACTTGAAAAATCTCTCTGCACAAATCTGAACACATTTTGCATTGGTGCTTTCTGTGACTTTCAGAGCAAGACCCTGTCTGCCTCCTCCCACTGGCTGTTTTAACATGTCTCAACATTCAAGCTATAGAACTATAGGGTGTCCAGGAATAAAGAAAAGGCTGTGTGTGCTCAGTGTTGATGAAGATGTGAGGGGGGAGGGAAAGCGAAAGAGGGAGGGAGAGACAGACAGACAAAGACAGAGACAGAGAGAGACAGAAAAAGAAAGAAACAGAGAGACAGAGAAATGAGATGTGCAAAGTGGCATCAGAAAATTAGTCTCGGCCTCAGGCAAAACAGATTTCAGACTGTGGTTTCTCAAAGCTTCCAAATAGGACAGTCTTCCCTCCCAGACTCTTCCCCTAAATCTCCTAGCCTAGATCAAGGATAGATAGGGCTCCAGTGGAGATTACCATGGCCTGTCCTGGTTCAGATAGAGAGACTCAGGCCAGCCTAGAGATAACTGCTAGAGGCAGACCAAGAGCTCCAGGGCTGGTTTCAGAACACTAAGTATGTTTAGCCTGAAGAAAAAAAACAACAACAGAGATGTCTTCAAGCTTTTGAAAGGGCTTGTATGTAAAAAGGGAAGTCAGCATTCCAGAGGGCAGATATAGGAGGGTGTAAAGAAGCAAATTAAGCCTTGATGATATAAGGAAGGGGATCCCTGAGGGAGGGGGTGCTATGGATCCCTATTCCTGGAGGTCTCCTAGAGTTAGCTGGGAAAACTGCAAAGCATATGGGGGGAAATGGGCTTACAGTCATTTCTAATAGCACTTGCCAACAATGAATTATGAATGAACTAGTGATCTGGATGTTTTTATTTTTAATAATGGAATAATAATACATCATGTTTAACATAGTGCTTTGAGGCTTGTACCTCATTTCATCCTCGAAATGGCCCTAAAAGGTTGTCACTGTTTTCATCTCCACTTTATACTTTTGTAATATTAAAGAATTAGAGACCAAAGAGATGCCCACCATCTACTTAGAATGGCTAAAAGATGGGGAATGGCTAACCAAGTTGTGGTACACAAAGGTAATGGAAAGTTACTGTACTATAACAAATGTGTATGATGAATACAGAAAAACATGCAAAGACTTGTATGAACTGATGCAGAGTAAAGTAGAGGCAAGAAAACAATACACAAAACAATTACAACATGAGTAGACAGAACAACTACACACCAAAAATCAAAAGTGAATGTGACAAAATTATCAACATCTAGCAGGACTCAAATGAAGAAATATGACAAGAAATCCCAACCTACCACCTTGTGGATATTGCAGGTCCCCATGGGTTACATATTGCAGGGGTTTCAGATTTTTCCAATGTAATGAACCATTTTTTTCTTTCTAAAAATGTATTCTTTGTTATATGGGATGGCTCTCTGAAAGGGGGATGAGGAGAGACACTTGGGATCACAGTGATAATGTAAGAAACAGATGTCTTTAAAAACTTATTTAAAAAAAAAAAAGAAGAGAAGGCAGCCTCTGGCTGGGGCTGGTGGCCTTCTTGATTCATGTACTCCAACCAGCAATTTGTCATTTCAGTGAAAGATGCAGAAGGAGGACCCTCTCTTGTTTGCATCTTTCCCTCATTTAATGTTGGCCATGTGACCACTGAAAGTTCTTGGAAGGTCAGTGAGTGCTGGAAAGAAGCAGCAACAGCTACTGAAACTGTTGTGGTCATAACAGCAGCATGCTATGGGCTAGTGCCAGAGAGAAAGAACACACTGCAAAGAGAATCTCACTTGCTCTTTGGTCCCATGGCTCAGTGTAAAAGGTAATGCCAAATGGCCAATTAGCAACCTTCCTAGAACTGTTTTTATATCCTAAAAAGGTCTGGATAATAACCTCCCAACTGACTGTAATAGAGCAGCCAGAGGATCGTGGTTAAAATCTTGCCTGATGCAAGGTGTATGAGCCTGGGAAGGACATTTCACCTCTCTGTGCCTCAGTTTCCTCATCTGTAAAATAAAGATCCATGGCTTTTAAGGTCCCTTCCAGTTTTGAATCTTTTATCCTACAACTTAATATTCTGTAATGTTCTCTATGAATCTTTGGTGATTAGCTTTCCCTTTCATTGTGAGAATAAAGGACCTAAGTCCCTATCTGATTCATATTTGTATATCAGTTACATCTTTTCTTTTCACTGTTTTTCAGGAAACCTTATACTACAAGTATGGCTCTCCTACATATATGACCTTGGGCAAGTCACTCCTCTCTGTGCCTCAGTTTGCTTATCTATAAAATGAAAAGGTCGAACTCAGTGCCTCTAAGGTGCCCTCAAGCTCCAGCTCCAGGATCCTATGATAACTCTTCTATGATCAATGATTTCATCACTCCTTCTAGATCTATAACCTAGAGTCACTATGGCCAAAAATTGGTTGGCCAGCCTTGTTGATGAACCTATCTGGTATCAACTAGGCTGGTCCTTAGATGAAAACCCATGACTGGTTTTGTACTTGATGCTCTTCTATGATAGTAGGACCTGCCAGAGCTTGTGATCAACTGGCAGAGACTTCAAAAACCCAGGGTTTTCTTCATTCTCCAAAGAGACACCAGACAAGTCTTATAATGGCAACCACTTCTTCAGTAGCTACACATTTATCTCCCAGCTGGTACAAACAGGCTACTCTCTTTTCTCCCTATTTTTATATGTCTTGGTCTTTGATGTTTAATGCTTTGACCCACATGGATCAAAGTAGTCAGTATGCTATCTTTGGCATAAGGTATGGTGCTAGGTCAACTTCCCACACTTACATGATGAAGCCAACAACATTTTACTAACTAATCATTTTCCCCTTTTCTGTTGTTTTGTTTCAAATTTTTTGTTGTACAGTGTTGAGCTATTATAGCTTGAATCCAATTGTCAAATCTCTATTTTTCTATTCCCCTAATTCATTTTCCTATTTTGAACACCAGACCAGATGGTTTTGATTATTATTGCTTCACAATATGCTTTTAAAATGGGTAGGATGAGTCCACCATCATTACCTTTTAAAATATAGATATTGTTTGCTAGTCTGGCCTGTTTATTCTTCCAGATGAATTTCACTATTAACTTGTCAAGTTCTATAAAATATCCAGCAGGGATTGTAATTGGGATTGCCTTGAATCTATATATTCACTAAGGGGATATTGTCATCTTTACTATGTTTAGCCAGCCCAGCTAGAGGCAAAAGTATATCTCTGCCTTTATTCATGGCTTTCTTTATTTCTTCTATAGAGGTTTGTAAATTTTCCTCAAATAAATCTTTCATGTCCCAAGGTAAGCTAATGCCTGAGAATTTAATAGTGTTGTTGCTAGTGTGAGTAGAATGTCTTTTTACTTTGGCATTTCAAGCTGTGAGGTATTATATTAGAGTTGGGTTGGTATAGGGTGGGAAGCAGGAGATTCTTCTCTCACCACTCTCCATCTCAGATGAGTCCCTAGGGAAGGAGTTTGTGATCTTGTTATGCGTAAGTGGGCAGGCAGGTAGAGTAGATATTCCCTGGGAAGCCCTTTCTGCTAATAGGCATCTAGTTCTCACATGGTCAAGACATACAGTGAGTGTAAATGGGCTGATGTAGACTACCAACAATGACTTGTACTTGAGAAGTGACATCAAAGGTTTATGGAACAATACATGAACCTAATGTTTCATTCATATAGGAAAATGGAGACAGCAGTTTGCAGTCTTAAAAAGATGACCTAGAGCACTCATAGGCTCAGTAAGGAATCTGAAAGATCATTTTGGCCAACCCCTTAATTTACAGATGAAGTAAGTGAGAGTCAGAAGCTAAATGCCTTGCCCAGTCAATATATGTCTAAGTCAAGACTTGAACTCAGATCTTCCTGACTCAAAGATGTATATGACCAGAAATGGAGGTGGGGCCCTCATTTACTAATTGTATGTCCTTGGGCAAGTCATTTCACCTCTGTTTGCCTCAGTTTCCTCAGTTGTAAAATGGGGATAATTGTTGTCAAGATCAAATGAAATGCTATTTGTAAAACCCTTAGTCCAATGCCTGGGCACAAGTATTATAGGAATTCTAGTTATTATCATGATCATTTATTGTGGTTAGCATTATTATGGTAAGTTAGTGAGACTGAGGAATAACAGGTGAATGTTCTGCTAGCATTAGAAAAGAACCATGCAGTATGAGATGTCTTCCATGGGTTGAGCGGTTCACCTGTAGAAGTGTCCATATCTTTGAAATCACATCACCATAGGAATACCAGAGTCAGACTTGTGTGCATCTGTGTTGTTGTTGTTCAGTCATCTCAATCATGTCTGACTCTTTGTGTCCTTATTTTGAGTTTTCTTGGCAAAGATACTGGACTGATTTGCCATTTCCTTCTCTGGCTCATTTTACAGATGAGGAAACTAAGGCAAGCAGGGTTAAGTGGCTTGCCCGGGGTCACACAGCTAGTAAGTGTCTGAGGCTATATTTAAACTCAGGAAGATGAGCCTTCTTGATTCCAGTCCTGGTACTCTATCCACTATCGCGCCACCTAGCTGCCATCTGAATCCACTATACTTTAAACCCCATGAGAACAGGAATTGTGATACATCTAACAGAAATAACTGCATGGTGTAGTGAATGAAGTGTTAGACTTGGAATCAGGAAGACCTGAATTCAAATCCTGCCTCAGACACTTACTAACTGAATGACCTAAGTCACCTAATTTCTTTGAGCTACACCTACTTCACAGGGCTATTGGGAGGACCAAATGAGAAACCACATACAAAACTACCAGCTATTATATTAATCTTTGTCTCTGACCCAGTACAGGTCCCTGCATACCACAGCTACCCAGTCAATGCTTGTTGAATGAATTCTTTTGTTGAATTATCTTGTTTTTATTTTTCTGTATATGATGTATTCCTCAATAATAAAACAACAAACCCTTGTTAAGCACCTACTCTATGCCAGGCAAGAAAGAGCATGGAATAGCAGCACATCAGGAAGAAGCAGATCCAGATGCTCCTCCAATACATCCTGGCTGAGACCCTGGACGATGCTCTATCCCTCTCAGTGCCCAAGGCAACCTTCTAATACTGTAGGTTGTAAAAGAGTTTGAAATTTGCACCATTACAGGCACCTCCTCCCTGAAGTTCCTTCCTGTGACAGATCCAGTCCCACCTCACCCCACCCCCAGAATTCCCAAGAACAGTGCTTAGTGCCAGGGGCACAAGATTACAATGAAAAAATCCCTGTTCTCAAGGAGCTTAAGTTCACTGAAAATAATAAGGAAAAAATGAATGGATTATTATTACCACTTAGCTCCTTGAGGACAAAACCCTTCCTTTTTGTCTCTGTATGCCCAGTACTCAGCACATATTAGATACGTATAACAAATGTTCGCTGAAGACAATTGAATGAAGTCATTGGGTTTGGTTGGGTTTGGGTTTTTTTTTTTTACCTCTAGTAACTTTTCAGTTGATATCCTTGGATTTTCTCAGTTGACAAACAGGCCATCTGAAAAGGTGGTGATTTTATTTCCTTCCTCAGTTTATGCCTTTTATTTATTTTTGCTTTCCTCAGCTGTGGCCAGTTTTTCCAATCATGTATTGAATCAGGATGGTGACAGAGACATCTTCATTTTATTACTGTTTTTAAAGGGAATGACTTTAGTATTTCACTATTAAATATAATATTGACTCCTTGCTTAAAATATATGTTCTCTATCATGTTATTAAAGAAACACTCTATACCTATTTTTCTTATTAGAAGGTTAGTCGATAAGAATTTCTTTACTTCAATTCTCCAAGGATCCATGTTTTCATCCATGTGGGTACTCACTCCCTCCTCGCACCGATAAAGATTATAATCCTTCTGGACCTTAGTAGATGTGCCTAGAAATTTAGGAGGGTACAAGAGAAGTCTGGAATTTGTTACTACCTATGTCACCTTCGACAAGTGACTTGACTTCTCTAGACCTCAGTTCCCTCAACTATAAAATGAAGGGGTTAGACTCCGTTTCCTCAATGGTCTTTTCCATCTCTATATCTGATTCTATGATCCTCAAAGGTTAGACAGTTAAGCTGGAGTAAGATTGTAGAAGGCCAAGATCAGATGAAAATGTTTGTCCCAAGGAGAGATTATTGGTCTTGGGATATACTGAAAATTAACATGGAGGATGCTTCATAATGTGGTAGGCACAATGGTGGGTTAGAAAGTAGGAGATGAGGTGCTGACAAATTAAATTTGGGGCCCTAGTAGGTGAAGTCGGTCCTGGGAAAATGTCATCTTCTTGAGAGTAGGGAGCATTGTGATGTCATTTTTTTATCCTTAGAAATTAACATAGTTGTTTGTTTAATTGAAAATGTGTGGTTTTTAATCACATCATCTTTTGCACACAGCTGCACTATAATCAGCAATCAGTGGTATTCATTTTGCTTACCAATCTGTACTGAGTCTCAGTGGACAGCTGGGTGGTGCAGTGGATAGAGCACAGGACTTGGAACTAGAAAAACTCATCTTCATGAGTTCAAATCTGGCCCCAGACGCTTACTAGCTACATGGCCCTGGGCAAGTCACTTAACCCTATTTGTCTCAGTTTACTCATCTATACTGTGAGCTGGAGAAAGAAATGGCAAACTATTCCAGTCTCTTTGGTGAGAAAAACCCAAATGGGCTTACAAAGATTCAGACACAACTGAGTTTCAGTAACTCTGGCCAGGTAGATCCAAATAGTGTGCCAGTATGTGCTAGACAGTCTGATGTCATTAGAGGAGATAAACTGGAGAACACCTTAAATGTATTATATATAATCTCATGCTGGATCTGACCATAATGTTCCATATGACAAAAATTTAGGAGTTGTATCTTATGTATGTCAGGAGAGTTTGTCTATGACATCACAGGATGTCCTGACCACTATCTTAGACTAGTAGGTCTTAGACTGGCCTGGAGGGCAGAGAGCAGAAAGCTCACTTGACATGTTTCTAGAATAGAGGAGAGTTAGAACATTATTATGTCCTAACCAGAATTATTGACCTGGGTTAAACCTTTAGTTGGGAAGGGGGGTACAGATGGAAGGCTAAAGAAATGAGGTGAGAACCAGTGAGTGATTTGCCAGATGAGAGGAATCCTAAAGAACAGCAAGGGGGAAAATATTTGTTTCTACAAGGATTGCTGGATGCCATCAGCTTAACTCATGCACAACTGATGAACCTCAGCTGGTGCTAACAATGCCTAAAAGGGTTGCTTCATGTGAAGGAAGCACAAACACTTCCCCAGGGTAAGTGCTGCAGATTTTCAATTAAGCATTAACTTTAACATCTTAAATTAAGAACACGTAAGCCACAGTCTTGCACAGGAAAATCTCACTAATTTGGAATGATGCTATGTAAAGGGTTTTGTCAACATTAAAATGCTATATAAAAGTGAGCTGGTACTACTGCTGTTGTCGTCATCATTGTCATCATCACCATCCTCATCATCATCATCATCATCACCACCACCATCATCGTCATCACCATCATCATCATCATCACCATCATCATCATCACCACCACCATCATCATCATCATCACCACCATCATCACCATCACCATCATCATCATCATCATCATCACCATCATCAT
>CM053595.1:311840178-311899815 GCA_028646575.1 Pseudocheirus occidentalis
GCGAGCCTGATGGCTGGGGGGGAAGGGGGCAGCAGAGGGGAGCCTGATGGCTGGTATGAAAGACTCACACAGAGAAGGGATTAGACTTGTACTGTTTGGTGCCTGAGGGGAAACTCACAGAAATGGTTGTAAGTTACAGAGAGGAAAATTCCAGAGGAAAAGTTTCCCCCAAGGACAGCTGTCTCTGAGTGGAATGGGCTGCCACAGGAGGCCATGGATTCAGTCCTTTGCCTGACCACTTCTGGATGCCTGTGCTGGCAGAAGGTTAGGTGACTTTGGGGCTCCCTTCTACACCTTAGAGGTGTGGCAAGCAACCAGGAAATGCATGAAAATAAAAACCTGTCCTAAAATGGGCAAGTGCCCATTTTATCTTGATGATATTTTTATTTAAATATTTTGCAATATTCATAATATATTTATAACATCTTATCATAGTAATAAGTAAAGAAAAGAATGTCTGACCTGGACTTATCTTTCCAAGTTCAAATCCAGCCTCAGACACTTCCTAGCTGTGTGACTCTAGACAAGTCACTTTACCCTATCTGCCTCCATTTCCTTGTCTGTAAAATTCACAGGAGAAAGAAATGGCCAACCTCTTCAGTTTCTTGCCAAGAAAACCCCAAATGGGGTCATTAAGAGTTGGACATGACTGAAATGACTTAAAAAGAAAAACTTTATAATAAGGAAGTTTCTTTTCTTGACTGAGAGCCTTATCCAATGATATATGAGAAATTGACTTCCTCCAGCTGCCATATGTCTAAGATTTAACTAATAACAGGCTGTGAGAACAAGCAAGGTAGGATTTTTGGTGTTTTTTCTTCTTCTTGTTGGAGTTCAGTTTCCCAGGCTCAGGCTAAACTGTAAACATCTGAAGGATTAATTTCCTTTGAACCCTAATAATTCACAGCTGTGCTGAGCCATGTAGGTTTCATGCCTTCTAGTTCTGATCCAATCAGTGGCTGAGTCTTTGTTATATATTCTGAAAGGTTGGCATTTTGCTTTGGGGATTTGCTTATGAGAACGAGCTTTTGATTCCCTGGATAGGACTCTGAGTAGCTGTGTATTAAGATCCCCCTTCTTCCCCACTACTCAGATGTTGCTTGTGCTCCCTCTGTCTGATGGTATTTATAGGTGGTTGTATTACTTTGTTCAGACAGTTGGAGCCCTGTCTATTGATCTTTGTGCTAATTCTCAGATTTCTGTATTTTCTCCACTTTCAGGGTGCTGACTTTTCCCCTGAACTAGTGAATAGGATTGTTAGGAGTTGGATAATTAAGAATAGGATAGTTACCCCCTTTCTGAGCAGTCTTTACTTTAAAAGCAGATAAAAGAACCTGTGCTAGCAGGCCATCCTGGGTGTGCTAGGATGCTTGCTAATACACAGGCTGAAAGAATGGAGTAAGATTCATTTAGTCCAAGTAAACTGTGTTATTGTCACTGCCAGGTGTCCCCAGGCAAGGACAGTAAAGACAAACTAAAAGTCTGACATTTTCTGTGCTTGCTCACTATCAGATCATCCTTGACCCAGAGATGCCCTGATAGCAGGATTCTTACTAGTGTTCTTTACTTGACTTAGAGGGTGTTTGCAGCTAGGTGGCATGGTGCTGAGCCTGGAGTTAGGGATACTCATCCTCATGAGTTCAAGTCCTGTCTCAGATACTTACTAGCCATGGGACCTTGGGCAAGTCACTTCATCTGGTTTGCCTCAGTTTCCTCATCTGTAAAATGAGCTCAAGGAGAAAATGACCAACCTCTCCAGTATCTTTGCCAAGAAAACCCTAAATGCGGTCACAAAGAGTTGGACATGACTGAATAACAACAATAAGAGGTTGTTCATATCCAAAGATTTCAAAAGACCCATACACAGGCCTTCCCTGAGCTCCTACACTGCCCAGTAACCAACCTTTTATTCTGCTGGAGAGAAATGAGAAGAGGTGGAGAAGGGATAACCATTCTTCAGCTGAAAGAGGTTACGTTTAAGGCTTTCTCTTGCACTAACCCTTGACTCACATTTTGGTCCTTTTGGTTTCCAGGTCCCCATAGGGCAGAGCTAGGAGAAATGGGTGGAAGTTGGAAAGGAGTAAATTTTGGCTTTGTGTAAGGAAAAGCTTCCTAACAGTTGGAGCAATCCCAAAGTGGAATCACCTGCCTTGGGACATTGTGACTAACCCACCAAAGGAGAAGCTGGATGACTACGGGTTAAAAGTCATAGAATTGGGCACCTCAGTGGCACAGTGAATAGAGCACTTGCCCTAGAGTCAGGAGGACCTGAGTTTAAATCTGACCTCAGACACTTAACACTTACTAGCTGTGTGATCTTGGGCAAGTCACTTAACCCCAATTGCCCTGTCTCCTCCCTCCAAAAAGACAAAAGACAAAAAAAAGTTACAGAATATATTTCAAAGGAATAGCAAGTTGTACATAATGGATTTTTCAGTTTCACATGCATTCATCTTTTCTTTTGTAATACTGTTATGGAAATGATTATTTTATTCCATAAATTATAAACAACATTTAAAAATTCATAGAATTATACTCTAGATTTAAAAGGAAGTCATCAAATCGAACTCCTTCATTTTACAGATAAAGAAACTGCAATTCAGGGAGGTGAAGTGACTTGACTAAGGTCACACAGGCAGGAAGAGACAGAGCCATAGTGTTCTTGTGAGGATTCTGGTTCAGGTGTGTGTGGGCAGAACTAGATGCCCTTTGACTTCCTGGCCATCTCTGAATTTCCATGACTCTGAATTCACAAGTGCTGTGTTTGTCATTCTTGGGAGATGTCTGACTGGTCTGTGTTCCAGCCATGGTGTAGAAGTCACATTGTTGGTCTATAATGGAGGTTTCCCTAATGAAAAGCTAGGATTTGTTACAAGGAAAGTGATAAGACATTGGAGCTGCCCATTGTTCTGCTGAGTCACATAGCAGGGATGAGGAGACATCGGTTTGGGGCTCACTCCCAAAACAACCCAGTTGTGTCTGATGAAGCTACATTTATGTGGAACTTTAAGATTCACAGACTACTTTATATAAATGATCTCAATCATAGACCAATGGATTCTAGATCCCAGGGCTGGGAGGGTCCTTAGAGGCTTAGGTCATACCTCACATCTTACAGATAAAGAAACTGAGGCCAGGGTGGGTTAAGTGATTTGTCAGGCACTATTATTAGTTCCTATGATTAGCCTCATTTCATAGAAGAGGAAATGGGAGCTTGGATATGTGAAATGACTTACTTTGAGTCACAGTGTAACTCACTAAGTGTCACTGGAGGGATTCAACCCTCCTGATTTGGACTCTGGCTCACTATTCATTCAGATCCCTCTTTGCTTTTAATCTAATTTTAGGTTTGTGGTCCTAGGATCAGGAGGAGGCAGGGTCAGGATGCCTTTAGACTCTAACTTATCAAGGAGCACAGTTAAAAAATGGAGTCACAGGGAACATGTGGGATTGGCTTAGAATCCCATTTCCATTGGGGAGAGGATAAGTAATGATAGAGATCAATGTTAAGAAGCTGCTGGAACCGTGTGGTGGTGGCCTGAGGGACAGTGGAAGGGGTCGCCATTGTACTCATGATTCTCCTTGGGATTCATGAATCTCCTTCTGTTATCAGTTCTCTGTGGCATTCGAAAAGGTGGTTAAAAAAGATACCCAATTATTTCTCAGTCTTGATTGGGTTCCTTGGTCAGTCTTACTAACGTTCTTTGACTGCAAGCTTTGTGAGGACAGGGACCCTGCCTTAGTCGCCCAGGACCTAGGACAGCGACCCACAAACAGCCGATGAGATAGCATTTCTGTTGCTTTAAGGTTGTCCTCTCATTTGAGCCTCTCCATTTCAATTCAGATCTGACCTTAGACGCTTGCTGCGTGCCGTCTCTGCGGACTTCAGGCTCCTCATCTATCAGTCAGTCGATAACCACTGACTAAATACCTGCCGCGTCCCCGCACCGCGCCAAGCATTGCAGCCCTTGGAACGTGAGCCTCTGCGGAGCGGAAGCAGCAGCTGCGCCTTTTCTGGGTTTGTTTTGTGGGTAAAATGAGCTAATACTTGCAAAATGCTTTGTGAATCTCTTTTAAAATGTCCTTTTTTGGTCTTTTTTTTTTTTGGAGGGGGAAGGCAGGGCAATTGAGGTTAAGTGACTCGTCCAAGGTCACACCGTGTTAAGTGTGCCTAGTAAGTATTAAGGGTCTGAGGCAGAATTTGAACTCAGATTCTCTGGACTCCAGGACCGGTCCTCTATTCATTGTGCCATCCGGCTTCCCCCAATGCTTTGCAAATCTTAAATCATTAAAGAAATGCTATAATCCCCACAAAACTCTACGAGGTAGGTGCTCTTATTGCCACTTCATATTACAAAGAAGGAAACTGAGGCTGAGAGGACTTGTTATAATCAAGTATCTGAGTCAGCATTTGAACTCAGGTCTTCCTAACTCCAAGTCCAGTACTCTATTCACTGCAGTATATGGATGAGGAAGAGAAGAGGTTAAAACGAGTGACCCAAGATCACACAGGGAGTAAGTAGCAGAGCCGGGATAAGAGTCCTGAGGCAGGAGTGACAGAGCCAGAGGCAAGATTTTCTGACTCTGAAGCCAGTGCTACCTCCCATCCCCCATAGTCACCCTGGAGTCACCTCAGAATAAGTTTCAGTTGGTTAGAGGATAGAGATACAGGAAGTACTCAGAATTATTGTTGTTGCTCAGTTGTGTTTGACGCTGTGACCCCGTTTGGGGTTTTCTTGGCAAAGATATTGGAGTGACTTGCCATTTCCTCTCCAATAGGGTGAAGTGACTTGCCCAGGGTCACATAGCCAGGGAGTGTCTGAGGCTGGATTTGAACTCAGGTCTTCCTTACTCTAGACTCAGCATTCTATCCACTAAACCACGTGGCTACCCTGAGTCTTCAGAAAGGCTTTTCTGTATCCTTGGGAAGTTGGCCCATGGAGAAGCCTATAGAGTCACTGCATGGTGCCTATCCAAGCATTGTTCCTGAGACCATCCTTCTCTCAAAAGGTGTACCCACAGCAGAGGCTTTGGCCACTCTCAACTGAATATTTTTTGACCCAGGGGTTATGGATTCCAAATTGTAGTTCATCACACAGTTGGGTGCTGGAACGAAGAAAATCAGATCGGCATTCTGGGCTCTCCTTTAGTACCTTTAAAAGAATCTCTTTCTTAAAGCCTTAAGACGTCAACCTGATTTCCTGAACCAGGGCTCTACATTTGAGCTTTAAACTGCTATTGGTAAGAAAAGGACTTCCATGATCTTTCCTTCAAAGGCCACTTCTTCCAGGAATACTTCCTAGATTGCTTCATTTTACTCAACTCCTAATGCACATCCAGTTGATTTTCTGTGATTTATAACCAAGGATCACAAAATTACACCTAGCAAGTACTTTAGAAGCCAACTAGTCCAAGCCTTCATTTTGCATTTGAGGAAACTGAGGCACAGAAAGGGGAAGTGACTTGACAAAAGATAACACAAGTAGCAAAGCCTCCTCTTGTTCCAAATCCAGGGCTTCTTTTACCACAATCTGCATTTTGATGAATTGGGATGTCCATATGTATGGGAGGTGGACTTATTCTTGTCTTCCCAATTTGAATGTAAATTCCTTGAGGTTAGGGATCATGTCATCACCTTCTTTTGTATTTCCCCCAGAATCTAACACAGTGCTAGGCCCAGAGAAATAACTCCAGCACTTGAATTGAAGGTGAAGGTTTTCACTGAAACTTCCTGAAGCACAGAGTGAAAGTGAGACATTCAAGGCTACATGGGGGTGTCAAGGGCTCTCGGGAATAAATCAGAGAGAAGAAAAAAATGTTCTGAGGCCAAATATTTATAGCAAAATTTTTGTGGTGTAGGAGGGAGAGGAGTGGTCACAGCCTAAGGAAGGCTGCAGTAAGAGAAAGATCACATAGAAATAGACTTTTGGCTTCAGCATCGGCAGCCTGCCCTTCTAGCATGACTTGGTTTTTAGATCCTGCCGCTGATACTCACTGACCATGTGACTCAACTCTTTGAGACTCAGTCTCCTCATCTATAAAATGGGGATAAGAAAAATCTCAGTATAATAGCTATCCAAAATGGCTACTTCCCAGGGTTATTGTGAAGCTCAAATGCATTAATGCATATAAAACATTTTGCAAAGTTTAAAATGCAATGTGCATTTTAGGTCTTCCTCCTCCTCTTCTTTCTTCTTTCTCCTCCCCCTTTTCCTACTTTCAGTTTCTAGTCTTTGAGTTGCTTGGGGTCACTAGGAGTGTAAGTGACTTTCCTGGTGTTACACAAGCAATATGGGTCAAAGGTGAGACTCGAACCCAGTTCTTCCTGGCTTCAGGCTCTTTATATCATCATTTATTATTATCATCATTGTTCTTAATTTTAATTTTTCTTATTGACCACTCCCAGGTGGGCTTCTCCTGATTGTAGCTCACTCATTGTTGGCATAAACATATCAGCTCTGTAAGAATTGGAGTCGGTAAAGTGAGAGCATGCTACCATGCTACCAAATGCTATGCTTTCTTTCAATGTGAAGAGATGGAATCTTCAGAAACTCCCGATATGGTACATTGGAATAAGTTTTCTGGTTCTCTAGGGAACCTTGCAGCATTCTGCCAAGTGGAGATGCATTCTGGAGCCCATGAGCCAGAGCCCAGCCTCCTCTGTCTCGGTCAGACATAAATCATGAGAGCTGGTGGCATCTGGGATATGGGTTGAGAGGGCAAGAGGCCAGTACTCATGGAGACAGTTACTGGGCTGGCCAATAAACAGGCAAGTTTATTTCTCCATCTTTGTTTCCTGCGGGTGGAAGGCAGTGGGGGAGAACAGTGGTGCTGGCCAACCATTCAATACACCCTCGGAGAATTGGGCTGATTGGAAGATCTGGTGGGCATACACCTCCGTGGTTGTAATCTTTAGCAATCTGAGGCACTGTTCTCTGTTACAATGGTGGTAGGGGATTTCAAGTCACTAGCTTCCAAAGAGAACCAACAAATATTTCCTGAGCCTTTCTCCATAAGAGGCAGTGGATGGAGTGTTGTACTTGGAGATGAATGATCTGACTTCA
This sequence comes from Pseudocheirus occidentalis, assembly GCA_028646575.1. Taxonomy (NCBI): domain Eukaryota; kingdom Metazoa; phylum Chordata; class Mammalia; order Diprotodontia; family Pseudocheiridae; genus Pseudocheirus; species Pseudocheirus occidentalis. The sequence goes on from CM053595.1 coordinate 311,847,243, forward strand.
ACCCTGGCTCTGCCACTTATTAAGCGTTGACCTCAGTTAAGTCCTTCATTTGTTCAATCAGCATGTGTTACTCACATGCACTATTCATAGGGAGCAGCTCAGTGGCACAGTGGATATGGTGAGTGACCTGGAGTCAGCAAGAGTCTTCCTGAGTTCAAATCTGCACTCAGACACTTATAAGCTCTGTGACTCTGGGCAAGGCACTTCACCCTGTTTGCCTCAGTTTCCTCAGATGTCAAATGAGCTGGAGAAGAAAATGGCAAATCACTCCAGCATCTTTGCCAAGAAAACCACAAATGGGGTCATGAAGAGTTGGACACAACTCAAAAACCAGTGAATAACTGAACCATTTATAGATATGGGAAACAGTGACTAAAATGAAAGTTCTCGTCCTCAAGGAATTTATAATCTATTGTTACAAAACAATGCACACATACAAGCCAATGAAACATGTATACAAAGTAATGACAATTGTTGGTGGGGCAAGATCCCTAATAAGTAGGAATCAGGGAAGGCCTCATGTAGGAGGCGGCATGTGAGCTGAGCCTTGAAGGGACTTAGGGAGTCTAAGAGGCAGAGGTGAAGAGAGGCTGTGCCAGAAATAGGGCACAGTCTGTACAAAGGCCTGGAGGTAGGAGATGAGATATCATGGCTGGGGAATGGTAAATAGAGCATTTAGGTTGGGATTTGGATGGGAAGAAATGCAGCCATGTGCCATAAACCTGGAAACATTCATGGCTTCTTTTAGTTTCCTTCCCAGGGCTTCACCAAGAGAGCCATAATTTCCAGGAACAAGCAGGTGAGTGTCTCATGACATTCTGCCCTGTGCAGACCACATGTGGGTTATTGGGACACCGCAGATTAGGAAGAACATAGAGAAGGTGGAGTTTTTCCATAACAGGCTGACAGGATGGTGGAGAATCTGGAATCCAGTCTGTATAAGGCTCTGTTCAAGGAAAAGGGAATATTTAGCATGAAGAAGAAAAACTTCAGGGAGGGCACAGGACCTGGATTCGGGGATTTGAGGGGCTGTCACAGAAAAGGGATCTGACATATTTTTTGTCCCCAGCTGGGGAGCATTGAGTGGAAATTGCTGCAGACAATCATTCAGGCCCAATGTCAAGGGGAGAACATCTAAGGGCTGCCTTTGCAGAGAGTGGGTTTCTTCTCCTTTTGAATGTCTTCAATCGGAGGCTGGAGGACATTGTGCTGACGATTCATTTTAGTGTCTGGGTAGAACTTCTGGGTTTCCTTTCTACACTTAGTTGCTGAGATTCTGTAGCAAAGATTGCTTGGAGGGCTGGACTTTGGCCAGGATCAGAAGGATAAGTAGAGCAGGCAGAGATGGGGGCAACTCTGTAGGAATCAGAATGACTAAAATGAAATGAATCCAGCAGAAATGTATGTGGGTCTCTCCTTGAGAATTATTTAAGCCAGAATTTAAACCAGCTAGGATGGCTCAGTTTTTTTTTTTTTACCTTTTAATGAGTTGTTTGGAATGAATAAATGAGAAAAGCATTTACTGAGCACTTCCTTTGTTCTGAGCACCATGCTAAGCCTGAGGATATAAACAGAAGAAGATGTCACATTGGCAGAAACCCCAACCCAAACCACAAGCTCACGTCAGCCTACAGATCATGTTTGTAGGGTTTTCAGTTCTATACTTTCTTATTAAAGCAGTTAGGGCGTGCAGTGGATAGAGGGCAGGCCTGGTCTGGCCTCAGTCAGTGACCATTCTGGCCTCAGTCAGTGACCAGCTGTGTGACAACATCATTTGCCTTAGTTTCCTTATCTGTAAAGGGAGCTGGAGAAGGAAATGGCAAACCACTCCAGTATCTGCCAAGGAAATCTCCAATGGGGCCACGGAGAGTTGGACCTGGCTGAAATCACTAAACAACAGTAACGAACGCTTCTTACCCAAACACACAAATACAGAAATATCTTTGGGGGTGGGGTGGGACTTTCTAAATGGAATACAGCTAGAAATCAATATGTGAAAATAAACTGAAAGGAGATCAATTTTGTAGGATCTGCGTTACGAGCAATTTGCAGGATAACTAGAGTATTCTGATGGATCAGAGCTGATTTTGAAAACTTTGGAAATGGGGAAAGATATAGCGGAGGTGGTGTAGTGGATAGAGCTGGGCTTGGGAGTCAGGAAGACTCTTCTTCATGAGTTCTAATATAGCATCAGGCACTTACAGCTGTGTGACCTTGGGCAAGTCACTTTACCCTGTTTGCCGCAGTTTTCTCATATGTATAATGAGCTGGAGAAGTGAATGGCAAACCACTCCAGTATTTTGGCCAAGAAAACCCCAAATGAGGTCATGAAGAGTCTGATGTGATTGAAATGATTGAACAACAACAAGGCCTAAAACCCAGTTTTGTTGGCACTAATATGACCAAATGAAACCTTGAACTGGGAGAACCAGCCTGGGAAGTGGGGGGGAAGGGGCCTCTGAGCCGACTTAAATTTTCAGTGTGAGCATTTACACCTTGGATAACTGTATATGTTACGAATCAAGGCTTTTCTTTATTGTTTTGTTGGTTGTCTAATAACAATTATGATAATAGCTAATAGTTATATAGCATTTATTATATGTCGGGCACTAGCTAAGTGCTTGACATTTATCATCTCATTTGAGTCTTACAACAGCTCTGAGATGTAGGTGCTATTATTATTTCCATTTTATGTTTGAGAAAATAGTGGACAACAGAGGCGAAGTGATTTGACCAGGGTCACATAGCTAATAATTGTCTGAGGCTGGATTTGAACTCAGGACTTTCTGACTCTAGACATAGAGCTCTATGCATTAGGGTGCCCCCATCTGCTTCACTGTCTAGATTTAAGGAAGCAAAAGAGAAAATTTTAGTAATGCAAACTAAAGTCTTTTATTTTTTATTTGGGAAGGATAGCTGGGTGTTAAACATTTACCATCACACCACTGGGAGATATCTATGTCTAAACATATCACTCTCCTCTGACGTCCCTTCGGTGACTCTCTATTGCCCCAAAGAGGCCTTTGAAGATATCCTGAATCCAGGGCCCAGTATCTTCCCAGATGTATTTCACATTCTTCCCCTTTACTTACTGACCATTCCAGTCAAACTCTCCCACATGAAGTTTTTGGAATGAGTCTTTTCCTGCTTTGTCCAGACATTCCTCTTTGCCTGGGATGCACCCCCAGCTTTCCTCTCACTCTGAGAATCCCTATCTCTTTAAGGCGATGACCAGGTGCCACTTTCTTCCAGAAGCTTTCTCTCATCCTCCTGGTCTCTTTACTGTTCTCATCTTCAAATTACTTTCTGTTTACTTCTCCAGGTAAAATCTCATCCTCCCAGTGGAACATAAGCTGTGTTTTCATTTGGGTCCTTTTGCTCATAGGGATTGGCATCTAGTAAATACTTAATAAATGTTTTATCCACTCTACCATTAGAGGAAGCTACATCCAGTCCGTCCGCTGTGCTGGGCTTGGAGTCAGGGAGGCCAGAGTTCAAATCAGGCTTCAGACACTTGCTAGCTGTGTGCCCCTGGGCAAGTCACTTAGCCCCTGTTTGTCTCAATTCCCTCAAACGTAGAGACAATAATGACACCTGCCTCTCAGAGCTGTGAAGTTCAATGGAACAATCTTTGTAAAAAGTACTTAGCGCAATGTCTGGCACATACTATATATATGCTTATTCCCTTCCTCATCCATTGGTCCAGCCATCCCTTCCTTTGTTCATTCCTTCATCCGCCCATCCCTTCCTTCGTTCATTCCTTCCTCCATCCGTCCATTCATTCCACTTGTCCTTCTAGGTCCTGTGTGGACAAGGAAGCCTAGTTCACAATTGATGTTTAATAAGTATCTGTGGAATTTAGTTCAGTGTGCCTTTTGATCCCAATGATCCCAGATCCATCGTCATCATCGTCATTGTCGTCATCATCATCATCATCATCATCATCATCATCATCATCATCTCCAGTACATTCTTTGATGACCCTGTCTATCTCTGCTAGTTCCTATGATGGACATTCCTAACTTTCTAAATCCTCACACATCTGTTCAGCTGTGATAGTGACTTGAATGCTTGGTTCAGAAGAAACCATCCAATCAGGGCCAAACCTTCCATTACTCAAAGAAATATGAGCTGCTAGAATCTAAAAATAAATCAGTGAAATAAAATTGTGGGGTGAAAGGCGTGCCCGGGCCCTGAGCCCAAGTGGGCACAGAATATTTCCACTGAGATTTATTTCTTCTTTTGCAAAAGATGATCATGGCTGTCCCAGGGGAAATGTGGCCACAAGACAGCCTACACCAGAAGTAGAAAACAGCAACAGGATAATTTCCCAGGAATGCTGAGGGAGCAACTTGACATTCCTGGGGTGAGGAATGAGAAAATGGAGGGGATTTTTCCCTCACCTTCACCTCCTCTATGAGGAATATAGGATTCAGAGCTCAAAAGCACTTCAGAGGCCATCTTGTCTAAATTCTTCATTTGATAGAGGAGGAACTGAGAAAAAGAGGTGAAGAGACTTACCCAGGGTCACACAACTAGGAAGTAGTTGAGTCAGGATTTTAATCTAGCTGTACTGACTCAACAATCAAAGCATTAATACTCTTTTTAAAGGCACTGATGAAGTGTGAGTTATAAAGCTGATCAAGTCTCAAAGGATGATCAGTTTCTTGGTAATAAGGTTTCCTGGGAGCAGATCATGGTGGAGTCTAGTCCAAGGAATTTGGTTAGCATCTTAAGCTTTGTAAGTGTTTTTGATGTAATATGTGTGTAATAAGAGACTGGCCAATGAGCCCAGTCCATAGGAGCATGCTCAGAATGCTAAACCATGTGATGCAATCCTCATGTGGGTTTAGAAATGTTCTGCATTGCAACTGTCTCCTGTCTGCTGGCTACATGAAGAGGAGTCTTTTTAATTGGCAGAGTAGTTGGAATTGGAGGCATTTGAAAGGCACTGGTCTCACCAGGATGAGTGTGCTGTGGATATAGTATTTGGTATGCAGTCAGGAAGACCTGAGTTCAAATTTGATCACACACTTGGCTCTGTGTGACCCTGGGTAAATCACTTAACCTCTGTCTGACTTAGTTTCCTTGTCTGTATGAGGATAATAACAGCATCCATCTTGTAGGGTTTTGGGAAGGATTCTTATATTGTTAGAACCAATATAATTCCATATAGTTATATTGTTATAATGATATTATAGGATCAATGAAATAACCAGTGCCTGGCATACAGTAGGTGCTTTATAAATGCTTCTGTCCTGTCCCACCTTTTAGGGAGACTTCTGGTGATTTTCTAGAGAATGAAGAACCAGTGCTTTCCCCATTCAAAGCTGCCATATGGCCTATGAATATAGACTTCTGTTCTTTGCCTAGGATTTGTTCTTTTGTTTTAAGTGAAAGTGACTGGAAGATATGACTTCATGCCTGGGAATGGACTCTGTGCTAGGGTTCAGCATTGAGGCCCAAGAGCAATTTCTGGTACTCTGCCCAGTGACAACTGATCCAAGGGCTTTCATGGCAGGGATGCTGAATGGGGATGCTGGTGGGACCAAAGCTATGTGGAGCTTTGGTCAGCTTGAGCCCAGTCTTCCCAAAGAGTGAGGGGGTAGAGGGGAGATTATGCTCCCCAAGGACTTTACAATGCCCTTGAAGTAAATATCCTTCAGTAAAAACTAATTGGTGTTACTGAAGTGAATTGTAGTGCTAATCACTTGTAGTTTACAGAGGGGGAAATCTACCAGAATGAGAGCTTGGTCTATATTGTTATACATTATGTACATCAAATTGGGTGGTTCTGGAAAAGACACTTAACTTCTCAGCCTCAGTTTCCCCATCTGTAAAAATAATTCCCCCTCCTGGGGGTTATTGTGAGCATGGAGACAATGACATTTTTTTTTTTTTGGAGGGCAGTCGGGGTTAAGTGACTTGCCCAAGGTCACACGGCTAGTTTTTTGTGTTAAGTGTCTGAGGCCGGATTTGAACTCAGGTACTCCTGACTTCAGGGCCGGTGCTCTATTCACTGCGCCACCTAGCCGCCCCTCTTAGGGTTTTTGTTTTTTTTTTTTTTGCTTTGACAATGACATTTTAAAGTGCTTTACAGACCTGAAAGCTCAATATAAATGCTCACCATCACCATCAGCATCTGACAGTGGCTGTTATATTCCACACCTCACTATGGATGTGACTTTGCAGATCTTTTGCCTCTCTGGACCTCAGTTTCTTCAACTGTAAAATGATAGGGTTGGACTACTTGATCTCTGAGGTGTATTCCATCTGAATTCCTGCCCCTAAGAGTCTTTCATCACTTGTTCTCTGGCATAATGATGGGTTATTGCATTTAATTTGAATTCATATAGTGCAGAACAGTAGAAGGAGAATCAAAGGATCTGGGTTAAAATCCTAACCCTGACACTGTCTATGCAAGTTACTTTGTTTCCTTAGTTTTCCATAGATCTGGAAAAAGAAGTTGTTGGGCTGGATGGCATTTAGCCCTGTCTATACTTCTGGGATTCAAGAGCCAGTACCTTGACAAAAGGGTCTCCCCTTTGGGTTTGCCCCTCTGCAGCCAATTAAGTCCTGCCTGTGTTGCCATATTTCATGGAGGAAACAGAACTTAAGCTAGGCCTTGACATTATGATCCCCTCTCCTTTATATACCCTGAGCCTGTCTAGACCATGCCTGGGATGTAGTAATAACAGAATTCATGCTTGTGGAATTGACCTGACTTAAAGTTTGACTGATTTATCTAACTTACAAGGGGTTCCTGAGACCCTTCGTGTTTACCACATGTTTTGGAGCTTGGATGATATGTCATCCCGTAAATGAACTCTTAAGAGCTTGAGATTCAGGGATCAGGCACATGGTCTCTGGGGGGAGAGAGAGGGAAAGAAGAGAAAGAAAGTTTCAGGCCCCACTCTCTGTGGGGTCTGCAGACCTGATGGTGGTGGTGGTCACTAACCCAGCCTCCATCCCGATCTGTCTCCTGCTCAACTCACCTCTTCAGCTCCATTTGTGGAGCCCAGAACCTGTGACGTCACTGCTGCCTTTTTCAAAGCTTTCTCTCTTCCCCCTGCTATGGGAGCTCTTGGTGGTGGCTGTATCCCCTCCACGTCACCCATGTGCTCACTCCTCTCTTTGCAGGCTTCTGCTGTCCCCATCACCTCTTTGGGTGGGAGGAGCTGGCTGGTCAGAGTCTAGCCCTTGTTAGCCAAAGGTTCAGGCAGCTCCTGCTGACTTGAGGAAGGATGTGATAGTGAGGATAGAGTTGAAGAGTGTTTCTCACCCTGACCAGCAGCTTTCTATTTCCACCATCTACAGCTGTCCTTGGTGATGCTTCTCAGTATAACATCAACCTCCTTTAAGTCTTAAATAAACATTTTACCTATATGGGACTGTTTCATTTATATGGAAACTATTTCCATATGTTAGCGTTCCAGCCTCCACAAAATATTGATTTATATATCTTATATTTACTTACTAGGTACATGATTTCCACCCAGGAGAATGTAATCTCCTTGAGGGAAGGAGATTACATCTTTATTTTGTCTTTCAACCATTCCACCAAAGGCTGCCTCTCCTGTGACTGACATCTCACCCTGAGTTCCAGCTCACACCCTCAGCCTTTGTATCCAGTTACATCAGTCACGAGATACCTCATCTTTTTGCCACATTACATTATACAGACTTATCTTTTATCCTCCTCCTCTGGGGAAATTAATAAATGCCACCATTCAGGAAGTGTCCATCCCTGTTTCTTTACCCTTCCCTGACCACCATTTCCCAATATCTGTTTTCTCCCCATATTAAAATGTAAATTCCTTGAGGACAGATCTTAGCACTTTTTATGTTGCAGGTAGTAAACATCTAACACTGCTATCCATCCATCCATCCATCCATCCATCCATCCATCCATCCATCCATCCATCCATTATTCATATCTCTAGCTCTTAGCACTATTTCTGAACCACAGCAAATGTTTAATAAATTTTTGATGGATAAAATGAAACAGGCAAAATGTGGATTAAGGGCTTGTGTGGTGGTGTTTGATCCAATATTTAATTGAACAAGCATTTACTTGGCTCCTATGAGTCAGGTATGGGCCTAGACGCCGGGGACACAAAAGTCAAACCAAAATGCTCCCTCTGTCCTAGTTCTTAATACAATACTTAGCTGGTGCTTGCATTTCTGTAGTCCTTTATGGTTTATAAACTTTTACATATATTAGCTTATTTGATTTAATTAGATCACCACAGCAACACTTTGAGGGAGGCACTATCATGATTCCCCTCTGACACTTGAGGAAACTGAGGCAAAGAGAGATTACATGACTTGCTCAGGGTCACACAGCTAGTAAGTGACTGAGGTCAGACAGGTTTTTCTGATAATGAATCCAACATAGCATAAGAGTAGGTTCTATTCTGGCCCAATCACATTCTGATGCAAATTTATATTATTGGAGATTTTTGCAGCTCCAGTTCAGGCAATGTCAAAGAAATGTCTTATCCAGAGCCAGGGGGACTGAAGATTCTAAGGCATTAGTTTGTTGACTGAGGAAAGGCTTTGATGAGAAGACATGAGCCTTATTCCTCAACTCATAGCATTAAACACTTAAAAGGTTAGAAAGAATCACAAAATGTGAAACACACAGAAAGGCGAGTCACAGGGTCCTCCATTTAGAGCTGGAGGTGACCTTGGGCATCATCTTGTCCCACTCTCCTTCTTCGATGGGTGCAAAGGGAGCCCAGAGAGGCAGTGAGACTTTTGTTGGAGGAAATTTTACCTGCTTTCTGTTGGCTTTCAAATGTTGGCCAGCTTTGCCTTCCAAGTGCACACCTGGCCTTGGCCCATAGGACTTTGGGAGCCAGTGTGAGTCTTGGATGAGGGAAGGGAGAACAAGTAGATTCAGATGAGCCAGGCTCTAAGTGATGTTGCTATGCCAACTGTCTTCATTCTCCAGATACTTTCAAAGCTGAGGATGTGAGATCACCACGTCTAGCTTGGAGACTTAGGTTGGGGGTAGGGCACAAAATGGAACAAGAAAAAAACCAAACCTGGATCCCAGGTGATCAAGGGACTGTGGGAAGATAGTGGAACTGAGGCAGGAAATGACCAGCTCTCCCCAATTCCTCTTCAAATAACTTAAAATGATGACTCAAATTGAATTTTAGAGGGGCAGGTATAATTAAAAGTTGGGGTAAATCAGTCATCCAGCCTAAAGATATGACCACAATAGTGTGGTGGCTTGACTGGGAGATATAAATACAAGCCTTAGGGGCATGAGTCAGAGGAAGGTTTGGTTTAGGGAATACCATGGACCATGGAGGAGTAGGGAGGCTGATCAGGTGAGGTGGGAGACTGATTGGGGAAAACTGAAGGATGTGCAATATGATATCTCAAAGAGCCAAAGGACCTGAGTTTGCAGCCAAGAATGAGCTTCCTGAGCATAATCCTGGAAGGGAAAATATGAGAACTTAATGAACAATTTGGCTTTTGAATACAAGAATCACAAGAAATGTGAGAAGGTAAACATGAAAGACTAGTCATAAGAAATTGAACCAAACTTTTTTTGTCTTATATGAGAGAATAATATTTGTAACTCTTGAGGATGTTATCATTATTAGGATAGTAGAAATAAAGAGAAGAAGAAAACTTGGTTTTGAGTTGATCACGATGGAATGATTCTAAAAAATAAAATTAGGTAAGGAGAGGTAAAATAGAGCAAATGATCTCATAGGAAAGAATCATGAATGGAAGAACTTATACAGAGAAGGGGAGGGATATAGGATGGACAGTGCAGAGATCTTATTCTAATCCAAACTAAGTTAAAGAGGAAATAACATATACATCTAGTGGGGTATAAAAGTCTTCTTAACTTACAGAGAAACAAAAGTGTATGGTGAAATGGAACTAATGGAAGCATGTGTGGAGGAGAAAAAGGAAGAGGGGGAGAGGGAGAGAGAGAGAGAGAGGGGCAGAGAGACAGAGACAGAGAGACAGAGACAGAGAGACACAGAGAGAGAGACAGAGACAGAGAGACAGACAGAGACAGAGACACAGAGAGAGACAGACATAGAGAGAGACAGAGAGAGACAGAGAGAGACAGAGATAGAGTCAGAGACAGAGAAAATGAATACATAACCAGTGGGGGAAAATTATATGGAAGGAAATGTGAATGGGATGAACTTGCCCATAAAATGAAAACAGACAGCAGAATGGATCAAATCCCAGAACCTAACAATATGCTATTTTTTTTGGAGGGGGAAGGCAAGACAATTGGGGTAAAGTGACTCGCCCAAGGTCACACAGCCAGTAAGTGTAGTGTCAAATGTCTGAGGCCAGATTTGAACTCAGGTCCCCCTGACCTCAGGGCTGGTGCTCTGCACCACTCAGCTGCCCCAACAACATGCTGTTTACAAGAAACACATTTAAAAATCAGAGACACACAAAGAGTAAAAATAAAAAGCTGGAGTAGAATTGATTAAACTTCAGCTAATGTAAAAAAAAAGCGGGAGTAGCAATCATGGTCTTAGACAAAGTTAAAACTAAAATAGATTTAGTTAAAAGAGATAAGCAAGGAAACTACATCATGTTAAAAGGAACCATAGTTAATGAAGTTAACTAACATCAATACTTAACATATATGCACCATGTTCTATAGCTTCTTCATTTAGAACTGGACCTTGACTTAGGAAATTCCTTTTCTTACATTCAAATACAGTCTCAGACATTCCTGGGCAAGTTACTTAACTCTTTTACCTCAGTTTCCTAATTTTTAAAATGAGCTGGAGAAGGAAATGGCAAACCACCCCAGTATTTTTGCTAAGAAAACCTCAAAAGTGGTCATGAAATGTCAGGTATGACTAAAAAATGACCAAATAACAACAAACAAATTGCAGGTGGAAATAAACAACAAAACCATAATAGTGGGGTGCTTCAATCTTCCCTCTGCGAGCTAGATAAATTTAACCAAAAAAATAACTATGAAAATGTCAAGGAGCTGATTAGAATCTTAAATAAATGAAATATGATGGAATATAGATAGAGCTGAATGGGAATAGAATAGAGCATACATTTTCTCAACAAGTACCTTTAAAAAATTTGACTACATATTAGGGCATAAAAACCTTATAGTAAAATGCAGAAATATTAAATGTATCCTTTTAAGATTATAATCCAATAAAATTACATTCAATACAAGACTATAGAAACATGGATTAAAAACTACTTGGAAACCAAATAGTCTAATTTGAATGCATGAGTTAGGTCAAAGAGTAAGTCACAAAACATCAAATAATTTATATTAAAGAGAAGGATAATAAAGTGACAACATGTAAAACTTATGGGATGCAGCAAAAGTGGTAATCAGATGGAAACATATCTTTAAATGTTTACATCGAAAATGAAGAAGAGTAAATCAATGAATTGGGTATGAAATTAAATCAAAAACTAGAAAAAGAGCAATTTAAATATCCCCATCTAAACACCAAATTGGAAATAAAAAATGAAAGATAAGACTAATAAAATTGAATGTAACAAAACCATTGAATTAATAAATAAACTAGGAGTTTATTTTACAAAGTGAATAATTTTGAATACATTTTATTAAAAAGTTTTTGTATATCTAGTTTCTGCCATAATGTTTTCTAATTTTCCCAGCAGTTTTTGTCCCCAAAGCTTAGCTCTTTGGGTTTATCATGCTATATTACTATGGTAATTTACTACAATGTACTGTGTACCTAATCTATTGCACTGATTCAACATTCTATTTCTTAGTCAGTACTAGATTGTTTTTTGATAATTATCACTTTATAATACAGTATGGAATTTGGTATGGCTAGACTACCTCTCTTCACATTTTTTTCCCTATTGATTCCCTTGATGTTATTGACCTTTTGTTCTTCCAGATGAATTTTATTACTTTTCTAGTTTTATAAAACAATTTTTGGTAGTTTAATTATTATGACACTGGATAAATAAATTAATTTAGGTAGAATTATCATTTTTATTATATTGGCTCAGCCTACCCATGAACAGTTAAAATTTTCCTAATTGTTTAGATCTGACTTTATTTGTGGGAAAAAGTGTTTTATAATTCTGTTTATATAGTTCCTGGATTTGTCTCAGTAGGTGAACTGAGTCAATTTTATATGACTATGTCATTCTCCAATTGATAAATGGTCAAAGGATATGAACAGATAGTTTTCAGACAAAGAAAACAAAGCTGTCTCTAGTCACATTAAAAAAATACTCTAAATCACTATTGATTAGAGAAATGTAAATTAAGACAACTCTAAGGTACCACATCACACTTATCAGATTAGCCAACATGGCAACAAAAGGAAAATGATAAGTATTGGAGGGGATGTGGGAAAACTGGGACACTAGTGCATTGTTGGTAGAGTTGTGAACTGATCCAACCATTCTGGAGAACAAATTGGAACTATGCCCAAAGGGCTATAAAACTACACACTCTTTGACCTAGCAAAACTGCTGGATCACCACTGCTAGGTCTATATCCCAAAGACATTTTAAAAAATCTGAAAACGACCTACTTCTACAAAAATATTTATAGTGGCTCTTTTTTAAAAAAAGTTATATTGGTTTATTTACTTTTATTTTACAACCTTCAGTTCCGCAGTCCCTTGAGTTTCAGATTTTCTCCCCCTCTTTTTTCTCCCCACCACCATGGCAGCATGCACTTGGATACAGGATCTACAAATATCTTTCCGTTAATCACTAGTCAGGTTGTAAAGAAGGATTGTAACTGATGGAATGATCAGTGGGAAAGAGGAAAAAAGCAAAACAAGAAAAAGAAACAGAGCAAGTAGTTTGTTTCAATCTGCACTCAGATCCTGCATTTCCTTTTCTGGATGTGGAGATCTCCTTCAATCATGGGTCTTTTGGAGTTGTCCTATAACCTTATATTGCTGAAAGGAGCCCAGTCTGTTGAAGTTAGTCGTCACACATACTTTGTGTCTGTGATTGTGTACAAATCTCTCCTGGTTCTGCTCTTTTTGCTCAGCATCAGTTTATTTAAGTCTCTCCAGGTTATTATGAAGTCTGTCTGCTCTTTATAGCACAGTAGTATCCCATTACATTCATATACCACAACTTGTTCAGCCATTCCCCAATCGATGGGCATCCCCTTGTTTTCCAATTTTTTGCCACCACAAAAAGAGCCATTATAAATATTTTTGTACATATGGGTCCTTTTCCCACTTCTCATATCTCTTTGGGATATAACCCTAGAAGTTGTATTGCTGGGTCAAAGGGTATGTACTTATTTATCGGCCTTTAGGCATAGTTCCAGATTGCTCTCCAGAATGGCTAGAACAGTTTGCAACTCCACCAACAATATATCAGTGTTCCAATTTTTCCACATCCTCTCCAGCATTTATCATTTCGCTGTTTTGTCATCTTAGCCAGTCTGGCCAGTGAGATGTGGTACCTTAGAATTGTTTTGATTTGCATTTCTCTAATCGCTAGTGATTTGGAACATTTTTTTTCATATGCTTGTAGATATCTTTAATTTCATCTTCTGAAAACTGCCTGTTCATATTCTTTGACCATTTATCACTTGGGGAGTGGCTTTTATTCTTTGTATACCCTTTGACCCAGAAATACCACTATTCGATCTGTTTCCCAAGGTGATCAGGGAAAAATTAAAAACAAAAACCCATTTGTTTGAAAATATTTATAGTAGCTCTCTTTCTGGTGTCAAAGAATTGGAAATTGAGGAGATGTCCTTCAGTTAGGGAATGGCTAAATAAGTTGTAGTATATGATTGTGATGAAATCCAAGTGTGCTGTAAGGAATGACAAGCAAATTGGTTTTAGAAAAACATGGAAAGACTTGCATGAAATAATGCAGAGTGAAATGAGCAGAACCAAGAAAGCATTTTACACAGTAACAACAATATTCATAGAGTAAATGTGAATGGGAACCTGCAGCCTTGAGGCCACATGTGGCCCCCCCCAAGTGCAGCCCTTTGAATCCAAACTTCATAGAACAAATCCCCTTAATCCTTTTGGATTCCTTCTTTAATACTTGGACTCAGTCAAAAGGCCACACCCCAGAACCTAGAGGGCTACATGTGGCCTCGAGGCCGCAGTTTCTCCACCCCTGTAGCCTATATGGAAAAAATATGATCATTCATATCACCTATGCAGGATTAATGAAAGAAAATATTGTTCACCTCTTGAGAAGGAACCGATACGTGAAAGTATGTGTTGTACGGATTCACATATAGATCTATATCAAACGTAGACCGTTTCTAATATGGTGTTGGGAGGGAGGGAGACAACTTAGAATTCAAAATGTGACAAATGAATCAATCAATAAATAAAAAGAATTCCTAATAATTTAAATTTAGCTGCTACTTTAAGATATGAAATAACTTTATATATGCTATTTGTTCGATATTCCCCGAAATCTTGTGAGATACAGGCTATATGCTTAAACCCATTTTTCAGATAAGAAAACTGAGGGTCAGAGAGATTGAATGACTTTGCCTGGGGTCACAAAGTTTTTATGTGTCAGATATAGAACTTGGTATCTCTCTTACAGAACCATCCATTCTTATGTATCCTACTGAGTGCTTGTCATTCCTCTAACTATGTCTCTCAATCAGTTCCAGGCACTAGCAGTTAGGAATCTGGGTCAGAAGGGCAGAAAACATTTAGACCAATTTCAGTTTAGTTCAGTTTATTCAACAAATGTTGGTTAAAGCACCTATTGTGTGCCAGGAACTGTATAGGTACAGACAAAAAATGGAATAGTCTATCTTCTATGAGTTTGTATTTGATTGTTCATCAAAATGATTCTCTCTTGCTGGAATTTTTAAATTTGCTATTAGTTAATAGCTTTAATTGGGCAGCTAGGTGGTACCATAGTACACAGAGTACTGGGCCTGGAATCAAGAAAACTCATTTTTCCTGAGTTTGAATTCAACCTCAGATACTTACTAGCTGTGTGACCCTGGGCAAATCACTTAACCCCGTTTCCCTCAGTTTTCTCATCTTTAAAATGATCTGGAGAAAAAAAATCACAAACCACTTCAACATCTTTGTAGATATTTTATACACAAGCTTACTTCTCAAAGTTTGTTGGTGTCCAAGCTTGTCTGTTGATAGTGAACCTCAGACCAACTTTGTGTCAAAAGCTCTCGCAGGCAGTTTCATGTTTCCAGTTAGACTGTAATTGCTCTCTATTAACCAAGTCATCTATTTTAGATGTCTGTTGTGTTCTTTCCCCCACAAGACCTGTCTGTCCTTGTGACAATACAGAAACAGAAAGGAATTGCATGCTAAATTGCTTTAAATTCTGAGTCCATGAAATGATTGAACCTCTAAATTGGAAGGGACCTTAGAGGACATTTAGTTTAACACATGTGTGGTCAAGCATCTAGCCCCTCCAGAACTTCTTCAACCAATGGACACAGATTTCTAAATCATAGCTGTTTCTATCAGAATTGGTCATTTTTGGATTTCCACCTATCTTGTTTTTAGCTCACATATTCTCATCAATATATTGAAATTTCTATCGCCCGGTAACCTAGCAACCATCACTAAGACAGGATTAGATAGCATAGTTCTTGTCTGGCACAGGACTCGGGAGTGGAGTTAGAGTAATCTGAGTTTGAAACAGAACACATCTTAAAAACACACTTAAATAGAACAAAACAAGATATCAAGTGGTTTCTCCACAGAGGCACATTCATCATTGCATTTCCTAGGACCCAGAACAGCTCCCTCCTTCATCACTCTTTGGTATGTTACCTATTAAGTAACCACTAAATTAATTATGGGACTTAATGAGTTAGTTGATACAATTTAGTGGCTATGGGGGAATTTATAGTCACAGAATGAGAGTTGGAGAGACCTTAGCCATTATCTGGTACAACTGACTGATTTTATGGAGGAGCGAAGTGAGACTCAGAGACAGGAAGTGATTCACTTAGAGCAGTGGTTCTCAACCTGTGGGTTATGTTCAATTTGTAGCAACGAAAACACGTCCTGCATATCAGATATTTACATTATGATTCATAACAGTAGCAAAATTAGTTATTAAGTAGCAACAAAATCATTTTATGGTTGGGGGGGGTCACCACAACATGAGGAACTGTATTAAAGGGTCGCCGCATTAGGAAGGTTGAGAACCACTGACAGAGTCACATGGCACAGAGCCAGTATTAGAACCCAGGTCCGTGGATTTCAAATCTAGTACTCTTTCTACTGTGCCACAATCTCTTGGATATTAGCCATATGTGTGAGAGAGAAAGCAAGAGGAGAGAGACAGAGAGAGAGAGATGTATATGTGTGTGTGTGTGTGTGTGTGTGTGTATTTGTCTTAACCTGGGATTTTACAGGTGTGGGGAGTTCTCAGTATGGCAGCTCCCTCCACTGATGTGATTGGATAATTCTGATTGCCCAAGTCCTCATAATTGTCTAGGGGTTTCCGAGGTTCAGAGGTTAAGTGACTTGGCTATGGTCCATACTGTACAGCCAGTATGTCTCAGAGAGGACTTGAACCTTCCCATCTCCAAGTGTAGCCCACCAGCTGCCACGCCACTTCTCATTAGGTATATAAACGTGTACCTTTTTTACTCCACAATGCTAAATGCTTAGGAATAGAAAACTGTAATTTATCTTACGGTCATAGGATAATAGGATGAGAGCTGGAAGGGACTTCAGGTCTTATCTAGGTCAAACTCCTCACTTTACATAGAAAGAAACTGAGGCCCTAGAAATCAAGTAAGCTGCCCAAAGTCATGTTGATAAACTGATGGATTGGAGATCTCATCGCTGCATTCTGTGCAGTCACTCAGATGGCGGGTGATCCACTTATGTTTGCCCATATTGTGAGCCTCCAATCTATGCTCTTGTATAGGGCCCTTGTGGGAGTCCATCCATTTTGCTGGGGTGGGGCAGGGGCACAATTCTTGTTGATCAGCTAGCATTATATACCTGATATAAAGTAGTAATATAACACAGCTAGGATTCTAGTCCAGGCCTTTTAACTTCTGATAGAGGTTTTTTCTTTTTGGAAAAATGCCACCCTTCAGAGCACAACTCTTCTCCCCCAGTATTTGTTAAGGCTCTAGAGGTCCTTTTGGGCACCCTCCTCAGGAACACAATTTTTAAAGACTTACAAGGAGATGCAAGATTAAGGCTGCTTTCCTCCTATGTTGGTCCAGTTTGAGTCTCTATGACGCCTTTCAGGATTTTCTTGGTGAAGATACTGGAATGGTTTGCAGTTTCTGTCTACAATTCATTTGACAGATGAGGAACTGAGGAAATCAGGGTTTAGTGACTTGCCCAGGGTCATACATCCAGTAAGTGTCAGGCCAGATTTGAACTCAAAAAGATGAACTTTCCTGACTCCACATCCTGCATTCTATCCACTGTGCCAACCAGCTGCCCAAATACACACATACATACAAATGAACATAAGAAAACATTCAAAATCCCTTATGGGAGTGGATGCCTTTGGACAAGTTACTTGACCTCTCTGGGCCTCAGTTTCCTCATCTGTAGTAGTAATAATATCAGGCACATCAATAGTATTTCAAGGTTTTAAAAGTACTTTATAAACATCTCATTCAATCCTTCCAACAACTCTGTGAAGTAGGTGCTGTTATTATCCATATTCAACAAATGACCTCACTTGGAGTTCCCTTGGCAAAGATACTAGTGTTTGCGGTTTTCTTCTCCATCTCATTTTACAGATGAGGAAACTGAGGCAAACATAGGAAGTGACTTGCCCAGGGTCACACAGCTAGTAAGTGTTTGAGGCTAGATTTGAACTAAGGGACATTAGTCTTTCTGACTTCAGGTCCAGGGCTCTATGTACTATGATGCTACCTAGTAATTTTCAGTTAAAAAAAACAAGACAGAACTGTCTATTTCTTCAGAACAAATTCATAGCTCTCTCAAAGTTCATGAAGAGCTGTTCCATGCAAAAGGGAATAGACTTAAGATCATAGACTTAGGGACGGACCTTAGAGCCCAGTCTAGTCCAGTCCAATTCCCTTGATTTGACGTATGAGGAAACTGAGACTCATCAAAGGCAGTGACTTTACCCAACGTCATGCAGCTGGATGGGACCATTGAGGACTCTGCACTCCACCATGCTGCTTTCTATTTGGCCTCAGTTAGCAGAGCCAAGAACAATGGTGATCATTACAGAGAGGCAAACGTAGATTAAAAAATCTTAATGGATTATTCAAAAGTGGATTGGGTTGCCTTGGGAGGTCATTATTTCATAGGATCATAGCTGTGCATTTGGAAGGGACCTCAGAGTACCATCTAATCCAATCTCATTTTATAGATTGGGAAACTGAGGCCTCATGGAGTTAGATGACTTGGTGAGGTTTTGTAGGTAGGAAGTAGTAGACAATGGGTTCCTTTTAACTGTAGAGTATAAAATCCAGACTCAGCAACACGTTTGTCAGGGAGGTTGTGTTGAGATGCAGTTTAGACTAGATGGTCTACCCCACTTCCGATATCCTGGTAACCTGTGGAAATGGGCCAACAGGAATAAACTAAGGGGGACCTTCTGGGAAGATGGGGAGTAGCCTCTGTAAAATAGGCAAAACCCCAAAGCAGGAATGTGAGACCTGAGGGCTTGTGTAGGTCTTCCAACAAAGGTTACCTGTGAAGTCCCAGATAGAAGGAGAATAAGTCACAACTTGAAATCAGCCAGCTTTAATGTACTCTCCTGCCTGCCTGTGTTGGGGGTAAAAACCATCTAGACAGCAAATGTGTTTTGCTGCAAATGCTTTCTAGTTGGACCTTGGCCAGAGTGGAAATAACTTACCTACTCAGACTTGTTAAAGATGTATTTGCTGAGCTGGACTCTTTATTGTGGAGAAGAAGACACAGGAGAACAAGGAAGATATGGAATATTTCATAGATACAAAGGAACTAAGGCCTGCATCAGTAGGGTTCAGCCAGTGGTTGTTCTAAGCCTTCTTATCTCCCCTCATGCATCAGTGCATGTCATGTAAGTCAACCTATTTCCCTTCCTTTTGCCAAGGCCAACCTCTGTAGATTTACCTTTGATACTATGCCCTCTTCTCTTCTCCAGCAGATTGCTCCCACTCTCATCTTCACATTATCTCTCTAATTTTCAATCTCTATCTACTGGTTACTTTCCTGTTAACTACAAAAATACTCATGTCTTCTCAGTCTTTATTAAAAAACGTCAATACTTGTTCATCTTTTCATTTCTACTAGTCATCAGCTGTGCTCCTTGAGAAAGCCATTTACACTGAGGGCCTCTACTCCCCCTTTTTGCACTCTTTTCTAAGCACTCTTTTCTTAGCTTCTGACTTCATCATGCCATTGGTTCAATATTCTCCCCTAAGTCACTAATGATCTCTTAATTACCAGATCTAGTGGTCTTCTCTCAGTCTGCATCCTTATTGACCTCTCTGCAGCTTTTGACACTGTTGGCCACCTTCTTCTCCCAGGTATTCTTTCATGTGTAGGTTTTTGAGACAATTTTTAATTTCTACCCTATCTTTCCTGGCTAGTCTTTCTCAGTCTCCTTTGCTTAATCTTCATCCAGGTCAGCCACTAAAGCTGTATGTCCCTCAAGGCTCCATCCTGGATCCTCTTGTCACCTCACGGGACCATCACTAGTCATCTTGACTTTTGTCTTGACACCAGGCTCCAATAACTCTGGAGGAAAGAGTGAGATTTGGTGTAGCTGTGCCTCACTTAAATCCAGTTCATGTGCAAGTTAAGGCATCACCCTCCTCCTGCTGTCATTGGTCCTCTTTGAGAATGAAGGATGGGCAAGAACAGCAACACTCTGTGATCTCATCAGCTCCCCTGGGTTCAGTTATTATCTTTATATAGATGATTCTCATACACACACACACACACACTTACACATACACAGCCCTTATCTCTGCTAAGTTCCATCTCACATTACCCCTTACTTTTTGGACATTTAAAACTAAAAGTCTGGTAGGCATCTCCTACTCAAGATGTGTAAAACAAACTCATTGTCTTCTTCCCCAAATCTCTCCTTTTCCGAATCCCCTAACACTGTTGAAGGAACTACCACCTTCCCAGTTAGTCAGACTCAAATATTAGTATCATCATAACTACTCATTTGCACCCAATCCCCATGTCCAATCTGTTGAAAAATCTTATTTCTACCTTGATAATATCTCTTATATGTGTTTCCTTCTCTTTGTTCACATGGCCACCACTCTGTTATAGGCCCTCATCCCCTCTTGCCTTGATTATTGGAGTAGATGTCTAGTTAGACTCCCTGACTCGTCTCCCATCACTCTAATCCAACCTCCACTCAGCTGCCAAAGTGACTTTCCTAAAGCAGTTGTCTGACCATGTCACCCCTCTATCCAGTGAACTCTAGTGGTTTCCTCATATCACCATGATCAAACATATGGTTGTCTGTCTGGCATTTAAACTTCTTCACAATGTGTTCCCTTTCTTACTCTTGCACTTTCCTCCCCTTCACGAACTCTGTGATATAACTTCAGTGACTCACTTGTTGCTCCTCGCATATAACATTCCTGGAAAGTCCTCCTGCAGAAATGTTCTCCCTTATCACCTTGGAACTGTGACTTCTTTTGCATTTGTTTGTGTCTCAGTGAGCAGTGTGCCTGGCATATAGGAAGTACTTAACAAATGCTTGTAGACTGACAGCAGAGGATGAGATAGTGTCATGGGAGCAATGTACATGAGCTTGGGCAGCATTTGAGACATGGTAGAGGACAGAAGGGCCTGGCTGCTATGGTCCATGGGTCACAAAGGGTTGTGAAGATGCAGGGCATGACTGAATGACTGAACAAGAAAAAGACTTACAGACACACCACATCTGAGCACCATGAAGCCAAGCTCCAGTTTTATTTCAACAAAGATCAATGAAGTGAATTCTATGCCAAGCACCACCAGGAGGTGAGGGAAGGACAAAGTTCAAATAAGTCTTTCCCTGCTGTCATGCCTTTTATGCCCCAGCTTAACTGGCCACTTCTCTAGCAATTTTCTGTACCAGACATTCTGTCTTTCATTTTGGCGCCTTTGCACAGGCTGTTCCACACACTCCTCTCAGACTCCTTCCCTCCCTTCAAGACTTATCTTAGATGCTAATTCCTACTAGAGACCTCTCTGCATTTCTCCAATTGTTAATTCCCATGCCCTCACAGTGCAATTCATCTCTCTCTCTCTCTCTCTTTCTCTCTCTCTCTCTCTCTCTCTCTCTCTCTCTCTCTCTCTCTCTCTCTCTCTCTGCCTCTCTTTGTCTCTGTCTCTGTCTCTGTCTCTCTGTGTCTCTGTCTCAGTCTCTCTCTCTCATTTATGTATATCTGTGAAAGGCAGGGCAGAATGGCCATTCCATTTTGTGAATTTTTAAGAAGTTTTCTCCCTTATGTGAAACCCAAACCTCTGTCTTGGCAGTTCTGTCCTCTGAGATCAAGAAGAACAAGGTTGATCTTTCTTTGATATGATGGCCCTTCAGTTATTGGTTGTGCTCTTCAAGTTTGGAATTCCAAGCAACTCCCTTCTGGGGTGAATGGTTTGTTTAGAGCCCAGGTACCAAGATCTGATGGCCCTGAGATCTTAGAAAGACAAAAGGATGGCCAGTGGATAGCATACTTTCTTAGTCTACCTGGATATTAGGAGAAAACAGGGAAGGCCCATGCTTGGAAGGGTACGTATTTGAGTTGCATGGACTGTATAGTCATGGGTGGATTGTGATAAAACCAGGGATTCGATTTGAATATTTGAGGCAAATGTAGCTGGAGATTGGAATGAGATCTGAACATCCTGTCCAAGTCTGACACTTCAAACCTGTGTTATCTTGGACAAGTCATAACTTAAAACAATAACAAAGAGAGTGTGCTAGAATTTCCAACACACCAATTCTCCTCGATGTCCAATTAGACTTAACAGAATTCTTTTTGAATCAGGGCCTGAAGTCACAAATGTTCCAATTTCCACTTGTTCCTGTAGCTGTCTCTGTCTGCTTGCGATCTCCTCTCCCTACCTTAGCCTGAAAGGGGCTCCATCTAACCTCCCTGTATCACCTTAAGAGAGTTATCAGGTCAGAATCACCAAGTCTGAGATCTGGAAGGAATCACAGCAGTCACCTTCCCCAGCTCCTATATGAAAGGTATCTCCAGTATAATATACTTGACACACTGTTATCCAGTCACTGCTTGAAGACCTTTAAGGAGGAGAAGCTATTGCTTGCCAAGTAGCCCATTCTACTTGGCAACAATTCAAATGGTTGAGTAATTTCCCCTTACATCCAGTCCAAGTTTGCCTCTTCTGTACCTTCCACACATGGCTTCTAGCTCTGTCCTCTGGGGCCAAAGAGAATAAGGCTGATTCCTTCCCCATATAACAGCCCATTGCATATTGGTTAGGGGCTGTATCTTCTGCACAGGTCTAGACTTCCCATCCTGCCTTTAGGGACTTTTACACAACCAGGATCTTTGCACAGAATCAATTGTTTTTCTTTATTTTTTGAATTAGTGGATAGTTAATAGGTGCTTAATAAATGCTAGTTGACTGACTGACTTGATGACCTCTCCAATCTCCACTTTCCTCTTCTGTTAAATGGGGATAATAATGCTCATATAGCCTTGACCAAGAGAATGAATTCTTTCTGAATGTGCCTTCTCGGTGATGCCATCAATGAACAGGAGAACGTTTATCTTATTCTCTGCTTCACTTCTTGGCCATTCCCAGATCATGTAGCCACTCACAGACCTTCCCCTGCCCACCCTTCCTTTCTAACTCCATTCAATGAGTTATCTACCCCCATTAGAATATGGAGAGGATGTAGAGCTGAAAATTAAATGAAATTGAATTTGAAACAAGCATATAAAAGCCTTGAAGGCAGAGACCACAATGCTTTCATGTACTTGTGACCCCAGATCTGAGCCTAGTGCATGGAACATACAAAGCCCTTAAGTCAGTGGTTTTTTCTTCTCTCATTAAGTAGCCCCATTGGATTTCATTTTCATTCCCACACAGATAGGTGACTTACAGCCACAAATATCTGGTCATTGTCTCCCCCATGAATTTCAGTCTCATACTGTAGTGTAGGGGAGTTAGATGGAAAGTGACAACCCACACTGACATAGCTTTGAACAAACTGTCTTGCTACTTACAAGGGGAAGAAGTGAACAACTTCTTTATATGACGTCTGTGCCCTGAGTGGGTATCACACAGTAGAGGGGTTATAGTTGTGTCCTAGTAGAAGGGCAGCTAGGTGGTTCAGTGGCTACAGTGCCAGCCCCAGGATCAGGAAGGCTCATCTTCCTGAGTTCCAGTCTGACCTCAGACACTTAACTAGCTGTGGGACCTTGGGCAAGTTACCACCTCGTTTGCCTCAGTTTCCTCATTTGTAAAATGAGTTGGAGGAGGAAATGGCGAACCAGTCCAATATCTTTGCCAAGAAAGCCCCAAGTGGGGTCACAAGGAATTGGATATGACTGAATAATAACAACAACAATTCATGCTCTTGTGGAAGGCCCAGACCCTTCAGGGCTCAAACTTATATATAGTTTGAGACAAAGAGCCAGCATCATACCAAGGGCAGGGGATTTTCTAAATTGCCTAATAAGGTGAGGACTGAGGGGCAGAATTGTAGGGAATTTAACTCTGATGATGCCAGTTAAGCAAGAGACCAGAAGGATTAATTCCCAGTCTCTGGGATTATTAGCCATGGCATGCCAGTGTCCTGGAGGAGGGTGTTAGGGAGATATCAGGCAAACAAGTTTTCACTGGTCAATATGTTTCCGACCTACTAGATATTTCAAACTAGATGTCCCACAGTACCTCAGATGCAACTCATCATCTTTCACCTCAGAATTTGACCCTCTTCTAAATGCCTCTGGTGTTATCAACGACCCCTTTATCCTTCCAGTTTCCTAGGTTTGTAACCTTGGTGTTATCCATGACTCCTCCCTCTCCCTCATCCCATACAGTCACTCAATTACTGAGTCTTTTCAATTTTACATCCATAATCGCTCATGTTCTCCCATTCTCTCCACTCCACTAGCCAGCACCCTAATTCAGGACTTCATCAGTCCTGCTTGGACTTCTACAAAAGCCTCCTGTTTGGTCCCCCACCTCTGATTGCTCCCCAATCCATCCTTCTTACAACTGCCAATGTGATTTTAATTAGCTAGAGGTCTGACCCCTAGCTAATGAACTCCAGTGACTTTCTGTTGCCTTTAGAATTAAATGTCCAATTTTCTGTTTACTTTGTAAAGTCCTTCATAATCGGTCCCAGTCTAACTTTCCAGCCTCGATGGACATCCCTTTCTTTATACTCTATTGTGCATCTCACACCTCTGTACCTTTTTACTCCCATGCCTCGATTGCCATCCTACTCCCCCCTTGCCTTTAAGAAGCCCTTGTTTCTGAAACAAGTCTGCTTCTATATGAAACCTTTCCAGAGCCCCCAGCTGCCAATACCTCTTTTCCATTCACTTTGCATTTCCTTTGTGATTTTTGTATGTACTTGAGAGGTGTACATGTCATTTTCTTTGTCACAATGTAAGCCCTCCTTTTACTGTGCCACCAGCTACTTCTGAGGAGTGAGTGTTGCCTGAGCAGGGGCAGTTTGGGAAAAGCCAACAAGGTGGAAAATGGGATGATGCCAGTGAAGAATGGCAGGGAGATCAGTTTGGCTGGGATGTGGAATTTGAGAGGAGGGGTAATGGGAAATAATTCTGGAAAGGTGGGTGGGAGGCAGACTGTGAAGGGCTTTCATTTCCAAAGGGAGGATTTTGTAGTCTCATTTTCAGTGAGAGGCAGCATGGTGTAGTGGATAGAGACCAAGTCATTGGTTCAACTCCATACTTGCTGATATGCTGACTATGCTGACAAATATTGCAGATCCAGTTAAAAAAAATAGCATGTCCCTTGTGGGATGGATGAAAGACTCAAATGAGAGGTGGTACAATGGATAGAGTGATGGGACTGAAGTCAGGGAGACTCATATTCCTGAGTTCAAACCTGGCCTCAGACATTTATTACATTACATTGAGCAAGTCACTTAACCCTGTTTTCCTCAGTTTCCCCATCTGTAAAATGAGCTGGAGAAGGAAATGGCAAATGACTCCAGCATCTTTGCCAAAAAAACCCCCAAATGGGGTCATGAAAAGTCAGACATGACTGAAGCACATGACATATAAAGAGCTTTGCAAACCACAAAGGCTACATAAATGTAAGGTACTATTATCAATAAAATGGGGAAATATTATCTGAATTATCATAGTACTGACTTCTCAAGGTTATTGTGAGTGTCAAAAAGGGTAAAACATGTAGGCCATGTACTTTGTTAATCTTAAAGGGTTTGGGAAATCCCAGAGATGGCTGTTGTTTCCCCTAGTACTAACCTTATAGGAACATGGAGTGAGGTCATTCATGCTGACAGAAGCAGAAAGAATTAAAACATTACCTGAAACCCTTTGATCCTCCTTGATAATGCTCACTTTCCTCATCCATTCTTAGAATGAGAAATGAAGAGGAGAATGGACTCAGTTTCTCCTTCCCTCTCTTCCCCAAGACCATTTTTAAAAAAAACAAGTAGCAATAAATCATAATGTTACCCCTTTCTATCTCACCTTGAGAGGAAGCATGAGGGCATAATGGATGGAATATCTGGAAGGCATGGGCTCAAGTCTGGCCTTTGAGTCTGAGTAAGTGCTTAAACTTCCCAGCGACCCTGGGCAATTATCTAAACCTATATATAGTCAAACCATTTCTGATCTTCATTGGTGGAGAGTTTCCATACTGAAATTTCCCCACTTTGACAGAATCCCAGCTTTTTACCCTACCTGCCTCTGCCTTGTATGATAGATAATGAACTGGACCCCTATTTTATTCACTTAGTATTAATCAGTTTGATATGATTCCATAGGGGTGGTGATTATAAGTTCTGATATTAACCCCCAGTGCTGTGAACTGCACATTATAAATTTGCTTGATCTTAGGGAGCTAATAGAGGGCCTCCACCCTTGTTTTTCCTTGTTATGGTGATTAAGCCCAGAGTGGTAGAAGTTGCTCAATTACATGGAAAGTCCCCCAGTTATTTCTTTTGCCCCTCTGTCCCTTGTCATCCCCTTAAACATGAGGAGATGACCATGAACACTTGACTAATAGGTGGTCCTGGTTGCCAGCCTGTGACTTGCCTTTCTACCAGCCTATGGCTGTGCTCATCAGTATCTCCCGAAAGGTCAGGATAGGTCTGTCAAGGTCTGCATATTAGCCCATTTGTTAAACAATGGGATTTTGTATTTTGTGTAGATCATTCTGGAGGGAAAAATGGCAAGGCCCGTATTGTCTGGGTATCAAGCACTATAAAACTTAGGCCCTGAATGGAGGGGGCATCTCAGATCATGAGGAAGATCTGAGGTCCACTTCATCAGAGAGGGGCATGGATCCTTTAATAAAGTGCCATTGGCTCCGATCTCGGCCTCACTGATTTTTCTTGCAGATCGTGCACTTTTGGAATTTCCACACACATAGCACCTGAAAGTCTGTAAAGCTCTTTCTTTGTAATAACTCTGTCAACTAGGCAGTCAAGTATTTTTGTACTTATTCTAAATATAAAGAAACTGAGACTTACGAGTTGTCCAGTCTTGTGGTTAGTGAGTTGGTAATAACTAGCGTTTAACACGGATCTGACTAGCTGGTGGCTTTCCAATGAGACCATGCACATAATACAGGATGGAGGGAAGTCAAAGATGCTGCTTTTCAGACTTTACAAGTCACCTCAAGTTCACACATTCTTTTTGGGAAATGTATTAACCCACTGTGATCTTTAGTATCTCTTAGGGCTCCAGCACCTACTTGGCCCCTGGGCCCCTTCTTTCCTGGCAGGGAGTATACTGAGTGATTGACTTGAAATTGTGAAGGTCTACATTCAAATTCTGCCCAAGATACTTGTCATCAGTATGACCACAAGGAAAGCCTTTAACCTTGCAGAGCCTCAGTTTCCTCCTCTATAACAAGGAAATAATAGCTCCTTCCTTCCAGTGTGGCTGAGGACCAAAGGAGATAATGTATTTAAAGTGCCTTGTAATTTTTAATTTACTATGCAGATGCTCTTATTGGGTCAGGTTAGAGAACTGAAGAGGATGAAAAAATTAAAGATGGTGGAACCCCTGGACTGCTCTGTTTTAGATTTCCTGAAGACTGATTTTTTTGAGGAGATAAAACTATCCCCCAAATTCCAATTGCAAGGGAAAACAAAAAGTATTTATTAATCACTTACTAAATTCCAGGACATAGGGGCAATTAGGTGGTGCAATGAATAGAGCACTGACCCTGGAGTCAGGAGGACCTGAGTTCAAATCCAGCCACAGACACATAACACTTACTAGCCATGTGACCTTGGGCAAGTCACTTAACCCCAACTTCCCTGCCTTTCTCCTTCCAAAAAGCAAAAATAGTTACAGGACTTGTCCTAAGCACAATTAATGGAATTACAGTTCCAGATCTTGAAGGAACCTCAGAGGTCCTCTGGTACCACCTCTTCATTTTACAGAACTCTAGAGGGTTGAAATAACTGACCCAAGATTATGTAACTAGTAAGACAGAAATTGGCTCAGAGCCCTTGGCTTCAAATTCCAGATATAAAGTATGACTCTACCATTGCTACAGATACTGGTGACTCCTGCTGGGGTAATTAGAATAGTGAGCAGCCCTAAGTTCATACTACATGAAGATTTATTGAATGAATTTGGGGTTAGAGGGTCATATATTCAGAACTGGGAGGGACATTGGAGCTTATCTAGACCAACCTTGTTCATTTTATAGACAGACACACTCAAGGAGATTCATACCTTGTCTGTAGGTGAGGAGATTAGGAAGGTGGAGAATAAAGAATGATAGCTATGGAGAAGTGATCATTTGGAACAAGGCATAGACTTATTCTTTTTTGTCAGTAGCACCAAGGACAATGGGTAGAAAATGCAAAGAGGTTCATTTAGGTAGAACTGTCTTAAGAGTCCTAAGGCTGCCTTGGGAATTAGTTTATTGGAAGTTTTCAAGCAAAGACTGGGTGATTAATTCATGGATATATTCTAATGGAGAGCTATTTTCTCATGTGAATTAGACTAAGTGACCACCAAGGTCTCTTCCACCACTGAAATGATGTGAATCTTCAGATGAGATTTTGACTCCTGAAAGACAAAACCAACTTTAACTGGACAAAATTCCTTTAATACCCAGGGAGTTCCAGGGTCAACCATGTCAGTTTCTTATGTACATCAAAGGAATTTCCCTTTTTGGTGCTATCCATGGTCCTGGCATTACCTCAGTCTGTGACTACCCTTAACACTAGATCCTCTGAAGTAGACAGATCATGGACCCTCACCCTGGGGTTCACAGACCATTCCTGGACAGATGTCAGGGAGTCTGTGTGTTTTAATGAGGAAAACACATCTAAATTTTCAGTAACCTCTACCTAGAATTTAGTATTTCTTTCAATTATCCATTAAAAACAAATATTTTTTCTGATTTATTTAATTTCCAATTTACTCTTAAAACATGGAGACCATAGGTTTTACCAGATTGCCAGAAGGATCAATAAGACAGAAAAAGTTAAAGGACTCTTGTATAGTCTCTCTGTCTTCGTTCCTAGCCTCATCACCCATATACTGTCCTTGACTGACTTTGACCCTACTAACCTTTCAGTTGCCCAACATTGCTTATTCATTGATTCTTTGACTTACTCCTTAGACCTCTCTACCCATCTAACCACAACCTGGGCACATAGTAGGTGCTTAATAAATGCTTATTAACTGTCTGACTCCTTCCCTTGCCACACCCTGGTAAAGCATTCTGTTTCTGAACATGATCACTAAAATGTGAGCCCTTGAGAGTAGGGACTGTTTCATTTTTGTCTTTCTGTTTCCAGCACATAGTAGGTGCTTAATAAGTGTTTGTGGGTAGATTGAATTTTCACAACAACAATGTGATTCACTCAAGCATTACAGAATTTAAAGAAAGACATTTAAAATATTTTATTAGAGGACACATTTCAATATTGAACAAGACATAAATATGTTGCCTGTATTTATCAGAGTGTAAATACTTATCATTTGGACTACATCATTGAAACAAATAGAACAACTCCCTTAAAACATGAATGAATTGCATGGTCCACAAAGTACATCTCTCCCCAATAATTTATTTGTCTTCTTATTAATTAATATATACATTCATTTAACTCAAGAAAGATGACCAGCATGATTTTTTTCCAATGTATTAAAGAAATGGATTTATAAAAATGGTGTGTGGAAAATTGAGAAATATTTAAACAGCTTAGTTCAAAGATATTCAGTCCATTCCACAAGAGTATAATGTCTTAGAAGCCATTTTTAGCTTGGGTGTCAATGCAAAATACTGCAGCTGATTCAAGTATACAGACATTTTTGCAAGGCAAGGTGCAAGTCAAACTCATACACAGACATTTCGGGCACATGAGCATTCAGTCTGTGACAGTATAAACAATACAATCCACATTGCCACAATATTTAGGAAAGATATACATCGATATATATTTCACAAAATGGAAAGATCAAAAGATACCATCCACTCAAGGTACCATGTACAGAGGTGATGATGTACCCAAAACTAGAAGAGGGGCAGGTTGAATCACATATAGTGGGTACATTGGTGGACATTTCTCAGGGAATGGGGGTTGTGGTAGTGCTGGTGATGGTAGGGGAACTCATTTAGCTCATTCATGTTAAGGGTTATGTGGGAAACCACTGTATCTGATGGGCAGCCCTGCCCCTGACCTGGTTGTTCTGGTTTCTACATGGAGTTCGTATCCTGGGTAACTTTTATTAGAAAGGAATCAGAAAACAGGCAGCCAACTGGGACATATGCTTGAATTCATGCTTCAAGGAGGACATGCCAATGCACCAGAACCTTAATTTCACAGGATGTAATGAACCTTTATTTGGGGTGGACCATATACCATGCTAGGAGGAGTAAGCAAAAGCCTATTAGTTCAGTTGCTAGCTGATACTTGTGAAAGCCTTTCATCTAGGATTTTTTTTAAAGTATCACTCATGGCTTGTGACTACTTTTACACCTCATGAACCATCATTCTCACCTTGATAACCTCTCTTGACATAACGGGCTGAACATCATTCAACAGTTGAGTGCCAAAGTTTAAACACTTCTTGAGAAACGCAGAGATTTAATTATTACCCACAGCCAACATTTAAAAATATATCTAAAAATGCACCACCCATTTCTTTCTTTTGGAAAGCCCTTCTCAGTTACTGTTGTTTTAAAAATAACACTGCATTATAGAGTACAACACTGGCTTGTTAATGCCTCACAAAGCATTTGCTCATGGCTATGGATTAGTTGTCACACACAGTGAAAGCTTTGTTTATTTACATGATGAGTTAACAGAAAAAACAAACCAGAATTACTTTTTTTTCCCCCTGTATAAAGATCACTGAAGAAGCAAGGCTTCTTAGTCCCAGTTTTTCCAATGGCATAAACTAGAGGGGCCCAGGTTTGTCATCCACTGATCCTTTAAAGGTTCAGCCTTGGGTAAAAGGTAAAGGGGAAAAGAATGGAGGGATTTGAGTGCTTAGGGGAAGAACTGGTGAGAGAGCTAGTTAACTGTGCCAAGTCCTGGGGCTGAGAGGCAACCATTTGTTATAACAGTTTCTCTTGGCAGGTACTGGTGTTTTGGTTGTTACATTTTCTGTATCTGAACTTAATTCTTTCTTTCTTTGGAGACGTTTGCAGTGGAGGGATATTGGGGAGCATGGTCGTTAGAAAGTTAGAATCCAGGTGGTGGGAAACAAAGTCATGTAACCATGAGAACACAACAGAGAAAGGCTGTTACACTGAGTTGTGTCTTCAAGAATGTGAACAATTAGATCCTGCAACCTGTTCTTGGCTTTTGCATGTTTGTTTTTGCAAGTGCTCATTAGCTCATTCACTGACATGGGCCAAAAGGCAGATCGGGACAATGAACACGGGATGGGACCAAAGCAAAGTTTCCATTTAAAAAGAGAGCCTTCAGTTGAAAGTCAGATAGCACATAGACTCAGTGCTGAAAGGGACCACAGAGGACATCAAGGTGAACCCCCTCATTTTAGAGTTGAGTAGAACAAGACTCCTTGGGGTTCAGTGACTTGCCTCAGGCCACAGAGCTAATGATCAGCCAAGCGAAGAAACCATTCTTTTTGCTCTACCACACTGCATCTCTTGATGTTAAAATTTGCTTCAATTTAATGGTGCTTAAGAAGCATTTATTAAGCACCTAATGGGTGCAGAACACCATGCTAGGACTAGGGGAGATACAGAGTTTAGATTCAGTTAAATTCAATACATAATTCAGTTAAACATCTTCCATGTAGCAGGTGCTGTACTAGATTCTGGAGATAACAAAGGTAAAAATGAAATAATCCCTGACCTCAGGGAACTTACATCATACTGAATGAAGACAAGATGCATACAGATGAATCAACTCAACATAACCACAAGTTTAGCACAACTGAAGAGGTTGGAAAAAGTCTTGTGGAAGAGGTGCTATTCATTGTGAGTCTTGCTGTGAGTTGTTAGCTCCAAGAAGAATAGAGGGAGGGTATTCTAAGCATGGGGAAATGACTAATGCAAAAAACAGAGGAAGGAAATTAAATGTTGTGTATTGGGAATAGCAAATAAACTAGTTTTGCTGGAAAAATAATATCACAGAATCCCCTTTGCTCAAAATAGAGAAATGAATGAACCCAATTTCATGGGAATAGGTTCTTGACAGCAACTTAAGAAATCAATTAGCACCAAATGTGATTTTCATTTTTCTTCCACCATGGCAGAGGAAGTGGGTTGCCACAATTCTGAGATAATAGCTGTGTGATCTGGGGAAAGTTATTTGACCTTTCTAAGCTTTAATTCATCAGATGTAAAAGGAAAGAGTTGTACAGCATGGCCTCTAATATCTCTTCTCTATCTGAGTCTCTGAGCCCATAAGTTGTACTTGACTTTATGTAATAGACATTTTCTTATAAACCTATACCTATACTCGACCTCACAGTGTCCCAGTATTGCAGTAGGGATACCAATCAGCTTTGGGAGAGTGAGTTTCGTCGTAGGATACCAATGAAATTACAGGTCTAGTAAAAATAAAGATATTTCTGTAAAAGGATTCTTCTTCACTCTTTTTATGAGTTTGGGGAAATAAAATTACTTTGAAAATTTAAACTTTATGCTTCAGTTCACCGTGAGGTACCAAATTATACTTTTGTTTACCATGAGGTAAATGAGAGGGAATCTGAGTGGAACAAATATTTGTCCCGTTATAGAACTGATGAATCCTTTCCTGAAGTAGGCAATTCATATTCACATGAAATAGATCAACCCAGTCATTTATAATGGAAAAACAAAGTGGATGAAAAGTGCATATTGGCTAATTACAACATCCAGTTGGATGAGCAACCTATTGAGTCAGTACCTTAGTGATTCTATGTTGGCTGGTCATTTCAAGTGGATAATGATGTGGACCCACAACAGAAGTACAGAAGAGATCTTGGGCAGGGCTTTCAATGATAAACAAAAGTCTGTTTTAATGCCAAGATATTTTTGGCATGTAGCCATGTAGATGGCTACAAATAATAGAAGGTCATGATTTCAGAAAAATTACAAGAAATCTCCAACTCCCTCATTTATCTGTGTTTGTCAGCTCAAATCTGCGTATATTGGTTTTTCTTAAGGTAAGGTAAACCTGTATTCCTTCAGGTCTGAAATCAATTGATTCATCTATATTCATTTATTAAATACCTATCATATGCCAAACATTGGAGTCCTGAGGATACAAACACAAAGAGTGAAACAATACCCACTCATAAGGGCCTTGCATTCACAATGGAATGCATTCATATTGCAATTTCTTTGCTTCTGTAGTATGAACATTGATAATTGATTATAGATCATAGATTTATAGCTGGGGGGATTTTATAGATCATGTAGTCCAAGTAACTAAGGTCCAGAGAGGGGGAAAGGACTTTCTCAAAGTCTTTGGGCTCCCAGTCTTGTTCTCTTATTTCCATGATTACGTAAAAAGTTGAATTGTCTTATTTTTCATCTGTACCAAATATTCCCAATAAAACCCTGCAATAAGCCAGTAGCTTTCTTCCTAGAAATCCCATAAATGATTGATGTGGATAGAATATCTTCAAGAAGGCTGAATTAGACCATGAACTTCATATCCAAAATTCACTTAGGGCCACTTAAACCAAGTTTAAGACCCACAGCTAGGAGCAGACTATATGGAAAGGATTATGGCAAGAAGGTAAATGTAGGCTAGGAATGTGACCGAACGATAAGTCAGATTGGACCAATCTTGGACTACAGATATCCTCATGTCATACCATTGCTTGTATACATTCTGGAGCTAAAGGGTATAGTGAATAGAGTGCTGGACCTGGAATCAAGATGAGCTGAATGAAAATCTTGCCTCAGATTCTACTAGTTGTGTGGTCCTGGACAAGTCACTCTCTCTGTGTCTTAGACTCCTCATCTATAAAAGGTGGGACTTGACTTGATGTCCTTTATGGCCTTAAAGTTATAAATGTCTTCTCATTTTAGATAGATGGTCCTACAAATCCTGTCTTAGATACAGAATGTGTGTGTGACTCTGGTGACCATACCACCTCTCTGTAGTGGCACTTGATGGCCTTTTCCCCTTTATCTCTAAATTGATAGTCTTATGACTTTATGATCTAGAAACCAAATGGAGTAACCTGAGATTCGAACTGAGGTCCTGACACATGTAACTCATAAGACTGTTCTCTGTTAGCTTCTCTTGCCTTGGCTCTGATTGGCTAGCGAGCTTTCAGAGAAGGGAAACCCAGATGCAGATGGATTCAGAAACCAAGCCACAGGAGCAACACTTGAAAGAAATGGGGATGTTTAAACTGAGAAGAGAAGACCTGACAACTCTCTTCAAATATTTCAAGAACTGTTATGTTTCAGGATTAGACTTACTCTGCTTGGCCCCAGAGGGTGGAAATAGGAGCAGTGAGGAGAAGCTGTGGAGGGGAAGAACTTAGCTTGATATCAGGAATATCAGAGATTTGTAAAAGTGACGTGCGTGTGTGTGTGTGTGTGAGGGGGGGTATGTTCTGCCTCCCTGGGAGTCTTAGAACAAAGACTGGCTGGCTATCTGTCAGACATTCATTCATTTTTGGGTATAGATTGGGCCTGATGGCCATTGAAGTATTTTCTAACTTTCATATTCAGTGATTCTGGGACTTAGACAGACACATTATAGTCGAAATAAATATTTTGATTCTTTCTGATCCCTCACCACCACTGCTCCCCTGCCTCTGTCTGATCAGTCACAAAGTCCTCCTTATACTCCTCTATAACCCTGATGCCACCACCCTAGTATAGCTTTCATTATCCATTTCCTGGACTAGAAACTTACCCCTCTTTCTACAGGATCTCCATCCCCAAATGTTGTCTAAAATAATTTTCCTAAAGTACTTGATTGATCTCATCACTCTCTGGGTCAAAAACCTTCCAACGTTCTCCTTTGCTTATGGCATAAATATGAATTCCTTAGCTTGCCATTTCAAACCTACTATAATCAGACTTCTTCCTATATTCTCAGGCTTACCTCCCACTTCTCTCCATGTTCTAGTAAAATTGAATTGCCAGCTGTTCCTTGAACTTGATATTCCCCATCTTGCCTCTGTGGATTCCCCATGGCTGTACTAGATTCTCCTCTTCATCTCTCTCTGCCTCTCAGAATCAATAATCGCCCTCTAGGCTTATCTTGGGTATTCCCAAAGCCTTCCCAGAACAATTCCTCCTGATGTTCTCTTCTTTCTCAAAAGCCTTATATTTCCTTATCTGGCCACATGTGGCAATGCCACTTCCATGCACCAGTAGAATTCTTCAAGAGAATCTTAAAGGTTGGAGTATTTCAGTCAATCAACAAACATTTATTAAGCACTTGCTCTGGGCCAGGCATTGATAAAGAAAGGCAGAAACAGGAAGGCCCCTGTTCTTGAAGAGTGTACATCCTAATGGGGAAGAAAATAATCAAATGATTGTGTTTCTAGTTGGTTTCTTTGCCTTGCCATCCTTGGTGCTTATCACAAAGCTTCACATATAGCAGGCAATTAATAAAACTTAATGAATAAGAGAAGAGTTATGAAGGTAATTGTACCATTATACCAGAAAAATTAGCTCTTTTGATGGAAGTAAAGAGGAGGAAATAGGGCAAAAGGGAAGACATGTCAAAACAGAAGGAGATACTGTGAGGCCATAAAGAAATGTTCTCGGGGGCGACTAGGTGGCACACCAGCCCTGGAGTCAGGAGGATCTGAGTTCAAATCCAACCTCAGACACTTGACACACTTACTAGCTGTGTGACCTTGGGCAAGTCACTTAACCCCAACTGCCCTCAAAAATAAATTCTCGAAGAGTGCCCAATCGCTGAATGATTGATTGACTGACTGATTGAATATCATTGATTGATAGACCAGGCTGGCATGCCCCCTACAGGGGCTGGGATTTCAGCAAGGAATTTCTGCAGAGTCAATTAGCTGTTTGACAGCTAAGGAAGTCTGGATATTGGCCTACAAATAAGACTTCTAGCCCAGTCACTAATCAGAGGCCCAAGGTCTTCCCCTCTCTTGGCCTGAGCTTTGTCCTACCAAAAATGAAGAGCTTATATTGTACCAACTCTGAGGTCCTCCTAAATTTTTCTTTGTTTCTGTGAATCTGTTTCCATTGCCCTTCAACCATGGACACCTTGGACAAGTCACTTAATGCCTCAGTTTCTTCATTTGTAAGAGGAAGAAAAATGAACTAGATGGCCTGCTTCTGAAATCCCTGACAGCTCCAGATCTATATTCCTGTGAACTAGGGAAACACATGAAAATAATGTCTAAAGCCTTCAAATAATGAACTCCGGGACTCAAGGCTTTCCACCTTTTCCTCTACTTTCACAGATCTCAATTTACCTAATTTCTTCAATGTATTGTATTTCATCGAATTGTACTGTGTTGTTAGGTTGTCACTTGACTTGCACAATCTTAATGGCTCATTAATGTTCAAGCACCTTAGGATAACAGGTCCATAGATTTAGAGCTGGAAGGTATCTTCATGGTCCGCCAGTAAAATGTTCTTATCTTGCAGGTGAGGAAACTGAATTTGTCCAAAGCCACACAGATAGTAAGTGGCTGAGTTGAGGGTAGAATCCAGACATGCTGTCTTCCCAGCTAGCATTCTTTCCTCTGTTCTTTGGTGTCAAGGTTTAAATCCTGGTTCTGTTTCTTACTACATGTATGACCTTGGGCTATACAGGGTGAAGTCCCTTCACCTTTAAGGACCTCAGTTTCCTTAACTGTAAATGATGAAGTTAGCCTAGATGACCACTGGGATATAAATTTATGAACCGATTATCCTTTCATTTCCCAGATATGGTCTAAATTTAGTCCAGGACTCTTTTTTTTAGATTACTGTTAGATGTGCCTCACTCTTTGTCTGTCCTAGTAACAATTCCCATTACTTGTCAACACTACACAAGATGAGAAGCAGAAAGCCTGGTCATGCTATAATAAAAGAATTGTTTGTTTTTCCCACTTATCTCACCACTGGTCCTGGGTCTAAGATGCCAAAATAAAAATAACTAAGGTATCCCACTTTGAACAAATTCTGGGAGATGGAGGTGGGTGTGGGGAAAAGAAAAAGCCATCTTTCCTCACCACTTTATCTAATACCCAATTTGGTATGGAGTACAACTCATCCATGCTTCAGTAGTGGAGAATATTGTAGCTCAGCTTCCCTGTGTTGTGTAGACAAGGATTTTTATACGATGGCCATCCCTTACCAAATGGGCTCTTAGAAACATGAAGACGAGCAAGATGAACGGAGCATTTGCAGACAGCTTGAATGTCCTCTGTAGGAAGCTTAACTTACTGGGTTCCTCTTTGGCCACTGGCTCTTGCCACCCCAATCAGCAAAAGTGCAAACTGTGATCTCCACTCACCCATCTTGGAGAAGATCTGAAGGGCCATAGGGCTCATGGCCAGCATTGTTTATGAAGATGATGGGAGTCAAAGCAGGCTGAGATCAGCTTTGCTCCATGACCAAGTTTGTGGGCAAGGAACAGATGCATAGAGTGTCATCAATGGCTCCGGCTGGAGCTGTCTGAAGGTGTTTTCAGGGTTAAAAGTCCTAGTGGTATGAAAAGAGATTACAATAAGTGAGCACCAAAGTCTCTTCCAGCACCTGTTCCTTAGTTGCTCCAGTGGGACTTCCAAAGGAGAATTTTGCTTATCATAGCATAGTATTTCCTGCCTTCAGTGGGACTCCCTTCAGTGACATTTAATTAGTGTAGTCTTCATGTGGGCAAGAGAACATCCTTTTCACAAAGAGGAAGGGATTTGAACAGAACTAGCTCCAGAAGCAATTGAAGAGTGTCTGAAGGGTTCTGATTAAGAGTGAATGTAATTGGACACCGAGGAATAAATAAATCATGGACTCAAACAGTTGATGAAATATTCCCATGCTCAGATGGAGAATCTCTGCTCCCAAGATCAGTGGATCAAAATAGCTTTGTGATGTTAATCTTGATACAGAGGGGGAAAATACTGGTGCTTGGTACTAACAACTGAAATGATCTCAGCTAATGAACTATCCTCTAGGCAAGGAAGTTCAAGAGAAGTAAGTATGAGTTGAAAAATAGAATCATAGAACTGGCAAGTATCTTGAACATAATCTGTTCCAACCTGTACCAGAGTAAGAATTTCTTGACAAGTTTTCTGGCTCATTTTATCTAATTAACAACAGCCAACCACCTCCAGGATTGCCCATTCTATTTTTGGAGAGCTTGAAGAGTTAGTAGGTTAGCATTCATTACTCTAGTTATGCCCCTGTGGGCCAAACAGAAAAGGCCACCTCCCTCTTCTTATTGAATATGATGATTTCATTTACAGACCATAATCTCTAGTGACTACCATCTCCTTTTCCAATAGAGTCTAAACTCATTGAGGGTAGGGAGTGCTTTGATTTATCTTCACAACCTCAGAGACTGGTCCAGTACCTAGTTCATAGTAGTTACTCAGTAAACATTTGTTGACTTGATTTGAGTTGAACTGAATTTGTCCTTCTAGAAAGGGCCAAATCTCATCCCAGTCCATCAACTCTTGGAAAGACCAAATGAGATCAAAGAGAAGAAATTTTGATTTTTTTCCCTAATTCAACCAACTCTCTTCCTAACTCTAACA
The DNA here is from genome assembly GCA_028646575.1 of Pseudocheirus occidentalis. Lineage (NCBI taxonomy): Eukaryota > Metazoa > Chordata > Mammalia > Diprotodontia > Pseudocheiridae > Pseudocheirus > Pseudocheirus occidentalis. The sequence continues at coordinate 311,885,518 of CM053595.1, forward strand.
TCACAGAATAGAATCCTGGTGTTGATGATGGCAAGGTTGTTTAGAAGTCAATGCTAGGAGTACAGAGAAAAATATCTGGGGGGATAATTTTGAGCCCTGAAAAATCATAACACAGGGACTATTTTTTTCATCTCTTCTGGGACTTAGCTCACCAAAAGGCATGGTTTTGGTGGTTCAGTGTTTTAAGTGGGTATTCACATACATCAAATGTGGTCTTTAGGTAGGAGTAGATATAAGGTAGTAGTAGATATAAGAAAATGACCAAAAGGTTCCAAAGAAAGCTCAAGTATTGACAGTAAGTCAAACACTTACTTCCAGAGTCTCTTAATGCCTCCTTATTACCAGAGCAAGATAGGTCTTTGTCCAATTTAACACAGGCATTTTTCACACCCAAATGATCCCTAATCCTATGAGTTTGGTCCTTTCCATTAGCTGTTCTGACTTCTATAGCCACTTCAAAGTTCCTACTTTAATGCATTCTAGAAACCTTTTCAGTCCCAATCATTCTGTGCAAATTTTCCAAACTAAAAATAGAGGAAATAAACACCAGACAGGAAAAGGGTCTAACCATGACTGTCATTTTCTTAAAAGAGAAAACACCAAGACTTGGTGCCAATATATAATAATTTCAGACAGTATGCCATGCTCTGAGTTGCAGAGTTTGATGTGGTTGATGGGTTAAAAGGCCAATTGAAGCTGCCAATCTTTTTTTCCCCCTAACCCAACATGCTAAAATTGAGATGATATTGTCAACATTTTAAACTGACAATCACATATAATTTTATGACCAATTTCATGCTATGGGAAAACGTCAGAGTGTAATTCTTAGTTTCCAGGGAATGGGGACAATGGGGGCTAAAGTATTCAGGTGTATTTAACACTGCAATAGTCATTGTGGTTGATGTCAGATGACTGGATAATTTTCTGGCTAGTTAATTTCACCAGAACATTAAGATTAAGCCTCTACCCTGCTTTTGTTTCTTTGTTTTGTTCTTTGTTTTAGGTGGCTAGGTGAAGCAAAGAAGGATTTGGAAACAGAATGATCTGCATTTGAATCCTGCTCCAGTCACTAGTTGGATGATCCTAGGTAAAGTTATTTTTAATTTTTCTTAGCTTCAGTGCCGTAATCTGTAAAATGTATGTAATAAAAAAAACTCATGTCACAAGGTTATTTGGAGAATTGAATGAGATAAATGTGAAGTGCTTTGCAAACCTTAAAGCATGATATAAATTCTAGCTATTATTATCAAGGGTTTCTTAACCACAAATTAGGATTAGAGATACTTAAGTTTAAGGTACTTAGAGATCTTCTCTCAAAAGATGTCATCCATGTCCGGGGGACCAGAAACTACTATACTTCTCAAGAGACTGATGTTCTTGTAGGTGATGGTAAGAGGGGGGAGTCTTGTCTAGACATTTCAACTTAGATGAAAGCAGTTCTATCCAATTCAGATAAATTCATGATGATTTTAAGTGAAGGATGACAGAAAAGTCCTTAGAACTATTAAGTAAGAGCCAGAAGGGATTTTAGAAATAGAATCCTCCCTCATCATTTTATGGATAAGGAAACTGAGGCAAGGAGAGGTTAAGTTACTTGCTCAAGGTCACACAGATCTTAAGTGGAGGAGTTGGAGTCTTCTGTTCCAAATTCAGTTTATTTTCCCTTCCTGAATCATTCGGAACCTTTTAAGTTTTGGTTCCTAAATTTTTCCTGTTCAGGAAGACTTGTCAGACATGACAGGTTCCCCATCACCTTATGTAACCACTACAGAATTTGTGAAAGTTATAGGACCACAGTGTCATTGAGGTCACTGGGAACTCACAGGCCCTCAAGTGAGAGCTACTTCTTTGACAGAAGAGGAGCCTGAAGTTTAGAGAGAGGAAGGGATTTGCCACAAGGGAAGTTAGGATTCATGTTCAGCCACCATGCAAACCAGGTGAAGGCTCATTATGCCAGAAGGAGTGAGGACATATGCAGGAAGAGAGAAGCTTCACTGGAGAAGCTGATGAACACTTTCAGGGACAATATCCTCCATCCCTTACCAACTGTGCCAAAAGTGCACACAGATACTCTTGATTGATCCCCATCAAACATTCTTCATTGCAATGTGGGAGGTGATGACCTCAAACTACCGTATCATTGACAGGATTGCAGGAAAGGAAATGGAAGTGTAGCTTGACTTTGTTCTGAGGGCTAGATAAACTTTGTTCCTTAACTAGGGTGAGGTGATCAGGGCTGTGTCACCAGGACCAATATTTTTGAGCAGTGGCATCAAACAGAAGTAGAAATGGGGCGACTAAACCAGACACAAAGGTCCCTGTGGGTTGCGTATTGACTTGGAAAAAAATCATATATTAACATTATCTCTATTCTATTGTGGTTTTATTTTATTAAATATTTTCCAATTATATTTAATTATACCTGGTTGGTCCTGCACTTGGTGATGTTTGACACGTTTGATTTAGAGAATGCTAACAGTACTCATGAATGAGCCTTTGAAATCACTGAAACCACTGAGTTGAGTACCTAGTCAACAAGAGTAATAAGTTAGGACAGGACAAGATGTCACCCACATCATGTCCACTACAATCATTTTATGCCATTTGCCCTGGGTGCAAACTCCTACTTATATCTCAGCTTATTAAACCCTTTGAAAATGTTAAAGGAAAGGTGTTAGACCAAGGGAATAAAGGTACCACAGAAATGGTCCAGAGGCCATCTGCTAAGCATTGCCATCACTGATGTGGCAAGAAGACACACTATGAACTGGAGCTGACTCCCACCCACACACCAAAGGTGTATTGAATAGTCTGAGCTTGGCACACTGTACAATAACAGGTAATGGATATTGGAGTCCCAATGTGCCTGGAAGGATGAGCTGCCCTTCATTTGCTCATAAATGAGTTTCTGAAAGAGCAGGTGATTTGTCTTCCTGGCCCTGGCCAAACTGAAGAAACTGGGGAGTTGTTTTGGCAGCCTCAGCCTTCAGGTGCATCACACTGCTGACTTTTTCATTCTCTCTTTTCCCTTCCATTCAGTGTGTGGCAAATGACTTTTTTTTTTTGCTCATCAGCTCCTCAAAATGACTTACTGATTTTATAGTTAAGATGAAATTTAATTCAACAGACCAACAGATATTAATGAAGAGATAGTCATGCTCAAGACCAGGGAAACCTAGATGGAAGTCCTACCTCTGACACATATTGACTACATGACTCTGCTGTGATGGGATTGCAGAGTCAGGAAGATCTGGGTTTTGAGTCTTGTCTCTAACACCTACGTGTCACCCTGGGCAAGGAATCTTGTAGGGTTCTAGACGACTCTCTAAGATGAAGTTGCAGCCAAGACACTGACCTGCATTTATAGAGGGAGTTTCCACACTGGGAGTTCCATATGCCAAATAAATCAGGTCTAGTCCCTCCATTATCCCTAGGGGTTGGGTGCTGTACTAGGTGCTGGGGATCCAAAACCCCAAATGAAAGCTTTCCCACTTTTAAAGGGTTTATATTCTACTGGGGTATGAAGCATGTAAAGCAGCAAATATAATAACAATTGACTTGGATACAGTGCTTTTAAGATCAGCAAAGCACCTTATACACTCTACGTCACCTCCTTTGGGCCTCACAACAACTTTGTGAAGCAAGTGCTGATCTTTCCCTCATTTTCAGGGTCACAAGGTTCATACGCATCTGAAGCAGGATTCTAGCCACTATGCCACGCTGACTTTCAAAGTAGTAACAGGAGACAGAGTAGCAATAAAATTTTCATCCTAATTGCCCAGTAGAGTGTAAGCTTTCTGAGGACAGGAACTATCTTGTTTTCATTTTTGTACTTCTCTTCCACTAGAGTCTAGAACTCTACCTTGAAGACAGAAGGTATTTAGTACATTTTTTGGGGGGGGGATTGGATTAAATCAAAGTCTGATCTTCAACAGAAGGCAGACTTCTTGAGAGTAAGGATGTCTTGGTATCAACTAGGGTCTAGCAGAGTTCCTGGGACATATTAGGTACTTAACTAGGTGCTTGGTGAAAGGAATCAAATCTTTTGGCTAAATGTGACCTCTGCTTCCTCCAGTCTTCTTACAGCACTTTGCCTACACCTCTCCTTTGACCCCATAACACTTTACCTGGCATTTTCATTATCTGTGTGCATAGTAAACCTTTTCACTAGACTGAGAGCTCCTTGAGAACAGGAACCGTGTTCTTTTCTTTCTTGTATGACCAACATCCAGAACATACAAGGCAATTAATAAGTAAAAAATGAATTGTTGAACTTCAGCAGTAAAAGATTTCAGTCACCTTATTGGCACTTTCAACACCCCACTTCTCCCTCATGCCCCAAAAACATTTCCCTCTCTTTGATTCAAGAACTGAATGAATGTCATCTCATGCTAGTCTCTGGAGACTGAGGCTTGGCATCAAAGCAAGAATCCAGAGAAAAGTCAACCTCACTCCCATATTTCCCACAACAGAGATTCAGGAAGGATCTGCAGTGGTCAGGTTGAAGAACTTTCTCTCAGAGGGGAGGGAAATGTGCTTAGAAGTATTGAACTCCATTTTTGAATACTCTCCCTTTCCTTCCCCTGTTGTTATTCACTAAAATAGTGACTGAGGCCATCAGTAAATTCAGTCTGGAAAAAAAATCTCACGCCATCAAGAAATAACTCCAAACTTAGAGTGTGCGCTGAAAATATTCCCGATGAAATCATAATCATATATTTATAGTCTTTTGGATTGTGTAGGAAATTTTGTTTCCCATGATATTTTTCATTGGAATGACCAAAGACAAAAAGGAAGGCTCAGAGGGAGTGTTCCCAGCAAGGAAATCATGATGACCATCGTTCTAAGTCACTGAACTAGGAAATGATCTCTCACCTCCCCCTTTTTCCTCCCCACTCCACTTGAGATGGAAGGCCATTTCCTTTACTCCAGGAAGAGTAACAATCCAGTTTGATGAGTGGGAGATGGAAGGACAAATTCCCTATTGACACCCCTCTCCCTTGGGACTGCTCCAGCCCATTAAACCTCCTCCCCGTTCTCACTGAGGGATATAGTGTGAATCTTAATGGTGGGCAGTTGGCGGTTCTCTTGAATGACTGGGCCTGAGGACCCCATGCAGCAGCAGACCCTCAGAAAGCTTTTGCTTCTCACTCGGGCTGAAGTGCAGGTAGACTGGTCATGGGACACAGTATTCTTAGTGGGCCCACTGGATGTGGAAGAGAACACTTTCCACTCGCAGACCCCCTCTGACTTGGAGATCTTATAGAAGGTCTCCCCTGATCCCACTGGGATACGCACCAAGTCCTTGTGCTCTTGTATGGCGTGGCTGGGTGGGTTGAGGGTATAGCCAATGGTATGTTTTGTGGACTGTTTTCTTCGGAGACACTGGACTCTCAGGACATTCTGAAATGCCTTTTTAAACTCTTGACTGGAACAGGGATAGATGATGGGGTTGATGCAGCTGTTTAAGTATCCGAGCCAAAAGACTATTTTAAAAACTGTATCCGAGGGCTTAGCTTCAGGGAAGAAAGACCCTAGAATAAAACACAAATATATTCACATACATTATTTGGCTGGGGTGAATCATAATAGAATATGGTGATATGCACAAAGTTATAAAGTATGGTACAGGGGCAGAAACACAGATCTTGGTTTAAAAAAAGGACAAGAAATCTGACTGTAAATCCCATCACTGTCACTAGAAGGCTGTGTGGCCCTGGCCATGTTAGTTAACCTCTCTGAGCCTCATTTGATCACTTCATTTGTAAGACGGGGAAAATACTTGCTTTACCCTTCTCACTGGGCTACTATGAGCCTTTAAAGCATATATAGAAATTTGAACTATTTAAAAAATAATGATGTATGTGACTATGGGAAAATCATCTAATCTCTTTAAGCCTCAGTTTCCTCATCTGTAAAATGAGAATAATTTCTGTAGTGTCTGCCTCATAGGGTTGTTGCAAAAAGAGGATGAGAATTGTTTGTAAAGTGTTCTGGTAGGGGCAAAGAGACTGGTGAATGTCATCTCTGCCTTTACAAAGTTTGCAAATGGTTTGTCATATATTTGTACTCTTTGGAAAAAACCCCCAAACCAAATCAAGAGGCTTTGAATTTAACCTTGGCTCCAGCCAGGCTCACTGTCTCCTGAACACACTGTGTTTATTTTTGCATCTGGACCTTTGCTTTACTCCCAATACTCAGCAAGTGCCAGTGGCTCCCTATCACATCCAGAATCAAGTATAAAGGCCCTCTGGTGTTTAAGGTCCTTCATAATCTAGACCCACAACTTCCCCCCCCCCCACCCTTGCCCCTGACCATTGCAGTTTGTTTACACCTAACGACCATGTACTCTGATCCAGTGGTACTGGTCTCATTCTTTTAGGAAGAAGACTCTCCATCTCTGCTCTGGGCATTTTCTCTGGCTCTCTCCCATGCCTGGAATGTTCTCACTCTTCAACTTTGCCTTCTGGCTTTCCTGGGTTCCTTCAATTCTAGCTAAAATCCCATCTTCTATAGAAAGCCTTTCTGAATCTCTCTTAATTCTTGTGTTTCCCCTCTGGTAATGATTTTTTTTCAGTGTTGCTTGTTTGTACATATTGTTTTGATTACTTAGATTGTGAGCTCCTTGAGGGCATAAATTGTCCTTGGCCTTTCTTTGTGCCCCTAGGGCTCAACACCATGCTTGCAAGGTATGAAGTAGATGTTTAATAAGTGCTTACTGACTAACACTGTGGAGTGCTCTTCCCACTCTCAATCTATTCAAATCAATCGGTCAATTCAACCTTCAAGGTTCAGCCCAGATGCTCCCTCCTCTAGGAAGCCATCTCCAAGAGTGACTTTCTCTTTTGTCTCTTCCTGAGCCTGACTGTATGGACAGCTCCTTTGGTAGTTAATGTCATTCCCCAGTGGTCACATGGTATCAGGCATTAGAGCCAGGGCCAGAAAGATAAGGGTTTAAATTTTATCTTCAGAATTACTAATCATGCAACAGAGAGAGCCTCTCTGAGCTCAGTTCCATTAGTAACAAATATCTCTACAATAATGAATTATGTTTAATTTAATAATCTTTATAATCTTTTCATTCTCTTTGTAATCATTCTCTAAAGTAGTGGTTCTCAACCTGTGTGTTGCAACCCCTTTGGGGATCAAATGACCCTTTCACAGGGGTCACAGGCATTGCCTAAGACCATAGGAAAACACATATTTCTGATGGTCTTAGGAATCAAGACACCAACCCTTTATTCGTCTCCAGGTGGGTCCACCACATGCAGATATGCCCACATACAGATATTAAAGGGTTGCAGCATTAGGAAGGTTGATTACCACTGCTCTCAAGGCTTATGCCAAATGCTAGGTGATCCTATGATCCCTTTGAACTCTAAGGGCTGAGTGACTTTGGACAAGTCACTTAGCCACCCCAGGCTCCACTTTCCTCCTCTGTAACACGAGGTAGGAAGGGTTGATCACTATTGTGTTTTCTGGCTATTAATCTACGGACTCATGAAAGGATCAGATATTGACTTAAATATCCCATGGTCTAGTGGACTCACATGCACAATGGGCAGTGGGGGCTGTGGAGTTACTGCTTAACAGGACCTTGTCACTTGGGTGAACCAGTCAGTCAAGAAACATTTAGTAAGCAAAATGAAGTCTTCTTGCTCCTCTTTGAGAATGAAAAACAATAACTAACCATTAAGTAACTATTATGTGCTCAGCACTGTTCTAAGACAGTCCCTGGCTTCAAGATACTTGAAATCTAATGGAGGAGACAAGAAGTAAACAAATATGTTCATGCAAGCTATATACAGGATATATAGGAAATATTAAAAGAAGAAAGATGATAGAATTAAGAGGAGTTGGGAGAGGCTTCTTGTAGAAGATGGTATTTTTAATAGAGACTTGAAGGAAGCCAGGGAAGCCAGCATGAAAGTTGAGCTACCTCCCTTCCCCCCTCATCCCTCCAAGTGGTTTTAAGATCTTCCTGCATTAGTGCTCTCATGTGAAAATGAAAGCATCTCTCCAGTGTTCCTTCCCCAGTGAATCAATCAAAGGATGAGAAGGATGAGTGGAGAAGGAATGAGGTGGGGTGGGCAGTAACACTGTAATGACGGCTTTAATCAAACAGAAGGGAAGGAAGGGCCAAAGGCCACCATGTCTGGCTAGCTGCAGAGGGAACTTTAATAAAGTACAGAAATAGCTGGATAGCCCAACGTTCCCTCCTCCCACACAGCCAGTTAACACTAACAAGCAGCATCACTAACAAGATTGCCTGTACTTTGCAAAGGCCAGAGAGAGTGCCTAATGACTGCCAGGGAGAACTGGGTGTGTCCAAATTACCTTGTCTGGGAGTCTCTCTTCTGAAAGAATTAGATTGGGGATACATTTTCCTTTTTTGGAAATTTTTAGTAGAGAAAAATATACAAGTTTCTGACCTCTGACACCACATGCTAATGAGCGGTTATGAAATTGTCTGAAATTTGGCACAATCCTATCAAGTGGTGACGGTCTTGAATTGGTCATTATTTGAGGTTAAGTTTCAGAAAGCAAGAATGAGTGGGATGGTGGTAGCAATGAAAATATTTGAGATCATATTCTGGAGGTACAAAACTGGAGGATCTCCTTTCCTTTACTCCCTCATTATTTCTCTTCCCATTCCTTTTACATGAGCCCTTCTTTCCTCCTGATCCCCTCTGCACTAGACTTCATGCTACCTTCTGGTTAAAAGCCTTTCATTTGGCTCCTCATTCTTTCTACCCAACAATATTCTAAACTTTAAAATTCTCTCTATCCTTCTAACCATCCTGAAATGTAGCAAAGCTCTCATTTTATCAGCATTTCTCAGATATGTGTTAGGAAAGGCACAGATCATAGATTTAGAGCAGGAAGGGACTTTAGAAGGCTTCTGGAACATTTTATAGATGAGGAAACAAGGCCCCAAGAAATGCAATGATTTTCCCATGATTACGATGGTGATATCCTGCACTCAAGAGTCAACAGTGCCACTTGAGTTTGGATGTGGCTGTTTCTCTGACTCCACTTCTCCCAAATTTATTTACACAAAGATGTTACTGACTAAAGCCCCTGAATTTCCCAGTAGTTCTTCTTCACAAACCAAATAAATATGCAATTGACTGAATTTCAGACAGATTGAAGGAAGTATGTGTGTGCATGTGTATGTTTGTGTGTATATGTGTGCAAGCACACGTGCTTATGTGTTTGTATGTGTACGAGCACATGCCCATGTGTATGCGCATGCGCACGCACATGCACACATATGTTTGTGTGCATATGCAGGTATATGTTTGTGTGTATATGTACACACATGTGTGTATGCGTGTTTGTACGTGTGTGTATGTGAGTGTGTGTGTACTGGGGGAAAACAGGGATGAGGGCCTGGTTCTTAAGTCACACCACTCAGTGTATTTCCAGGGTTGTGCAACTGTCAGTGTGGAAGAGAGATTAGTACTGATCTGTTTTGTCACAGAGGGTAGAACCAGGAGCAATGGGTGCTTATTTGCAGAGAAAGATTTTGGGATCCAACAAGGAAAACCATCCCACAGTGCACGAGTCACTCTCATGCCTTGGCTATTAATAACCAGAAAGCAGCAGAGACAAACTTGTGTCACCATTGAGGACAGCGGCTCCACAACCCTGGGGCTTGAATACCATAATCAATATCAATATATCAATCAATAAACATTTATTAAGCACCTACTGTGTGCGTGGCACTGTGCTAAGACACAAAAAGAGGCAATGTCTTTTTAAAGATGTGACGCCTAGAACTGAGCACAATACTGAGCTAGGTGACAAACGTGGGTGGCATCACGATTGTTGTTAGTGCTGCAGCCGTTGTCATGTTCTGGATGGGGTCTGAGCAGAGCAAACCACTTTCCCTTTTTAGATCTTAGTGGAGGTCCAGAAAAGGAAACTGATTTGGCCCATGACAACAATCGTAGTTAATGGCACTTCTTTTTCATGACACTGTACTGTTTACCCAGCTTTGTTTTATATTTTTAAAATTTAGGTAATAAAACAAGCATTTCCATAACACAGAATAACCAAGAAGATGATTGCGCATGGAATGGCAAATCCATTATGTACCACTTGCTATTCCTTTCAAATCTATAATACAGTTATCATGTAAATTTAGTTTTTTTCTTCCCTTGTCAGCTCTAGAGATGGCTACCATGAGACACACACACATGCAAATGTAAATTTATTCTAGACATTTCTATTTGTCAGTTCTTTCTCTGGATGCAGATCATGTCTTTTTTCATATATTCTAGCATTTTAATGATATTTTGGGTAACCCTAGAATGAAATGAAAACACTAAACATGATTGATTCTGGAATTTGTGGCCATTTAAGCTTGTATAGGACACCATGGCATAGTGGATAAGAGCACTGGACTTGGAGTCAGGAATAGCTGGGCTAAATCTCACTTCTGTGCTTACTAGCTGTGGGACTTCAGATAAGTCACTTAGACTCTCCTGTGGCTCTGTCATCTCACCTGTAAAATGGAGTTGAACTCAACCTTTACAATTCCTTCTACTTCTATCTTTGATCCTATGGTTATTCTGATAAGAATGACAGCAAAGACGAGCCAAAAGAACCCCATTTCATGTGGTAAAAAACATAAAAGTTATAATGAAAGGAATTGGGACACAGTGGAAAGCACTCAACCTAGTGTGTCAGACTATCTCTGTTCAAATCTTGACTTCAACGGCGTGATATAGCAACCAAGCGGGAGATGCTACAGTCGCCATTTTTATAGATTAAGTGACTTGTCCAGGGTCATATAATTCTTAAGTTCCTGAGGCACTAGTTGAAATCTAAAATTAATAATCAGACTTAGCCACCAAAATCAGGAAGTCATAGTTATATGGGTGAGGGGGAGAAGGGAGTCCTTTGGAACCTTGCTTCCCAGTATGTCAGGTGTGGAAGCTGGTACCAGACCAGCCCGTCCTATCTGTATGTGAACAAGAAATCCCCCCACAGTTGTGGTGTCAAACTCAAAAAGATAAGGGGACCACTAAACTATACATAAGGATTCCTATGGGTAACACAGTGACTTAGAAAACCCATATGTTTATATAGTTCTTTAAAAAAAAATCAGTGGATCAACCCATTAAAATTGGTTAGGAACTACATTTTAAATATGGGGCTGCTAGGTGGAGCTGCAGTGCACAGAGCACTGGGCCTGAAGTCAGCAGACAACTTCCTGAGTTCAAATCTAGCCTCTGATACTCAGTAGTTGTGTGACCCTGAGCAAGTCTCAAAACCCTGCATGCCTTAATTTCCTTATCTGCAAAATGAGCTGGAAAAGGAAATGGCAAACCATTCCAGTAACTTTGCTGAGAAACCACAAATGGGGTCTCAAAGAGCTAGATACAATTAGAAAACCCCGAGTCACGGAGAAGGTGCCACCCTGCCATTGGTAGAAGGAGCTCACTCACCTGAGATTTCTTTATATACACATATTCAGGCCCTGTCCTCTTAGAGTAAGTATTGTCTCCACCCAGTAGAGCACAAATTCTCACTGAAGTAGAGACTGCATAGCTTTTGACTTTTTATCTCAAGTACCCGGCATATAGCAGGACCTCAGCTCCTTGAAAAGACTTTGGCACTGCTACATGCCAGGTGCTGGGTTGGCATCCAATCCCAAACTGGTAGTGTCTACCCTCAAACAGCTTGTATACAATTGCAGAGAGAGAAAAACAAAGTGCATAGGAGAGCAATAGAATTTAATTTGGGGGGTGCTCTAAAAGAGCTTGTGTTCTATTGGGAGAGACTACACACACACACACACACACACAAATGGATAAAATATATATAAAATAAATGTAAAACAGCAACTCATTGATGAGGACAACGTTTAGTAAGAATGAGTCGCCAAAGAGAGATTTCAAAGGAACTTGGTGGAGCGAAGGAGGGACTGCATTTCAGGCACAAGGGAACAGCCCAGCCAAAGGCTTGGGGGCTGGAAGCTGATGGAGACCAGCTAGTCAAGATGTGGAGAACCTGTGGCCTCAAGGCTGTAAGTTCCCCACCCCTGTGTAGTCTAAACCCTTCAGAATCCCTAGCTTGAAGGTGTCCACAGCTAATTAGTTGAAGCCCAGGCTTTCCCCGTGAGTAATGTGGAATTTCAAAATGCCTATCTACCCTCTACAAGTAGCTCTCTGGTTTGCAGTCATCTGAACAGAACTCTCAAGTCTTGGCTCAGCTGTATTCGTTCACTCAGTATCTCTTGGCTGAAGCTTTGCCTTCAGAGAAGGACCAGACAGACTCCACCACTGCCCAAGTCATGTTATTTTCTGAATTCTAAGAAGCCCTCAGTATCTCCAAAAATGGCTCTTCCCTGCTCAAGTGGATGGTGCCTGGAAATCTACTATGAGAGTCTCATTATTTTTTTTTAAAATAAATTTTCTTGTCTCCATCATTCATTTCTATGAGATTTTGAGTTACAAATTTTCTCCCCATCTTTCCCCTACCCAACACCTCAAAATAGCCATCCCACTATATATAACCCCTCCCCCAATCTGTTCTCTCCTATGTCCTTCCCCTCCCCCCTCTGACCTTCCAGTAGGGCAGGATGGATCTCCCAACCACAGTGCCTGTATATCTTAATTCCCAGTTAGATGTAGTAAATAATAATATACACATACATATACACACATATATTTTTAACATTTGATTATACAACTTTAAATTCTAGATTCTTTCCCTTCCTCCCTCATCACCCACTCCCACTGGAAGGACAAGCAATTAAATACAGGCTGTACATGTGTAATTATGCAGAACATCTCCACAGTGGGCATATTGTGAGAGACTGATTATATGTCCCTCCTTCCTATTCTGCCTCCCCTCCTTGTTCTATTCTCTACCCTGTCCCTGTCCCTTTACAGAAGTGTGTGCTTCTAGTAACCCCACCACCCCTTCCCTCCCCTCTGTAGTCCCACCTCACATCCTCATCCCCCTACTCTCCTGTGTGGCAAGATGCCCAGTTTAGAGTTTATGTCATTCCTTCCCTAAGGAATTCAATGTCATTCAATGAGAGTGAGGTCGACCTTTTCCCTTTTGCCTTCTTGTTCTTCCCTTCCATTGTAAGAATTATCCCTCGCCTCTTCTATATGAGATGATTAACCCCATTTTGTCTCTCCCTGTCTCTTTGCATTCTAATTCTTTCCCACATCAGAATTTCACCTTTTAGAGTATTGTCCATTACTATTCAATTGATCCTGTGATCTCTATGAACTCATATATACATATATTCAGATACATGTTCGTACGCATATATAAACCCTCCTATATAGAAATATATGTATGTGTACATATATACACACATGTGTGTGTATATACACACGTATATACATATACATATGTATACATTTGTATTCCCTTCACCTATCCTCATACTGAGAAAAGTTTCATAAGTTACAATTATCATTTTTCCATCTTGGCATGTAAATAGTTCAACTGTGGTAAGTTCCTTATGATTTCTTTTCCATGTTTACCTTCTCATGCGTGTCAAATTTTCTTTTCAGTTCTGTTTTTTTTTCAGCAAGAATGTTTGAAAGTCTTCCACCTCAATGAATGACCATATTTTCCCCTGCAACATTATACTCAATTTTGCTGGGTAGGTGATTCTTGGTTTTAATCCCAGCTCTCTTGCTCTCTGGAATATCATATTCCAGGCCCTTTGATCCCTTAATGTAGAAGCTGCTAGATCTTGGGTTATCCTGATTGATTTCCACAGTATTCAAATTGGTTCTTCTTGTCAGTTGGTAATGTTTTCTCCTTGATCTAGGGACACCGGAACCTGACTACAACAATCCTAGGAGTTTTCTTTAGGGGATCTTTTTCAAGAGGTGATTAGTGAATTCTTTCAAGATCTATTTTGCCCTCTGGTTTTAAAATATCAGGGCAATTTTCCTTGAGAATTTCTTGAAGAATGCTTTCTAAGTTCTTTTTTTGATCATGGCTTTCAGGTAGACCAATAATTTTTAAATTGTCTCTCCTGGATCTATTTTCCAGGTCAGTGGTTTTTTCAAGGAGATATTTCACATTGCCTTCCGTTTTTTCATTTGTTTGGATCTGTGTAATAGTATCTTGATTTCTCATAAGGTCATTTTCTTCCATTTGCTCCACTCTAATTCTGAAGGAATTATTCTCTTCAAAAAGCTTTTGAGATTCTTTTTCCATCTGGAAAATTCCACTTTTGAAGGCATTCTTCTCCTCTTTGGCTTTTTGGGCCTCTTGCCATTTGAGTTAATCTATTTTTAAGGTGTTATTTTCTTC
>CM053595.1:311900315-311939810 GCA_028646575.1 Pseudocheirus occidentalis
CCTCCTGTTTTCTACCTCCCTTCCCCTCCTCTCCCCCCTTCTTCCTCCTCTCCCCCTTTCTTTCCCTGGCCATGCCTGCAATGCTCTCTCTTCATCTCTGCCTCCCCCGGCTTCCTTTAAGTCCCATCCAAACCCCCAGCCCCTATAGGAAGCTCACCAGCCCCTCTTAACTCTAGCACCTTCCATCACTTCACATTAACCACTTATCCTCCATGGCTTATTTGTACAGATGTGTCTATTGGTTGTCCCCCTGTTAAGTTGTGGACTTCTTGGTTTGTTGTGGTTTTGCAGTTGTTTTGATTGGGTCTGACTCTGCATGATTCCATCTGGGGTGATCTTGGCTAAGATACTGAAGTGATTTGCTAACTTTTTTTCCCTTCCATTTCATTTTACAGATGATGAATCTAAGGTAAACAGGGTTAAGTGACTTTCCCAGGGTCATACAACTACTGAATGTCTGATATCAGACTTCAACTCAGGAAAATGAGTCCTTCTGACCCCAGGCCCTGCATTCTATGCACTATGGTGCCCCCCAGCTCCCCTAGGTGCTTCTTGAGAGCGTGGACTGTATTTGGCTCTTTGTAGTATCCCCCAAATTTAGTACAGTGTCTAGCAGAGATAGGTGCTTAACAAGAGTTTCTTGACTGACAACTATCCCTCGTTCTCTCCTAAAATCATGCTTTCTGAGAGGAGAAGGGGTGAACAGGGAACTTGAGTAGTCTATACTGGGGCAGTGGAGGTGAGGCCAGCAGAGTATCTATCAGCTTAGCAGTGAGAAAGAAGATTAAAGATCATCTCACCTAATGTCACAATTTTTCAGAGAGGGAAGCTGAGGCCCAGAGAAGTGACTTAATCATGATCATACAGGTGGTAAGTGGCAGAGGCAGCTTAAGAACCCAGGTCCTGAGATGCCCATGTTCATTTCTCTCTCACCAAATGGAAAATCAGTGGTGCACTTTCAGAGGTCCACTGTCTTGTCTTTGGTCTCAGCCTGACACAGAGGGATTCACTTTTTACATTTGGATGTGCCCGAGTTACTCAGAGACAAAGCTCCTTAAATCCCGTGTCTTACAAGCTGGCCAGTCTCCCTGAAATGATTTCTCTCCTTGCTGATGCCAGGAGCATGATCAGAAATGGCCTCATTCAGCAGCCTTGCTGATGAGGATATGTAGTGGGCTTGTGCTATGGGCATCCTCTGCCATCAACCCTGGGGCATTTTGGTTTTTCTCAGAAGCACACCTCAGGAGTTTCTCTTGTTCTTGAGTGCTGAACCTGTTGTGATTTCAGACCTGGGCTGAAATCTGGCCTCTGACACTGGCAGCAGGAACCCTATTTGGGCCTCAGTTTCTGTGTCTATAAAATGGGAACAATAATACCATTTCACAGCAAGACCTTCAGGAATTATATGAAAGACAGCATGGTACAGATGGATCAGATGAAATAAAATAGGTAAAATATATGTGACAAACATATGCTAATAATTAACAAAGAACTAGCTAAATAATAGTTAACAGTAGTGCTAATTGTCATCCTCCTAGAACCATGGACCAGACGGCCTCTGAGCCCCTTCCAGCTAAGATCTGGGATCTTTTCTGTGACCTCACATATTTTCTGTGACCACAATATCCTGGGTTCTCTGTGTTTTCCCCAAGGGGCAGGGTCTCCCTTTTCTCCTAAAAGAAAATCTGTCTTCTTCCATCTGCTTATGCTGTGGTTCTGCTTAAGCTACCCACCTCCCAGGGCTGAGTGTGACTGATGATTTATGAACGGTGAAGTGTTTTGTTTTTTTTGTAAGAATTGTGAATTCTGGGGGCAGCTAAGTGGCACAGAGAATAGAGTACTGGCTCTGGAGTCAGGAAGGACATAAGTTCAAATCTGGCCTCAGACACTTGATTATACTTACTAGCTGTGTGACCTTGGGTAAGTCCCTTAACCCCAATTGCCTTGCCTTCCTCCCCTCCAAAAAAAAAAGGAAAAAAAATAACTGTGAGTTATTATTCCTGTCTCTGTTTTCTTCTGTGATAAATTTCTACTCATCTTTCAGGGCCTAGTAGAATGGCCCCCTCATCCAGGAAGGCTTTCTTGCTGCCTCTAGCCTTCACAGACCTGCTGTGAGATACTTTGCCTTATATGGTCCTGTTTTCTAATCCTGCATCTTGTTACCTTGTCTATGGTCCACAAGGACAGGGCCTGGATTTGCTATTTCTCAGGTCTCTCTTGCATCCTTCTTACTACTCAGCATTAAAGAGCCCCTCAACATGAATATTTCTTGATTGACTGATTAAAGGAGATGTGGATTCTGTTTCCCTTTCAGTGTCAGCTGTTTGCCTCCATCCAAGAACTGGGCCCTTCCTCTTACTGTCCTGTTTCCAAACTTTCCCTGCACTATTTTCTACTCTATTTATAAGAAAACAGACACTTCTTCAAATAGTTCTCTGCATCACTGTTACAGACACTTCATAAAATTATTACTTCTAGTACTTATAAAGACATTTTGTAGTGTCCCAGTGAAAGGGCAAATCTTGTAATTAAAAGGTGATAACCATCAGTGTGCTCTCATCAGAGGATCAAAACTTTGTGGGACAGGAGAGCAAAGCCAAATACGAGAGGCCCAAGGCAAGATCAAATAAACCATTACCAAGGGATCCCCCACAGAGAAAGTATTTCAAAAAGTATTCCAACCCTTGGTTTCAAGCAAATATGGGCCAGGGATCCCAAGGCCCTGCTCTGTTTACCTACTAACTGCTTCATATAAACAAAGAATTGTATTGAGGGATTTGTTATGATGGGCTAACAGTTTTGAAAGAGGGAAATTAGCAAAGGGATGTTAGCTCCTGAACCTCCTGAATCTCATCCTTGTTCTGGGTCCTTCTGGCTGGGTTCTGTCTCGAGACAAGAGGGATTTGAGGGTTAGTTACTCAGAACGACATGGTAAATTGGTCACTATAAATCTGTGGGACAGGGATGAAAGGGGAGAGGAGAGGTCTCACCACAGGTCATTCCTGATTTCTTCCATCCCTTACCTCTAGTCATCACTACACATGAGTATTTATCACATCGGACAAAGCCACATTACACTTTATTTTTCACATGAAGCATGCCTATTATGTCGTAATATCAATTAACATCCAGTTAGTGGAATGAAGTTTACAAAGTACATACATTCTTCTCTGACCCTGAGAAGTAAGAAGTACATGTGATCTTATATCAGATCATATCTGGAATCTTGGGTCAGTTCTGGACACAGCAATGTAAGCTGGAGAGCTTCCAAGGAGGGTAACTCAGTATGTTTATTGATCAATTGGCCAAAGACCTGAATTCATGAACTATTAAGGAACCGAGGATGTTTGACCTCGAGAAATCAAGAAATTAAGCATTTATTAAGTGCCTAATGTGTACTTGGCACAGTGTTAAAGGACGGGGCAACCGTCTTAAGGAGCTCTTGATCTAATGGGAAGAGAATGTGAAAAGAGCAAAGTACAAACAAGACAGATGCAGGCTAAATCAAGGGTAACCTCAGAGGGAAGACATTAGCACTGAGGAAGAATTGCATAAAATAGTTTCAAGAGGTAAGATTTTAGCTAGGACTTAAAAGAAGCCAGAAAGGGGAAGAAGAGGCAAATAAAAGATGAAGGAAAGAATTGCAGGCATTGGAGACAACCCGGGAAAATACCTGGAATCAGGAGAGTAAGGAGGGCAATGCCACTGGATCATAGAGTACTGGGAGGGGAATGGTGTGAAACCACTTGAAAGATAGGAGTGGGCCAGTCTATGAAAGTCTTTAAAAGGCAAACAGAATTTTATATTTGATTCTGGAAGTAATAGGGAGCCACTGGAGTTATTTAACTGAGGACATATGTGTATGGCATAGTCACCTGTATTTTAGGAAGATCAGTTTGTCAGCTGAGTGGAGGACTTACTGAAGTGGGAGAGACTTGGGGTAGGGAGAAGAGAGGGCTCAAGGGAGGTGATAATTGTCTTCAAGTATTTGAAGGCTTATCATATGGATTGAGCACTATACCTGGAGTCACGGTGACCCATGTTTAGAACCTGCCTCCTAATGCTCACTGGCTGTGTGACCCTGAGCAAGTCACTTAACTTCTTTTAGCTTCAGTTTCCTCATCTGTAAAGTGGGCATAATGATGGAAGGGTTGTGGAGAAGATAAAATGAGATAGAGCTCATAAAGCATTTCACAGACTTTCAAGTGCTATATCATCGTCATTGTTGTTGTTGGTGATGGTTACGGTTGTTACAGGAAGGGGGATAAGACTGTTTCTGTTGGAGCCCAGAAGGTAGAGACAGGAGAAAAGGGGAGAAATTGTAAAGAGCTAGATTTAGGCTTGATACAAAGAAAACCAATTCCTGACAAGTCCACCCATCTAGCAGTGGAACAGGCTGCCTCCAGAGGTGGAGGGACTCCTCTCCCTTCACTGGAGGTCTTCAGGTCAAGGCTAGAGGATGGATGACCTCTTCTCTGGTATGAACGTGGTTCCTCTCCCTTCACTTGAGGTCTCCAGGTCAAGGCTAGAGGATAGATGGCCTCTTCTCTGGTATGTTGCAGAACAAACCTTGGTCAGGTACAGAGAAGACCAGCACCAATCATAAGTGCTTTCTGTTCTTTCCTGTAGGGCAGTGGTTCTCAACTTTCCTAATGCCATGACCCTTTAATACTTGTATGTGGGTGTATCTGCATGTGGCCAGACCTGCCTGGAGACAGATAGAGGAGCAGTGTCTTGGTTCCCAAGACCATTGGAAATATATGTTTTCTGATGGTCTTAGGTGACCCTGTGTTATTTGACCCCCAAAGGGATTGCGACCTACAGGTTGAGAGCTGCTGCTCTAGGGTAAGGGACAAAGTGGCAATCATTAGAATGTAAATTTTGTCAGGGAAGGAATGATTTTTCCTTTATTCATACCCCTATCATTTAGCATAGTACTAGGCATATTGCCTGTACTTAATTATTGCTTGTTTACTTCTTGATTAGTAAAAGCAAATCCCAAGGTATACTCAGTAGCACCACAACCGCCTGTTTTTTCATTCTAATTTCCATTCCTCCATCTTGACATTGGGAAAAACTGTCCCAACTTGAAATGCTCGCTTACTTTCTACTGGAGCTCCTCTTCTTCCTCTTATGAAGATCTATTATAGTAAAGGTAAAGAAGGTAGGGCAGTGGTCATTGTTTGAACCTTACTCTCATGAGATTTGGCTCAATGGGAATAAGATACACACTCAGATGGGTATAGAATTTTGTCCTATCCTATGGGCAAGTAGGAGGAAAAAGGGGAAAGAAAGGGAGGGGGCCTGATAGAAGGGAGAGCAGGGGGCCTGATAGAAGGGAGAGCAGATTGGGGGAGGCAGTTGTCAGAAGCAAAAACCTGGTGAGGAGGCACAGGGTGAAAGGAGGGAGAAAAATATAAATGGGGAAAAATAGGATGAAGGGAAATACACAGTTAGTAATCATAGCTGTGAATGTGAATGGGATAAACTCTCCCATAAAATGGAAGTGGATAGCAGAGTGGATTAAGAATGGTGATCCTACAATATGTTATTTATAAGAAACACATTTGAAGCAGACAGATACACAGAGTAAAGATAAAAGGCTAGAGCAGAACATGTTATGCTTTAACTTAAGAAAAATAAGTAGGTGAAGCAATCTCGACCTCAGATAAAGCAAAAACAAAAATAGACCTAACTAAAAGAGGTAAGGAAGGAAACTACATCTTGCTAGAAAGTACCATAAAAATGAAGTGCTATCAATGCTAAATATATATACACCAAGTGGTATAGAATCCAAATTCTTAGAGAAGAAATTAAGTGAGTTGCATAGGGAAATAGACAGCAAAAGTATACTAGTGGGGGACCTCAACCCCACCCCCTTTCCATAACTACATAAATCTAACCACAAAATAAATAAGAAAGAAGCTAAGGAGGTAAATGGAATTTCTTAAAAGTTAGATGTGGTAGATCTCTGGAGAAAATTGAATGGGGACGGAGAGGAATATATCTTTTTTCTTGGTAGTACATGGCATTTACATAAAACCTGACCATGTCTTCAGGCATAAAAACCTTGCAGTCCAATGTAGAAAGGCAGCAATAGTGCATCCTCTTCAGATGATGATGCAATAAAAATTACATGTATTAAAGGCCATGGAAAAATAGATCAAGAATTAATTGGAAGCTAAGTAATTTAATCCTAAAGAATGAGTGGGTCAAATAAAAAATTATAGAGACAATCAATAATTTCATCAAAGAGAGTGGCAATAATGAAAAAAAAATACTAAAATTTATGGGATGCCACCAAACAGTACTTAGGGGAAATTTTATATCTCCAAATGCTTACATGAATAAAATAGAAAAAGAGAATACCAATGAATTGGGCATGTAACTAAACAAGATAGAAAAGGAACATATTGAAGATGGTGGTGTAGAAAGAGGAGAACTCTGTGGCTCCCACCATAACCACCTCAAATACCTATAAAATATGACTCTAAACAAATTTTAGAGCTCTAGAACTCATAAAATGACAGAGGAACAAGGCTCCCACTGAAGGCAGCCTGGCAGACTGATGGAAAGTGTTCATCACAAGGCACTGAGAGCAGAGCCCAGCCCTATGCAGTTTCAGCCCCAGGCTGTCAAGGAGAAGCCCTGGATGGAGCTTTCAGGAGAGTGGATCACTGGCAACTGTGGTGGTTTCCAGACTTACCAACCCATAAGAACCAAGGACAAAGGGAAAAGGTCAGTGAAACTCAGCCAAATTTCAGGGAGAGGGTCCGGCCAACTGCCTCCAGAGCTAAAAACAGTCTGAAGCAGCAGCCCTGCCACCACCTCATGGCTGCTTCAGAAGCTCCCAGCCTGCAGATTGCAGGGGGGCCAAGTCATCATTGAGAGGCTAAGTCCTCTTGCCTTGAGCTGCCTGGATCAGAATCGTGGTCTTGGGTGGTGGTCCTGAGGTGCGTTTTCAGTGAGCCAAAGCTGGAGGGGGCTGCAGAGATGGTGGTGGCTTCCTAATAGCTCTGGCAGCTGTGAAAACCCCAGTGATTTGGGACAGAGCTCTCCCCTCTGAAAGCAGAGTTCTACTGAGCCCCAAAGTCAAATAACTGACTGGCAACATAAGCAGGCAAAGAAAGCTCAGCAAACCAACCTTAGATTCCTTTTTTGGGGACAAAAAGGGTCAAAGCATGGAATAAGAGGAAGACAACACAGTCAGAACTCCCACACCAAAAGCTTCCAAGAAAAATGTAGACTGGTTACAAGCTGTAGAGGAGCTTAAGAAGGATTTTGAAAACCAAATAAGAGAAGTGGAAGAAAAATTGGGAAGAAAAACAAGAATGATACAAGAAAATCATGATAAGAGAGTCAACAACCTGACTGAAGAAAATAACACTTTAAAAAATAGATTAACTTGAATGGCAAAAGAGGCCCAAAAAGCCAATGAGGAGAAGAATGCCTTCAAAAGTCAAATTTGCCAGAAGGAAAAAGAATCTCAAAACCTCGCTGAAAAGAATAATGCCTTCACAATTAGAGTGGAACAAGTGGAAGCAAATGACTTTATGAGAAATCAGGATACTATTAAACAGATCCAAACAAATTTAAAAAAATATAAGGCAATGTGAAATACCACACTGAAAAAACCACTGACCTGGAAAATAGATCCAGGAGAGACAATTTAAAAATTATTGGGCTACCTGAAAGCCACGATCGAAAAAAGAACCTAGAAAGCATCCTTCAAGAAATTCTCAAGGAAAATTGCCCTGATATTTTAGGACCAGAGGGCAAAATATGACTTGATAGAACTCACTGATCACCTCTTGAAAAAGATCCCTAAAAGAAAACTCCTAGGAATGTTTTAGCCAGGATTTGGAGTTCCCAGATCAAGGAGAAAAGATTAAAAGCTGCCAAGAAGAACCAATTTGAATACTGTGGAAACCAATCAGGATAACACAGGATCTAGCAGTTTCTACATTAAGGGATCAAAGGGCCTGGAATATGATATTCCAGAGATCAAGAGAGCTAGGATAAAAACCAAGAATCACCTACCCAGCAAAACTGAGTTTAATATTTCAGGGAAAAATAAGGTCATTCAATGAGGTGGAGGACTTTCTTTTTTTATTTTAATTAAAAATTTTTCTTTTGCTTTTTGGAGGGCAGTTGGGGTTAAGTGACTTGCCCAAAGTCACAGGGCTGGTAAATGTGTCAAGTGTCTGAGGTCAGATTTGAACTCAGGTCCTCCCGACTCCAGGGCCAGTGTTATATTCAGTGCACCACCTAGCCTCCCCAAGGTGAAGGACTTTCAAGCATTCATGAGGAAAAAAACCAGAACTGAATAGAAAATTTGACTTTCAAACACAAGAAGTATGAGAAGGTAAACATGGAAAAGAAATCATAGGGAATTTATCAAAGTTGAACTATTTACATGCCAACATGGAAAAATGAGAATTGTAACTTGTGAAACTTCTCAGTATGAGAATAATAATGAGAATCCAAGCAGAACAGGTGAAGGGAATATAAATGTATGCATATGTCTACATACACATATGTATGTATAGAAGGGTATATATGCATATGAATACACATGGGAGTGTGTGTATATATGCGTACATAGGATCAATTGAATAGGAAAGAATGATATTTTAAAAGGTGAAAGGAGAGGAATAGAATGAGAGGAGACAGGGAGAGACAGAATGGGGTCAGATGGATTTATAAGTGAACTCTACCAAACATTTAAAGAACAATCAATTACAATACTATATAAAATATTTGAGAACATAGGCAAAGAAGAAATCCTACCAAATTCTTTTTATGACACAAACATGGTGCTGATACCCAAACCAGGAAGAGCTAAAACAGAGAAAGGAAATTATAGACCAATTTCCCTAAAAAAATATTGATGGATGGGGTGAAGCAAAGATGCCCATTATCACCTCTACTATTTAATATTCTACTAGAAGTGTTAGCTTTAGCAATAAGGAAATAAGAAATTGGAGGAATTGGAATAGGCATTGAGTATAATAAAACTATCACTCTTTGTAGATGATATGATGGCATGCTTAGAGAATCCTAGGGAATCAACTAAAAAACCACTTGAAATAATGAGCAACTTTAGCAAAGTTGCAGGATATAAAATAAACCCACAAAAATCATCAGCATTTCTATACATTACTAACAAAACTCAGCAGCAAGAGATAGAAAGTGAAATTCCATTTAAAAGAATTATAGACAATATAAAATATTTGGGAGGTTGCCTGCAAAGACAAACCTAGGAACTATATGAAAATGATTGCAAAATACTTTTTCATAAAATAAAGTCAAATCTAAACAATTGGAAAAATATTAATTGTACATGAGTAGTCTGAGCTAATATAATAAAAATGTCAATTCTACTTAAATTAACGTACTCATTCACTGCCATACCAACCAAACTACCAAAAATTATTTTGTAGAGCTAGAAAAAAATAATAAAAAGATTCATCTGGAACTACACAAGGTCCATAATATCAAGGGAATTAATGAAAAAAAATACAAAGAAAGGTGGCCTAGCCATACCATATTTAAAATTATATTATAAAGTGGCAATCATCAAAACTATTTGGTATTGGCTAAGAAATAAAATGTTGGGTAAGTGGAATACGTTAGATACACAAGACACAGTAGTCAATGACTATAGTAATCTGCTGTTTGATAAATCCGAAGACTCCAGCTTCTGGGATAAGAGCTTACTATTTGACAAAAACTGATGGGAAAACTGGAAAATAGTATGGCAAAAACTAGACATAGACCAGCATCTTACACTGTGTACTAAGATGAGGTCAAAATGGATACATGATTTAGACATACAGAGAGATACCATAAGCAAATTAGGAGAGTAAGGAATAATTTAGCTCTCTGATCTATGGAGAAGGCAGGAATTTATAACCAAACAAGACATAGACAACATTATGAAATGCAAAATGGATAGTTTTGAATACATTAAATAAAAAAGTTTTTCCCTAAAGTCGATGCAACCAAGATTAGAAGGAAAGCAAAAAGTTGGTAAACATTTTTTTACTACCAGTGTTTCTGATAAAGGTCTTATTTCTAAAATATATGGAGAACTGAGTTATATTTATGAGACTATAAGTCATTCCCCAGTTGATAAACGGTCAAAGGATACGAACAGGTAGTTTTCAGATAAAGAAATTGAAGCTATTGCTAGTCATATGAAGAAATGTTCTAAATCTGTATTGATTAAAGAAATACAAATTAAAGCAATTCTGAGGTACCACCTCACACCTATCAGATTGGCTAATATGACAGAAAAGGGAAATTATATACATTGGGGAAGATGTGAGAAAATTGGAATGCTAATGCCTTGTTGGTGTTGTTGTGAACTTATCTAACTATTCTGGAGAGCAATTTGGAATTATGCCCAAAGGGCTATAAAACTGCATACCTTTTGATCCAGCGATACAACTACTAGCTCTGTATCTGAAAGAAATAATAAAAAATGAGAAAGAACCCACATGTACAAAAATATTTATAGAAGCTCTTTTTGTGGTGGTAGAGAATTGTAAATTGAGAGGATGCCCATCAATTGGGGAATGGCTGGACAAGTTTATGTGCTACAAGAAATGATGAGCAGGTGGATTTCAGAAAAACCTGTAAAGGCTTACATGAACTAAGTCTGAGTGAAATGAGCTGAACCAGGAGAATGTTGTACACAGTAACAGTAGTGCTGTGTGATGACCAGCTTTGATAGACTTGGCTCTTCTCAGCAATACAAGGATCTAAGACAATTCCAAAAGGTTCATGATGGAAAATGCTATTTATATCCTGAGAAAGAACTGGGGAGTCTGAATGCAGATCAAAGCATGCTATTTTCACTTTTGTTGTTTTTTCTTTCTCATTGTTGTTCTGCATGTTCTGTATGTTGTTGTTCAGTTGTATCTGGCTTTGTGACCTTGTTTTCTATTGGCAGGGATACCGGAGTGATTTGCCATTTCCTTGTTCACCTCCTTTTACAGTTGAGACCGAAGTAAACATGATGAAGTTACTTGCCCAGGGTCATACATCTAGTTGTAAGCATGGCACATAGTCATAGTCATGGTCATAGAGGAAAGATTGCTGGTTATGGAGTCATGATACCTGGGTTCAAATCCTTCTTCAGACACTTATTAACTGCATGGTCCTGAACAAATCACTTCACCTCTCCAAGCTACACTTTATTTATCTATAAATTGAAGATAATAATATTTATACTACCCATCTCACTGGATTGTTATCAGAAGGTGCTCAGCACATAAGTGTGAACAAATGTTCTTTTCCCTTTTGTTCTGATTCTTCTTTCACAACATGACTAGTGTGGAAATATATTTAGTTTGATTGGACATGTAGAGCCCATATCAGATTGCATGCTGTGTTGGGGAGGGGGGAGAGGAAGGAGAGGTGAAGGGAACTAAAAAATCTTATAAAAGTAAGTGTTGAAAAAAATTAAAGAGAAAATAACCAAACAAAAAAGGAAGGGAGCTTCTGAGGCTTTGGCACTTGAGTGGAGGTTTGAAAGGAGCCAGGAATTTCAAGGGTGAAAGTGAGGAAGAAGAGCATTCCAGGCACGGGGACAGTCTGAAAAAAAGGTATGATGGTGATACATGGAAGGCTAGGAAGAAAGAACAGCAAATGGGCCAATTCAACTATCACAGAGAATGTTTGAGGGACCATCATGTGTAATCAGCCTGGAATTCTGGGCTGGATCAGCGTGAGGACCTGAAATATAAAACAAAGACCTTTGTATTTTATCCTAGAGTCAAAA
This sequence comes from Pseudocheirus occidentalis, assembly GCA_028646575.1. NCBI lineage: Eukaryota > Metazoa > Chordata > Mammalia > Diprotodontia > Pseudocheiridae > Pseudocheirus > Pseudocheirus occidentalis. The sequence goes on from CM053595.1 coordinate 311,912,104, forward strand.
GGGAGGGAATCACCGGAGTTTCATGAACTGGGGAGTGACATAGGAAGATGTGCTTTACAAGTATGCCTTTGGTCTCTGTATGGAAGGAGGATTAGAGAGGAGAGAGGCTGGACTCTGGGAGACCCATTGGGATTCTTGTAGTCTGGATTCAAGCCTTTCCTACCTTCCTATAGACATGGCTGCCATGATGCTTCTTCTTTGATAACATCTCTCATATCTCCTTTCCAGGATAATTTCTATCACCCTCCAAGTTTGGATTGGCCTGTTCTCAATGAAGAAAAACCTCTGCTTGTCTCGTACCCACCCTGTGAAGTCCAGCTACTTTCCATAATTTCTCATTCCTTTCATGGCCAACACATCAGATCCTTGGTTGCCACCCACTGCGTCTGCCTACCCAACTCCAATTTCTAGTTTAACGAAACCCTTCAATGTGGCTTCCACCCACATTATTTGATTGCTCTTAATGTATGGTGATGCATAAGCAATGAAGGTAGGAATAGCATTCTGAGTGGCTGTAGTGAAGGAGTGCCAACTTGGGTAGAGGGTTCACAGAAAGGGGTCTGCCTCTTTGGCAATCCCTCCAGACCCTCTGTGTGGTAGTGATGCAATCCTAATAAATCTGCCCCAGCCCCAATATTCTACCTTCATTATAGACCTGGTCCCACTGAATGGCAGGTCCTCACCCCCCACCAGTGTCCTAACTTCTCCATATATGCCTCATTGCTTGCTAGAACAACAGTTGTGTCCCTGAACTCAGAGTTCTCATAGAACAGCAGGCGTGTCCATGTGATGGAATTCCAGCCACTGTCTCTACTTAGTCACTGCCCCCAAACCCATTCCCAAGCAGAAACAGGTGTGTTTTTGTGTTCATTCACAATCACATCATCCATCTAGCCCAAGACAGAACCACAATACCTAATTATCTTGACCAGACAGGAACACACTAGCTAGCCAACTGGAGAGCAGCAAGACCAGAATGTTTAACCATCAATGGCACCCCTACTCCATAATCCCTTAACAAACTCCTCCTGCCTTTTTAATATTAATCATATTCCTAAATCCTATGTAAATTTTGATTGTGTAATCAGCACCTTTACCATATAAAATCCGTCTTGCTCTCTCTGAAGTTGTTGGCTACTCTGGTAACTTAGCCTGCTTATTGAGATGTGTCAATCTCAATAAATGCCTAGACTTGAATTAGAGGTGGTCTGACTCTGAATTCTTTAAGATGGTTCCACCATAGCGCATCATGAAATCCCACTAGTTTTTGGTGGGCAGAGCCCTCACTGAAAGTTTTTGGTGTCCCTGGGTTTAAGTTGCAACACTAACTTTTCCCTGACCTACTGTGTGCTGACGTTCCTAGCTAAGGATCATGGCCACACATTCCTTCTCCTGCCACCATCCAAACCCCCTGGATTGTGTTAGCCACAAACTCAGAAGATATCTTGTTGCCCTTTCAATTGCTTTCTAATCACACAATGCCAGAGGTCATCCATTTTCACTTACACTTGAATAAGAGGCTCTCTATTTCAACCCACACAAGTGTACCTGACAAGTGGTGTTCCAGACTCGACTTCAAGGCCTCCAGCAACAGAGAATTTACCTTCTCCCAAGGCAGCCCATTCCACTTTAGGACAGCTCTAATTATTAGACAGTTAGGTGACACAGTGAATCGTGTATTGGGCTTGGAGTCAGGAAGACCTGAGTTCAAATATAACCTCAGACACTTACTAGCTGTGGGACCCTGGGCAAGTCACTTAATCCTATTTGCCTTAGTTTTCTCATCTGTAAGAAAAGCTGGAGGAGGAAACAGCAAACCATTCCAGTATCTTTGTCAAGAAAACTCCAAATGGAGCCACAAAGAGTTGGATGTGATTTAAATGACTGAATCAACGTGAGCAATTATGGGAAACTCTTCCTTATGTCACACTTAAAGTTGTTTCCTTGATGCCCCCCCCCCCCACTCCATTGCTCCCAATCCTATCCTCCATAATCAAGTAGAGCAAATCCTCAACTTTCTTCCACAATAGCCCTGCCTTGAAAGGTGATGGCTTTCCATTTGTTGGAGATCATCCAGTAGAGATGACCACATATTGGGTGGGTTATTATGTTCCTTTCATGTCTTTGCTGGATTAATTGGCCAATGAAGTCCCTTTCAACTCTCAGAATTCTGTGATTCTGTCAAAGAGTTTAAGATAGCTATCATATCCCCCATTAGCCTTCTCTCCTTGAAGTTAAAAATCTCTAGTTTCTCTAATCAGCTCCTGCAAGTCAATATCAATAATGATATCCTTTCTCTAGGGGTCATGAATTCAGTAGTCCAAGGAGAGCTAAGTAGAAGAACTGGGTTGCCCAGCCTACTGAGTGCATAAGCATCCCTTGTTCACTAGAGCATGTGCCAATGCCCTAAAGGTTGGCCATGACTTTAACCAGGTTACAGAACTCTGCTTCCTAGATAAAGAAGGCCCGAGTGCCTGCTGATATTACATATATTAAAGCAGGCCATTCTAATCAACAGAGAGGAGAAATTGCCCATCTTCTCCCTTGGCTTGATAATATAGTTCTGGTATAGAGGGTTGTCTGTTCACTTGCAGTATCAGAAGTATCATAGCTAGAGAGTGTGTGGGATGGTGAGTCTGTAGATTTAGGGGAAAAGAGGCTTTGAGTCTGATAGTTGTAGATATATTTGTTGACAAGGCCATTATCTTCTTTTTTTGAGGGGGTCTTTTACAAATTAAATTTTGCAAATTGTATTGTTGTGCATCCTTTGCTTTTGAAGAAGACCAATGAATCGCCAAAGAATCACCATGCATGAGTGATGTCTCTACTCATGTATGAATTGGATTTAAGTGAGACAGAACTGTGCAAATTATCAGCCTCACTCTCTCTTCCAGAGTCATCAAAATCCAGTGGTAACACAAAAGTCAGAATGGCTGGTGATGGCCCAGGATGTAGTGGATGATTTTGACATCTCTGATGTGTCACCAAGTTCTAAGAACTCCACAGCACTTGTTTGAGTCAGCTTCATGGCTGTTGGAACAAATTGTTCTCATCTGCCCATTCTGCTCGGAAAAGTCTTCACATGCTTTGGGTAGTTAACCCCCTAACTCACTAATGGTTCTAAAGTCTGTTGTCTCCCCTCAAGCAGGTTTAGCCCATCCATTGAGATGGTTTACTAAGGTATGGCCACCGAATATACAATAGGGACCAGACCGTAGGCTGCATCTTTGCAAAACAATTGAATGTGGATTTCAATGGTTTTGAGTACAACAGAGACAGAGTAGCCCTATGTGTGTCCTGAGGTTCTCCTCTCACAGGATTTAGAGCTGGAAGAGATCTTAAAGGAACTCTTATACAAAACCTACATTTTACAGAGGAGGAAACAGAGACCAAGAAAGCTTAAGTAACTTGATGACAGTCACAGAGGTAGCCAGCGGTGAGATCTGCTCAAGTAACTGTGCATATTACAATGGAAAGAACACCTGATTTGGAGTCAGAGGACCAGGAATCCAATCCTGGTTTTGCCACTAACTATGTATATGAGCAGTGATAATGATGATGGTGGGAATAATAGTAATAATACTGAGAGTCTGCAAAGTACTTTAGGGTTTGCAAAGCCCTATACATTTGTCATTTCATTTTAGCTTCTGTTATGCATAGATTATAGGACTCAGACATGGAAGGGACTTGGGATGTTGTGTAATCAATTTCCATCATTATTTCAACGAGGAACCTGAGGCCTAGAGAAGTTAATTGGTTTGCCCCAAGTCACACAGGTGACAACCAATAGATGTAAGATTTGAATCCAGGTCCTCTGAATCCCTAATCAGGGCTCTAACCATTCTATATGTTGCCTTTCAACCAAGGCTCAGAAAAGGTCAATGATTTTGGCTCATAGATTTAGAACTGGAAGACACTTGAAATGTCATGTAATCTAAACCTGTCATTTTTCAGGTGAAGAAACTAAAGGTCAGAGAGGTTAAGATCCATGTCAAAGAACATAGATAATATGAGAGGCATCTAGAATGCTGAGTCATTACTCAAAGGAATTGCAAAGTACAGGCTGCTGAAATGAGAATGACTCAGCAGGCCATGGTCTCTTGGGGGTTCTCTCTTGTTAGAGAAACTGTACATGCATTTACTGAAAAGGTCACTCCTTCTTGTCAGTCTTCATTATTCCATACAAATAGTCCCCATGACCTATGCTCAATCTGAATGCATAGTTCCAAAATGCTTCAGCTAATTATGGCAAAGATGTGCCTAAACTTTAGAAAGGAACAGGGTAATTCCTCAGAAAATTCTCTCATCCCCTGTTTTCCTCCCCTTCTCTCATTTTCTCCATTTTCATGGAAATCTTTTATAATATATTGCCAACTTCTTTGCCTTCTTAAATAGAAAGCAATGAAGACAATTTTAACTTTTTCTTGGTGACTTAGGGTTACCATATTGAATATTAACTGACCATTGTACTTAAAGCAATAATGCCAGCAAGGACTCTTGGCATGCATTGGACTATTTGACCACACTAAATGGCTCCAAAGTTTGTTTTGCTTTTACGGTTTTCTGTCTGCTTTTTAGAACGTTTGTCTCTTTCCTTTGCTGTCCACAGTCACCCCTGCTATTTAGAGCTCCTCCTTATGCTCATTCAGTTGCTTATTCATCCCACAAGAATTTTAGTAATACCTAATATGTGTGCTAGGCACTGGGAAGGCAAAGGAAAACATGAAAGCAGTTGTTTGTATAGTGTTTATCTTCCTATGAAGGAAAATCTGATGTATATTTTTGTGAGAAGCTGTAGTAGCTCAGACAGCTTTTCCCATTTACTTCAAGGTTCATTACTGTTGAGCTTGATCTTAGGTGGAATGATTTTGTCATGTATGCCAAAAATGCATCTAGGTTTCAGAAAAACCTGGAAAGACTTGCGTGAACTGATGCATAGTGAAATGAACAGAACCAAGAGAACATTGTATTCAGTAAGACCAATATTGTTTGATGAAGAACTGGGAGTGACTTAGCTATTCTCAGCAAGACAATGGTCTGAGAGAATCCCAAAGGACTAATGATGAAACGTATTATCCACCTCCAGAGAAAGAACTGATGGTGTTTAAAAACAGACTGAAGCTTGCTATTTTTCACTTTCTTTAATTTTAGCTTCTTGTACAAAATGACAACAATGGAAACGTTTCACAGAATTTCACATGTATAACCTATATCTGATTGCTCACAATCTCAGGAGGAGGGGAGGGAAGAAGGGAGAGGGGGAAAGGGAATAATCTGGAACTTTAAACTTTAAATAAAAATGTTAAAAATAAAGAAAAAATGAATATTAGAGAATATAAAATGAGAGGTACAATAATTTTATTGGGAAACTCATTCTCATTTTGAAAAATGCATAGTGAGCTCCCCACTGTGTTTAAAATAGGATTCTATTTAGATGCAAACTTTTTTTATATAAAACATATGGCCTAAAGAAACATGCATTTTTGCTACTTCTAGGAAATTTTGTCTTATAATATTTTATCATGATTACTGTAATCTAGATGAAAAATAGTGATGACCAAACTCTTAATGGGATAGCCTTTTACTTCCTTGTTACCTCCATAATAGGAAAGATAATAATGGCATCTACCTAGAGGGGCAGTTGTAAAAACCAAATGGGATAACCTTGGCAAAATGATCTGTAAACCCTAAATCTCTAAATGGTAGTCATTGTTGGTGTTCTATCTTGAAATCACCAAGAGAAGAACATACTCAATCCCAACTCTCTATTACTAAGATTCTTGCCTGGTCTTGTCTTTTCCTAAGAGCTGGGGCATAGACTGTTCAGTTTCAGGGAGAAGCACAGAGTACATTGGTATGATTGTTGTGTTTCAGACAAAATGGCTACTTGCTGTCAATATTCCATCTCTCTCCTCCTTGTCTTTATACCAGCCCAGAATACTCTCCCTCTTCACCTCCTTCTCTTGGAACCCCCAACTCCTTTCATAGTTTAGTTCAAGTGTTGCCTTCTATGTGAGGTCTCTAATTGTACCTAGTTGTACATGACCCTTATCCCCCCCAAATTACATACCTTAGCAATTTGTTTTCCATAAATGGAGAGAGCATGGTATAACTTCCTGTAGTTGGAGCCAGTAGACATTGTTTAGGTCTCCAGTTTTCCTAGTTATTATTGTCTTGTGACCTCGAACTAGTTACTTATAAAACCATTGGCTGTCATTGTGGAGTGTGGAGTTGGCCAGGAAGTCCTCCATCTTTTTCTGCTCCACAGAGGCAGAGATGAATTTTTCCCAGGTCTTTCCTGTCTCCTTCCTAAGAAGTGGTTTTGTATGTGTTCACTGATCACTGCCCAATTCTCTCTTTCTCTCTGAATATTTAACCAACTACAACTTTTTATTAAAAATTGGTTCCTTTTTAACCATGTATCCCTCAGTTCTGCATGCTCCTTTATTTTATTCCTTTATTTTATTATCTTATTCCTTTATTTTATCAGACTAAAGTTATTAATCCAGTCACAATAGCTCAGAGCCCCCAGTTAGGAAGATATTTAGTATGCAGACAGAATTTTGCCACCGTCCTAATTTAAATTGGACCTTATCTTTAGCTAGCCATTAGCCTCTTTATTTTGACTAACCACAGGCCAGTGGAACCAGTCTGACAGTGGAAGGGCTATGAAAATGGGGCTACAGGAAAAGTTTAGGGAAAAGAAGAAGGCAGAGTATATTAGTTTCTGTCACAGAATAAGTTGTTGGTCCCAATGGCACACCTCTGCCTCTCCCTTCTCTGCTATAGTTCTACTCTCCTTCTAATTTTAAGCAGCATTAAATGGCAGAAAGATTTCCTGTGTTCAATATTCAAACATACTTGTATCCCCATTGATCCTGGAGTTTCTATTGGTGCAGACAGTAGCCTATCCACATTTACTCATCCGCTCACACTCACTGCCCCTTTGTCTTCCTTCTGTCAAGCAGAGCATGACTCATTTTGCTTCTAAATGACTGCCCTTTAAATGTTTTCAGGTCTCCTTTTCACTTCCATTTAATGCCATTCTGCAAACACCCACATGCCCACTGTGTACCAGGTACAGTGCTATGACAGAGACCAAAAAAGGAAGCAATGCCTGCCCTTAGGAGCTTGCATTCTGTGGTGAGCAGTGCCTCAATTCACCAAAGCCAAGCTTGAAAATATCAGTAGGTTGTTTGTTGTCCATTCATTTTTTGGTTATGTTTGATTCTTTCATGAACCTGTTGTAGTTTTCTTGGCAAAAATACTGGAGTGGTTTGCCATTTCCTTTTCCATCTCATTTTACATATGAGGAAAGTGAGGCAAACAGGGTTAAATGACTTGTCCAGGGTCATACAGCTATATTGTCTGAGGCCAGATTTGAACTCATGAAGAGGAGTGTTCCTGACTCCAGGCCCAGTACTCTATTCACTGTGCCACCTAATGAGTCTGTATAATCACTGGAAATGGAGGCCATGGGATATTTTCACTCATCCTCCCCATGCTTCACCTTCTGTTCTATAAGAAAATGGAACTTTAACATCCACACCCTTCTGTCCTAGATTGTCAAACATGTTCCTAATATTCCTGTAATTGATAAGTTCAAGCTGAGATATAAAGAGAGAAGTGACTAGAAGTTTAGGAATCACAGGCCAGTGGAGCCACTCTGACAGTGGGAGGGCTAATCTCCACCAATCTGTCAGACTGGATGATGGTAAACTGAGTCCTTTCCATGTAGCACTCAGCAAACATGAGAACATAAATCAGAACACTCTACCATATGTGTCAGCCTTTGGATAGAACAGTATCTTTGATTCTCTCTCCACCAATTTATTTTGCCTTCTAGGTGTGTTTTGGTCTCTCCACTAGACATAATGGGACTCAGTCTCAGGAACTCTTAGCAATAAAGCTGAGAAGTTTCTTTTAAACAGATGGGAATTTGGCTTCTGTTTTGTCCTTTCTTTGCAGTGTAATAGATGGTGGTGGGGCAGAGAAAGCAGTTGACCAAGTCTATGGTAGCCCTGAATGTAAAAGAGGCATAATTCATGGAGTCTGTGACTTTTGGCTCCTTTAAAATGGAATGCAGGAGGAGAGCCAGAGTTTGATAAAAATAGAAGCTATCCAGTGTCAAGGCCTGTCTCCAGATGGTCTATGGGAGTCCAAATAATAACTCTTCAACAACAAGGTTGCCATTAATATGTGCAGAGATTTCCTGTCTTAGAGTGGGGCAGTAAACATAAAGGACTTCAAGCAGTATCCACAGCAAACAAGTGTTTTTCTCCAGGATGGAGGATAAGGTTAACCTTTCCTCTTCTGGAGTATTCTAGGAAAAGATACTGAATGATTCGGGATAGGAGAGAAGAATGCCTAGATGCCACACATTTCTATATCACTTCCTCTTTCATGGGAGAGAAGAGAAGACACCTTAGTTACCAGGGGTCTCAATTTCCTCCTGTGAAATGAGGGGAATGAACTAGCCGGCTTCTGAGTTCCCTTCCAGCTATAGAACTATGATGATATTATCCAGTGAAAAATATGGCAGTTCATGATTTCCCCTGTGCAGATAACTCTTGGAGAAGAAATTCCATCCACCAGTGTAAATTGACAACTCCTCGGGAACACATAGGATTATTGGCAAGAGTGCTGAGAAGTTAAATGATTTGCCCACAGACGTAAAGTCAGTACATGTAGGAGAGGATAGCAGCATTGATTTGGAGCTGGAAGGAGACCTAGAGATTTTCTGCTCCAGTCCCTTCCAGGCAATCATGGTTGCTGTTTTCCAGATAAGGTTAAATGTCTTGCTTATGGCCACCTAGATAATAAGCAGCAGAGGTAGGTCCTTGACCCCAGATCCAGGACTCTCCACTCTACAAAACAATCTCCTGAATCTTCCTGACTCAGAAGCCAGATCCCCCTTCACTTCACCACAACCTCTCCATTTGAAGGCTTCAAAAATAACTCCCCTCCCCACTTACCACATCCTTGTCAGATTCATAGGCAACTATTATGATGCCCATTTTGCAGAAGAAGGAACAGAGACTCAGAAAGGTAAAGTGACTTTACCCATAATTATATAATGACAAGGCAACTATTATGATGCCCATTTTACAGAAGAGGGAACAGAGACTCAGAGAGGTAAAGTGACTTTACCCATAATTATATAATGACAAAACATCAATATCAGAAATGGAAACTAGGAACAGTTGGAACTGGAATGGGGTAACTGGAACTTTGGTGCAGATGTTGGCATGTCCACCAGAAATGACATGTCCCTAAGGGGTGTATCAGTTGTCTGACAAGCTATTTTGGATGCCACCCTTCCCTGGAGCCTTAAGAGTCCTACAGGCTTCACGTATTTCTGCAGAGGACTGTCCTTTATGTGGTGCTAAGTCTAGGAGCTCTGCACAAGGATCATAAGAGGATCAGCTGAGGAGGATGCTGGGATCTACAGCAAAGTCAGTGCCTAACAGTAGTCACCATTTCCCCCTTTCTCCATAGACAATTCAATCCTTTCCCTCCCTGGTCCCCATCCTCCTCTGCCTTCCCTTTCTACTCACCCTAGATACCTTTCCCACTGTTAATTAACTCCTTCCATCTTCTGGAGTTCACTGGGACTCAGTTTTCTTTGGAGGATGCTACATTTTCTAAAAGACTGATTCTTCCCTCTTTGTCACCATTGTCATTCAGCAGCCACCTCATCTATGTCATTGATGAATCTTCAGGTCAATGAGCCTCCCCTCCCCACCTCCAAGGAGTTTAGTAGTCAAGCTCACAGTCTCCTTCCCCATTCAAAATTATAATTACTTTTGAACCTTGCTCCCCCTCCATTACTCAGTTTGCTCAGTGCCCATGACCTTTGGTTCCCCTCTATCACAAATAACCAACCAAGCCCCAAGTTTTTAATAAGTACCCACCATGAACCAGGTTCTCTATTGGGCACCTGATACAGAAGCATAAAAATAAAACAGTTCTTGCTATCAAGAAACTTACATTCTGCAGGAGAAGACAATGCGCACACATATAATTACGTATAAAATACTTACTAAATAAATACACGGTCATTTTTTTGAGGGAAGAGTGTGTTGCACAAACAAATGGCAGCTAAGGAGATGAGGCAGATCCTCATCTGCTGAAGAGTGTGTGAAGGGGAAGCAGTGCATGAGAAAGCCACAAAGGCTGGTTGGATCAAAGCTGTACAGGCCTGGAAATGCCAGACAACGGCAATGAACTGCAGCTGCCTCATTACAGCTCCGGAGAGTTGATTGTTAAATTTCCAGTGTGGGCAATTATACCTTGAAACAGTCAAACACTACCTGTCAGAAATTGATTTACTGTTTGGCTGATTGTCTAGATTGAAGAAAGTGATGAACAAAATGTGAATAACACAGATTAAACTGAAAAGTGTGTTGTGTATGTAGAGTCAGCTGTTACATAGTTGGAGGAGGAAATGTCTCCTTTGATGAACACCAAGGAGGCCAGTGTCACTGGATCACTGAATGGGGGTGGTGTAAAGTACAAGAAGACAGAAAACAAAAATCCTCTGCTCTCAAAGAGCTTGTGTTCTACTGGGATCATCTGATCTGCTTTAAGAATATCATTATGGTGGCTGTGTGGATGGAAGGTTTAGAACAGGGAGAGGCTGGAGGCCTGTAAGAAGCAGTATTTGATTTCTCCTCCCCCAACTCTGCCCATTGTGCCACAATGCTTGTTTTAGACCTGTTGAATTTGAGATATTTATGGGACGTCCAGGTCCCACAGGGATAATAATTATTCATGCCCCATCTATATCACAGTACAGTTGTGAAGGGAGGTCTGTGCAAACCAGGAAATATGGTATAAATGTGAGCTATTGTCCACAGAAAGCAAGAATAATAATTAACATGTTCCTTAACTAGGATTCTGTTTATAGCTTTATTGTGGAGGGCAATCCCATTTTTTAAAACCTACTTAAGTGAGTCTCCATGCCTTAATTACAGCTGCCATTAAGTCTGAGTATGAGTAAGTCCAGGGCCCCACTGGGAGATTTAAGCCTGTGCTATTCACACCTACTTATGAAATTCAAGGATACTCTTCCCTGCCAGCCACTAATGATAGTAACAAATTAAGGAAACCCCTAGCTTTACAAATCAACATTGTCATGAACAGTAGATATAGAAATTCACTAATGATTTTTCTAATAGCCCTTCACAGTTTCCAGTAGTGACACTGATGCATTCTTTGGGGGAAAGATTTTTTAGGTCGGGGCTTCTCAGGGAAGGTATCAGGTAGCAAGTCTTGAGATAGGCCTTAAAGGGTAGGATTTGGACTGGCAGAGAAGAGGAGAGGGGTAAAGATGGAGAGGTAGGAATGAACTTGGAACTGTCATGGTTAACAGATGGATTTGATGGGGGAATGATTCTGGGGAACACTGAGAGTGGAGGTCATGTTAGATCAGTTCATGGTCCTTGAAGAGGACCATGTTACCAGTGCACTGGATTCAGTCTCCTGTTTCTATATTGGTAAAGCATTTTCTCTCCTAACCTTTCAAAGGCCTGTTTGGCCTACGGGGTTTTCCCTAACGAAGTGTTAGGTAGGAAATCAGAACCAATTGCTCTTTGGTCCACTTGAGGCCTTGATAATATGAAAAATAAGCTCAGAAGAAATCTGTTTGGACATAAGACTACCCCTTGTGTTTCTTTGTGCTTGGGTGGAAGCCTGGAGAAGAAAGAATCCTGAGTGTGAAGTACAGGAAAACCTAGGTTCAAATCCTAACTCTGACTCTAGTAAGACGACAGGGAAGTCAGTACATCTATGTACCTCATTTTCCTCATCTGTAAAATTAGAAGAACAACATCTGCCTCTCAGGATTGTTTTAAGGCTCAAATTTAACAATGCATGCTTGACAATAACTTTAATAGATTTTCTCACAAAGACTACTATGTTTGTGTCTCTTAAAGAGGGTATGAAATCACGAATAGTGACAGTTTAAACATCATTCTCTGGAGACTCAGTGGGGAGACTGAGTTTAACTTTTTTCTATGAGATAAGGAGATGGACAATTTTGTTATCTATAAAGGGACTGAGTTTTAACTGTCATCTGCGAATAGCCTAAAAGCTTAATTGTTATGTTAGAATTCAGGTCAATGAACTTAAAAAATATTTTGATAAGATTTCAATATAATTGTTTTCTTTTGTGTTCTAACATATTTTGAACTATGAATTTAAGAGCATTTTTTTTTCTGAGAAGGGGCCCATAGACTTTACTAGACTGCTAAAGGATTCCATGTTATAGAAAGGGTTAAGAAATCCTTTTTTAAAGAGTTACCTCTCATAACTGGAGAAAGACTGAGAAAAAAAAGAGAAAAAAAACCCCTTAGTTATAATACAATGGCTGAGTTAACTCTTGTTACTGAAAATAATTAAGAAGATCCTTGAGAGATTTTGGCTGATTTCTTGAAAGCTGAATAGTGGGCCTCTGTTCCTGAAGTGAGAAATCAAGAGTTAGCTGCAAAGGTTAGAGGCTATATTCATTCCAACAACTGAAATATTGTAAATGATTATGCTCTTATTTTAATATTTGTGACACTGTAAAAGTTGCATTACCTTTGAGTAACATTTATTTAAGCCTAGGAAAATATAGGAACACAGAGGAAGATGAGTAATTACTTATGGGAAAAGATATTTATGTAGAGGAAGATGAGTAATTACTTATGGGAAAAGATGTTTCTCCAGGTTGTTGATGAAATGATTTTTAATCAACAGGAGTAGAGACTCCGCACCAATTGATTAAGACAAGATAAGTGGTTCAATTTTAGTACTTAATAAAGAAATATCCAAGCACCTCTCCTGAGTTACTGCAGAACTTGTGATGATGGGAGTAAGTATGGTAACAACTGAATTAACAGTCTGTGACCATTCCATGTAGGCTATATATGAGTTTAGTTGACCTTAAACCCGGTTGCATATTTAAATATGCTCTTTGCGAATCTCAAAGCTTATGGGAATGCCTTCTCTCATTAATACAATGTGTAATTGCATCTGGCTGGCTGGCTGTGAGAATGGGAGGCAAAATCAGGTAAGAACAAAGTTCTGATTCTAGGTCCAACTTAAAAGCTTATCAAATGTCAATATACCAGGTTTGGAATGCATCTCTTCTCACCCTTACCCCAAGAATCCTTTTCTTCCTTCAAGATACAAGGTAGCTACAACTTTCTATAGGAAGTTTTTATTGGTCCTTCCCATCTGCTAAGGACTTCCCTCCTTCACTTCCTTGCTTTTTAACTCTTGCATTAACTGCATTGTATTTATTTGTGTTTGTTCTCTTTATAAATACTTTGTATATGCCCATATATCGTCTGTCTTGATAGAATGTAAATATTTTGTGAATAAGGGAGCCCTAAGAGCTAGCATTGTGTCTGGCACACAGTAGGCAATAAAGTGAATGTTTGCAGACACCTTTCTGATGTCTATATCTTGAGCCCTGTCTCAAATATTTGACTCAGAATCTGTTATTTGACTTCAAGAATGTCCTTCCCTAGGTGAGAAATTCCTTGAGAACAAGAAATACATTCTCTTTATATCTTTTCACTGTGCTAACCCTACATTATATGATAATAAATTCTTGTTGAATAACTCAATCAATATTTATTGATTAATTAATTAGACCCATCGTGAACTGACCAAATGACTGAACAACAAGAGTTAGCCAATGGCTCAGTGGATAAAATACTGGGTTTGAGTCAAGAAGACTGAGTTCAAATCCAGTCTCAGACACTTCCTGAATCATTTGACCTCTGTCTTCCTGACAACAAGACCCATTGGATCTGCTGGAGAAGGAAATGGCAACCATAGTATCTTTGCCAAGGAAACCCCAGGGACAAGCAATGATGTAATATGGACCATGGGGTCATAAAGAACTCGACATGACTGAATAACAGTGACATGATACTCTAGTTATTTGAGCTTACAGTCTACTAAGCTCCCAAGATAATTTTCCGACAACATGATGCCTGGCCAGATTAATAACTAGAAATTCTAATGCTTGAGGAAAATGTCTTTGGTGGGGGAGACCCAAGGAGAGACTTTGGGATGCTACCATATTTTTTTCGAGATAAAGACCTTAGCAAGAGTCACTATGTGTATAGACTCCATGACTCCAATGATAGGGAGCCAAACTGCTGGGGAAGAGACCATGATTAGATGGGGTGGTGGAGGCTTGCTTTGTGCAGAGCAACGTCTTGGAATCCCACTTCAGCCATTCCATTCCAAAATCATCTGAGGCCTTTAATTCCAAGCATCCCACCTGGATCCTATCTTATGTTTTCCCTGTACAGATGCTGTTGCATTGGTGGATGGGGGAACTTTTTTTTTTGTCAGAGTATTGTAGTATGGCTTCCCAACCCCTGAGACCTGATCTTCAAATTACTGGGAAAAAGCAAAGAGAGTCAGAAACATCTGGCATCACCATGCTAGAAGGGGAAGACATGTTTCAGCCCAGCTTTGTCATGGTAACAGGACTCTCAGGGTCCATGTCCAGGTGTTTAGGGTAAGGGGAGGAAGTCTTCCACACAGTAGCTTTTTGTCATACATTTTCTCATTCAATGGCTAATGATAGTGCAATTATTGTTACATGGGGGACATTTGTTAATGTAAAAAAGGTTTTTGTACTCAAGAAAGTTGAAGAGGATGTGGATTCCAGGCATGGTGAATACAGAAACTGAAAAGCGCAGTTTGGGGGATTTACAAAAAGTATGTTAGCTTCTACAGCTGCTGGTAGGGAATAGGGAGAATTTGTGCTTGGTGCCTGGCTGAATGGTCAGGTTCTTTCCCCAGATTCAGATGTAAGACCCTTACTGCTCCAGCCCATAAGACTTTATTTTGTCAGTACCTTGGACAATGCAATTCTCACAGCAGGTGTCCAAGGAAATTTGTGAAAGCTCTTTGAGAACCATAAATAGGTCTCCAATACTTTTTAGTTCTGTGATTTTGCTGGTATACATACTTGTGTGTGTTGCTGTTTTTATGTGCTCACAAATGCCACAGACATAAAGGTGGCTCACCCAATGATGATGATAATGAAGATGATGATGATGAAGATGATACTACCAAATAACCTTTGCTCACATGGATCATTGGTTACAGATCTTCATTCAGAAATAAGAATTAAGTCCTTAATTTCTCTCAGTCCCTGTCCCCCTGATGGGGCTAGAATAGGAAATAAAGCAACAATGAAGTCATGTTCAGAGGGCACTGCTGATATTTTTCCTCAGAGCTTGTTGTTATATTGAGTTATTTTGCATATATTTTATTCTCTCCCATTAGAATGTATGCTCCTTGAGGGTAGGGACTATGGTTTTGCCTTTTTTTGAATCTCCAGGGCTTAGCATAGTGCATAGCGCACAGTGTGGGTTTAATAAATATTTGTTAACTTTATTTAACTTGGTCTGAGAGAAATCAAGGTATACTGTACAGATCACTGACCTTGGGGCCAGGAAAAATCTGGATTTAAGTCTTTCTTGTGATACTCTTCAGTGGGTGACCAAGTAGGCAATCAATAATCCTCTCAGTGCTCTAGCGTCTAGACAGTAAAAATTCTAAGCTAACCAAGAGGAAGTTTCAAGGAAGGTGCCAACCTTCATTGGTAGAGGGAGTTATTAGTATAGAATTCTCTATACTAATGAAATGACAGGTTCAGTCTGCACTGCTATAGTGTATTTGTATTTACCTATAACTATATGTATATATATATATATATGTATATGTATGTATGTATGTACATGGACATATATCTGTGTGTATTAAAATTGATTCACTGATTCCTGCCATGTTGATATTCAGACATAAATGATTGCTCTGACTCTGGCCATCCTATCAGTTCTGAAGCCACTTGATTGAATAAATGTCTAGTTCACATTTCTCCATCTTTTCCTCAAGAATATGATGAGATACTTTACCAAACATTTTGCTAAAATCTAAGTAAAGCATTCTACTCATCCTGATTATGCCATGTGAGTTGGAATAATTGGAGAAGAGAAGACTTGGGTGGGGGATTTGGGGGTGAGACAGTATCGGTGTGGGTGGGGAGAGGTAATTAGCTTTGTTCTGCTTGTCCTCTTCTCACTCCAGGTCACTACTAGAAACAATGAATAAAGAATTACAGAAATGCACACCTAAGCCAAATGTATAGGGAAAAATCCTGACAATTAGAGCCATCTCATAGTAGATGTTCTTCCAACAGAGGCAGTGGGCTTTCTCATAGTAGGTCTTTAGTGCTTCACTTGCTGGGTTTGCTGTAGAAGGGATTCTCAACCAGACTCACATTGGCTTAGGTTGGCTCTGAAGTCCCTTCCAGCATGAAACCTTTGATCCCATTGGTCTACTAGTGATTCTGTCTCCAGTATGGGCTGAACTAGATTACCATTGAGGTCTCTTTTAGCCCTAAGATTCTTTCGTTCTTTTACCATGACTTGTCACTAATTCTGTGTGTGGCTTTCATTGCTAGTGGCAGAAATCTGGCTCTGAGTTGAAGTCCTTCCTTTGGGAAGGCCAAGGTCTCTGCCTTCTGCCCACAGAGTCCCGAGGGCTTGCACATATCAGTGTTGTTCAGTGATCTTTCTTTAAACCTAGAGGGCAAGACACTGACAAGAAGGTCCTCACTCATCATGCTCATGACAAATATCAGGACCATTTTCACAAGAGTCGGCATGCAAGTCCTGGCAACAGAGCAAAACTCCAATTTGGGTGATTTCACGCTCCCTTTCTGGATTCCTCCTTCAGGGCTTATTAAATATAGGCAAGCACAGTTGAGATTTTTTTTCTCCTTTTGAGAGTCTGTGAACTGGCATGGCCTAAAACGGCTGCTCTATTTCATGAGGAAGGAGAGTTGCACATGTTGCACCAACCAAACACTATGCTTGGTTCTTCTATTCACATGGTCAAGAGCGGCCTGGTGGGGAAGCATCTCTGGTGACCTGGACAAAGGAAAGTTGACAGCAATGGTGGAACTGGACCTGATGGGAAATTTCAAACAACAGATCCTGTCCTTCTAGATAATTAGGTGGAAAGAATAAAAAAGGGGTGGTGTTGGTTGTGGGATATCATTCCACTCCTCTGATTTCAACATGGACAGATACGTCTCAGTCCAAACAATGTGCATGTACCAATTACAGGACATTGACTCAGCTTCTAAAGTCTGAGATGAAGAAACCCAATTAGTTCATCTGAGAGAGAAAAAAGTGGGCTGAACTATAAATATGACAGGTACATGATCTAGGGCCACTGGAAGAACCACTCAACAAAATGAAGCCCTGAAATAAAGTCTTTCATGAAGTGGTAATGGGTTTTTAAGCTTTTCCATCTGCCCCACAATGGAACCAACGGTTATCAACAATTTATACTTATATCTAGGTAGGGCTCAGTCTCCCAGGCAGGTACCAATATATTTGGAAATAATTGGACTCTTTCAGGAAGAACGACGTTCATGGGCCACCTTAGAAGCTCACTATTTGTGTGATCCTGCCCAAATTACTTAATCCGTTTATTGTTCTCTCTCTCCTTTCACCCTATCCCTCCAGTCTCAGTTTCCTAATATGTGAAATCGGGCTAACAATAGCCCTCTATTCTTAGAGTTGTTGTGAATATTAAATGAGATTACATCCTTAAGTGCTATATCAATGTCAGTTATTATTAATTATTAGGAAATATATTAATTGATATTATTGGTTAAATTAAATTATTAGGTATTTAAATTGAATTAAATAAATATTAGCAAATATGTCAATAATAACAAAGATTAGAATGGGATTCAAGGTTCTCAAAGTGCTTTATGTATATATTATATCCATTATCTTCTAGGAGGAATGAAAGGTCCTTAAGAGTAGAGATTGTAACAGTCATAGTATTTGGATCCCTAGCCCCAAGCACAGTGTACAACAAACCATAGATGCTGAATAGATGCTTAGCAATTGACTGAGGCAGGAATGATCAGTCTTCTTCATTTAGGATAACAATTCTAGATTTGAGAGCTAGGAGAGAATTTGGAGCCCATCAGGTCCAAACCCCTCCTTTTCCAGATGAGGGAAGTGAGGCTAACTGAGGTTAAATCACTTATTTCCCCAGTTACATGGGTAGAAGTAGCACAGAACTAGAGCTCTGAGGGACCTCATGTGATTTTTGGTCCAACCTCTTCATTGTATAGTGGAGAAAAATAAAGCCCAGAGAGGTTAAAGGGCTTCTTCAAGACCATGCATAGAGCAGGAACACTGATCTAGAACTCTGAGGCACCTCAACAGTAGGCTAGTACACCCTCCTGATGTGACATAGAAGGAAACAGACCCAGGGGAGTTAAATGATTTGTCCAAGGTTACCTAAATGATCAGCATCAGTGGTAGGATTTGAACCTAGGTCTTCTGGCTTCAGAGATATTCTCTTTCTACTGTCCTCAAACAGTAGGACTCCCAGCCTCAAACTCACCTTACCAAAAAGTGAATTTTTTTCTTGTTAAAATAAAAGAATTCTACTCATTGGATTAGTTCCCCAGTTAGTCTTCCTCTGACTCCTCCCTCTTTGCTCTGTATCTGAAAACTGATCTGCAGGAGTTCTAGTGAAAATGGGAATATATAGGGAACACTACAAAGGTCTTTGTACTATTAAATTGGTAGCTCAACCAATCAACAAATACTAAGCTCTGGTTATATGCAAGAATGAGGACAATCACAAGAGTTATGTTTAGAGTTGGGTTAGATTGGGTGAGTGAATAGGTCAGACATGGGAGAAAGCCAGTACAAAAACACAGAGAGGGGAGATGGAAGGTCTTGGATGGGGAATGGTATGGACATCAGATTGGATAAAGGGGAGGAAGAGCTGACAAATGCAGTTTAATTCTACTCACAAGGCTATAGGCATACAGGCATTGTGGCACAAATGTGCTGGAATACTTTGGGAGATCAATTCCTGCCCTTATGGAGTTGATACTTTACCTAGACAAACCATCATTGTACTTATATTATATTTCCTCATCTCCACAATTTAATCATTGCCCAGGGAGCTGGGACCATTGTACTAATGCTTCTTAGCAAACTCATGAGACCCTTAATTAATTTTCCCCTGGAAAATCTCTCTCTCTCTCTCTCTCTCTCTCTCTCTCTCTCTCTCTCTCTCTCTCTCTCTCTCTCTCTCTCTCCCTACCCCCCCTCCATATCCTGCACTTTATCCACTATATCCAATACTAAGGTGTAAGTGACTTGGGAAGACTGATGTTTTAGTCTCCCTAGTGGATTTTGTAGGAACTAAAGGGACAGATCTCTGATGGAAGGATTTTAGGCATTTTAGGGGGAAGAAGTGGGAAAAGTGCATTTTTTTGGGAGCAGAGAAGACAGGGTATCGTTTCCTATATACTTGAAGTCATGTCAGTTAGGTGGTACAGTGGATAATGCACCAGACCTAAAGTCATAAAGACCTGAGTTCAAATTCAGTTTCAGATTTTTACTAGCTATGTAATCCCAGGCAAGACATTTAATCTCTGCCTCAGTTTCTTCATATGTAAAATGGGTATAATAATATCACCCACCTCCCAGGGTTGTTGTAAGGATCAAATGAGCACAGTGTAAGTGCTCTATGCTGGGTATAATTATTCCAAACAACTGGAGAAATGTGTGCAACTGTTGTGACTGAGTCTATTATTAACTGATGTTATACAGCCTCAACTGGGCCCTCACTGTTGCTAGGCAATCCTTCTATAGCTTTCTTATCCACTCACTCTCCCACTCTCCACAGTAGCTCTTCCAAACATTTCCATCTCTCCTCAGATCTATGGCTCCCACTCCCCACACTCTATCAACTGAGAATGCTGCCTAATATTTTATAGGTTGGTCCCCACAAGCTCCCTCTTCTCCCGTCCTCCTCATCTCCTATCACTCAGGTGCCTTCTGCCACCATCATCCCTCTCTAAAATGATAAAGTAGCCTCACTCTTTTCCCAATGCTGACCTCTCTACTTGTTTAAGAGATCTCATCTCCTCCAGCAGATTTCTCCCTCTGCCATTCCCCCTCTTTCACTAATCTTCCATCTCTTCCTATCCACTAGCTTGTAAGGTAATTAATTTAGCAGGTACTTAGTCCTTAGTAATTAAGGAATTAATTTCTGTTAAATAAAATGAAAGAAACAGAGGGTGTGGACTCTCTCCTGTTGCTGACATGGTAGGAGGGGGTTGGTTGAGACAGGAATCCAGAGTGTGCGTGTGTGTATGTGTATGTGTGTGTGTAGGAAGAGTTCCAGGGACAGAGAATCAGAATCAAGAATTTTTACCCTTGGTGGCTCCTGGTGGAAGGAGCAGAATTTTCACAGCATCTGGAAGCTGGGCTGCTAGACTGAGAACTGAGTTGGAGTTGTCTATGAGACCAGAATCTGGTGAAGGCTGAAGTTGCTGCTGAGGAGGCCACCTGGAAGGCTGAGATTTCTTCTGGGTCCTAGGGCCAGCCAAACTGCTGGAGAACTGAAGAAGCATGATCAGGATAAGCTTTTGTTTGTTTGTGGCTTGGTTGATCCTTGAGTTCCTGGCAACAGAAGTAGGAATGGTTTTGATGTGTGCTGGATCCTGTGAACTTCAATGTGTACCAGGAACTTCCCAGAGGACTGGATGAGAACCTGGGAGCTGTGTGCCTCTGAATCCAGGTGACTGTTTGGTGGATTCAGATAGGAGCTGGCACCATGGAAGGGGATCCAGGGAATCTGAGAGACCACATCAAGTTAAGATGAAGAAAAGGCCTCCCCTTGGATGTGTGATGAAACTGAAGTTTACTAGATATCAAGGGGTGGAAGGTTTGTGCAATTTTCTAATGATTGTATTTAGTGACTGATTGCTAGATAAGTGACCGATTAAGTTAACCTATAATTGCCCCATGAGTGGGAAATTGATCATTGTATTGTGGAATGACTGAATGATTAAGTAAGGAGGGTTTCCCCCTTAGGGAAACCAGATGATTATCCTTATGTTCCTTGTTCTAAATACTGTGACCACTTTGGTGAAAACTATGTGGCCATTCTAATGTTAAGCTGTTGTGAACACTACATTATGATTTTCTGTGATAAGATGTAATGTTGTGAATATTATATTGTGATTTGCAGTGAAAGTTTGCCTTGATTTGTAATGGAATAAATGTAGTGTTCACTATACTGTGTAATCCAAACCTTTAAAGCTGTTCATAGTAGTATTCTTTTGGGAAGCTGCTCATGCATGGCATTACATAGCTCTAGTGCCTACAAATATACTCATGTCTCTCCCTTTATGAAAAAAAATCTTCTTTTGATCCTTTCATCTCTGCTAAGTCTGCTAACTATTGTCCTCTATCCCTTCTGTCCTTTGTAGCTAAGCTCCCTGAAAATACCTCTAATAATAGCTGCCTTTACTTTCTCTCCTCTCACTCTCTTAACCCCTTACAGCATGACTTCTGACCTTACCATTCCAACAAAACAGCTCTCTCTAAAGCTACTAAACGATCTCTTTTTCCAGTTCTCATTCTCCTTGGTCTCTCTGCTGCCTTTGACACTTGATCACTCACCCTTCTTTGATACTAGATTCTCAGGATAGTACTCTCTTCTAGTTCTCCTCCTACCTGTCTGACTATTTTGTCCCCTTTGCTGGATCTTCTTCCAGATCACACCCTCTAACTGTAGGTACTCCTCAGGGTTCCGTCCTGGGCCCTTTTCTCCCTCTATAGTACTTCTCTTGGTGATCTCATCAGCTCCCATGGATTTAATGACCATTTCTATGCTGATGATTCTCAGATCTACCTATCCTACGCTAAACTCTCGCTTGGCCTCTTATCTCACATCTTCAACTGTCTTTTAGACATCTTGAACTGAATGTCCAGTAGATATTTTAAAAACATTATGTTCAAAGATCTCATTATTTTTTCCCATTAAACTTTCTCCTCCCAACCCCCACCTTCTCTATTACTGTAAAGTGCAAGACCATCCTCCCAGTCCCTCAGGATTGAAATCTAGGAGTCATCCTGGATTCCCCACTATCCCTTTCCCTCCCCCCCCCAGCCAATCCGTTGCCAAAGCCTGTTGATTTCACCTTTTACCCTCTTTCTAATAAAGCCCCTTCTCTCCTCTCATGCTGTCCCCCCTCTAGTGAAGGCCCTTGTCACCTCACACCTGGATTATTGCAATAGCTTGCTGCTGGGTCTACCTGTCTCAAGTCTCTCTTGACTCCAATCTATCCTTCATTCAGCCACTGACATAATCTTCCTAAAGCACACAGTGACAATCCTCACACACAGTTTCATTATACATGTGTGACCCACTCCTCTTTTTGTTACATAGAGTTGTTTGTGTGTTGTCACCCCCATTAGATTGTAAGCCCCTTGAGGGCAGGCACTGTCTTTCTTGCCTCATATCCCCAGCACTTAGTACAGTGTTTGGCACACAGTAGGCACTTAATAAATGCTCATTGATTCATTGGCTACTTAAGTGAAAACCACTTCTCCTTGTAGAAGGCATCTGTAGTTAAAAAATGGGTCAGTCTGGATGAACTTAAAGTCATGTCAATTCTGAAATTTCATCCTCTTACTGTTTAATAGAAAGAATATCTCTGCATTCTTCTTTTTGCTGCACATATGCCTGTTTTCTTTTTTTTTAATAGGCCCATCCTGTGACCACAAAAAATTCCATTATCAGCCATTAGTTCTGTTTAGCCTCCACTCAAAGGTCCTGGCTGCAATTACAAACAGTTCACAAGTTGTGAACATCTCTTGCCACATTGGCTCTCACCAAACACTATTAAAAAGGGACAGCCTGTGAATCATTGCTTGCTCTTTAGTATAGAAGTTGGTGGAAGGGGGATGAGGGGATATTTCTTCAGTTCGACTTGCCTTGTGTCAACATTGCCTTGTTCCTGAAATGGAAAGCTTTCTTCTTTGGGGTGATCAACCTATCCTGTGTTTGACAAAAGTGGTAGGCAGTGTTGATTTGGGGGGAGGAAGAAGACCTGATCAGATTTACAGCCAAGAGGCCAAATGTGTCTTGGCAGTGTTCCCCACATCTCCTTTCAGTACCCCAATTCCTATCTACTATTAATCCTCTCTCCCAGACTCAGGTTCAGTCTCCACTTTTGGGGATTATTTTCATAGGGGAATGAAAAAATGAAGGCTTGGAATTCCAATAAATGAAAATATTGGAATACTGTCAGATGGAAGAGAAATTTGATTTTACAGAATCTTATAACACCCCAGAAACTCAGTGTTTATCTGAACAACCTATATCCAAAGAAAGAATCCTCTCTACAGCATGCCTGACAAATGAAGATTTCCAATGGAGGGAGTCAATTATAACCCTAAGTCAACTTGATCCCACACAGAAGAACTTGGAATAATGGGTGGATCAATCAATCAATTGATTAACAAGCAATTAACAAGTCCCTACTCCCTTCAGAAAGGGAGATTTAGGTTTCTTTTAAGTATCTGTTCCTTAACAATTGGAGCCATACACAAATGGAATGGTTGGCTATTCATAGATTCCTTATTTCTGGGGATTCATAACAGAGCTGGTTGAATCATTTGTTGAAGAAAGGATTCCTATATAGTCACAAGATGGATTAGATAACCTCTGTGGTCCTTTCAGTGCAGGGATTTTTTGATTTCATGAAAAGCTGCCCATTACCAGATTTGTTTCAGGATTCCAAGCTGCATGTGATCATATGCCTCTGAAAAAAAGCAGCAGGGCAAAATGGAATGTAGAGGGGCAACTCATTCACTAGAGGCACTGTTCATGCAGTAGGAGAAGAAGCATTTATTAGCCTACCATGACACTGTGCTAAGTGCTTTACAGTATTGTCTCATTTTATTCTCATGACAACCTTGGGAGATAGGTGCTATTATGATCTCTATTTTACAAATGAAGGAATTGAGGTTAAGTGACTTGTCCAAGGTCACACAACTAGTGTCTGAGGTTGGATTTGAATTCAGGTCTTCCTGACTCTAGCCCTAGTGTTCTATGCATCTAGGAAACATAGTCATGGTAAACTGCCAAAACTCAAGTGCGCTGGGTCACATTGCTGACAAGAATGTGGAAACTGACAGGGACTCCAATGCACAAGCAATGCTTATACCTAAAATTGGCTTGCAAATTGTGTATGCTGTGCTTACAGACTAAGCCAAGGGCTTACAGACTAAGCCAAGGTTTTCTTCTGAATCTCAGTTTGATGCAACAAGTGCTTAGTAAACTTGTCCCATGGGCCAGGCACTGTCAGGTGCTGAGAAAACAGACAAAAATGACACCACATTGGCCTTGCACGAGCCTGTATTTGGCTGCACCCTGGTCTCTTGTCTCTGCTTTCTAATCACAGGAGGAAGTGAAGTTACAATGAGGCTAAAAGGTAACAGAGACTTAGAGAGAGTAGAGGTAGCCTGTACTGTATTTTCAATTGTGGTCTTTGCACTAGCAATGGTGTAAAGGAAAAAGGAAAGTGCAATTACTCCTACCAGATAAAAGCTGCTGAGAAAAGTAGAAAAGTGGTTTGGCAGAAATTAGGCTTAGACCAACACAATATATACATGGATATTACATAAACAATTAGAAAAGAAGATCATTTGTCTTCCACAGCTCTGGGTAGGAGAAGTATTCTTAATCAAATGAGTGATGGAACAATTACACAAGATAAAATAGATATGTTTGATTGCACAAAACTGAAAAACTTCTGCACAAACAAAATCAATGCATGTAGGATAACAATGAATGAGAAAAAATCTTTACATCAGATTTTTCTGACAAAAGTTTGGTATTACACAAACACACATACATATACAACAATCAATACACACATATGTGGATATATAGATATTATATATGTGCATATATGTATTTATGCTTATATGTGTATGTGTGCATATATCTATCTATATGAAGGAAGCATTTCTTAAATATCTACTATGTGCAAAGCACAGTACTAAGCACTGAGCTCACCTATTAAGGGAGGAGACCACAACACAATTCTATACACATACATATATGTATAGATGATCATATGTACATATATTGTACCCAAACCTAAATCACAGATCACTCCAATCCACCTGATTTGTGGCCTACCATTAAGCTCCTTTATATTTTTGTCTTTGTCTCTATCCTACACCCTGTAATTACCTGAAACAGCTTAAGGCATAGTCCTGGGTATTGCCCAGGGTGTAGTCCCCTAACCCCCTCCTTCCTCAAATCAGCATTCTGTATATTCTCCCTGTATCAGCATAGTGTACAAGGATCAGCCCTGGGATTATGGTTCAAGACTATCTTATGTAGAGACCACCCTGTTCTGTTCCACTGATTAAGCAGGGTCCCCACAGCCTTCACCCAGTACATAACCCCAGCCTGTTCTGGGGAACTGACTATTCTCCACTCCTCCTTATCCAATGACCCTCCACTCTGTACTCTCCACTCTGTTCTGGGAAGCTGACCATGACCGTTCACCCTGTATCCTCCACCTAGTTCTAGGAGGGAAACCCATGTTTCAGGAAGGTTGCACCCTTGTACCCTTGTGACATATTCCCAAATTAGCCCTGAGCTATAGATCTAACCAATGGCTGTTCTTGGCTTTTGTATGTCATTGCTTATGTTAACTCCCCTCCCTGATTGTGGTTTTTGTGGTTTTAGTGTTTTTAAACACTGCTTGTTCCTTCAGTTGGGGCTACCTAATTTGGGTTCATACCCTGGGTAGTCAAGCACTTAATCAATTAATCCACACCCAAATTTACCTTGAACCCAGGTCTCGGCTCACTCTCATTCTCTGCACAACACATATAGATGTACATAATACCTATGTGTAATATCATCTACATGTTAATATACTGCTATATACTTACATACACACATATATGAATACATGTACTTATGCTGTGTGTATGTGTGTAACCAATAGTTAATTTCTTGGTAAGTGATCAAAGGATACTAGCAAAGAATTCTACAAAGAAGAATTTCTAACTATTAACATGCACTTGAAAGAATGCTCCAAATGACTAAAAATGAAGAAAATGCAAATCAAAACAACCCTGAGATTTTACTTTGCACTCTGCAAATTGACAAAGATGATAAAAGATAGGAATAGCCAATGGTGGAGGGATTATAAGAAGATAATGCACACTGATACATTGTGGAACTGTGAAGCAGGTAAACTATTTTGGAAGTAATTTTTAAATTATGCAAATCAATGAAATATTCACGTCCATACTTTTGACTTAGAGATAGCACTCAAGGCTTAAGCCCCAAGGAGGGTACTTGTTGAGAGAAAGTCCCTATATATACCAAAATATTTATAGCAGAAATCTTTGGGAAAACAAAGATTTGGAAAGGTGCACACTGACTGAGGAATGGTTCAACAAGTTGGGGCACATGAATGAAATAGAATGTTACTGTACTTTGAGAAATGATGAACATGATGAATTTCAAGATGCATGGAAGGGCCTGTAAGAAATGATGCAGAATAAGCAAGCACAACCGAGCAAACAATATACACAATGACCATGACAATATAAAAGGAAGGAAACAACCATACACAAGAAGAAAATGAAGATGGCAAAATTATAAAAACAAGTGTGGTTCAGAACAAGAGATATGTGAAGGCATTCCAGCCATGCTTTTGTAGAGATAAGATATCCACAAGTGTGGTGCATTTCATAAAATTCATATTCTTTATATGTTGATTAGTTTTATTGATTTTTATTCATACAATATTATTAATAGCTAATACTTAAATAGTGATTTAATGCTTGCAAAACCCTGTATGTATGTTACTTTCATTTGATTCTCTCAGCACCCCTGGAAGATAAGGCTTTTTTATCATTCTTATTTTACAGATGAGAAAACTGAGATAGGAAGAAATTAAATGAATTGTCCAAAGTTACACAGTCAGGAAGTGTCTGAGGTTAAATTGGAACTCAAGTCTTCCTGAATTCAGGTCCTGTGTTCTGTCCATTGTGCCACTTTTGTTATATGGGGTGGTTCTTTAAGAAGGTAATGGAAATGGGTATTTGGAGAAATTATGGTAATGTGAAAAAGGTATCAATTAAAACTCATTTATAAAAAGGAAAAAGTAAGATCAGAAAAGGAAGTGGGTTAGTCATATAGTGAGTGTGAGATAATAGATAATCAGCTGGGATCTACTCTGACATCCTCAGAATTTAAGGAGCCTTAGAGTATGGTTTTCATCATACTCTGTAGACTCTTTGGTGGGGATCTGTGAGAGAACCTAAACAAAAGTCTCAAATTATGAGAAAGAACATGTGGGTCATGATTCTTTATCTACACACCTCATATCAGTCTCCTGATTGGTAATTGTTTCTTCTAGAATAGTCTTTTAGGAAGACCTCAATTCCTCTGCAGTCTCCTTTACAAACTCCCAGTTAAGATTGTCTTCAATAACTTATGACAGTGTCACATGTCTGGTAAAGCAAGATTCAAACTAGGGCATCCTTGTCTCCAAGCTCAGAGCTCCATCCTTCATACTATGCAACATAACGATGCCTCCTCTCCTTACACAGCCAAAATCTTTACTGGATATATGAACATGGACCCTCCCCACCCCTTAAGCAAACTCTATGTGTCCACAATAGAAATAATCATTTCTCAACATCCTCCCCAACTTTTCTCATGATCTTCCTTCCTTCCTTCCTTCCATCCTTCCTTCCTTCCTTCCTTCCTTCCTTCCTTCCTTCCTTCCTTCCTTCCTTCCTTCCTTC
>CM053595.1:311940310-311990070 GCA_028646575.1 Pseudocheirus occidentalis
TGGCTGATGCATGTGGCACTGTCCTGGCTGATGCATGTGGCACTGTGTCCTGGCTGATGCATGTGGCACTGTCCTGGCTGATGCATGTGGCACTGTGTCCTGGCTGATGCATGTGGCACTGTCCTGGCTGATGCATGTGGCACTGTGTCATGGTTGATGTATGTGAACTGTACGGGTTGTAAAGCCCTTTACACATATTATTTTATTTGATGCTCCCAGTAGCCCTGTGAGGTTGATATGGCAAAAGACCTGGCCTCAGATACTTACTAGTTGTGTGACTAGGCAAGTCACTTAACCTTTGTCTGAATTAATTTCCTCATTAGTAAAATGTGGATAATAGCCATACCTCCAATGGCTGTGGTGAGGACCAGATCAGATAATATATGTAAAGCCTTATGCAAATCTCAAAATGCCACATCATCCACTGCATCCTGAGCCATTGCTAGTGGTATTGTACTTAGATGACTTTGGAAAAGTGAGTGGGGCTGATGCATTCATGCAAGTCTGCCTCACTTAAATCCAATTTACATGGGAGTCAAAAGGCATGATCTAAACCATTTTACCATCTAATTATTTGATTATTTTACTATTATGATGTCATTTTGGTCCTCCTCAAGCAAGAAGGACAAAACATCAGAAATGTGAGTTCTTACTGGTATGATTTTTTCCAATTTTATAGATCAGAGGAATACAGATTTTGAATGGAAGGAAACATAGAGGTTTCTTAGTCCAACCCTCCCATTTTACAAAGTAATAAATGCAGGCCCAGGGAGAGGAAGTGACTTGACTTGTAGGATCATAAATTTAGAACTGGGAGGGACCTCTGAGGCCATCTAGTCCCCTCATTTTATTGATAAGAAAACTGAGATTTGGAGAGCAGAAGTGACTTGTCTAAGGTTTCATAGCTCCTAGGTGGCAGAGTTGGAATTGGAAGGCAATTACTCAGAACAAATCCAGTGCTCTTACCGCTACCCAATGACTTATTTGTGGCCACACAACTTGGAAAGAGTGGATTCTGCTTTTGTTTCTTCGTGCCTCTGGCCTAACGCACTCTTTCCCATATAATGGATTGCTTCTCAAAATCTTGGAGTTAGAAGAGTCATTGGTGGTCCTTCACTCCAAGATGAAATTCTGGAACAGAATACCAAACAGATGCTCTGACAGGAAAGCCTCTGCTTGAAGTGCTCCAGTGAGACACAGACCAGTCCTTTTTCCTCTTTGGAAGAGCTCTAATGTGTAGGAAGATTTTCTAGACATCAAACCTAAATTGGCTTCTTTTCACCCATTGCTTCTGGTTTTGTCTTCTCTTTTGGGACAAGCTAGACCAATCTACTCCCTCCTCCATTTGGCAACCTTGTAGATGTTGGAAAACACTTTCCCCATCCTACCAAAGTCTTCCCTACTTGATTCTCTTTAGATGTGAGAATGTTCTCCCTCTTCACTCAAGAAATGCCCAAAGCTTAGAGAAACTGAGTTACCTAGGGCTCCATAGTGAAAGTATCAAAGATGGAATTTGAACAAAAGTCTCTCCTGACTCCAAGTGCTTTCCACTGTACAAGCTCAGTGGGATGGTGGACATTCACTTGCCCAATGGCATCACTTTACAGATGACAAATTGAGACTCAGAGATATCATAGGGGCATAAATTTTGAGCCCCAAAGGAGCTTAAAGACCATCTAGACCAAATCTTTCATTTTACATCTGAAGAAACTGAGGCCCAGAAGGGAAGTGACTCATTGAAATTCACACAAGTAACAAGTGCAAGTGCTAAGATTCAAAGACAGGTATTCTGATGCTGGATTCCACCTTCTTTGTAACTGCACCAGATACAGCCTTCATGATCCCTCCAACTGCTGGGTCATCCCTACCATAATAGTGAGCAAGTGTATATGTATATAGGCTGAGTTTTGAGCTGGAAGATCTGAGTTCAAATCCTGCCTCAGTCATTTAAAAGTGATATAATCCTGGGCAAGCTATGACCTCTCCCAACATGTTTCCTTATCTGAAATTGAGGTTCAGAACTGCAAAGGCCAACTGAGATAGCATATGTGAAGTACTTTGCAAATCTTAAAGCATTATCTAAATGCTATTATTACATAAGCACCAGTTACTACATAGATGTACATGTATTTATTTCTTCATTTTAAATTTATGCTACATGTGTTTTTATGTATTTGGTATTGTCCCTCTGCAGTAGGGATGGTTTCTTTCTTTGTATTTGTAACCCCAGAGCCTATAAGTCAGTGCCTGATTCCTAGTAGGTGCTTACTAAATAAATACTGCTGATTTATTAATCCAGGCTGTGTAACTCTGAATTTGTCACTGGTCTCTATGTACTCTCTTTCATGGATTCTTCTCTTTAATTTTGGCAACAAAAAAATTTCCCACTAAAGTGTAGGAAGAAGACAAGTAAGGAGGGTAAGTGGTTTTCTGAGGCTTAGAATTAAAAGCTCTTCAGTGCTATGGACTGATTAGTCCAGTAATTTCAGCACCAGCTCTTACACCAAAGCCTAACCATTACATACCGTGCTATTCTCACGGAGTGGATCACTTCTAAAGCCGAAAGAAGACAACATGGCAGACGGCCTTATTTCGTCACTTTGGCTAATAACGTCCAGCTGATATTTCCTCTGCTCTTATCTTGATGGAAATCAGGTCCTGAAACTCATATTAGAACAAATAGGGTCTCAAGAGAAAACTCTGGCTGCCTCCTATTTTTGACTGGGTTGGAAATAGCACCCAGAGCTGTTTTTTTTCCTTCTTTCCTGTCTGGGCTGGATACCCTGGCTTTGTATGAACTGGGAACAGAATTATAAATCAAAACCCTGGGCCAGATGCAGCACCATCTGCAGCTAGAATCCTCCCTCAGGTACAGTGAATTGGGGCAATAACTTTCTTTATCTTTTTCTCCAGCTCTTACCTTGGGTAATATGACCAATGATTCATTAGGGAAAGTAAGTTTGGGGAGTAGGGTTGGTGGCAGCCCCTACAGGTGCTAAAAAGAACTGAGGCTTCTAAATACAGAGACAACCAGTCCATAAAGTAACCAATCAGTCTCTCTTCTCACCTTCTCCCTGTTTTTACACACACACATTCACAAAATCTTTAACAAAACAAATAAAAGAAGTGATCAAACAAGATCAATCAATTAGCAGGCATTTGTTAAGGCCCTACCCTGTACCCAGCACTGTGTTTGGCTCTGTAGATACTAAGCCAAAAATGAAATACTCCCTGTCCTCAAGAAACCTATACTCTCTCTGAATAATTTAGATGAATTAAATTAAATTAAAACTTTTGGACATATTAAATCAATGCATATGGAATAAAAAAAGAGAGACAGTTGAATGGGGCGGGAAAACCTCTTGTCCAAGTATCTCTTGTAAGAGGTATATGGGATATTGATACGAAGACTTGAGATCAAAAGTCATTTTTAATTAGATAAGTGATCAAAGGATATGAAATAAAGAAAAATTCAAATCTTCAGCACCTATATCAAATATTTTTGCAAATCACTAGTAATAATTCTCCATGACATTAATAAAAAGAAATGCAAATTTAGTTTTTATCTCACAAAGATGATAAGAGATATGATACTGAAGGAACTGCTGGAAAGGCAGGCATACTAATATATTGTTGATGGAGTTATAAATTGGTCTGACTCCTTTGGAAACAATTGGGAATTATAAGGTGAAACACCTTACAGCCAGGTCCCACTTAGTGTGAATAACCAAGCCCTGGAAGAGATTGCTTATATTTGAATTTGTACTATTAAAAGTTAGAATTTTCTAAAATAGGGCAATTCATCCATCCCAATGGAAATAGACAGTTCATATTCAAATAATACTATCACTTCACAGGATTCATTATTCTCACTAATTGGGAATTACATATAATTTGTTTATACATTTGGACCTCATGGATTCACACATTTCTGGTCATATTGCACCAGGGGGTTAAAGGACAGAAATTATAAGACTCATATATAGGGTAGAAACTTCTGACTTCAATTGGAGGCGATGAGGAAAGCTCCTTTACTGATGCAAGTATTCTTTGCAATTTAGAGCCTTAGGATTACTCAGAATGCAGACGTTAAAGGGTTCACCCAGTTTCGCACATCCATGAATGTCAGATTCAGGATTTGATCCCATGTCTTCCTGGACCTAAGGTAAACTTTCTGGTTACCACCATGTAGCCTCTCTGATAGAAAGTAGTCCTGATATATGACAAAATGTTTGTGGCAGTATTTTTCAGCTTAATAAGAAACCCAAATAAAAATTGGTGCCAATAAATCAGATACCATCTGAACAAATCACAAGGTACAAGGATGCGGTGAAACAGAACTGTGGTATAAGCATTAACATACACAAGAAACTGAAAGATGTGTGTGAAGACTTACTTGAAATGGTACCATAGGAAGGAAGGAAAAATGTTAGACAACATACACACTGACTGGAAGGGAGTAAAGGAAAAACAAAACTGAAACATTGTCAAACTCAGTTTAATTGTGACAAGCTCAGTCTAGAGAACTATCCTCCCCTCTCTCAGTGGAGAGTTAGGGGCTATGAATGTGGAACATTTGCTGTCAAACTGGTTCCTAGGTCTTCTGGTTGTACTTAAAGGTTTTACAATCACAAGAGAGTACAGTGAGACAGGTTACAGGGAACTATCTGTGGTGTAAAAATAAAAAGTATCAGTTAAAAAAACCCTCTTCTACA
Source organism: Pseudocheirus occidentalis (assembly GCA_028646575.1). Taxonomy (NCBI): domain Eukaryota; kingdom Metazoa; phylum Chordata; class Mammalia; order Diprotodontia; family Pseudocheiridae; genus Pseudocheirus; species Pseudocheirus occidentalis. The sequence continues at coordinate 311,945,026 of CM053595.1, forward strand.
ACCCTTCCTCCCCTACACCCCTCAGGCTATATCTATTTTTTGGGGGTGTTTTTCTTCTTTGAGGCTTTTATCATGGTCATTCCCAACTGATTGCACATGTGTGAAATATTATTATCATAATTATTATGATAATACTATTACCTAAAATTATCATATTAGGTAGGGAGGCTGGGGAAAATCAGACCTGGGTCCCCAGTGCACCAAGGTCCATAAGCATGTTCAAAGCATTCTCAGGTAAAATGAAAAAGGAAAGAGACAGCAGAAGGTAAAGGAGACTATGATTATTATTAGTTACATTGAATTGTAGAAGTATTAATGGTAGTCGGTGCACTACCATGAAAGCATATTGGATACAGAGTTCAAGAGGATGTGGGTTTGGATCTCAGCTCTTTGATTTTATGGATGTGGCTTTAGTCAAGCCCCTTTCCTCCCCTGGACCTCAGTTTTTCATTCACAAAATAAGCAGATTGGACTAGATGGACCTTTAGGATCTCTTGGTCGTCTAAATCTTAGGTCTTAATGAAATTGACCTTTGTGGATGCCCATTGATTGGGAGAATGACTAAAAAAAGTTGGTACAGTATGAGATGGCAATGGAATAGGCCTGAACCATAAAATGACAACTCCAGAAAACTGATAAAGAACATAGATAAAATGTGGAGGGATGTCTATGAACTGGCAGAGTAGAAAGAGTCAGAATTGGGGTTAGCTGAGTTCAATTCTGACAGTGCTATCTGTGTGTGACCTGGGGCTAGCAACAGCCTCCATGAACCTCAGTTTCCCCTCCATCAGAAGAGGGCATTGGAGTAGAAGGCTTTTGAGGTTACTTCCAACTCTAGGTCTAGCAATCCTCTGTGAAGATATACTTCTACCAAAAAATAACATAAGGGTAACAACAAGGAAAATTGAATGAATTGAACAGCAACAGGAAAATTCCAAATAGAATGTTTTATAATTATAATGTCCAAGTTTGGAGCCAAGGAAGAGCTATGCAAAGAGGCTTCTCCCTGATTCACCACATAACTGGGGACCTGTGGGTGTGGAGCACTACAAATCATGACCAATTGGGTTAGTTTGGATACACTGTTTTTTAGTAATTAAAAACATAGAAATAATGGTTTTCTGGGAGGGGTGAGAGTGGGAAGGACTGTTCTGGGACCTGAAGGCGATGTAAAAACAAAAGATAAGACTATTTTAAAAGAAAAGAAACTGGTCTTTGATGATCAACAGTGGCAATTCTCCACATTTTGAAGGTGATCTTTTTGTATAGATAGAAAGCAGATTGATAAGCATATTTTCAGTTCATGTCTGAGGCCAGTCTTATCTACCACCTTTTAAATACTCACTTCCCATCCACAGTGTTACAGATTTATCCTAAAAATTAGAGTGACTAAAAAGGCATTTGTGTGATATTGTTTGGAGAAATGAACTAATGCCCCTTCCAATGAACCCAGTGATCTCCCAGGGTTTGGCCCACCTCAGGCTGGAAAAAGCCAATGTGCTATGCCAAACCAATTAATAAGAGAGTTTTGCTTGTGAGGACTGTTAATAAATATCCATGCTTCAAGCCTTCAATGTGCTAAAGCTCAGAACTAGTGAGAAAAGACAAGGACAATAAACAGAATTTTAAAAATAGAGTTTTAGAGAGGCAAATCAAAGGCATTAGAGCTCCTACTTAAGATGGATGAGGTGGTAATAACTGACAACAGAGAGAAGGCAGAACAGCTCAATTTTTCTTTTTCTTTTTCAATTTTCTTTGCCATGGAGAATGATTTTTGAATGAGAAAAGACAGAATAGAGATAACTAATCGGGATTTGATACTCAGGATAAGTAAGAGAGCACTTAGCTGTTCTGGGGGGAATTCAAGTCAATTGGCCTGATTAGCTGCACTTTCAAGTTCCTAAGGAATTGTTGGATCTGACTGTTGAGTAACTATCAGTGACCTTTGAAGGACTGGGAAGAAGGGAGGGAAACTGCCAATTAGAGAAGTACAACTGTTCTATTTTTTTTAAAGGATGAGAACCAAGATTCTAAATTATAAATTGGTGAGCTTGACTTCAATTCCTGGAAAAATCCTTGAACATATTACTAGAGGAATGGTCAGTGATTATCTGAAAAAGGAAATCTCCATCAAGCCCAATTAACCGCTTCTCCTTTATGACTGCATTAACACATTGGAGGATCAGAGGACATCTATGGATGCAATATATCTGGCCCCATTTGCGATAGATAGCTTGTCTTGGATGGCTTACTGATATCAAGAGTGATTACTGATGGTTAACTGTTAAAATGGCAGCAGGTCTCCAGTGGAGTACCATGGGGATCTATGTTTGGTCCTGTGCTGTATGACAGGTAAATAACAAAAAAATAGTCAGAAGGAAGAGAGTCTAGTTCCAGGTCTCAGACTATACTACCAAGAAGTAATCATTAAAGAAGAGTTGGTACTGATTGCCAAAAAGTAAGGTCAATCAGGGGATCAGATTAAGTACATAATACACTGAATGAAATCAACACAATACTGGTTTTTGATAAACACAAAGACCCAAGTTATAGGGACAAAGACTCACTATGTGACCGAACTGCTTGGAAAACTGGAAAGTGGTTTGGCCATAATTAGGTACAGAGCAAGATTTCACGTCGTATGTCAAGAGAAAATCCAAATGGATGTATAAGTGAGATGAAAAAGTGACATCATAAGCAAATTAGAGGAGGAGGAAAGAAACTGCCTTTCAGATCTATGGAAAGAGTAAGACCATTACAAAACAAATGCTAGAGAGGACCGCAGAAGATGAAATGGACAGTGTGGATTTTATGGAATGAAAAAGGGGTTTACAAAAATATGTCTAATGCAGTTAAAATTGGAAAGAAGGCAACGAGTTTTTCTAACAGAGGTCTCACATCCAGGATATATAAGGAACCGATGCAATTTATAAGACAAAAAGCCACTCTCCAACAGATAGTCAAAGGCTATGAATAGACAGTCTTCAGAGGAAGAAATCCAAGCTGCCAACAATAACATGAATGAAAGTTTTGAATCACTAATAATCAGAGAATTGGAAATTAACGAGACCCTGAAGTTCTACCTCCTGCAATTAGACTAAAAACAATGACAAAAGATGAAAATGCAAACATTGGAGGAGCTGCATACACTTTAGGAGGAGTTGTGACTTGGTTCACTCATGCTGAAAAGGAATTTGGAATGATGCCCAGAAAGTTAGGAAACAGGGCATTCCCTTTGACCCAGTTATACCACCATAAGCCCCATAAAACAAAGAGATCAAAGAGAAAAAAGATCTGCATGTACAAAAGAAATGGATAACAGCTCTTTCTGTAGTAGGGAGAGTGAATCAATTGGGGGAGAGCTAAACAAATTTTACTATTCAAATGTATTCGAATATAATTGTGCTAAAAATGCTGGCATTCATGGCTTTAGAGGAAAGAGAAGTGCTCTATAAATTGATGCAAAATGAGTGAGCAGAGCTAGGAGAAATATCTATATAGCAGCAGCAATATTACAGAGAAAACCAGTTTTGAAAAAACTTTAGAATTCATATAATTGAAACGTGAGTCTAGAGGACTGACCACTACCTGCCAGAGTGCTGATGGACTTAACATTCAGGAGGAGACAGACATTTTCAAACATAGCTGATGAGAGAATTTTTTTTGTTAGTCCATGCATATTTATTATGAGAATTTATTTTTAATTGGATAGTGAAAAAGGGAGATAGTAAATGCTTATATAAATAAATGAAAGTATTTCTTAAAAAGGGAGTGGTTCTCCTTCCTTGGAGATTTTTGAGCATAGGCTGGATGACCACTTGAGTTTGCTATAGTGTTCAGGTTGGACGGAAAGCCTGCTAAAGGCACCTCTAATTCACAAATTCTGGAACTTTAGAATTTGATCAAGTGCTATTCTTGTGGAAAAGATGACTACAGCTGTGCTGGTTAATTGTGCTAGTAATATTGGTTAGATTCATAGTCAAATGACCAGATTCAAAGAACATTTTCAAGGGAACTATCATTCAGATAGAGGAATTTGTGATTTTGGAGATCCTCTCCAACTAGAGCTTCTGGAATCCTTGATTTTCTCAAACACACAACTCACCCAGACCTTATGCTGCTTGATTACCATAGGTTTCTTCTAGAAACCCTGCTCAAGGTAGAAGCATCAGAATTTAGTGTTTTTTGATACCCTTTGTTCAGTAGTTTTTCAGTCATGTCTGACTCTTTGTGACCCCACCTGGAGTTTTCTTTGCAAAGATACTGGACTGGTTTGCTATTTCCTTCTCCAGCTCACTTTATAGATGAGGAAACTGAGGCAAACAGGTTTAGTTACTTGCTCAGGATCACATAGCTACTAAGTGTCTGAGGCCACATTTGAACTCAGGAAGATGATTCTTCCTGACTCCAGGTCCTCCTGTTCATGGTACCACCTAGGGTATCCATAATGACACCCTAGAGATCATCTTATTTAATCCCCTTATTTTACAGATGAGGAAATTGAGGCCCCAGTGGAAATCTTCTATCTTTTCTCTCTCTCTCATCTATCTATCCATCTGTCTATCTATCTATCTATCTATCTATCTATCTATCTATCTATCTATCTTATTCCATCCATCTATCTATCTATCTATCTATCTATCTATCTGTCTGTCTGTCTGTCTGTCTGTCTGTCTGTCTATCTATCATCCATCCATCCATCCATCTATCATCCATCCATCCATCTATCATCCATCCATCCATCCATCCATCCATCTATCATCCATCCATCCATCCATCCATCTATCTATCTGTCTATCTCTGTCCATCTATCTGTCTGTTCCTTTCTATACATCTATAGCAGGTAGCATTTATATAAGCATTTTAAAGTTTGCAAAAACATTTCATAAATATCACCTCATTTTATCCTTAAAACCATAGGAGATAGAAACCATTATTATGACCTCCATTTTATAGATGAGGAAACTGAGGCAGACAGTTGAAGTCCAGGGTCACACAGCCAGGAAGTGCCTGAGTCCAGGTTTGAACTCAAGTCTTCTTGACTCTAGGTCTTCTCTCTTTTCTTTTTTAAAATTGATTTGTTTATTTACTATTAGTTTACAAGATTCAGTTCCACAATCCCTTGAGTTTCAAATTTTCTCCCCTCCCTCTTCCCTTTCCCCACCCCATGGTGTCATGCAATCAAGTATAGCATCTGCAAATACTTTCACGCTGGACATTAGTTTGGTTATATAGAAGGGTTGTATATCGTGTTACCCACCCAACTGCCTTATTTATTCATGCATGTATAGATGTGTATGTGTGTATATATGCATATGTATATATGTGTATGTATTTATATATGTGCATAGACATGTGTCTCTATGTCATCTCTTCCTATATCTAGATCTACGTATCTCATGGCTCAGCCCTTGCCCACACATCCAATGTCCCCTACTCTCCCATCATTTTCATGGCCATAACTTATCCTGAATAACATGCTTTATGACCTCTCACCCTAAGCCAGCTTTGTCACTGTGATGCCTCCTGCCTCAGCCTGCCAAGTGTCTTTCCATTCCCTTCTGCATCTTTAGCTCTTTTGGACTTCTCTGAGCTGGGGACTGCTTATTTGTTTGTTGTTTTACCAGGCCCCTGCGAATGACACCATGATTAAATGTCCTTAGTAAAGAAACAACATTTGCTCAAAATGTTGGGTGGCTCTAATAACAGTAAATAACAATAACTCCTGACTTTTATGTAGCACTTTATGACCCGTTAAGCACTTAGGAAGATTATCTTACTTAAGTCTCACAAAAACTCTAACATGGTTGCAAAATAAACAGGAGCATTTACTGTGCCGAGTTTCCCAAATGCATGACCCCAGTAACCAGTTACCATATGCTTTTTTGTAAGGAAGACAAGGCTCTGGTTGGTGTTGCTACAGTCTGGGAATAAAACATGCACATGTACATACACATCTAGCATGTATATGCAAGTATATGCATATGTCTTAATGCATTTATAATGTAACATATAAATTATATCTCATATGCAGATATTGAGAGAGTGTTGTATAGTGGTTAGAGAACTAGCCTTGGAACCAGGGAAACTTGGCTTCAAGCCCTATTTTTAATATTTCGGGTTCAAAACTTTCTTGATTAGTTTGTATTGGCACCTCCTTGGCAACTTTTATTCTTAGAGATGCTTGAAGAACTGAGAAGGTAAGGGACATGCACAGGGTCATACATCCTTTATGTGTTATGGGCAGGACTTGAACTCAGGTCTTTCCGACTGTGAGGCCAGCTCTCACAGAATTAAAGGATCATATATGTAGCATTGGAAACAACATTAGAGGCCTTGGCATCTAGTTTTCCCAGTTTACAGATGAGGAAACAGGTACAGTGAGGTTCAGATTCACAAAAATAATGCATATCTGAGGTAGGATTCAAACTCAGATCTTCCTGAATCTCTTCATTATGCTGTAGCTGCATCTCATATACAATATAGACACTCAAATACAATGTATGTAAATGTCACTGTTCCTAGGAACAAGTTGTTTCTGTAGGCATTGCTGGCAAATCTGGTCCTATTAGAGGTGACCGATGTCCCCCAATTCATCTCAATGTCAACAGTTTTCACCCAAGTAACAGAAAACACATGGGAATTAAAGCGTCCCAAACAACCAGTTCTTTTCACACAAAGCCATCCTCTCCAATTCCCATTTCTCCTTATGTCACATTGTTTATTTATACTTGTCTTTTTTTAGCTTTTTGTTTGTTCTTTAGTATGAGTGTTTGCACTGGCAAGCTTTTCATTAACATATACAAATGGGACAGGAATCCCAGTAGTTGGACATCTGGGGAAATGAGTATCTGTTATCCAACTCCACTTTGGATATATCACTGGAGAATGGCTCTCTCAGAGGAGGCTGGAAAAATGGAATACTTAGAGAGCACTGGGAGAGCTTGGATTGTTCAGACAGGCAAACTTCATCTCTCAGGTTCTCATGCCCACATAATGAAATAGTTTGGCTCTCTGAGGCTAGATATTAGCACCAGACCCAATCAATATTTCTCACTCTGTTTTTCTTTAATAATTTGTTAACTATGTCCCTATGGGTGCTCAGTCTATGATCCTCTTAGCCGAAATAAACTGCTTTGAAAAGCAACTTTTGATGGCTCAGCTTTTATTGTTCAGCATTTAGAATGCATAGCATATGTATGACTGCCAAGGACAGCTCCCTGAATCTGCACATCAGTGTGGTTCTCCTCTATTCAAAATACAAGAGGAAAGCAAAAGAGGGTACTTAGACACAGAAGCCCAAGTTGTGACTCTGATCTCTGCCACTTACTACCCATATGGCTATAGCCTCAATTTACTTGCCTATTAATTGGGGTGACAATATTTACATTTCTGATCTCATGGAGCTATTGGAAAGAAAAGAAATTGATGTGCTGTGTCACATAGGCAGAGCATCTGGGAAGAAGATTGTTCTCTGCTCTGGTCAGATTATACCTGGAGATTGTGTTCAGTTACGGGTGATATGATTGAAGAAATGAATTTTTATAATAAATTCAGCTTAGATTAAAAAGAAGATGAAACAAAAGAACAAAAGAATTTTGAACTGGGGCTTCCAGATACTTCCTAACATAATCCATACTCCCAACCTCCACTGCTGTGCACTTCAAAATTGGTCAGAGTATCTCTGCTAGTTGTTGTACAGTTATGTCTGACCTGCCATGACCCCATTAGGGAGGGGTTTTCTCAGCAAAGATACTGGGGTGGTTTGCCATTTCCTTCTGCAGCTCATTTTACAAATGAGAAAACTTTGCTTAAAGATCTCCATTGATGGGGAATCCACCACTTCCTGGGGAAGTCCATTCCACTTTCCGATAGTTTTGCCATCACGTAAAAATTTGCCTCTCTGCAATTTCCTGCCATTGCTGCTGAACCTCTGCTGACCTGATGGAGGAGGGCTCAAGGCAGCAAGCTGGCATCTGATCAGGCTGTCTCTAGCCATCTTATTTCCCTGACCATTGCTGTTGCAGCAAACTCTGATCCTGACCACCAATGCCTCTCTCTCTGTCTCCCTAGCCACTATCTCTAGGAAGCACAACAGAGTTACAACATGGGTAGAAGGAGGTCTTATGCCAATATACTCATCATTCTCTGAAGCATTCAAGCATTTACAGACCTCCAACTGTAGCATGTACTGGGGTTACTTAGTTCTTTTTCATAAAATTAGAATTGGGAGGGGCCTCAGAGATGACATCACCCCATCTGCTATAGGAAAAGGCAAACCTCCTACCACATCCCTGCTAGCATTCTTTATATTGATGCAGATATTAAAAAGGAAAGTGGTTATAGTGCTGGAAAGCCGAAAGGCATGTTGTGATGGAGGGGTTTAGCCAGGAAATCAGAAGACCTCAGTTTGAGAGATGAATTTCCAAGCTTTAGGAGGGTGGCTTTGAGCCCAGCCCCTTGCCCTCTTGGTGAGTAGGACAGCGTCCCCATCTGTACAATGGGGGTTGTCCAGGGTAGGGAGGATGGTCTCTAAGCTCCTCCTCAGATCTAAGACTCCATGATTTTTTTTTAAAGGGACTGTCACTCTGGCTCCAACTCCAGCTTTCTCTCCATTTTTTTCACTTTATTCCAGCAGACCAGAGTCTCATGCATAAACAATATTTTTAGTAAGCTGTGTGACTGAGTTTAGCAAGTGAATACAGCAGCAGAGTTTATGGATTGAATGATAAACAAATGAAAAAAAGTATTAATTAAGTGCTTATAATATGCTCTCCTTGTGGTAAGCCCTGGGAGTACAGATGCAAAAATATTCCCAGTTTGGTTAGAAATACAGAGATTATATTGTCTGGTCTCCTCATATTATAGATGAGGAAAATGAGTCCCAGGGAGGTGTGCCCAAGCTCATGTAGGGAGTAACAGGATCCCAGAAATGAAGAAAAACTGGGTTGACTTTTGATGTTTAGAAGAGACAAAATTGGACCAGGTCAGAGTGAGAAGGCAGGCCAGCTCAGAATCAGGACATGTGATCTTTACTGACTGGACCATGAAGACCCAGCCTCACATCCTTTCTTGTCAGTGTTCATTGACTTAGAGGATCAATGCTGGAAGGAACGGTAGAGACCCAAGCGGCTTTGCCAGAATCCCAAACCAGTTCTCTGCCTTCAAATCCTATGCGTCCTTCTTCCTGTATATTTCAGGCATCTCCATTCCAGAGCTAGAATATATTCTCCCATAAATCCTTTATCACACATGATAGAACTGGTTCCAGAGTATAATATTATTAGGATTACCTTTTGGGTTTATTTTGGGCTAAATAGGCTTTGGGAACCAAGTCACCATTTATGACATGACATGACATAATATAATTAATACAATATAATGTAACATGATATGGTATATCATTAAATAGTTAATATAACACATGATGTGATATAGAATAAATATTCTAATAATAATAATAACTAGCATTTATAAAACAGTTTGAGACTGGCAAAGCCCTTCACATACATTATCTCATCTGACCCTCCAAACAACCCTGTGAGGTAGGTGTTACTTTAATCCGCATTTTACAGATGAGGACACTGAGGACCAGAGACACCAAACTTTCCCTAATGTGGACCTCTTTCTTCCTGGGCCCAGCTGTCTGCTCTCTCCATCATATCACTCTCAAGTGTATCCGGAGTCACCCTAATCAGCCATTTTTGTGTCATGGACACCCTTTGGTTACAATGGCTTTATTTGTACAAAACCTTTTCAATTTAATGTAATAAAAATTATCCATTTTGCATTTCACAGTGCTCTCTATCTCTTGCTTGGTCATAAATTCTTCCCTTCTCCGTAAATCTGACAGGTAAACTATTCCCTGCTCTCCCAGATTGCTTACAGCATCAAACTGTATATCTAGATCGTGCACCCATTTAGACTTGATTTTGGTATACAGTGTAAGGTATTGGTCTATGCCCAGTTTCTGCCATACTATTCTCCAGTTTTCCCAGCAGTTTTTTACCAAATAGTAGGTTCTTATCCCAGAAGCTGGGATCTTTGGGTTTATCAAATAGTAGATTACTTATATTCATTGACTGCTGAGTCTTGTGTACTCAATCTATTTCACTGATCCACTACTCTCTTCCTCGGCCAGTACCAAGTTGTTTTTGTTTTTGTTTTTGCTTTTTGGAGGACAATTGGGGTTAAGTGACTTGCCCAAGGTCACATGGCCAGTTTTTGTGCTAAGTGCCCGAGGCTGAATTTGAACTTGGGTCCTCCTGACTCCAGGGCCGGTGCTCTATTCACTGCACCACCTAGCTGCCCCCATAGTACCAAGTCGTTTTGATGACTGCAGCTTTATAATACAGTTTAAAATCTGGTATGGCTAGGCCACTTTCCCATGGACACCCTTTGGCAATTAGTCTGGTGAAACCTAGGGTCCCCTTTGCAGAACAATGTTTGTAAATGCATAACATAAAATACAAGGATGAGAAACAAAACCAATTGTATTGAAAACCACTTATCCAGATATTTTTGCAAAGTTCATGGGTCCCAGGTTAGGAAACCATCCCTAATATTATAGTGGCTTCCAGGATCTGAACCTCCTTAACCTCTAGCATTTCTCACTCTTAATGGGGCTGTTGTAGTGAATAAAACTCTGGGTTTAATATCAAGAAGACCTAGGTTCATATCCTTGCCTTGGACAGTTACTGTGTGACCCAGATGAAATTAGTTAACTTCTCTGTGCCCCAGATTCCTCATCTCTAAAATGAGGGATTTTTGACAAGACAATCTTTGCGGTTTCTTCCGTAGCTCTACACAGGGTTCTTTGAATCTTTCCTTGGAGAGGCATACACACCCACTCAGTCCTTAGTCTTGAGCCACACTCTCCTAAGGCCCACACAGGTCAACAACATGCTATTTAATAGTCCCCTGTCACAAGATGGGGTACTATTCTTTCTGCAGATGGAATTGTCCAAGAACAACCTAGACATACTGGGAGGGTGGACAGCCTGTCCCTTAAATGGGCTACTTGTTACTCACTGTTTTTACAAACATGCACATATGAAACCTAGTTTTACAGGTCTCTGGGGCCTTGTCTTAATGTAGCCTGTAGCCCTTGTGGCTGAAAGTTTAGCCCAGTCAGAGCAGGCCAGAGTGCTTTGGCAGAAGGACAGAGGGGTGATGGGTGAAACTTCTGGGACTGGCGGTGGGCTTTGGCCAGGCCAGTCTTCTTACCTGACTGTGTCTCCCACTTCCTAACTGCATTTACTCCCAGCTCCCCTCATAATTCCTGCTCACACTCATCTCCCTCCTTTCTCCCTGCCCCTTCCACTCCCACCCTAATGCTGCCTCATCTGTGAAATGTTTCCTTGTGACTGCAGCCCAAAGCTTGGCCCTCTCTCCCTCTTCTAGCTTCTTTGGGGTTCCTCTTGGCGCAATACAACGAAATGCCATTTTATATGCTGTTCTTGTCTGTAATCCAATGTACCAGAAGGACTCAGCATTTTATTGTATCAGCCGAAAATGCTGGCACTCCATGATTTGGAAAAATTAAAATGACTGGTAAGCTCAGAGGTAATGGAAAGTACTTCTTCTTCCTCAAATTTTCCTAGGATATAGCTGGCTAGGTTCTTTGTCCTTCTCAGCCAGGTGGTGCAGTTGATAAGAGTCCTAGGCTGGGAAGCAGTTTAAATCCTTCCTCAAATGGTGTGATCCTGGACAAGTCACTTAACTTCTGTCTGCCTCAGTTTCTGCACCTGTAAAATTGGGGTAATGAGAGCACCTTCCACAGAGGGTTACTGTGATGATCAAATAAGGTGACAAAACCTTAAAATATTATATAAATGCAAGCTTTTTTTATGGTCATTGATATCAAATTCTGCCCTGAATTATGCTTATCTATTTGTGGCTCATTTCCCCCCCAACAGAATGAAAGTTCCTTGAGGGCAAAGACAAGAAGACCATAGCACTAGAGGCACTTGGTCCAAACTGAAGGCCAGGGAGGTGAATGCCTTGCTCAAGGTCATGTAGAATGATATATAAGCTTTTCATCTTTGTCTATCTACACAGGACCTTGACGCATCTATCATTTCCTCACGGTGCTCTTAACTCAGTCCTTTCAGTCATATCTGACTCTTTGTAATCCCATTTGGGGTTTTCTTGGCAAAGACACAGGAGTGGTTTGCTATCTCCTCCTCCAGCTCATTTTACAGATGAAGAAACTGAGGCAGAAAGGATTAAATGACAGGGTCACACAACTAGTAACTGCCTGAGGTCAGATTTGAACTCGGGAAGATTAATCTGCCTCACTCTAGTACTAAAGCTCTATCCACTGTACGACCTACTAGTTCCTTAGTATAAAGAGCTCCCAGATAAGGAAACTTTCTCTACCATTGCATGTTGGAATCATCTCTCCAACCTCCAGTTTAGTGAGTTGGAAAACCCAAAGTTCAAGTGATTTGTCCAGGCTTATCTTGCCAGTGTGTGTCAAAGATGGAACTTGGACTAATGTCTTTTTGACTCCAATCCAGCTTTCCATTCACTGTACCACATTACCTCACTATCTAGTAGATGCTTTAAAATGTTGAAATAAATAGCATAGTACATGGTATTTTTTTGGCAAAGCTACAGCATGGTATCAACAATGACTTGAGGGAGAGAGAAGTGATATGAAAGGCTTATTTTCGGATATGCCAGACTGAGTCTATGTGAGTCATATAAGAATTAGAGACAACAGATGGACAGCTACAGTGCTGCAGTTACCCTTTAGACTCTCAGAGACCCAAAGGGAGGTCTCAAATGTGATGGTTAAATACTCCCCCTGTGAAGAAATAATGGAGAAAAATCAATTCCATTCTCTTTCCAGCCTCTGTTCTTTTGTATGCCCCTTATACCTTGGCAAGATCATTGATCCCTGACTGTCCGCCATTTCTTCACTCTTTGCCTTCTCTAACCCACTCTCATAACTTCTGCCACATCTTTATTCCTTACGTGGCCATCTAAATGTGATGCTCTTTTTCTTCACTTTTTACCACCTCAATTCTAAACTTATCCTGATATTTTAGGCTCACCACAAGCTTTCCAACCCCATCTCTTCAAGTGAATTTTTCAGTGATCTCCCCAAATTCTGCCTTGGTTGTTATGAAATCAGTGGGCTTGCTGTCCCATCCATATATCATGCCATTTCTTGTCAACATAACTTAATTCTCATTTTTATCATCTCACTCAACGTCTCAGTCCTTTCCATCTTTCAGGGTGACGCTTGGCTGTTCCATGAATTCTTCTTCATTACTCTGCCTTACTGGTCTCCCTCTCTTCTCAAATTCTCTAGCATTCCTCAATTTTACCAAGTAATTTAAGCACTTAATTATATACTGTCCTAAATTGTTCACAATTCTTACACATATTAGCCTTATCTTAGGAAGACAGTGTTATGTAGCTGTGTGACAATGTGAATAAATAACGGCTTCTTTGACCCTTAGTTTCTTTATCTAAAGAGGGAATATGAAGGGTATCATTGCATAGTGGATAAGAGGACTAGTTATGGACTGGGGAAGACATGAGTTCAAATTCTGCTGCAGATACTAGCTCTGGGAACCTGGACACAAGACTTAACCTCCCTGTGCCTTGGTTTTCTCAACAGTCAAATGAAAGGGATGATCTTAATGGCACCTACATTCCTTTCCAATTGTGGATCTATGATTCTATGACTCATCCTTTTAAGCACTGAAGTGCATGTCATATAACTCTACCAGATAGTAAGGTCCAAGGGGGTAGCAACCATTTCCTACTTAATTTTTTTGGTTTCCCTCAGCACTTAACTTAGTGCCCTACCCAGAGAAGAAACTTATTATGTCTGGGGAAACTGAACTCTTAGGTGCCCACAAAATAAACTGCCTCCATCCTCTCTGCTAATATCCTCACCTCACACTTAAACTAAAGAAATTCAGACCACTTACCACAAGCTTCTTTTTCTCTGTTTCTCTTCCTATTCATCTCATAACCCCTTGACATCAATCTGCATTTCATTCTCTGTTCCAGTCTTTGATGGAGAGATGACTAAAGCCAACCACAGGTGTGTCCTTGATGTCATTCCTTACAGAATTTTCCATCAGGTTATTCCCATTACCCCCCATCATTCTATTTCTCTTTTTTTCTCTTTTTTACTCTCTATGTCTCTCTATTACTTTCTCCATCACGATCTCTCTCCCTCATGGATCCTTTGCTTAATAAATTCTTGTTGATTAATTGTTATCTGGCATTTCTGTAGCTCTGTAAGGTTTGCAAAGCTCTCCACATGCATCATCTGACTCAGTTCCTCTCACCATGTTATAAATGATTTCCCCAATTACATAGGTGATGAGGACTCGGGAAGACTTCCTGTGGAAAGGAAAACTGCTGAGACTTTCAGGATGGCTAAGGAAACCAGGAGGCAGGTATGAAAAAGGGGAACATTCTAGACACGAGGAACAACCAAAGAAAATACATGGAGTTGGGACATGGAGTGTCTTGTTCAAGAAATGATAAGGAGGCTAGTGTTAGGAATGTAGGCCTTTTTTCCCCTGCAGATATGGGTTGGACTAAGTAGCCTCTGAAGTGTCTTCCAACTCCATAACTCTTCAATTCTGGGAAGGGGTATTAAGGGATTGTGACCTTGATAAACACCCATCCTTCAATTTATCACTTGTGGACAGTAGGATTAGGTAAGAAAGGGATACAACCCCTCTGGTGCAGCTGATTGTAATCAGTCTATAATTTGACAAAGATGCACTAAGCCCCTACTATGTTCTTGGGCCTATATTAAGTGCTTGGTATACAGAAAACTGTAAAATACACTGTCTCCAAGGAACTATTATTCTATCAGAGAAATAGGTTTCCTTGAAATACTAAAATATGAATAATCAGAGACAAAAGCCTTGTAGTATGATGGAGGATTGGCGATGGAATCAAGACAAGCACTTACTAGTTGTGTGGCCCTGAGCAAGGCATGTAACTCTGGTTGCCCCAGTTTTCTGACCTATAAAATGATCTGGAGAAGGAAATGGCGAAGCACTCTAGTGTCTTTACCAAGGAAGCTCCAAATGAGGTCACAAAGAGTCAGACATGACTGAAACAACCCAATGATAGCAATGATTAGCCAGATTTTGGTGACCTTAAGTATAGATTTACCTCTTGGCAGTTTCCCCCATTGCTTCTGGTTCTGTTCTTTGGGGTTCTACAGAACACATTTCTTTTCACATTGTAGCCCTTCAAATATTTGACTACATCTATCATGTCTCCCCATCAAAGAATACCTGAGGCAAGATATGAGATTTATACAAGGAACCATCAATTCCCCTGGCCATCTGGGAGACAGTAAAGGAATTGGGAAAGAAACATCAACTTTTTTGACATGAATCTTTCCCCTTCCCAAGTTAATACCAGAAAAAAGAAGCAGAAAGCATAAATGGACCAAGTGGGAAGGGGATTGGACTGAGAGCCTGGAGACTAGGTTCCAGTTTTGGCTCTGCCCCTAATTCCTAGTATGACTGGGGCAGCTTAATTCATAGTTCTACACTCATCTCCTCTGATATCAGTGGGTTGTACTCACCAACTTTTAAGATCCTTTCTAGCACTAAAGTTTTATGGTTCTGTTCTAGTATATCCATTCTATTCCCAGGAAAATGGACTGATATGGAACAAAACGGGCATGGAGATTTTGATAGAGTTCTCTAACAATATCGAGGGAAAGTTTAATTATTTTCTAAATTAGTTTCTAAATTAGTTTCAAAAGTAAAAAAAATATTGTTTGGTTTAGAAGGTAACCCCCTACTCCAAACATACCTAAGGGTCAAAGGATCTAGGGAGGGAGCTAGGAAAAGGGAAGAGGAAGCTGAGAGGCAAAGAAGAAAGAATTCAAAACAGAAATGACAGACAAATGACTGATTCCCCTCTTGGAATACAAGGGTTTTGAATCTGTATTTTTTCTTGTAGGAAGCTATAAGAGCAAAAAGATGGTCCTTGTCTCTTGATTGGATGGCAGAGAGGAAGAAAAATAAGGAATGGAAAGGTGCTCAGATGGCTCATGGGGAAGGTCAGGGTATGCTCTGTTATTACCCTTCAATTAGAAACTCTAAGCAAGCAGACAGAACCTGACTAAACTGGTTGGGGCTTATAAAAAATTCAGTCATTAAAGAAACCCCAACTTCTTCCCTTCCCCCATTCCAGCTAATAGTGTCTCTTCTCTGCTCAAATGTCCTTGGGGAGCCTTGCTTATATCTCTGCTCCCGTCACTAAGACCTACAACATTCTTTATCTGTGTACATGCCATAGACATTTTCTCTTCCTGTCCCCAACTATAAAATGCAAACTCCTTGAAGTCCTGGACTATGTGCTTATTACATTTTTTTTATCCTTTGTACTCAGCATAGAGCCCTGCCCATGTGCTTAATAAATGTGTGTGTATGTGTGTGTGTGTGTGTGTGTGTGTGTGTATGAGAGAGACACACAGAAAAACACAGAAATAGAGACAGAGACAAAGATAGAAAATGAGAGAGGGAGGGAGAAGAGAGGAAAAGAGAGGAAGGGAAAGAAGGAGGAGAGAGAGAGAGAGAGAGAGAGAGAGAGAGAGAGAGAGAGAGAGAGAGAGAGAAAGAAGACAGACAGGGAAACACACATACAGATATTTTATGTTGAATGAATGAAAACATCAATGAGTCACTGGTAGCAAAGGGCAGAACCAGCAGCAATGGATGGAAGATGGGAAGAGAGAAATTCAGCGTGTGTGTGTGTGTATGTGTGCGCGCGTGTCTGTCTGTCTGTCTGTCTGTGTACAGTTTCCTAACAACAAAAGTTATTCATCAGTGGAATGGACTGCCTTTCCCCACCTCTCCACTGAACATCTCCAAGGAAAGGATGGATGACTACTTGTCTGGGATATTTTAGGAGAGATTATGGATTGGATCAGATGGCCACAAGATCCCTTTCAATCCTAAGATTATGCATATCTTTGTATGTGGGGATTTTCAGAGCAAATCTAGAGACAGATCTTCCCACTGTGTCCCACATATACATACTTTTCAAAGTCACCAAGCTTGAGGCTGAGGGATAGGGCAAGGATAGAATCCTTGACACATCATTCCCCTTTCTGATCACTCCTCCCCTTCTTATATCTTTTAAATCGCTTTGGGCTGTGATGAGGAATGAAGGGAACTATTGTGAAGAAGACTAGGAAAGAAGAGGCCAGTAAACAAAGGAGAGAGAAGAAAAAAATCAAGAAAGGGAGCAAGAGAGGCTTATGTCAATTTTCCCTACAATTAAAATCCTCAAATTTGTATGAGGCTGCCTTATCATTGAGGGTTCTCTGGGTAGGTAGATAGACCATCCTTAAGTTCTTAGCCTCTGCACTTAACCGTGGTGGAGATAGAGAATCAGATCCAGCTAAGCTGGGATTACATACAAAGCTGGCCTCTAGAGATGCAGAAACCTAGGATCCTGCACCAATATGCAGACCAATATTTGAAATGTCTATTTTCCTTGGGGAGCATAAAGTCAGAGCCCCTTGCTTATTTCATTTAGCTGTGATGGTGGTGGCTAAGTGGAAAGAACAAGGGCCTGGGGTCCTTCCTACTATGCGGCCTTAAGCAAGTCATGTATTCTATGACTCAGTCCCTTAGCTACATCTTCACTGTGACTGTTCTATCATTTGTTAAAAAGGGATGATAACAACTACCTAATTGGCTTCAGGGACCCAATATAGGCATATTGAGAGGAATGATTTTTTTAAAAGGTAAAACTATTCCAATGGTATTAGTCATTATTATAATTTCAGGGACCACAGTATTTGGCTTGTTAAAGTGTGTCAATCATATTACACACATCAGCTCATTTGAGCCTTACTACTATTTGACACTTGAGGAAACAGACCAACAAGGGGTGAGTGACTTGCCCAAGGTCCCAAAGCTAAATGACAGGGATTTAGTAAGAACCCCGATATTCCTGGCTTTAAATGCAGCACTCTATCCACTAGGACATAGAAAAAGTTTCTAAATCACATCAAATGCATATATCTGTCCCCATATCAATTGAGTAATGAAAATGAGAAATTCAATTTTAAAACATGGATGTTTTGCCTTTGATTCCAAAGCTATAGATGCTTAGAAATATTCAGGTTTCCAACTGGGTGTATACATGTTGTGTCCCCCAATAGAAAGGAAGCTCTTTGAAGACTTCCTTCCATCCTTGCATCCCCAACGCCTTACACAATGCCAGGTAATTTATAATGATTAGTAATAAGAAACACTTAATAAATACTTATGGCTTGTTTGCTTTTCACTTTTCCTCTGGGTCCCTGCAGCCCAAAATGAAAAGCTTGTTCCACTTTTCTGACTTCAGATCACTTTCTGTACAATCACCAGAGAGAATGAATCTTAAAGAAACAGGACAGCCAGGGGCTTCACCATAGCTCTGAAAGCAGAGACTTGTCAGAACAAGCCTGGGCTGAAAGCAAAATCTTCTCAATAACAACAGGACCTGGGTATGGACAGCCCAGGTCACACCTGTGACCAACAAGAGCAAAAAAAGTGTTAATTGCACACATGGGGACCTCAAAGGAGGCTGAAACAGTGAAGTTGATAAGTATGGCAATAATATTGTCGCCAAGGCTCTTGTAATGGTCTCAGGGAGCTGTCTAAGGTAGATTGGAGCAAGGAGGCAGAGTTGCTTCCACTTTTCTGATTGAATTGAATCTAAATCAGAGGAAATAGAAGAAATTCAATCCATTCCAATTCAATCCATCATGCTCCTGTCAAACACACACTTTTTGTTGGGAACTGCACTAGGTACTGGGGATAAAAAGACAAAACAAAATTTTAAAAATGTCCCTGCTGTCAAGGAGCTTACATTCTCTTGGTGGGTACAATATGTAAACAGCTAAGTTAAAACAGATAAGAAACACTGGCCTTGCCATTTATTTTGACTCTCCTCTCCCATGCTCTCCCATAGGTGTCTCCTCCAATTAGAATGCAAACTTGAAGGCATGAGCTGTTTTGCCTTTGTATTAGAACCGAGAACCATATTTGGCAATAGTAAGCATCAATGTAAATTCCTTCCTCCCTTCCTTCATAAGTGTACAGATGACGACTTGAAGAAGGAGCTCCATTTCTAAGTAACACAGTTCATTGGTCCAAGTTCCCAGAAAGTCAATTAGTCAAATTGCAAGAACACTACCAGACTTGGCATAAGTAGATGTGGTTGGAATCCTGGTTCTTCTCCTTCTTGGATGTATAACGACGGGTGAGTCATTTAACATTTCTGCTTTCATTTCACCATTGGTCCACTTGGATGAGTAATACTGGCATGGTCTACCCCAGACAGTTATTGTGTAGAAGTAGCTTTTGAAAAATTGAATAGACCTTATAGACATGAGTGATATTCATTCAATTTCCTCCCCTTGCCTAAACTCTTCCAGCGCCTTGAATTTGCTTTGTCCTTGTCTTCACCTCATATCAGTTGCATCACCAAAAGGTGATGAAACAAGTACTCTTTCCTCCACACTGAATCTGGCTGCTTTGGATGGTTTTGCTTTGGTCTTACACTCCAACCCAAGTCATTCATACTCCCTTTGGGTGACACACAAATATATACATGCACACACACACACATGGCCACTTCCATGCCAGGAGAAGACATTATAGAAAACATTGGAGGCATATTTAATAGGATCAATATTGCTGATAATTATAATAATTCTATGAATATCTGCATTGGTTTAGTGGCTCTTTATGGCCAATCCATGTTGGCGATCTGCTGTAAAGTCCAAACCGAAGTAGAAGTCCTTATAAAGAGTGAGGTTCTCCAGATTGTCCCACTTGTTGAAGACTTCTTGTCTACTGCTTTCAGTATCACATTACCATATAACCTCCTCAATGAGATTCAAGGCTACTTATGAGATTCACCTAGTAATCCACACAGAAAAGACTAAATGGATGAAGAGTGACTAATGTTCAGCTCATTACATGCTATTAGATGAGTAGCCTATTATTTTAGTCTCTAAGGGCATGGATATTTATGTGTTTATATATCTAACTCTAATTCTGTTTTTATTTTACAGATGTTGCAGATTTAAAATTACCTGGGCCCAGAGTTATCATTATTATCATTAATAATAATAGTTAAATTTATTTAATTTTCAAAATTTAGTGAACTCTGTTGAGTATATGTATACATATGTACATATGTACAAACATATGTGTGTATACCTATACATGAGTGTATATGTATATAATCTATATTTAAGTATATAAAATCTCCTCCAATACTCACAACAACCCTGTGAGGTATGCTATTATGCTATTATGATCCCTGAAGCTGAGAGGTTAAGTGACTTTCCTGGGGTCACCAAACTAGTATTCATATGAAGAAGAATTCAGACTGAGGTCTCCTTCATGCCAAGTCTGACACCCGATTCACCATGTTACCTAGTTACCTAGGAGCAGAAGATAAGACTCTCATATTTGGAAAAATGCGCAAAACTCTCAATGAACTTCCTTGGAGCAAAAGTTAATCTTTTAAACAATAATAATTTCCCAATGACAGTCAGTTTAGTATAGGAGATGGAGAGCCAGGCTTAATGCCCCAAAAACTGAGGCTCAAAACCAGAATCTGACATATACCACCTGTGTGACCATCAGCAAGTCACCCATCTCATGTTCCCAAAGCAAATATTTAAGACTGTAAGTGATAGAAGAGGTACACTTAGTACCTCTACTCAGACTGCTGGAGTTTGAGTCAGAAAGACCTGAGTTCAAATCCTGCCTCAGAAACTTACTAGATGTCTGACCAAGAGCAATAGTTATCTTTTCTCACCTAAAATTTCCTCATTTTTAAAATGAGGAACTTTAAATTGGTCCAGCCTTTCTGAAAAGCAATTTGGGCACATGCCTCCAAAATTATTGAAGGAGCAATCCTTTGACCAAGCAATCAAAGAGTACAAAGACCCATGGGTACAAATACATTTAAAAGAGCAATTTTTATAATGACAAAGAACTGCAAACTAAGTGGGTGTCTATAAGTCAGAGAATGGCTGAACAAATTCTGGTGTATGAATGTAAAGGAATATTATTGTGCTGTAAGGAATGATGAAGAGGATTATTGCAGAGAAACATGGGAAGACTTTCATAAACTGACCCAGAGTGAAATGATTTGAATTGAGAAGAATTTGAACAATGACAACCACATTGTAAAGACAGATGGAGATATTGGACTCAATGTCCTCTGCCGTCCCTTCCAACACTAAATCCTTGAGCCTCTCCATCAGTGGAGGGAGTTTCTAAACTGAGGGTTTTCCAGTAAAATCTCAGGCTTGTAATTCTCCCCTTTGCACTTCCCCCAATCTCTCTGTAATAATGTGGCTGTAAGTCATGGAACACCATGATCACAGAAAAATCTACATTGTGAGAAACCCAAATTTCAATGAATGTTGAATGGGTACAAGTCACCTGTAGTATATTGCCCCAAATGAGGTACATGTAAGAAAGAGAAGGGACGTGGCCTTGGGTTCTCAGAGGCTACACTAGCAGAACTGAAGCTCTGATAGCCTACTTAATTGACAAGTGTCCCAGCATAGCCTGGTGATGTGTGTCTGCCTGTCACCTGAGGCCCAGGACAACTATGCCAATAACCACTCATCACCAGAATTTCTGTTGGTCAAAAAAGTTTTTTGTTTGTTTTTTGGCTTAAGAAACTCAGCAAACCAGCTTCTGGGATGAAGAGAGTTTGGTATGTGTGTTTCTGGGACCCAAAGGAGACACTGATTTGAATATGAAAGAAGGCAGAATCTAAAGAATCATGGTCTGTATGAGCCAGAAGGTGCCTTGGAGGTAATTTACAACAATGCTCTATTTTTACAGGTGAAGAAGCGGAGAACCAGAGAGCAGAAAGGGTTTACAAAGGGTCACTTGGCATTTCAACAGCCAAACTGGGGCTCTGGTCCTTTGATCTGTCACGTACCTTTTTCTTTACAGTGAGGGTCTGATTCAAATGGCTTGTACACATGTATTGACTCTGGCACTTAATTTTATTATGATCATTTCAAAAGAGCAAAGACCTTTGTAGTAATGACACTGTTGTTCCTTGAAGCTGACACTCCACGTCCCATCTCCTGGTATTTTCATTGACTGTTCCCCTTTGCCAGGATCTCTCTTGATCCTTATCTCTGCTTCCCGGTTTCTTGTCTACTGTTGAGTCCCAGCTACAGTCCTGACTCCTCAGTCCCCCTTAATCTTAATGTTCTACCCCTGTGTTTCCCTCAATTTTGATTTCCCCTATCTTCTTTGAACATAATTCTTCACATATCATCTCTTTCACTAGACTGTGAGCTCCTTGAAGGGCAGGAACTGGTTTGTTTACTTGTCTGTTTTCTTTACCAATGTTTCTCCAGCATTAACCACACAGTAGGCACTTAACAAATGCTTGCAGACTGACTATGACCTTTGGAAGTCTTCTCATGTACAAAATGAGGAGTTTGGACCACTAAGGTCCTGTCTAACTCTGGATCTATGTTCCTAGGATGCTTAGAACCTTTCATGGACCTGACACTGAGTTAGACTCAGAGGGGACAGAGAACAAAAAAAAATCTGCCCCTAAAGAATTTATATTCTACTGTGATGGGAAATGACATATACATCAACAAATAAAACAAAACACGTATGAAATGAGCAGAAAAGTATTTCAGGGTGCAGGGGGGCACTCAAGACTCGGAATGAGGAAGATCCTCTTCCAGAATGGGGATCTTGACTCACTGGCATCTACTGGGAGCTAGAGATTCAGGAGTTCATGAAGTTGGGATTTGTGAATGATCCTCAGCAGGGGTGAGGCACTGAGGACTCTCCTAGGAGCCTCCTGTCTTGAGGAATCACCTGGATGCTCCTGAATGGTGGCTGCTCTGCCCACTTCCTGCCCCTTGTGCCCCCTCAGCACCACCTGGGAGTGGACTGCTGTTCCTTTCCTGAAATCTTTATGGGCTAGGGTGGGGAGGGGAAAGAGAAGATCCCTGAGTGATGAAGCAGGAGCCCTGACATGGCCCAAGCTCAGTGGTCCAACCTTGGCACATTGCTGCCCTTCTGTTGCTGTCATTTTCTTTTTCTTTAAAGTGAGAGGGCAGTTTGGTGGTGCAGTGAATAGACCACTGGCCCTGGAGTCAGTCAGTCAAATCTGGCCTCAGACACTTAACACTTACTAGCTGTGTGACCTTGGGCAAGTCACTTAACCCCAATTGCCCTGCCTTCCCCCCTCCAAAGAACAAAAAACCCCCAAACAAACAACAAATGAGAGTGCTGCACTCTGATCTCACAAGTCCTATTGAGCCTCATGTATGGTCTGTGTACCAATGCACTGATGAAGAGATGGGGAAGAGACCAAGCATTTATTAGGCACCTACTCTGTCTCTGTTCCAGGAACTGTACTAAGGGCTCAATAAATATTATCTCATTTCATTCTCACAACAACCCTAGGAGGGAGGTGCTTTTATTTTCCTCACTTCACAGCTGAGGAAACTGAGGCAGCTGGGTTAGTCTGAGGCAGGATTTGAACTAGGTCTTCTTGACTCCAGATGCAGCGCTCAATCCACTGTACCCCCTGGCTACCCTGATAGACACACATCAACTAACATACAAGTTAGCACCTGGGCCAGGGAGTCGTGAAGACCCAAGTTTAAGTCCTGACTCTGCCTTTACTGGGAAAATCATAGGCTTATTAGAGTATTGATGTGAGCTGAAAGGGAATTTAGAAAGACCTTATCTAGTCTAAGTCCCTGATCTTATAGATGAGGAAACTGTAGCTCAGAAAGCACATAGGATCATAGGAACATAGAATGGAGTTAGAGAGACCTTAGGAGTCATTTTCCTAATGAGGAAGATGAAGCCCAGAGAGGACACAGGACCATCGGAGTAGAGATTACGAGATTGAGGCCATGGAGTTCAGCCCTCTCATTTTGCAATTGGAGAAACTGAGGCTTATAATGTCAAAGTGACTGTCCAAGTTCACAGGATTATGAATTAAGAGCTGGAAGGGGCCTGACAGACTATCTAGCTTGACATCTTCATTTCACAGTTGAAGAACTGAAGTCCTCCAAATAATGGGATCTTAAGAGTTGGAAGGGACTTTTGGGGACCATCTAGACTGGCCCTCTCATTTTGCATTTGTGGAAACTGAACCCAGGTAGTCATAGGACGTCAGGATTAGATTCACAGTTATATGGGATTTTTGCAGCCATCTCCTGGGACATTCTCATTTCTGAGATAAAGAATCTGTCATTTTCAGGACTCTCTGTGATCCCACTTGGGACTTTCTTGGCAAAGTGGTTTGCTGTTTCCTTCTCCATCTTATTTTATAGATGAAGAAATTGAGGCAAAGTTAAATGACTTGCCAAGGATCACACAACTAGTGTCTGAGGTTCCATTTGAGCTCAGGTCTTCCTAAGTGTTTTATCCACTGGGCCACCTGGCTGCCCAGAAACCAAGATACACATTAAATGAATTGCTCAAGTATCCAAGTATTAAGTAATAGGGGCAGATATGAACCTTAATCTTCCAACTCCAAAGCCAGTGGCACTCACACTGTAAGGGATGGTTTCTTCCATTTACTTATTGGTCAAATAGAGATAACGATGCCTATAGTACTTACCTTCTCATAAAACACTACAGAAAACTTAGAGAACTGTAGAAAAATCTTACCTGTTGTTCTAAATTGAAGACCTACAGAATGTATTGGTTTTAAAGGTATTTGGGACCATAGCCCATTCCCTTTGGGAGCCCTTCTAAGAGCAGAGAAATTGAAATAGAACTATGGTTGAAATGGTAGAGATGATATGATTTGGTGAGTGGGAGTAGGTGCATGTTCTCATCAGGCCTCACAACAATTCTAGAAAAGGAAGGGATGGGAAAGAGACATCATTCCTCTAATTTCCCAGAGGACAAGTTAAATATTCCTATAGGACAAAGAATTTTCCTGAAGTCAGGAGTAGGGCTGCAAATAAATCTCAAATCTCCTCACTTTCCTGCCTCCTCAAGCCTTTCTCTGCACCCCCATCTCTCACCCCACCAACTCTATTATATGATTACAGAAGAGGATGCCTTGCACCACACTCCCCAGTGACCTCCAAGCTCATTATTTCTGCTTTTCACACATCTTGAATTGGATGTCCAGTAGACATTAAATTCAACATTTCTAAAACTGAGCCCATTATCTTTCCCCCCAAACCCTCTCCCCCTTCCCCCTTCCCTGTTACTACAGAGAACAACATCATCCCCCCAGTCCCTTATAAACATTGCCATTCTTGACTTCTCACTATCTCTCACCCCTATTATTCAATCAGTTGTCAAGGTCTATGGATTTTATCTTTGAAACATTTTTCAAGTATGCCCCCTTCTTTCCTCTGACATTGATACCATCCTGACACAGGATCTCATCACCTCACACTTACATTATTGCAAAAGCTTCTGGGGGCATGGTCTTCCTGCCTCAAGTCTCTCTCCACTCCAATCCAATTGCTGCTCAACCACCAAAATGATTTTCCTAAAGCTCAGCCCTGACCATGTCACCCCACTTTCCCCACTAAATAAATGCCAGTAACTTCCTCTCACCTCCAGGATCAAATACAGAATCCTCTTCTTGACATCCAAAGTCCTTCATAGCCTAGCCCCCTCCTATCTTTCCAGTCTTCTTACACCTTATTCCCCAACACACACTTTTTGATCCAGCGACACTGGCCTCCTTTCTGTTCCTTGAACAAGACCCTCCATCTCTTGGCTCTGGGCATTTTCTCTTGCTGTCCCTCTTGTTTGGGATCCTCTCCCTCCTCTTGTCTATCTCCTAGCTCCCATGGTTTCTTTTAAGCACCAAGCAAGATCCCGCCCTCTAAAGGAAGCCCTTCCATGCCCCTCTTCATTCCAGTGTCTTTCTTTTCTGAATTATTTTCTCTCCATTTTGTATATAAGTTGTTTGTATGTCTTCATTTGCTTGCTGTATCCTCCATTACACTGTGAGCTCCTTCAGGGAGGGACTGTCTTTTGCCTTTTTTTGTACCCTGGTCAGCATAGTGCCTAGCACTTAGTAGGCTCTTGATAATTGTTTGTTAACTGATTGCCTTAGGAAGAGCCTTTCCATTTGGAAGTCTGGGGAGAATCTTAGGGCTGCCACATGAAGCTATTCAAATGAAGACTTGGATAGGACTACTGAGTTTTCAATATCGCTCTTGTCAACGACAATCATCCAACAGCATTTTGATAGATTAAACACTAGGGTATTAAGAATACATATCTTGTATTTGCTTTCAAAGGCATGCTGTTGGACATATAGCAAAACGAGAGTTGAATGGCTCTGGAACGGATGTCTGGCTGGTTCTAGATCCTCAGTCAACACAGTAGCAAAACCTTAAGTCTTGAAGAAGATGGGGGAAGCTAATTTATAGGATGTTTCTTTCCTGAGATGTGAATTCAGAGGCATGTCTGGGTTCATGATGAACTGGAGCCTGTACCTTCACCATGATCCAAAGCAGCTGGGCTGAAAGCTGAACACAGCTGCAAAGACACACTAGGTCATTCGTGTGGAAATGAAAAAAAAATGCCACTAAATTATGACTCTGGCCATGGATTGTACCAGCTCTCCCTTCCAGGGGTGTTTCTTTTTTTATCTTGGCCATTTTGGGCCCTGTGGAACTTGGCAGGAGAAAAGTCTTAAACCAGATTGAAATTATTACCTTCACCGCTAAATGGCTTTTTTTTTTAAGGAGGAAGGGAAGGGGATTGATTCATTCAAACCATATTTTCAGAAACTAAGTTCGATTGGGAGCTGAAAAATTGCTTAAAAGTCAAGTTTTGCATTTGATACTTAAAAAAAAAATCCGCTGAGCATCTAGTCTGTCCTTGACTTTGAGTCTACACCATCTTTCCATCTTAGTAATGTTGAGATTTCATGTGGCCAAAATAGAACCACTGGCACAGAAGACAGAAAAAAAGCCCTCCTTATGCGGGCAAAGGCTCCTTCAGAGCCACTCTGTTGCCAGCAATGGACCTAGTACTGCTGAGCTGTAGGCTAAGTGAATTTTGAACCGTAGAATGGCATAAAATGACAGAATTTGGGGAGTTTCAAGAAACAGGGGTAGAGGTTGCATTATTATAAATTTCTCCTGAGTGAATATAAGATAAAACTCCCTTTCTCATCAAAACTTATGATTATAGATTTAGAGTAGAGAGTTTTGCTGTGCTGGAGGCAGCTCAAATTGACTCAGGAGAGCCTAGTGTTAAATTTTCAGCTTCGTACTTTATACCTCAGAAATCAGCAAATACTACAATTGTGGGCTTGATTGATTACTTAGTTGGTCATCTAGACTTAAGGAAGTAATGGAAAAATGTTAATACTGCAAAATAAACATGAAAGTATATCGCTTGTATATTTCCCCTCTAGTGAGCTGGTTGTTAAACATTTACCAGCATACTCCCGGCTGGGCAGGACCTTAGAGGTCATCTGGTCTGACTCCTTATTTTACAGATGAGAAAACTAATAAAGTATTTTTTCTTCTTCCTCCCCCTCTTTTCCTGGTACCATCTCTTCCAGTCTGATTTCTCATGATTCCTTCCTTCTTTCATTGTACATTGCAACCAAGCACACTTTTTCTTCCTCATCCGCTATCTCTTGCTTCTATGCCTTCAGATAGGTTCTGTCTGAAGGCCTTGAACATCACCTCTTCTTTGCCTTTTGGAAACTCCCCTACTCTTCAAGTCCCATGTCAAGAGCCACCTTCCACAAGAGGCATTTCCCAAAGCCATGCTCATTGGTGCTCTGCCCCGCACATATACCTTGTATCAACCTTGAACACATTTCACATTATTTAGATCAACGTTGTTTACTGTCAGGAGACTGTCAATCCCTTGAGGGTAGGAAGGATATTTTCATTTTGTCTTCATATCCTCAGCATCTAGTCTGACTGTGTTGCTGTTCAGTCATGTCTGACTTTTCATGGTCACATTTGGGGATTTCTTGACAAAGATACTGCAGTAGTTTATCATTTCCATCTCCAGCTCATTTTACAGATGAAGAAACTGAGGCAAACAGGGTTAAGTGACTTGTCCAGGCTCACACAGATAGTGTCCGACATCAGATTTGAACATAGGTCTTCCCAGCTCTAGATCCATGCTATATCCTTTGTACTACCTGTTACCAATGTCATAGGTGCTTAATAAATGTGTGTTGATTTGAATTCAACTGAATTCCCAGCAATTAAAATAGATTGTTTCCATGCCTATCTCCTCTGTATCTAACCCTGCTCTTCAGCCTCTACCTCTCTCTCACTCTCCACACCCAAAAGGTTGATATGTCCTGTATGCCTTTGGAACATTTCTCAGATACACCTGTGCCATCTTCTCTCCTCTGACACCTTCACTACCCCGGTGCAGGCCTTCATCATCTCACACGTGGGCTATTGATAATTCAATCTATCCTTCACTCAGCTGTCAAATCCTGCCTTAGACTGCTGTATGACCTTAGGTCAGTCACTTAATTGAGGTTTGCTTCAGTTTTGAGCTCTATAAAACAGAGTAAACAATAACATCTCTCTCTTAGGGTTGTTTTGAAGATCAAATGAATTAACAGAATAGAAATTTTCAAACCCTAATACTGTTATATAAAGCCCAGTTATTATTACTCTCCCAAACAAGAAGCTGCTGTAGCTCCCCATTACCTTTAAGATAAAATACTTGCTCCTTTGTTTGCCTTTCATAATCTGGCTCCAGACAGTCTTTCTAGGTTGAGTAAACATTTCTTCCCCTCACATGCTCTCTGGTGTCCCAGACTCACTTTTTGGTCTATCAGATAAAAAATCCCCTCCCAATATCTCTTCTCTCTTGTGAAATCCCTTATCTCCTGCAAAACTCAATTCCAATGCTACCTCTTTCAAAAGGCCCTTTCTGATCCCCTCCCACTGTTAAGACCTTTAGCTTCAAATTACTGTCTACTTTTATATAGCCTACATTTATTTTTCTATGAATATGTTGTATCCTAGTAGAATGTAAGTTCCTTGAGGTTAAAGACTGTCTTACTTTAATATTTGTATCTCAAAGGCCTATATCAAAAGTTCCTGGAACCTAGCACAGTAGATGCTGTAAACTATGTTGATTGATTGATTGATGAACAGTTCTTGCTTATCTTCAATTCAATTTAACAAAAATATGTTGTCTTAACATTTATAAGCATTGTTAAGTGTTAAAGAAATACACAAAACAATCCTTGCCCCATTGAAGCTGCCGTTCTCTGAGAGGGAAATATTCATTATATATTATTGCTTTTTATTTTATTTTAATTATGTAATACATTATATTTATTATATATTATTTGACCCTATTACTCACTTGAGTTGCTGTCCAGTTTACTCTCTTCTTTTCATTCTAGAACTTTGAGATATGTATTCATTGCTTTCACCTCTCCTCAATCCCTCCTTTCTTGAAGTCCGATAATTTGATCTCCTTTCTCATCATTTAAATAAAACTGTCCTTTTCTTTTGAAAAATAGATTTCCATTGGTTTAAGTTTGCTTCTGCATTGCCTAGATTTGCTGCTGTATCTCTCTCATCCACCCTTCGAAAACATTATTAAAAAAAAAGGAATAAGGGGAAAAAATCCAGTGACACTGATATTACATGACAGGTTCCACTCCTATGGACCTCTCATTTTCTGTGAAGGAGTCAGGGGAAGTGCCTCCTTAGTCCTTTCCTTTGACCTCAAACTTGCTCTTCCTAATTTTATCACACTCAGCTTCAAACTCTTTGTATCTGCTGTTATTTCCATTCCATTGTTGCAGTCACTGAGTACTTTACTTTGTATCAGTTCATATAAATATTTCTAGGCTTCTCTGTATTCATTATGTTTGCTGCTTCTTACAGCATAGTAATATTAGATTTAATTTACACAGCCATTCTCCAATCAATGAGCACCTGTGTCGTTTCCAGTTGTTTTCTATCACAAAAAGTGCTTCTATAACTAGTTTGGTAGCTGGGTGGTGCAATGAACAGAGCTCTACGCTTGGAGTCAGGAAGACCTGAGTTCAAATCTAGAATCAGACACACTTAATTAATAACACACTTGTTAGCTGTGTGACTCTGGGCAATTCACTTAATCTTGTTTGCCTCGATTTCCTGATCTATAAAATGAGTCAAACTATTCCAATATCTTTGCCAAGAAAACCCTAAATGGAATCACATGGAAGTGAACATAACTGAAAAACACAAATTGTATTTTTGTATGTACTTTTTTGGGGGGTGGGGGCAACTTGGTGGTGCAGTGGATAGAATGCCATGCCTGGAGTTAGGAAGACTCATCTTTCTGAGTTCAAATCTGACCTCAGACACATAGTAGCTGTGTGACCTTGGGCAAGTCACTTAACCTTGTTTGCCTCAGTTTTGTCATCTATAAAATGAGCTGGAGAAGAAAATAGCAAACCACTCCAGTATCTCTGCCAAGAAAACCCCAAATGGTGTCCTGGAGAGTGAGAGACAACTCAAACAACCCAACAACAACAACACAATTTTAGTAGCTGAATCTATGCAAGTATTTCTCATGCTGTGGTAGAGAGACTTCCAAATATTTGTGAATTTTGTAGTTGTCTTAATGGGGTTTCCCTTTCTATTGTTACCTCTTGGCTTGTTATTATATAGAAATAATATTGGTTTTGTAGGTTAATTTTCTATCCTTCAACTTCGCTGAAGGTATTAATTGTATCAATTGTTTCTTTGGTGATTCTAGAGCATGTTCTAATTAAGCCATCATGTCATCATCAAATAAAGGTAGTTCCCTCTCCTCTCTGCCTGTATTTATGTTTTTAATTTCTTTCTTGTCTTGTTGCAATTGCTAACATTTCTGGAACTATATTAAAACAATAACAGCAAAAGGAACATTTGTGTCCAAGCAATTTCTACCTTGTCCAAGAGCCCTTTTCTGCTCTCCTTCCCTCCCTCCATCCAGTGCCTTCTACTTGAAATCATACTTCATTTATACAACCCACAGCTTGTGCAAACAGAGTTATTGGCATGTATATGGATGATTAGAATGTCACTTGCTTAAAGGCACGGACCATCTTTTTGCCTGTCTTTGCATTGCCGGAACTTATCACAGTGCCTGGTATATGGGAAGCACTTAATAAACCCTGTTGTTTGAGAGGTTAAGTGACTTGTGAAGGGCAATACGGCCAGTATGTGTTGAAAGGAAGACTGGAATCCAGGTTTTTCTGGCCTCCAGGGCAGTTCTCCAGCCACTATGCTACACTATTTCTACAATCAGTAATAAAAGCAGGAAGAGCATTGAATGCAAAGTCAGAGAACCTGCCTTGGAATGTCAACACTTATTCCATGTGTGACTTAGGGTAAATAATTTCAAGTCATTTCAACTTTGTGGGTCTCAATTACCCCCTCTTTAAAATGAAATTGGATTAGATACCTCTAGGGCCCATTCTAGCTCCAGAGTTATGATGCTATGAAGTCAGTCAGGTTTTCTTGCCCTCAGTTTCCTCATTTGTAAATTCCCTCTCTCTGTGTTTCTTTCCCTCCCTCCATCTTCTTTCTCTCTTGCTTTCTCACCCTCTCTCCCTCCTCTCTTCTTTTTTCTCTCTCCTCTTCCTCTCCTCTCTCTCCTCTCCTTTTCTCTTCTTTCCCTCTCTTGCTTTCTCTGTCTCTGTCTCTCTCCCTTCCTTCCTTCCTTCCTTCCTTCCTTCCTTCCTTCCTTCCTTCCTTCCTTCCTTCCTTCTTTCCTTCCTTCCTTCCTTCCTTCCTTCCCCCTCCCTCCTCTCTTTCTCTCCCCTTCTCTCCTCTCTGTCTCTTTCTCATTTCTTTATATATTGGTGAAAGTCATCAAAGAATTGTATGAAATGAAAAGGAGGTGGAATGTCACTAAAGTGAAAGGAAGACAATCACAGGTAGAGCGTGGAGGACTCCCCTTGGTCCCTGGTGAGGCGGCATGGTTGCTGCACTTGGGATTTCATCAGCCTAAGGCAGAGGCATCAAAATCGGGGCCATAACATTCCTGAGTGGGGCCAGAACTACCTTAAGTGGTAACAAGGGGATGTTTAATAAGTCAAAATACAGCCAATTGGGATCCATTTGCATTTGAGTTTGACACAACTGGATGGAACTCCCAGATGAAGAAACTCTATCTATGGAATCACAAAGCATGCTCTGACTCTGAGATTTAAACTCTTTAAGAGCTGCCTGGAGCATCAAAGAACTAAATGACTTGTCCAGAGCCACTTGACCTATATGTGCAGTCAGAATTTGAACACAGGTTCTTCATGGTTCTAGGACAGTTTCCTATCCATTATACAAGAGACTGAGGAAGCCCTCCACTAAGTTTGGTGGACTGACTCCCTCTGGTGCACTTATGGGAATATACAGACAGGAGGGGTAGGGTAGGCAGGTGTGCCTTGCAAGCTGAGTCAGCGCAGGGAGTAATAAGCCACTGCTTAGTGTGAATGGATCTTCTGAGGAATTACCAGTAGGACCTTCTGCCAACTGGCCAGTCAAGCCATGTCAACAGGCATTAAATCTTAAGCAGGTACCAGGCACAGAGCTAAGGACTAAGAATAAAAAAAAAGATGACAAGAGTTACTACTTTCAAGAAGCTTACAGTCTACTCCGGGAGACAAAGATTGAAATAACTAGGGATGTGAAATATATACATTCCTGTGTGCATGTGTACATGTGCATGTGTGCACATGAAAATGTGTGTATGCACGTGCATGTGCACACATGCATGCACATTCATGTAGGCATGCATGAGTGCATGTATATGTGCATGCAGATGAGTGTGTGTTGTATGTGTGTGCATGTTATAACATTGACCTGGATTGGCAGACAGTGGTCAGGATTTGAATAGAATAAATGTGATTTACATGGCTTAGTGGTTAAAGCTCTATAATTGGAGTTAGGAAGACCTCTGTTTCAACCTCAAATTATGATTATTATTTATATCCGGAAGGGACTTAGGAGTCATCCAATCCAATATTGAGGAGTCATTTTACAGGGGAAGACATTAAGCATGTAAATAACATTTAAGATGTGCCAGGTACTGTCTAAAGTACTTTTTTTTTTCTTTTACAAATATTATCTCATGCATTCTCACAACAACCCTTTGAGGTAGGTGCTCTTATCCCTATTTTCCAGTTGAGGAAACTGAGGCAAGCAGAGGTTAAGTGACTTGTCCAGGGTCTCACACTTAGCAAGCCTATGAGGCTGAATTTGACCTCAGGTCTTCCTAGCTCTAGGCCCAGTACTCTGGCCATTGTACCACCAGCTGCCTATATGAGGAACTGAAGTCAGGGAAGAAAGATGGATGGATTTAACTTGAGAGCACTAGATCTAAATTCCACCTCTGTCATCTGGCCTTGGGAAATTGCACCTCAGCTCCCTTCTCTGCAAAATGAGTGGATTGGACTGGATGATCTGTCTCTTAGGTCCCTTCCAGCTCTAGATCTGTGATCCTACAAATGTCAGTCATTATTAAAGAAATGGGAGGTTGAGTTTTCCTGGAGGCCAGCCAGAATGTTTCAGTACTTTGCCTGAGGGCCTATCCAGAGCTCTAGGAACTTTACACAGGGAGGATGGGGGAGGGTAATTCAAAGGCATTCGAAGCCAGCATCAGGGAAGCCACTCAGGTCAGAATAGGACAGTCAGTTCCCTGTATTCAAGTGGGGTTTCTACTCCCTTCACCCATATGAAGCAATGCCAGGGGCTGCAGGCATAGGACCACCAGTTTCCTCCAATTTTTGCTGCCAGCAGACAAATAAATTTAGTTCTGGGATAGCAGAGATATTCTCTTCCTTCTTTTTCTTCATCTCAACATGAGGAATGAGAAACAAGAGGGAAGAGAGAGATTCAGACCTTGTGGGACACCTTCAGACTCTCTTGTTAGTGGTTTGTGTCCAGGGGAGTATTTCTGCTTGTTTGGATTATTCTTTCTAGAAAGTTCCTCATGGGAAGGCCCTGAGACTCAAGCTTTGAATGTCCTGGGAGACTAGACCTCTCTGAAACTGTGGCCCAGAAACATCCAAGTGGAGCCAGCAGCTTTCGAATCAGTTAATCCCTTTGCTTTTCAGCCTATGGCCTGAGGAATGTAGTGCCAGGTGCTACTGAAGGGCAAAGAAAGCCCATGAAAAACAACGGGATTGCAGTTTGGTGGAGGGGGAAAGGTCTTAAAGATGATTCTCCTTATAAGGGTTCAAAGCTGCTTGGTCCCCATCTGAATCAGCAGGTTTCTGAACAAAACCAAATGTCCTGGCAATCAGCTCAAAGCAGGCAAACATGAAAAAAACATCCGTGTGTGAAATTCTTTCTCCTGCCCTTTTTGGGCATGGGCTGAGGCTCCATCAGCATTCCAGGAGGCTGACAACCAATGGGACCTTCTGAGAACCCTCTTGGCTTTGCCTGGGATCATCCAGACCAAAGCTTTTTCTGTCACCCTTTTGATAAAATCAGAATCATGAAATATCAGAGCAGTGTGCTGCTGCCTGAGAGGTCAGCCAGCCAGAGAATCCCAGAATTTTAGATTCTTGGAAGGGTATTCAAGGGGTCATTAAGTCCACCCTGTACCTGATCACAAATGGCATCAGCAAGATTTCCAAATAAAGGGGTCAGGCCATGAGCCCATCTGAAGGCCCCCAGTGTAACAAAATCCAAGACCTTCCGGGCAGCCCACCCAATTGTGGAACAGCTCTAGGAATTTTTCCTAAAATCTAGCCTCAGTTGGGTTCTTTTCACCTTCAAAGCTCCTGGCCTTTCCTCTGGGATCAAGCAAAACATAACTAACCTTTCTTCCATGTGATATCCTTTCAAATACTTCAAGGGAGTTCTTATTAGATTGTAATGTCATGGTCACTAGGCTGCAAGCTCCTTGAGACCAGAGCCTGTCTTTCACATCTTTTTGTATTAAACAGTGCTTAGCACAGTGCCCACCACATAGTAGATACTTAAATGTTTTTGAATGAACGAATTATAAACCATGTGTGGCGTTAGCGCACTAGAGACGCAAGTAGAAAGAATAAAATGTTTTCCACTCATTGGATGATTGAACAAATGGATGGATGGATGGATGGATTGATGGATGGATGGATGGATGGATGATTGAGTGAGTGAGTGAATGAAAAAATGAAGGAAGGAAATGTTGCTTTTGGAACTGTGGTTACAGTCAATGCCAAATCAAGAGCAGAAAACCACTTTCCTGACAGTCTCTCCAACTGAAAAGTATCCGACTTGGAAGGGATCTCAGCATCTAGTAAAACTCATGCCTGATGGTCATCCACCCATTCCTTGAAGGGGAATATCTCTTCCTCTCCTCAGCTTCTGCATCTCATCTCACTCCTTGGCACCTTTAATTATTAGGACTCCCCCCAACATCAAGCCTGAATTTGCTTCTCTCTGACAGTGCCCATTTTTGCTTCATGGCTCTGCCTTTTGGGGTCACACAGAATGAGACTGATCTCTCTACCACGTGACAGTCCTTTACATTCTTGAAATGAAGAGTCTGGGGTTTATCTTTCGGAATATGCTCGGGGTTAGTATTTTTCATTCTCTGGAGATGGATGTAGGGTTTTGTTTTTTGTTTTTTTAGAAAACAGATCCAAGCTGTTGAGGTCAAGACCGACATGGAGTGATTGGTCAAGCTAGAACACACTGTTTGGAATCAAAATAGAAACAAAGCATGGAATAAAATTGTCCAGGATGGGCATTTCCCATTGTGGTTTATACCTTGGTTCTGATGTCACCTCCAGCGAAAGTGAGCTCCAGATATTTTATGGGCAAAGGTGATATTTCTGGGAGGGGGGTTGGAGGAGGTGAAACTGAAGTACAGAAAAGGGTAAAAGATTAATCTCCTTCAAGGTAATTATATTGGAAATCATCATGGTTGCTGCTTCAGACATTAGCTGGGTGATCCTGGAGTCATCTAATCCCTCTGTGCCTCAATTCCCTAATCTGTTAAATGAGGGTGGGGTTGAACTCATCCTCTAAGACCTTTTCCAGCTCTAAATCTCTGATCCTATGAGTTGTCCATGGTGACCCAGTGAGAACTGAAGTGAGAATTGAAACTTTCTTCCTGGACTCCAAGGAGCCCTTCCTTCATGCTGACTTTGAAGGGGGCATCATTCAATAGAACATAAAAGTTCTGTTAGATTTTCTACCAAGTGGGACACTATTGTCAGCTCGGGTCAGATTGCCTTGATCAGAATTACTACAGTAGCACCTTTCTTTATTCTCCCAAGTCTCTGAGTTCCATTCCTTCCTCCTCCAATCTATGCCTATCTTAGCCCCCCCCCCACCTCACCCCTAAATGTTGCTGTTTCTGTCCAGCATACTATCCTCTCTCCATTCAGTCAGTTCCAGTCTTCAGCCTCAATATCCTTCACTCCCTAGTCCAATCATCTGATAAATCTCTTAAGTTCTACTTCAATATCATGTCTAACTTCCATCTCCTTGCCCCTCACATGGCCACCATTCTAGTAGCAGTCTGCATGTCTTTCTTGCCTGCACTTTCATTAGTCTTCTAATTGGTCTCCAGCTTCCAATACTCTTTGCTCAGCTCAGCTAAAAATGTGATTTTCCTAAAGCTCAGGTTAGACTGTGCCTCTCTTCTACTCAATGAATTCAAGAAGTTCTCAATTACTTCCAGAATCAAATGTAAAGACCTCTGTCTAACATTTAGAGCACTTTACAATATAGCTAATGTCTCCAGTTTTATTACACATCATTCCCCTTCATGTACACTCTAGTTAAGCTACAATGATCTTTTTATTCCTCATGGGGCAGAAGGTGGTGAAGTTGATAGGCTGCAGGGCTTTGAGTCAAGAATACTCTCTTCCTGAGTTCAAATCTGGTTTCAGACACTTACTGGCTATGTAACCCTGAGCAAGTCTTATAACTCTGCCTCAGTTTCCTTATATGTAAAATGAGCCAGAGAAGGAAATGGCAAACCAGTCCAGTATCTTTACCAAGAAAACCCCAAATGGGGTCACAGAGAGTTGGAGACCACTGAAATGACTGAACAACAAATACTGTTCCTCATATGTGCTACCTGTTTGCCTCTCTCCAGGCCTTTGCATTACCTCTCCTTGCATTCCTGTGAATCATACACTTTCTCATGATTCTTTAGATTCCTTTTCTTCCTTCAAGGTGAAGGAAGTTTCAAGAAGCAGTTTCTGGGGGTGGTTAGGTGGCTCAGTGAATAGAGCACCAACCCCAGATTCAGGAGGACCTGAGTTCAAATCTGGCCTCAGGCACTTAATACAAAAACTAGCTGTGTGAACTTGGGCAAGTAACTTAACTCCAACTGCCCTCCAAAAAAAGCAAAAAATAAAAATAAATATGTTTTAAAAAAGAAGCAGTTTCTAGAAGAAGCTTTCCTTCATCCTTCTAACTACCAGTGTCCTCCCTATCCCAATCAGGCTGGTGATCAATAAATATTTATTAAGTTCCTACTATGTGCCAGACACCATCCTAAATGCTGGGGACACAAAGAAATGTAAAAGACGATCCTTGCTCCAAGGAGCTCCCAGTCTAATGGTAGAGACAACATTTGCAGCAACATACAGATGAGAGATATATGGAATTAATTTGGAATAATCAATGGGGGAAGGCATAGGAATTAAGAGGGAATAGGAAAGGCTTCTGTTGAAGGCGGGCTTTTAGCTAGGACTTGAAGAAAGCCAGAGAAGCCAGGAGAAGATGAAAAGGGAGAGCATTCCAGGCATGGGAGTCAACCATTATCCATGTTGCATGTGATCTATATATCTATATCCACATATATGCATATATGTTAAAGTTAGCATATTTTATGCATACATGCATGTACATACATAGGCATGCACACATACTTATGTACATACATATGTACATATAAATACACACTCATACATATATACATGATATAATGGAAGCTCCTTGAAGGTAGGGAATTGTGTCATTATACACACAGTGCCTAGTATTATACCTGTCACATAGTAGGTTTGTTCATTAAATGACTTGCCTGCATCTGGGCCATCTCCAATTGTTCTGATTTGTATCTTGCCACTGGGTTAAAATGGTTCCAGAGCAGAAAGTGAGGCTGGTGACTTTGCATAGCCCTCCCTCACTAAAATCCAACTCAACTTGCAAGTCAAGACCTCACCTTCCTGATGTCATTGGTCCTCTTTGAGAATGAAAGATAAGCAATCCCAAGTGACTTGCCTGCAGTCACACACTTAGTAAAGGACAGAAGTAGAACTCGCTCCCCAGGACTATTGTAATGACCTTCTTCTATTAATTTCCCTGCCTCAAATACCTCCTCTCTCCAATCCATCTTCCACTTCAGCTGCCAAAGTAATTCTCCTAAAGAGAGGTCTGACTCTGTTAGTCCACTTACTACTCAGTAAGCTTCAGTGCTTCTCTTTTATTCCCAAGCTCAAATATTAAATCCTTGAATGGATATTTTCAGCCCTTCAAAACCTAGTGCCTTCTTACCTTTCCAGTCTGCTTATATTTCAGTTTCCTTGACACACACCACAATTCACCTACATTGGCCTGGCTTACTTGCTTGCTACTGGTACTTTTTCACTGGCCACTCCTTCCTTCTCCATCTCCCAACCATACCTCCCTCCTTACACCTGCCTCTTAGTTTCTTTCCTCAGCTTACTGCATCAAGTGATTTCTATGTGGTCTCTTCCATTCACATTTGAGTTCCTTGACAGTTGTGACTGTTTTTTCTTTTTCTTGTATCTCTAGTGCTTAGCACATGCTAAGTGTTTAATAAATGCTTGTTGCTTCCCATCTGTATGCCTAATTAACTCTAAACTCTGCACTCTCCCCAGATCACTACACACTGTAGAATTCTCCCTTTCAATTGCCTTCCTTTTCTGCTCCATCATGATTTGACATCCTCCACCTGGATTACTACAATGGGATCATATGAGTCATACCTTCTGTGTGGTTCTAGCTCTATCCAGGGATGGGGCATAAATTAGCTATCAGCCTCCTGCAATTAGAAATGGGTAAGGTCCCATTTGATATTCAGGCCATCCTACATTCTACTTAGCATTCTTCAATTAGCACTTCCTGTCCAACCCATCCCAGTTCCAGAATATATCTAGGTATGTATATGGTGGCACAGGTGGATAGAGCGCAGGGCCTATAGTCAGGAGATCTGAGTTTAAAGTCAGCCTCAGACACTGCATGATCCTGGGCAATTCACTTAACTTCTCTCTACCTTAGTTTCTTCATCTGTAAATTGGGAATAACAACCGCACCTTCCAGAATTGTTGTAAAGATGAATGAGGCAATAGGTATACAGTGCTTTCTATTATATACATGCTAGCTTACCATGTCATCAATACTTCATCACTAACTGTCTGCATCTCCCTTTTCTTTTAAATAACTTTTTTAACATGTGGAAATAGTTGTGGTTGAGAAGATGGTATATTGTGAAGTCCTTTTCCCTGTTAAAATAGATAACAGATATTCTAGAACAGAGCTTCTCTTGCTGGCTACCAGATATGCTATTCATCATTACACTTGTCAGTTGGTAGGATGAAGCAATAAGGAATTCTTTCAAGTTTTCTAAAGTAAGGTATTACAGAATCACAATACTACAAATGGAAAAGAAACAGATAATAAACTCAAAACTATTCCAAAAGAATCCCTGGAGCCAGAGACATGAAGCTGCAAACAATGGCATCCAGTACTTTGATGTCATAACTAGTAGTGACTTGAGAACCTTGAACCTAAAATAGAACTAGGAACATCAGGGTTAGGGTGGGGGGACCCTAGATCTAAGCTATCAGCTCCATTTGACACTTAAGGAAATAAAATACTAGCAAGATGACATGCTCTGATCGAGGGTAGTAAAGGGTTTTTAGTGACACAGCAGGGAAATGGCATTTTCCAACATTCTTATGCCAGCACTGCATGCAAGTACTTCCTTACATCACGACAAGTCACTACACTGTTCTAAGTGTGGTACAGAAAAAAACAAAACAAATCAAAATGAGAGCTCCAATAAGTGCATGAAGTCAAAATTTGACCTGAAAGTACTTGAGGCATTAACTCGAACCATTTCTCATGACCACTTTCCAAGTTACTCTCTGGGTTTCTCTCAACAACTGGGAAGACTCTTCAGTATTTGAATTTGCAGACTAAAAATAGCAAGCCACCATTTTGGGATCTTGTTGAAAGGTTCCTCCCCTCCCCTGGCATTCGTGAACTGCTCTAAATGGATCAGCTTGCTGATGTTAACACTGATCTGATTACTTTTGACACCAGTTAATTTAACATCTGCAGAAAATGGACTTGTAAACCATAGAGCACTTTCCACCCTGTTTCATCTACAGCTCCCAGATAGAAAGAAATCAACCAGCCTGCCAGAGTCTGAATGTTAGTGATGCCTGTTTAAACACACACACATTGTCACAGTGAAGAATGAAGTATTTACTCATTGGGAAAAATATTTATGGTGTTTTCTTTAAAGCTTAAATGGGTTTGGGCTTCCAATGATTTTTTCCTGTTAGCAGTTCACTGTACTTACCTTTCATCTTGAATCCAGAAAATGAGTGCATAGTTATGAAGCATAATCAGATTATTTTTTCAACAGAATACTTGTTAATATAATCTCATCCTAGTAACAGGCAATTGTCCAGAGCAAGCTTGATGATTACTTTTGATACAAAATGAGAAAACACACACACACACACACACACACACAGAAATGAGATTAGTTGCAGTATGTGAAGAGATCTTTCACAGTCCTCAGCACAAATGCCTGCTGAAAGAAGAAGGCCTGGGAGTGTTTAGGTTAAATATTCACTACAGCTAATGAAAAGAACTTGTCATTCTTTTTAAGGAGGTCAATTCATCTGCATTAAGTAGAAGAGGCTTTATTGTACTCTGAAAGTGATTAGGTTTCTGCTCTATAACATAGAATGGACCCCAAAGGGAAGAAAAAACCTTATACCTTCAGGTGGCATTTCCAGGGAGCTTTGGTAACATGGTTTATATAACCTTTGGTTATAGCTGGAAGGGACACTCTGGGCATCATTTAATCTTATATATTCACCTCATAGATGAGAAACCAAAGCCCAGGGAGGTTGACATTACTTGCCTAAGTTCCCAAAGGTAGTAGAGAAGGGATGAGAGGACCATAGACTTTGAGGTGGAAGGAATTTTAAGACGATGGAATCCAACCACTTTCTTCAAAAATCTGGAAAAGTGAGATCCAGAGAAGAGGAAGGGATGTTCCCTGTCTGAACCAGCAGAACTGGGATCAGAGGATCAGAGTCTTAAGGTTGGAAGGGAGCCTAGGAGAACCTAGTCTAAGCCCTGAATTAAACAAAGGTGACCACTGAGGCTGAAAAAGGAGGTGATTTGACCAAGGTAATACAAGTAATATGGGGGCAGAGTCAGGATTCAAACCCAGGTCCCATGGCTTCAAAGTCAAGACTTTTGCCCAATATCTGACACTGATTTTCCTGGAGTTTTCTCACTCTATATTCAATGACCTTTTTATTCACTGTTCTGATTCCAGATCCCAGATACTGATGGACCTGCTACGAACAAATAATTTGAAATAGATAACATATGGAGGAAGGGGGGAAGCCTCCTATTTGCCAGGAAGGTTAGAAGCACAATTCGATAAAGGGGTCTTATGCATCTTTTCCAAAGACTTACCAATTGGCATCACTAAGAAGAAAGGAAGCCAGCAGAGGATGAAACAGCCTACCACGATGCCCAGGGTTTTTGCTGCTTTCTTCTCCCTGGAAAACTTTAAAAGCCTCACAGAAAAGTGTGTCTTGTTCTTGGAGCTGGATCCAGAGCTGCTGGCAGAGGGTGCATTTTTTCGATGGATTCTGAGTGTCACTTGCTCTGAGTCTGACTTGTCTGTCTTCAGGCCATGCTTGAGGCCCTTGCTTTCTCTTTTGGCTACCACATACACTCGGCAGTACATCACCAAGATGATGGCCAAGGGGATGTAGAAGGATCCCAGGGCTGAGAAGAGCACATAGCCTGGCTCTTCAGTGATCTGGCAAATGGTCTCATCTTCTGGGGGCTGCTCTTTCCAGCCAAAGAGAGGCCCAATGGAGATGGTCAGGGAGAGTGCCCAGACACACATCAAGGCCAACAGTCCTCTTTTCTGTGTCACGATAGTGGGGTAACGTAAGGGGTAGCTGACGCCAATGTACCTGTCAATGGAGATGATGCACAAGCCCATGATGGAGGCAGTGCAGCACAGGACATCCACAGCTGCCCAGATGTTGCAGAAAATCCTGCCAAAGGCCCAGTAGCCAAGGATCTCCAAGATGGCTGAGAAGGGCAGCACTGTGGAGGTGAGGAGGAGGTCAGCTACAGCCAAGTTGACGATGTAGTAATGGGTCACAGACTGCAGGTGCCGGTGGCAGGCTACTGAGAGAATCACCAGAATGTTTCCCAGCACCCCAAAAAGGATGAGCCCTCCCAAGATCACACCCAGCAGAATGGCCTTGGAGATATTCACTGGCTCTTGGGCATGGGTGCAGTTGGTGCTGTCCGAGGCATTCTCAGGGAGAAACACCATGGTCCCCAGGACACCACCTGGGCAAAATCCGAGATCTTGTTCTAAAGGGTAAGGGTCACAGAATAGTTTGCTAGGTGATGAGTCTGTCAGAAGATTAAGTCTCCTAGGAGACTTGGCTGAGAACACCGACGAGATGGATTGTCAGAAGCAAACCAAACTTAGCTTGGAAACCCGCAGGAGGAAGAGGATAACAGAAGGCGGTTTGGGAAGGCATGGTGGGAACTGCAGGCCCCTGCACCTCTGGCCTCTCCACTTCT
Source organism: Pseudocheirus occidentalis (assembly GCA_028646575.1). Taxonomy (NCBI): domain Eukaryota; kingdom Metazoa; phylum Chordata; class Mammalia; order Diprotodontia; family Pseudocheiridae; genus Pseudocheirus; species Pseudocheirus occidentalis. The sequence goes on from CM053595.1 coordinate 311,987,855, forward strand.
GGCCCCACCCAGCTGAAGCCAGGAGGGCAGGGGGAACTAGCTCGTTAGCCGAAGCACCTTCCAAGTCCGAGGTCTGCCTGGTCTGAAGGAAGTTCTTAGCGTGAGGAAGGCATTTCGAAATTGGGAATTGGGAATTGGGAATGAGGATGGGGGAGGGGAGAACTAAACTGATTCTGGTGTACTTCGCTTTCTAACTCTCTGGGTGAAGTGAAGATTCAGTATCCCATAAAATAAAAGATTAAAAAAATCAAATAAACAAAATCCACCTCGACCTCCCCCCCCTCCCCGTTAGCTAGTGGCTAGGCCTTTCACCATCCCAAAGCCTTAGTTTCAAGGGCGCCAGGTCAAGGTCAAGCGATGTGTACGCCTCTTCCGTTGTTTCGAGCTCCTTCTCCCCCGAAACAGCAGGACTCCTTGACTCATCTGGAGGGCAAAGGAGGTGGAGGAGGAGCCCCTCCTAGGACACTGGTCTCATGGCATGTCCCGGATCCAAGGGTTGAACAAGCAGGTGGAGAGGAAACCCTGGAGAAGGTAGCGGTGATTCCGGGGCTGGCAGCTCACTTCTGTTTCCCAAGCCTCCTGAAAAGACCAGAGAAAAGGGGAAGGTAAGTGGGAATGGATGCAGACTCTCGAGGCCACCCCTTCGGCATTCCGGGAGGATGCCTCTACTTCTTGGGAGCCTAGCCGGAAGGGTCCCCTTGATCCCAGCACCTTTGTTTTTCTCCCCCGAGCCCATGCGTGGGACAGAGGCAGCTGAGCGCGGGGATTGTACCCCTTTACATCCCCTGCCCCCAAACACCGGCGTACGTGCTCACTGTCGCATTTTCTCCCGGCTCGGGCCGGCAGTCCAGATTAGGCATGAGGCAAGTCAGCGAACCCCATAGTATTCTTGAATTTGCTCCCCACCCTCTATCCCAGAGGAGGGAATGAAACCCCGACAGCCTCTGAGAAGTCGCTGCTTGGGAAGTGGGCAGAATGCTGTCTCCGAAAGGGACGTTATGGAGATGTTGCCCGCTTCCTTTACAGAGAGGGGAACCGAGGCCCAGAGAGTGGAAGCAGAGAGAGAAGGAGTTCAAGGTCAAAGAGAACAAGAGGGTGCCGCCCTGGGTCTCCTCTCTCCAGGGACAGCCCATTTTTGACCAAGCGTGGATTCTGCCAACAGGTGCCCCAACACACAGCTTCTTAGGGGGAGAACTGGGTTTAACGTGCCCCGCTGGGATGAAGGAGGGAGCCTCGGAGAAGTCCGGCCCCGGCTTTTGCAGCCCGCTAGCGCAGAGGACCCACACCCTGTGAATCCCCCCGGAGCCCGAACCCGAGCCACTAGCTGAGGACCTAGCTGCAAAGCCGCCGGGAGGCTTCCTGGGCCCGGGCAGAAGCGGAGCAAGGGGCGTGGGACGTCCCTCCTTTCATAGGGCACCTAGCTCAACCCGTCACTAGACAATACAGCTGTCCACACTGATCCCCGATCCTGCAGGAGACAGGGACTCGCCAAGCCTCAGAGCGGACTCCTCACCCTGCGCTGTGGCTCAATGTTTGCAGCTGGAGAAGCTGCTGTTGAGAGAAGAAGAAAAAGTCTAGGCTAGGGTGTGGAGGGGAGTGGAGAGAGGAGCCCTATCCCCGGGTTCCCGGGCTGGGGGCAGGGCAGAGGGACAAAGGCAAGGTCCTGGCAATGACTCGAGGCTTTGAACCCTGAGGGAAGAGTCACCTTTGAAGGTTTGCTTCAGGTCCAGGACGGGACTCAGGGACTGAAGTGCTGACTTGGAGCTGCAGACCTTCGGTTAGGATACAGGTGGATTGTAACGGAGAGGGAGCTAGAAGAGCTGAGTTCCAGTCCCAGCTCTGCGGTTTAGGAGCTATGTGACCTTGGGATCTATTTGACGCTTCAACTCTCTGGGCCTCAGTTTTCTTATCCGTGAAATGGGCGGTTTTAGCTGGTTGTTTTCTCAAATCTTTTCCTTACCACTCATTTTGTATAAATACAGCAAAGGGGTATGTACTTTTTTTTTTTAAACACTTGTCAGCTAGGAAATAACTTCAGGGAAAGTGTCTGCAGCAGGGAAAGTAGAGAATTGTAGGAGGGGAGAGAGAGAGAGGGAGAGAGGGGGAGAGAGAGAGAGAGAGAGAGAGAGAGAGAGAGAGAGAGAGAGAGAGAGAGAGAGAGAGAGAGAGAGAGAGAGAGAGAGAGAGAGAGAGAGAGAGAGAGAGAGAGTGCGAGA
>CM053595.1:311990570-312007323 GCA_028646575.1 Pseudocheirus occidentalis
AGAGGGAGAGAGGGAGAGGGGGGAGGGAGAGAGAGAGAGGGAGAAAGAGAGAGAGGGAGAGAGGGGGAGAGAGAAAGAGAGAGAGACAGAGAGAGAGAGACAGAGAGAGAGACAGAGAGACAGAGAGACAGAGACAGAGAGAGACAGAGAGAGAGACAGAGAGAAAGAGAGAGAGACAGAGAGAGAGAGAGACAGAGACAGAGAGAGAGACAGAGAGGGAGAGATTCAAACAGATACATAGCGACAGAGAAAGCGGAACAGGCAGACAGAAGGACAGAAACGGAGGGTCAGACAGAAGAACATAGGGACAGAGAGAAAGAGGACAGAAACCATTCACTGAACCCACTGTGTGCCCGCTTAATTTAGAATCAGAGGAGCTGGATTCGATTGCCGCTCTGCTGGTTAAGTTACAATTTGTGACCTTGGACAAAAGGCTTGTCCTCTCTGGGCCTCAGTTTCCTGCCCTGTAAAATAAAGGCATTGGTGCTACCCAAGGTGCTAAAGGGTCCTTTCAGCTCTACAGCTAAGATCCCAGTAAGATTTTCCTTCACCTGCCTGTTGTTAGCAAAGAGCTCTCTGCTAGCTGTTACCTTCCCAGGGAGTTCGTCTGGCCCAGAAATGGAGAAATCCTCCGTGCCATCAGTCCCCGGAGCCCCGGAGCCCCTCCGCCAGTATTTACCGTCTTACATCCATCTCTGCTCACCTAGTCTGAGGTCCTGGCGTGCAGCATCAGGCGCTCAGGGTGGGAGGCAGCCAGCCGGAGAGTCTCCTCCAGGGCCGGTCCTGGACCCGTACAGCCGCCGCAGCCACCACCTCCTCCCTCTGGCCGCGGAGAGAACCTGCTGTCCGTCTCAACAGTCCCAGCTCCTCAGAACGCGAAGACTCAGCTGTCCGCTCCGGTGAGCTCCAGGCTCGTGGCCAGCTTCCCTGGAAAGAGAAAAGGAAGGGACAAAGGGAAGAGAAAACAAAGAAGGGAAGAAGGCAAGACGCCCATACAAGAACTCCCCAACCGCTGTAATACTGTGAGACCCAGCTGGGAGATAGCAGCCCAAAGCAGGCAGGAACTTTGCAGCTACAGCTGATGTAACAGGCGCTACCCTCAGCTAGTACCGTAATCTCCTGCCTTTACCGTATTACTCTGCGTCAAGGGGAAGATTTCGCCCAGTCAGAGCTTCTGCGCAGGGACTTTCCCCCTTTCTGTTCACCGTGTTCTGAGAATTGAAAAAAAAAAAAAAAGACTTTGGTCAAAAAGGAAAAGAAAAAGAAAAACAGCCTGGGGGCGCGGGACGAATGCTTCTTTTAAATGATCTAAGTTAAAGATTAAGAAACAAAAAGCAAAACAAAAAATATCTTGGGATATCTCTGAAATATCTTTGAAGGTTTATCCAGACTTAGTGTGTGTGATGTGGTCAAAGCTATTCCAGGTACTACTAGGCCTGGTGACTTGAGGACTGTACAAACTGGATTATGTCCTGGTAAAACAGAAAGGAGCTGTATTGTGAGCCAAAGTTTCCTTTTTTTTTTTTTATCTTCTATTATTTGGAGATCTTTGTAGGCGGGTTTCAAAGACCAAATAAAAATCAAGTGTAATTAAGTAAATAGAGTCGATTGCACTCAAACTATTTTCAGGAAAAGGATTTTATGGAAGACTTATTAAACATAATCTGGCTCTAAACTCTATTTCGAAAGTTACACTTTGTTTATATGTTGCTATCTGATTGACAAGAGATCTTTGAAATCCTGAAGTTTGGTGCTAAATCACTTGTCTCAGTTCTGTTGTTTCACACATGAAAAATCCCTTCCTCCTCTCTGGGTTTCTCTTATTAACCCTGATTTGCCTGAAAACCTAAAGCACAATTTGAAATGTCTTTTCTAGTAACTTTCACATATGGGATTTCCAACAAAGGGACATTGCTAGAAGGTTGTGGATTTCATACTCTCTTGTGGGATTGGTGAATTCCTCCAATGCTGTCACCATGGACCAATTGAAATGGAGAGTTGAGACCATTGTTTGAATAACTCCAGAAACAAACCTGTGCAGGAGACAATGAGATGTTTTGGGAGTCAGTGCATATGATATGGAAGAAAAGAAGGAAGGAAGAAAAAAGGAAGGAAGGAAACAAACATTTCTTAAAAACCCACTATGTGCCAGGTACCATGATAAATGCTTTAGAAACATCTCATAGCAATACTGGGAAGGAGCTGCTAATATTATGTCTATATGAAATGAAAGAAACTGAGGTAGAGTTTAAGAGATTTGTCCAAGGTCACACCAATAAGTGTCAGAGGCTGGATTTAAGCTCAGCTCTTCTCTATTCACCTATTTACTATGCCAAAGAAGCTCTATCATATCTTAAATGTATGGGTTTGAGTGAGATGTATATCTTCTCAAAGCTTCAGTTTTTCTTCAACTATAAAAAAGGTGCTGGATGTAGGTGGTTCCTTTTAGTTCAAAGATCCCATAACTGTCTTTTCCAATCTTTCTTACATCATATGAATGTATTAATGCTGTGGAAAAAGTACTGAATTTTTCTTCTAAACTTAATGAATCCAGACTGAAATCCTGTCTCTGATACATGGGACCCTTTAGGGAACTCAGTTTCCTCAATGAAGTTTTGGACTAGTTAGAAGGGTCAAGGTAGCATGAGTGTTGTGACTCACAGCACTCCTGAATGAGTCCAGAATGAGATTAAAGAACAATTGGGAAATATTTAACAGAATAAATAAACTAGAACAGAACATAGGTAATAATACATGGTACTCTAAGTCAACATGCACGGCCTGTGCTCTATTCACTGCACCACATAGATGCCCCAAGCATTCTAGTTTCTACTTGCTTTCGATGCTATTGGATGAGATAGTCTAAAAGGGCACTTTAAGCTCTGGGTCTATGATCTATCAATCAATTAATCAGCATGCATTTATTAAACACCAGCTCTGTGCCAGGCATTGTATTTGCTTTGAGGGATCCAAACACAATAAATGCTCCTAAGACACTTTTTAAGTAATGTTACTCTACTCCTCAAAATTCTCTAGTGAATCCTTATTGCTGTGGATCAAAGGCCAGATTCTTCAGTCTGAAATCCAAAGAGTTCCACATTCACTCTGATCTCACACTCCCCTCCATTTGGTACCAAATGAGATTTCTCTCAATCATTTTAGAATTACCTGCACATGCTTCCCCTCCATGTCTTTGTTCTTGCCATTCATTTCCTGTTCCAAAAATGTCTTCTGCACATCTCTACCTGCTGGACACCAATGCTTCCAGACTCCACTCAAATGTTCTGCCTTTTAGGAAGCCATTCCTGACTCCTTCTTCCCTTGCTCCCAAAGGACTATTAATAACCACTGCCTTCTGGAAATGCTCAATGCATCTCATTTATAGCTAGCTCTCTTCTATGCTGTCAATGCTTTTTCTGCTTTAGAATTATGTCTTTCGAATTATGCCTTGTCTCCTCCACTAGGTGGTAAGATTTTTGAGACTGAGAGCCAGGTCTTGTTTTTCTTCCTATCTCCTGAAACACTTAGTAAAATGACTTGCAGAGTCAGTGTTTAAATCACATTTATCAAAAGAATGAAGGAATGAGTGAATGAGCTGTTAATACAGAAGGGAAATTCCAAGAGGTATTTGGTTTAACTGCCTCATTTGAGAGGTGACAGAACTTGATCAAAGTCATCATGTAGAGCTAAGAGAAACCTACAGGAGAATTTCTTGATCACCAACACTTCTGTCCAGCAGAGGTTAAGCCTCTTGAATGTAACAGTTTTCATTTTTATCTCTATCAACGCCTTGTCCATAGCCACTGTTTAATAAATGGTTTTGAATTGCAATAAACTGAATTCCTTCTCAGGCAGTTTCTCATAATTGCCCTAAGGATGACACATATTCAGTTATCTTGGGCTTCTGTTATCTTGGAACAGAAGTTGGAGAATAGTCTGAAAAGAAGATATTGGTGTCTTAAAGGATGGGTGCATAAAGGCAAAGTTTGGACAACCAGGCTTTTCACAAAAGGAAAAAATGCCCAACAAATCCAAAGCACAAAATTGTTGAACTCCCAAGAGATTATAGAGAGTTATGATATATTTTAAAGAAACTATTAACTCCTAATATGCAAGAAAAAATGGTTACACTAGTTTTTATTTCATAAAAGTTTTTTTTCTGTTTAGGAAATTAATCATTTCCTAAAATGTAGGTTATGCTAATCCTTTCAATGTACCATAAACAGTAAATGGATCCAAATCAATGTAGAGAATGTGATTAATAATAATAATAATAACAGTTTTTACACCTTTATTCTGTAGACTGAAATTCACAATCAATGGTAGTTTCAATATTGAGATACGTTAGGAGCCACTTGAGGAAGGGTATAATTAAAAGGACATGCAGAAGAGTGATTTGCCCAGGTTTCTGTGTCTGGTAAGTGTGAAAGGCTGGTAAGAGTGCCAGGCATTGTATTTGTTTTGAGGGATCCAACCACAATAAATGCTCCTAATACACTTTTCTAATAACGTCTAGGACCAAAGTCTCAGTAAACTTAAGTCCAGAACTTTCCCCACTATGCTACACTGCTGCCCAAGTGCTAATATTCCTTTGAATTTGCGTCACCCATTTTCACCATCTGGGTATCCTGCCCATGTTCTCCCACAAATACTTCATGTGAGATGAAGGTGGCAGAATCATCTTGGAGACTTGTAGCATTTCTTGGGTAATAGTGAGGCATGTAAGCTCTTCCCTTGAGATCCCTTAGACTCAGAATTTCATGGCTTACTCACCTGCCTTTATCATGGTATATTTACAAGATGAAATCCCTTAGACTGCTTCTCATCAACTAATACTGGCAGCTGTGGGATTGGCTCTGAGCATCGTGTAATGGGAAGAATGGGAAGAATATAATGCTGGATTTGGAATCAGAAAGAAAGCATGGTATAAGGGAGGGGCTCTTAACCTGGGACCAAAGAACTAGGTTCAAATAAAATAAAACAAATGAACGAATGAATGAATGAATGGATAAATGAGCAAATACATACACAATGTACATTAATTTTATGTAAATGTAATTGGTTTCCTTTGAAACTCTATGGATTTCATTTTAGGAACTGAAAAAATGATTCTAAGCAAAGGTCCCTAGACTTCACCAGACTACCAAAGGGGTCCATGATATATATGAAAAAAGATAACAACTCCTGGGATATTGATATAACAGCGACTTTGGAGCAATAGGGCATGGGTTCAAATCCAACTTCTGACACTACCTTGGACAAGTTACCTAACTTCAAGTTTCTGTTTCTTAGTTTCCTAAGTTGTAAAATAAATGGTTTGGACTAGTCGGCTTCTGAAGCCTTTTGTTGCTCTACCTCTAGTATTTTATGACCTGGCTTAAGACCCCAGGTGTACTACTCAGTCCTTTAGTAATACTCAGTCACTAAATGATGTCCATGGCAACAAATAAAATAAGCTCTGATAGTGCAAGCTGGAAAATCACGTCTTCTGCTTAAACATCATCTTTGGCTCATCCAGTAATTGAAAATGAGTTATTTAAAGAATCAAAATAGCCTTTCATTTATGAATATGTGGTTTCTAAAAGTGCATATATTTATATATTTGATTAAAATATAGAGAAATGGTTTAAAGAAGAAAAGACCTTCTATTTGTGAAGGACAAGGAGAAGTTTACATTAATTTTGCACCCGCCACAAAGGACCTATTAATTGTTTGACCACCCACTTTGAGAAAGAATTATACCAGCTCCTCCTGCCCCTGACAAAACTCTACCAATGGTAGCAATGAGTATTTCTCTAAAACCGTTGAGCTTTTCATTCATGCAGTTGAAACTCTCACCCTGAGATTTCCTTTCTGCCTTGGTTCTTCTGGCCATCTGTGCTATCGGCAGGAAAATCAGCTGAAAATGTAGGGGGTTTTGTTATTAGTTAACTAATCAATTAGCCCATTTCCTTATTTTCTTATCTATTTCTCTATCTACTTAGTTATTTAATGAATCACCCATTTATTTACTTATTCATCAGTTTATGAATTAATTAATTTTTCTCTGTCTCTCTGTCTCTGTCTCTGTCTGTCCATCTCTCCCCCCCTCTCTATTTAATAACATCTGTGCATCATTTCCTTTACTTTTGAAACTGCCTGTTCCAGTTGTCTAAGAACAAAAAGTTATCACTTCTCTTCCCATGGCTAAGGTGCTATGTGGGAGATGGTTAAACCATGCCCTTGAATTTCTCTATATTTGAGAAAGGATCAGGGACCCCATGATATGTGGCCTGTTTCCCAGTTACTCACAGAATGGGAATTTAGCATCAGTGGTTCATGTTGAGAGCAATGGGAAAAGAAACCCAAGGGATCCTGAGTTTGAATCCTTGTTCAGTTAATTATTAACTCTTCGGCCCTGGCCAAGGTAGTTTTCCTCCTTGAGTTTAGTGCCAGTTAGACCTTAGGCTCACATCACCTCACAGGGACACATTAATGCTCTGAAGTGATAGAGGCTGTCAGAGGAAAGAGCAGTGGCTTTGGAGCTCCTGGATCTTAATTGCTACCTCAGGACTTGGTGCCCATGTGACCTGGGAGCATGTTATTGAACTTCTTTGGGTCTCAGTTTTCTCATCTGTAGAATGAAGAGGTTGGATCGGATGGCCTTGAAGGATCTTCCATCTCTTGAGCCTACGATCTTGAATAAGTAGTCACTCAAACTCTCTGGCTCTGTTTCTACATTTGCAAAGCAAGGAGATTAGAACAAATAACCCCTAAGAGATGAATATTTGAGATTCAAAGCTATAAAAATGCAATTCAATAAGCATTTGTCAAGCTCTTGCCGTGCATACTATATGGTAAGTGCTTGATGACTGTTGACTCGTTGTGTTGTTCTGTTAGTCCTTCATTCTCAAAGAGGACCATGGCATTAGGGAAATGATGCCATGACTTGCAGTTAACTTGGATCTGAGTGAGGGAGGGCTGAGCAAGGTTCCCAGCCTCACGGTCTCTTCCAGAGCCAGCTGTTACCAATGACCAGATATTCATCAGGATGACTGGAGATGGCCCAGGATGCAATGGGAGACCATGGCCTTTTAGGCTAAGGCCTATTTAGGGTTTCACTTAGAGTGAGGTAATGCCCACTCAGTGAATAGGACTCTTTAAGAAGAGAGTCAAGGGATGGGGTCTCTAATTAGAAAAAAAATCAAGCTGGGATGGAAAGATCCTCAGGCTTGCTGTTCCAAAGAGAAAGTTACCATTGACATTGACTCTCAGCCAGGAGAGCCCAAAAAACATCCAGTAAGTGGGGCTTGGACAGGGACCTATTGTGGTCCAATTTATGAGCTTCAGAGTGAACTGGGTTTATGGTTTTATTAAAGAAGACAAGAAGGAAGGAAGGAAAGAAGGAAGGAAGGAAGGAAGGATTGAAGGAAGGAAGGAAGAAAGGAAAGAAGGAATCTAGTTCATAAGCTCTAAGTTAAGGGGGCAATTTCTGGCCATCAAATTTTACCTTCCTTTGGTGAGGAAGAAGAGAAGGAGAGGGAGAGAGACACAGGATGAGATGAGTTATCCAGCTAGCTGGGTCCTCATTCAGGCAGCTTGGTCTACTTACAGGTTGTGTTTGTCATTCATTTTGGAAGGGGACCATGGAATCAGAGAAATGATGACAACTTGCAGTTGACTTTGATTTTTGAGTGAGGGAGGGCTATGCAAGGTCACCAACCTTACTTGCTATGGAAAGGGACTGTGCCAATGACATGTGGACACCTGGACAGTTGGGTACACTTAGAATAAATAAACAACAGGAGACACAGTCCATGCCTTCAAGGTAATTATTTTCTACTGTCTAATAGACAGATATGCACATTTCAAGGAAAAATGGGGAGGCAGTTAGCACTAATATTTGGAGAAATCAAGAAAAGTTTCCAATGGGAGGTGGCATATAGACACTGGATAGAGATGAGGAGAATTGTCTCCTGGGCATGGGAAAATATTGTGTCAATGCCAGTGCTGGAAGATGGACTGTGGAATTTAGGGAAGGGCTAATAGTCCCATTTTGATGGAACACAGAGTTTATGGGGAATATTATGAAACCAGCCTGGAAAAGTCTACTAGACAGAATAGAAATATAGAAATGACAGAGTGGTATTTGTTTTTAAAGAACAGGGAACCATTTTCAGTAGGTGAGTGATATGGTCAGAATTTTAGCTCTCTGCTTTTTCTTTTTTTTGTTCCTGTTGAACAGGTATAACAATACTTGAACTACCTACTTCAGATGGTAGCTATGAAAAAAGAGCTTTGAAAAGTAGGGGAAGGTAGGTGACACAGGAAAGACAAAGTGCTGTAGCTTGAGGCAGAGAGTTCTGAGTTTGAATCTTTGCCTCATACAATTAATAGCTGTGTGACCTTGGACAAATCTCTTAACTTCCCTCAGCCTCAGTTTCCCTATTTATTAATTGGGAAACAGGAATTTTTAGGATCAAAGAAATGTTAGTTAGCATTATTAATAAATTCAAAGGGTTAAATGAAGATGGGAAGGACTCTTCATCAACATTCTCATTGCAACACCATAGAAATCTAATAATCTTTATGTCCTGTATTCCTTTTATGAAACTTACTTTGTAAATATTACTGAAAAAGTCAAAGAAATTCAGCAAAAAAAACCAACAAAAAACAAAACCCGTCTGAGTCAGTCTATTGAAAAAAAATGACAGATCATAAGCAGAATGATGGGGAATGGGACTTGTTCTTGAAACTTTCCAAGACGGCTTAGTCCTTTAACTAAGTCTCCTAGGGCTTAGACTTAAAAACAACAACAAAAATCTACTTGAAAATCTATTGATGCCAGGTGAGTCCCATTTCTCTAGAGGAGGAATTTGTCCTAATCCTTTATCAAACAGAGAAAATGATTCATGGATCCTGCTTCAGGGAAGTGGCTGTAAGACAATAATTCTGCCCTTGGAATTATTCATTCTCTTGACTCCCAGGCCACTTGAAGCTATAACTTACTCTGTCAGAGCTGTTTCTTGTCATGAGGTGTCACATCATCATGTGTTCCAATAGCAGGGACATTATGGAGGAAATATGGGACCAAGTCCCTTTTTAAATCGGGTTAATCAGTATCCTATCCTACCCAATCCAATCCAATCCAATGTAATATAATTTTATCAAATCCCGTCTGATCCAGTCTAGTCCGATACATTCCAACATGACATACATTTATTAAGCATTTAGTACATGCCAGGCATGGGGGATATAAAGACATAAGATGAAACAATTCCCTACTCTCAAGCAGCTTACATTAATCTCAAGAGAAACAAAATAAGATCATGGAATAATGGACAGTTTTGGACCTCAGAAGTCATTTAGTTCAATGTCTTCATTTTATAGATAGGACACTGAGACTTATGGATATTAATTAACTTGCCTGTGGTTGCACAGGAAATAAATGGGTGAGTCAGGACTCAAATTTGTATTGATTGAAAATCTATCACTCTTCAAGTATATGCATGGTAATTTAAGTAGGTAAAAATATTAACAACTTGGAGGATGAAGAAAGAATTCTTGTTGGAGAGAAACTGAGACTTAAAGAGGAAGGATTCTAAGAGGAGAAAGTAAAAGTGGGGTGCACTATGGGCTTAGGAGACAATGTAGGCAAAGGCACAGAGGTGGGAAATCAAATGCTGATTTTAGGGAAAAAGCAAACCAGGAAGGAGAGTTTGTGAACGGCACCTCCATGCTGGTACCTCCTTTCTTTCTCCCTTTCAGCTCCCCAGTGCTTAGTACAGTGTCTGGCAAATAGCAAATGTTTAATAAACTTTTGTTGTTTTGTTTCATTTACACTGTCATTATTAACATGCCCCCATACCCTCTGGTTATAAGTCATGTGGATTTGTGGAAACAGAAGGGATTATAATGGCAATTCAATACTAGACCATAGATACTTGAAAATACAGAAGAGTTTTATTTAAGGAATCTGGACTAAGTGATCAATTAAAATTACAAAAGACATTAATAGAAAAAGTGCAATATACATGATGCAAACATTTGGTACCAGCTGAATATTAGCAGTACAGCACCTGGTGGCTAGAATTATCTAAGAGAAGCTACCAATACTGAGCAGAAAGATCTTGAAAAATCCAACCAATTACTTGCACAGGAACTGTACAGACTGACTCAGGTATCACATTGCATGGATTTGCAAAAACTTGAGAGAAATGTTTTAATTGATGTCACCATACCAAATCTTCACAACCTTCAAGCTACATGACACTGAAAGCACTTAAAAAATCAAGACCTGGTCAAAGGGATGAAAGTGGGTGGTGGTAGAGGAGAATAGGATAAGTTGTTTTCATCTTCATTGTCCCATTGGCTTTTGAATTGGAACGGAGGATGCTCTCAGTGAGAGTGCAGAAAATGAGCTTATATCCCAGTACTTTGGTTCAAGTATTATTTTCTCCATCTATCCAAGTATTTACAGAACATTAAACATGAAAGAATAATAGGAGTATAGCAACCTGTTCCTTGACTTTCTATCTGAACCCTATCAAACAAGATGAGAAGAACGGCTTTTCAACAACAACTATAATAAAGGATTCTGGGCTTAGTGATTGAAATAGATTATTCAATGAAGTGTTGGAAACTGCAATTTATCATTACAGGCTGCACAAATTTAGTGTCTACCAGATACCTAGAAAGACATAATCAGGTAGAAAAAGCAGGATATCCTGTATTAACTAACAGATGCCAAATCCCCATACTGCAGGTGAAAACTCCAAAATATCCTTGTGAAATGAATAAATTATTTCTTTTGGAACTAGAGCTTTATTTCAGACAAAATAATTCCCTATCACTCCTCAGATATATAATTTGACCCACAAAACTGTGAGAGCAACATTTAAAAAATAGATTTCATAGTAGTGAACGCTCTTAATTGCCAAAGTACGTGGAAAGAAGAACTTAAAAAATGGAGAGGAGTTGAACTTTTTCAAGATCTGTGGTGAGAGTGGAGGGGTACCTCTTCTACCAATATACATTCCAACACCTCATAATTTAGGAAACCATTCTTTGTTGTTTTCTCTCTTTGGAATAAAACAAATAATCACCTGGAGAGTAGTCTTTTGCCAATCGATGTTCCCATACCTTGTTTGACTGGCCCTTTATCAATATGGTCCATTGATAGTCCATAATCAATATCTTTGCAGGTTGCAGGATCCTTGTAAAACTTATTCTGCCCTTCCCAGGTCTTCAAGAGCCCAAGTCAGCTTCATAGGACCTTAAGACTAGAGGAAGGGGTCAGTGGAACAATAATTATAACAAAACAATAGGGACAGGGAGAAGATCCTGTTGTTCATGAGTTAGGGGAACTCACAAGTGAGGACAATTTAAAAATAGAAATTCAGGCGGGCACCTTCTCTGCAATTTAGTGTCCCAGCAAGATCACTGAGAGGTTAAGCAAGTAGCTTGGGGTCACTCAGCCACAGGAGGCAGCTTAGTACCATGGGGATATCTGGCTCTAGAACCAAAGCATCTGTGCTCATCTATTGCTTCTGTTGATTACAATACGTATCACATAAACCAGGTCACTTAGTCTCTCTGGCACGGAGCTTCTTTAGCTGTTAAATGAGGGGGTGGGATGAGATAGTCTCTAAGGGCTCTTAGAGACCTCAAATAAAAGAAGTAAAAATGACAAAGTCCTTTATAGTTACACTATGCTTTTGCATCTCACAATATTCCTCTGAGGTAGATGGTACAAGTGTTATTATCCCTTTGAATGGATAATTATATTAAAACTGACAGTTGTAGAGCATTTCATGGCTTCCATAACCCTTTGACATGCATGATCTCATTTGCCCATGGGTATAACTTTCTGTAAAGGAAGAAATCCCAGAGAAAAAACATGCATTAAGGATTGTTGTCCTACTGAAGATTTACAGACCAAGTCTCCTTAGTCAATACCAATGTACTTTTTGTAGAGTTGTCGCTCTATTTCATACAATGGTTTTCTTTTTGTTAAAAAATTTAATTAAATTTTTTTCAGTTAAAATATGTCACCTCTCTCATTATCCTTTCCTCTTCAAATGTGAAAGAAAATGAAACACTTGTATACACACATATATGTACACACACATATATAGATATACACACACATACATATACATATATGTATTTATGTTCAAACAAAGCAAATTCCTGCACTGGACATATAAAAAAGTCTCCATCACCACCCTGAGTCAATCACCTCTCTTTTGGGAGGTGAGTAACATGTTTTAATGAGAGTCTTTTGGCATTAGGATTAGTTATTAAATTGACCAAATTTCTTAAATTCTTCAAAGTTGTTTTTCTTAACAATGTTGTTATGAAATGTTCTCCTGCTTCTACTTACTCTATTCTGTATCAGTTCATATATATCTTCCCAGATTTCTATGAAGCAGTCTCCTTCATTACTTCTTATAGCACAAAAGTATCCTATTAATTCATACAACACAATTGGTTCAAACATTCCCCAATTGATGGTTATATTCTTAGTTTCCAGTTTTTTGTCAAAACAAAATGAACTGCAAAATATTTTCATACACATGGGTCTTTTTCCTCTTTAATATATTTGTAGTTGGAACCTCAGTAGTGGTATTACTGCATAAAAGGGTATGTATCCTTTAATATATTTTGGTGAACAATGGGAAATGTTTTTCCAGAATGGCTAGATCAAATCATAACCCTACCAACAAGGTATCAATGTGCCTGCTTTCCCATTGTCCTTCACCATTTGTCATCCATTGGTTCTTAAGAATTTGCATCTAGTATGCTTTTGGTTGATTCATAGATTGATTAGAGTTGTCTTATCTGGTTACAGAAAGAGGGTCAAAGTATATTCTTAGTGAATTTAAGTAGGGCAGATAATTGATTCACTGGCATTGTCTGGTTCTTTTTTACACCTAGTTCTTATGTCTGAATGAAGCAATTCAGAAGTTCAAATGACACTTAACTGCAGTATTATTGCCTTCATGTAACTTAGGAGAAGCTTAGGCTTCAGGAAGTCAGTGACTTCTCCAAGACTGCACAGCCATCAGATGGTGATGCCTAGAACAGAAGCCAGGCCTTCTATAAATTGCATACAGCAGGCAAGAAAACAAATTATTAAGCACTATTAATTATTAAGTCACTGTGCTAAGCGTTGAAACAAAACCAATAACAACCCATATTTGCTCTTAAGGAGATGCCATTTAATGGAAGAAGACAAGCCACAGAAGAAAAATGAAAATCAGTGGTTGGAGGGGAGAAGGGGAGTGCAGTGAGGTAACAATGGCAAAGTCCAGAAAGAAGGGAGGTGACTGAAGAATATCTGGCTTAATCCCTCCCCCAGAATGGGGCCCCGAGGAAAACCTCCCCAGTGAGAAAGGGGGACTAAAAAGACAGAAGGCTATTTTGGGATGAGAAGGTTCCAGGTACAGAGGGATGTTCCAGAGTGAGAAGGCCTCAAGCATAGATGTGAGAAGGCAGCCGAGGGATGGGTGCAAAGGACTGAGAGTCACAAGTAGAGTCAGGAGAACTGGGGCCATATCTTAGCTAAACCTAGCCTTTTACTCATGCCCTTCCAGAGCAATCACTGTTTACCCTAGTTATTTGCATCTACTGGGTATTTAATAAGGCTTTGTTGTTCAAATTAAACTGCTCCAATTCAACTTCCCAGTACCTTTAGGAAATTTGACTATAATTTACAGCACTCTCCCACCTCCCCTAAAAACTATTATTGGCCCTGAAAATGTGAATGAATTATCCACATTGATTAGAAATCCAGAGCATCTTACTTTTATTCCCCTGAGATTACTTCTCATTTACGCTGTAAATAGCTTGTTTGTACATATAAGTTTGAATGCTGTGGCCTCCATTATACTGTGAACTCCTTGAAGGGAATGATGGTTTTTATTTTTTTCTTGTATTCCCAGCACTTAGCACAGAGTGTGGCACACTCTTTGGTTGTTCAGTCACGTCTGACTTTGTGACCCCATTTAGGGTTTTCTTGGCAAAGTACTAGAGTACTTTGCTGTTTCCTTCTCTAACTCATTTTTACAGATGAGGAAACTGAAGCAAACAGGGTTAAGTGACTTATCCAGGGTCACACAGCTAATAATCTGAGGATGGATTTGAACTCATCAAGATGAGTCTTCCTGATTCCAAGTTGTGCTCTATCCACTGTCATTTAGCTGTGCCCAGCACATTATAGATGATTAACAAACCTTCCCTACTGGCAAGCCTCCAGACCAGAAAGCATTCCATAAGGCATGTAACATTCTCAGATCTGTCACTCCTACCTTGACTTATGCTTACTGGTTGGTGAGTGGGCAGAGCACCATATAGACATTGTCCACTGTATCTCAGCAGTTACAGCCAGAACTTCCATCCCACTTTAACGGTTCTCTTGTCCTTTGTCCATCCTGCACGTGTATCCCTCAAACCACTAGGCCTTGCTCTATGCCTTGACATAAATGTGTTCATTTGGAAGTGAATCTAAAAGATAACCTCTAGGAAAGATGGAAAATTTCCTTTACCCCAGCTTTGCAAGGAGACACACATTTTAGAAATGAGAAGCTGCCTTGCTGTGGTTTCACTGGTAACTCTAGTGCCCACACTGACACATTCCCAGCCCTGTGAAAGGCCAACAGGGAGAACATTCCCTCCCTCTCCTGCTGAAGGCTAGGCTTGGCCTCAGGATCAATATGCCAACTTGTCTGCCAGCCTCCTTAACCCAGCTATATCCTTAGATCCTTGGAGCAGTTTGTTAACTGCCCTGGGGAGTACATTAATAGCAGGAACTTGTTCATTTGGCAGTATCAGGGAAAAAAATCCAGCCCTCAGCATTCCCTCTTTATTCTTCTTAACTACTTTAATAATTTATCTTATTCTTTTACTGTGATCTAGGGGAGCCTAGTTAAGAATGTGGCATCTAGTCCAGTGGAATATAAAACACCAGGAGTCAAATCAGCAGCACCAACTGCTGTCTGTACCCAGGCAAAGAACAGTTGCATTATCAGAAGAAACAAAATTCACCAAATTCCAGAATCCCTATGAGGTTTGTAAGAGGTCATCTGACCTAATCTACACCTGAGGAGTGAAACCAGAATCTCAGAATCCCAGAGAGTTAAGGGACCTCAGAGGCCATCAGTCTTGAGACTGGAGACTCTTCAAAATTCCCGGCAAATGGTCCTATAGCTTTGACTCGAAGGCATCAAGTAAGGGAAAGCCTATAACTCCCTAATTTTGCATAGTTCAAATCTTCAGAAGGAGTCCCCATATATTAAGCCTGAATTGGCTTCAATGCCACTGCCATCCATTCATTGCTTGTACTTCTGGCTGTTGGCAAAAGAAGCCTAGTTTTTCCTCCACATGAAAGTCTTTCAAATACATGAAGATGAATGTTAGGTTCTCTGAGAGCCTTCTTTTCTGCAGGCTTCTTACACCTTGCTCCCCTTCACACATGCAACACTAATAAATGCAAATTGAGTTTGATTCAGTTCAGCACAGTCTACAAATAAGAGTAAGGAAATCAAAAATTGTATCTGTTGCCAAAGAGGCAGATAATGGAAGCCATTAGTAGAATCATTCAGCCTATCCGCTGGAAAGAAAAATCCCTATTTAATGTTCCAAAGAATTCAAATTGGTAGTTGACATTGATCAGGCTGGATAATGTCTACTTGTCACTTTCCTTTGCCTACAAGACTGTAACTGAGTCAGGCTACCCTGATTCCATGTGGCTTATAGAGTAGATTGGAATTTCTTCTCCCTATGCTGAATTTTTCTTATTGGATTTTTGAGATTCATTTCTTCTTTTCCATAGTCATCTATAAAGTAATGGCCCAGACCATGGATGTCATATCTCTTTATTTGTTTGCACTCTCCTTCTAAGTCACATTGTGTAGCTCTTTGTCTTTTTGTCCATACCAGAAAATTAACTTGATTAACAAGTATTTGAAATGTAACAAAAATGTTTATCCAGGAGAAAATATGGTCATTCAATGAGGGGGAGGACTTTCAAGCATTCTTGCTGAAAAAACCAGAACTGAAAAGAAAATTTGACACTCAAATACAAGAAGCATGAGAAGGCAAACATGGAAAAGAAATCATAAGGAACTTATCAAAGTTGAACTATTTACATGCCAACATGGAAAAATGATAATTGTAACTTATGAAACTTTTCTCAGTATGAGAATAGGTGAAGGGAATACAAATGTATATATATGTATATATACACACATATATGTATACACACACACATATATGTGTATGCACACATATGTCTATATAGGAAGGTATATATATATATATATATGTATGGATACATATCTGCGTATGTGTATATATGTGTATGTAAAGCAAATCAGCAGTAGAATCCTGAGAGAATGCTACTGTGAACAGCCTTTAAGATTCGAATTACACAGTATTAGCGAACACTCTGTTTATTCCATTACAAAATCAGATTCAGTACAATGTTCACAGTTTCAACAGTTCACAATATTATATACAATCTTCAGAACAAGGAAAGTCTCAACATTATATCTTATTACAGAAAGGAACAAGGAACAAGAGAAGAATCATCTGGTTTCCCTAAGGGAGAAACCAGCTTCACATTTTAAGATTAAATCAATTAACAAAAGGAATGACCTAGTTTCCCTAAGAGAGATTCAATCAATTAATTAACAAAAGGAATGACCTAGTTTCCCTAAGAGGGAGTTGATTCAATCAACAATTCACAATATACTGATCTTCCACTCCTGGG
>CM053595.1:312007823-312023927 GCA_028646575.1 Pseudocheirus occidentalis
CCATAAAAAAAGAGGCAAGGGATAACTGTTACAACTTTACTTTCATTTACTCTCATTGAATTTGGCTTAGGGAAGGAATGACATAAACTCTAAACTGAGTATCTTGCCACACAGGAGAATAGGGGGGATGGGGATGAGAGGGGGAGCAATGGAGGGAAGGGCGGGGTGGGGGGAAGGTTGCAGGAAGCACACACCTCAGTAAAGGGACAGGGACAGGATAGAGAACAAAACAAGGGGGGGTGTGCAAGATAGGAAGGAGGGACATAGAATCAGCCTCTCACACTTTGCCCAACATGGAGATGTCCTGTGTAAATTACACATGTACAGCCTGTATTGAATTGCTGCTTCTTCCAGTGGGAGTGGGTGGCAGGGAAGGAATTGCAAGAGTCTAGAATTTAAAGCTATACAATCAAATGCAACTGGGAAATAATACATAAGGGGTCAGGGAGACCCTCCCTGCCCTACTAGAAAGCTAGAGGGGCATTGGAAGAGGACACAAAAGGGAACAGATTGTGGGAGGGGCTTTATGGTGGGATCAATGTTTTGGGCTGGGGGTAGGGGAAAGAAGGGAAGAAAATTTGTAACTCAAAACCTTGTGGAAATGAACGATGTAACCAAGAAAATAAAAAAATGAAAAAAAAAGAAAACTCCAACTCAGTTCTTCAGTCCAGCAGCCCAGCTCCCAGATGCTGGAACAATTCCACTTCCTCTACCAAGAGCCACCAGGAGGAAGATTCCTAATTTTGTGTCTCTGTCTCTAGAACTCTCCTTATACACACACACACACACACACACACACACACACACACACACACACACAGCACTGGCCTCCTGTCTTAGCCAACCCCCTCCTGCCACTCAGCAAGGGAGACAGAGTTCACACCCTCTCAACAGGATACAGAATTCATACCTTCTGCTTCACAGAGTTTGCACCTTCTGCCTCTTTCAAGAGGTACTTAGCCCTAAGTTACCAAGGGTTAAGTATCTGCCAAACTGATTACTGTCACACTGCCTCTCCAGCTCAACTACCTGCCTCTCAGAGAATGATAGATATTTGAGGATATAAGTAGATTAAGTATGGTTTCACCTGCTATTTACCAGAATCAAAGAATGTAGAGATGGAAGAGACCTCAACAGTCTTTTATCACAACATATAATCAAAGGGAATATATCATGTTAGCCTATACCTAACTCTAACAAACCAAATTGTAGGATACTTTCTGAATCTTTTTCCCAAAGTTTTTCTTTTTTTAGAAAGAACAAGGATTTTAGAAAGGAAGGATTGAAGCACACTTTCCCTAGGATCAGAAGCAAATGAGTAGCAGCCAAAAGAAGTAAATTCATATATCTGTATACCACACAATTGCAGCCATCAATGGTCCTGCCTAGAGAGTGCATGGAAGGTTAGTGTGAGAGACATCCTCTAAAATTTGCCCATGTTTCCAATGGATCTTTATAAAAACAAATGGGAAATTCAGGATTTTCCATCACATATACTCCTCTGAATATATGTATATAATGTTCAATAAATCCTTTTCTTCTTTAACAACCTGCTATAAAAATGAGTAGGAACAAATTGAACTCGTTGGATCCAATCTTGTACACATAAGAGGAAATCCTTCCATGGAATGTCCCTTGGTACCTCTAAACATTTTTTTTATTTTTCCTAAGAGAACATTCCCTCCTAAATGTCCCCATACCTGCTGTCATAAATTTTATGTTACTAGAGGTAGCCAAATAGCTCAGTAGAGGTACAGAAATACACTTGGCAAAGGGTCACCCTGAGAATTGTAAACCAAGCTGAATTTCTTCCTAGAATTCCATAGGATGGTTTTAAACTACAAAGAACCTTGGAAATGATCAGATGCCACCTTTCCATTTTACAGATGAGGACCCTAAGTATGAGAGAAGTCAAGTAACTTGCCTAGGCTCACACAATTAGTGTCTAATGCTGGAATTGAGCTTAAGGCCTCCTGACTGCACCCATCAGCCATATCACCTACCTGCCTCCTAAAATTTGAAATCACTTGGGCAACTATTGTGTTAACACTGGAGTCCATAACTGACTGGCATTGACACCTCACAAATTCAAACAGCTCAATTCAACAAACACTTATAAAGTGTCTGCTAGATACAAGGAACTTTGCTACAAATACAAAGAAAAAAGTATTTTGTCTATGTATCCCACTGCTTTGCATATAGTAGGTGCTTAATAAATGCTTTTAAACGGAATAAAATAGTTTTAAAATCGGCCCTACCCTGAAGGAGCTTACATGTACTGGAGAACTACATGTCCACAGTTAAGTAAATGCAAGAAATTTGAAGAAGGGGAGAATGCAAGCATTTGGGGGTGTTGATAGGAAAGACAATATGGTAAAAATGCTACCCAAACTGGACCTTGGAGGAAAGATGCTAAGTAGCAGGGATGAGGATGGAAAACATTCCAAGCACAAGAGAAGAAGGTTAAGCAAAAGAACAGAAACAGGAGACAGTACATTAAGTTTGAAAAATGAAAGAGACCAATCTTACTGGAACACAAAGGATATGGATCCAAGACATTTCTAATGTTTATTTATATTAGTACTGAGAACATCAAAGCATGGAATTAGAGTTGGATAGCATTTCATCTAGTATCCCCTTTATTATGTAACTGAAGAAAATGAGGAACACAGAAATTAAGTGACAAAGTGATAAAGACAGTGATAAAGCCATTGGGCAATTGAATTCAAGTCTCTTGACTCCCACTTAGACTAATGTCCTTTGTTCCACACCAAGCTGAACAAGGTAGGATGTTCTGTAAATACAAGCTAACCAATGCAAGCAAAGGAAGAAAGGATCTTTGCCTTATCTTTTCTATCTCCCTTTTTATGTGTAATCTTCCTCCATTAGAATGTAAGCTCCTTGAAAGCAAGAACTGTCCTGCTTGCTTGTGTTGGCATTCCAAGTTCTTATCACTGTGCCTGGTACATGGGTGCTTAATAAATGCTTTGTCCAGCTATTTATCTTCCTCTAGATATCTATCTCTTATGATCTGTATGTACATGCATATATATACATAGACGGTGTGTGTATATATGTGTGTATGTATATACATATACATACACTTACATCTATATATTTCTATTTATTAATATATTTCTATCAATATTCTTATATCAATATCTACCTTTCTATCAATATCTTTCTGTCTATATCTATCTTTCTTTCTATGTATATTTATCAATATGTATACTGAATTCCTGATATGAGAGTTAGCTTCTATTTTTCTAAAATAAGAGTAACTTTTTTCCCTTGAATTTGGCCTGGCTTCAATATTTTTTATTCCTCTACTTTTGATACTACTGCTCCCCCTGCCAATTTCTCATAATTCATCTTGAAGCCTGGGATAACTCAAAGTGCCCTGATATCCAACGTTAGCTTCAGGGCGTGAGAGAGTAAGTTGAAGAGGATGGGTTAGGCCACAGTCATGGAAGGGGCCAAGTTGAGTTTGGATCAAATGCCTTTTTCAGCTTCTCAGTGGACAGTATAGGGAAAAACATGAAAATAGGGGCAGGTTTGGTTTTTGTTGGGAGAAATGGAGACAAAGAGAGGGAGACAGAAAGAATGCATTCAGTCAATAATTCAATGAACTTTTCTTACTTCCCTACTCTGTTCCAAGTCCTGTACTTGGTTGGGTAAATATAGACATAAACATAACAATTCCTAACCTCACTGGATTTATATTCTACAATGGAATAAAGGGTTGGAAAGGGAGACAGCTCCTTAAAGTAAAAAGAGCATTGGATTTATGTTCTAATTCCAGTTCTTCCACTGGCTCCCAGTGACCTTAGAACTGTGACCTTCTAGAGACTCAGTCAATCATTCATCTATAAAATGTGGGCATTTTTCTATGGTCTCTGATGTATTTTTCCCGTTTCTAAATCCATGATTCTATTAAGTAAATATAAATAAATTTCAAGAGAGTTAATGTGTTCATTAATGGGGAGAGGAAGGATACCAGTAAAGATCTTATATGGAAAGTGGCATCCAAGACCAGCATCAAAGACAGCTGGAATTTTATGGCTTGGGGGGAAGGAAGGAGTCCCTTCTTGATAGAGAGGATCTCTTAAGCAAAGGATCAGAAATAAAAGATGGAAATAAGTGGCAGCCAGTTAATTAACAAGTATTTTTAAGCACTTACCGTGTGCCAGGCAATGATCTAAAAGGTGAGAATGCAGAATTAAAAGTAGAAAGAAAGACAATACCTGCCCTCAAGGAACATCTATTCTAATGGGGTAAAAAACATAAAAGGAAACTAAAAATGGAGGGAGAAAAGAGGCAAAGATATTGAATATGGTAAAATTATATAGGAAATCTGGTATGAGCCTGGAGAGGAATAATACATGGCTGGCCTGGTCAGCCTCATTAAATGTACCTTATGGAGCCATCCAATCAGAGGAAGGAGACAAGGGGTCAAGGGTACTTCCAGGTGGTGAATGTCATATCTGGAGTAAGACATCAGGATGAGAAGCTGGAACTTGAAAGAGGAATTATTGAGTACAGGAAAGATCACTTCCAAATGCAGTCTAGCAGATGGGCAAAGTTGCTCCCTTGTTTGCCATATCTCAGTATTGGTCCACTGCCAGGATGGGTCAAAGAAGTGGCTCAGGGTTTTGATCCTCCTAGGGCTCAGCTATTATAATGGTAACTAATTTAAATTTGAAGACCTCTTTTTATTATGTCAAGTTAACAGGTACTTAGCCCTTAGTAACTAATCAAACCTTGTGGCTAAAGGGCAGAGGGTGTGAACTCTGTCTCCTCTTGCTGACATAACAGGAAGGGTTTGGATGAAACAGGATGCCTTTCTGTGTATATAAGAAGAACCCTAGAGCTTCCAGCCTGCTTGGGCCAGTGGAAGAGTCCTATGCTGGGCTGTATCATGAACTGGCTTTCAGAAGATGATGACCCATATGTAGCTGAAGAGCCCAGCGATGAGGAACCAGCTTTGAGCAGTTCTGAAGATGAAGTAGATGTGCTTTTACATTGCACTCCTGACCAAAAGCAAAAATTTATCAGAGAATGTCTTACTGGTGAAAGTGAATCATCCAGTGAAGATGAATTAGAAAAAGAAATGGAAGCTGAATTAAATTCTACCATTAAAACAATGGAAGATAAATTGTCATCACCCAAAACAGGTTCTTCCTTAGGAACTATGAAAACTTCCGTGGTTCTTTCAAAGTATTTTGATGACATATGTTCTGATTCTGATTCTGAGGATGAAGACACAGTAAGATCACAAGTAAACAAGAAGAAAAAACAGCAATGTTGGATTCCAACAAATGATGAATTATTATATAATCCTGAAAAAGACAATAGAGATAAGGCCTGGATCAATGCACAAAGAAGAGGACACCATTTTTTGGAATGCAACCCTCTCACCAACAACAAACTGTTTCAAAAAGTGATGCTGTTTTGAATTGTCCTGCCTGCATGACTATACTGTGCCTTGACTGCCAGAGGCATGAATACTACAAAACTCAATACAGAGCAATGTTTGTGATGAATTGCTCTGTCAACAAAGAGGAGGTTCTAAGATATAAAGGCTCAGTGAATCAGAAGAAAAGGTGGGCCCATAAGAAAATTAAGTCTGACGGTGAAGATTCCGCAGTTCAATCAGAGAATGAAGAAGTGTATCACCCAATAAAATGTACTGAGTGTTCAACTGAAGTGGCAGTTTTTGATAAGGATGAAATCTTCCATTTCTTCAATGTTTTAGCAAGTCATACATAAAAGCACAGTTGAGAATTTGCTCACCTGCTATTATATAAAATATAAATATTTATAGTCCTCTCGCTAGTTTGTACATTTAAGAAAATGTAAAATTATCATCTAAGGAAACATTTTTAATATTGATAACTGGTTACTGTCAGGCCAGTTTGATTGAAAGCTAATTAGGAAGTCACAGTGTTTATCAAGTAGCTTTATGTTTATTAGAGCTATCTGGAATAAAAATTTTCCTGTATTACAGCAAAAAAAAGAAGAAGAAGAAGAAGATCCCCAGAGAGAAACAGTCAGAATTAGAATTTTTCTCCTGATGGGCTCTTGATAGAGGAAGCAGAATTTTCCCAGCATCTAGAAGCTGGCCTGCTACTTGCTGGACTGAGAACTGAGTTGGTGTTTTCTTGAGACCAGAATCTGGTGAAGTCTGAAGTTGCTGCCAAAGAGGCCACCTGGAAGGCTGAGGTTTCTTCTGGGTCCTAAGGCCACCTGAAATGCTGGAGGACTGAAGAAGCATGACCAGGATAGGACTTTGTTTGTGGCTTGGTTGATCCTTGAGTTCCTGGGAACAGGAATTCTGAAGGTTTTGAGATGTGCTGGACCCTGTGGACTTCAGCATGTACCAAGAACTTCTCAGAGGACTGGACAAGGGCCTGGGAGCTGTTTGTCTTTGAATTCAGGTGACTGTTTGGTGGATTCAGGTAGGAGTTGATCCCCATGGAAGGGGATCCAGGGAATCGGAGAGACCACCCTGAGTCAAGATGAAGAAAAGGCCTCTTCTTGGATACTGAATGCAGTGATGAAACTGAAGTTTATTAGAGACCGAGGGGTGGAGGATTTATGTAATTTTCTAAGGATTGTACTTAATGATTAATAATACTTAGTAATTGTGAATTTGAATAAGTAACTGATTGAGTCAACTGGTTTGTGTATTTTCCAATGATTGTTCTAAATACTGTGACCACTTTGGTGACAACTATGTAGCCATTATAATGTTAAGCTGTTGTGAACACTATATTGTGATTTTCTGTGATAAGATGTAATGTGAATATTATATTGTAATTTGTTGTGAATTGTTGCCTTGATTTGTTATGGAATGAATAGAGTGTTCACTAGACTGTGTAATCAGAACCTTAAAAGCTGTTCACAGTAGCATTCTTTTGGGAAGCTGCTTGTGCGTTGCATTAGAGCTATCTACAATCTCCTTCATGGATTCCAGTTTCCAGACCCCTTGTACTATTGACTTTTGAAGTTCAAAAGATCATAGCCTTGCCCAATATTCCTTTACCTAAAATCACATAATTGACCCAACAGAACCTGAAGCAATTGTAAACCTGTGTACTCATGGCTTTATCATCTCAATTCCAGGTAGGAGAGGGCCTGAGATTTTACTTTTAATTAATTTTTTTAGTGAACAAACATTTATTTTCTCTCCCTCTTACCTCCCCTTTCAACTGAAAAGAAAAACAAACTTTTTAACCAATTTTCATAGTCAAGCCAAACAAACTGTCATATTGGTCTAGATGTGTCACTCTTCACAGTCAGTTCATCAGTTTTCCATCGAGTGGAGCTTTACATGCTTCATCACCCATCCTTACAATCATAGTTGGTCAACAAGTTGATCAGTTCTTTGTCTTTCAAAATTATTAATCATCCTTCAAATATTAATGTTACATAAATTATTCTTCTGTTCATTTCACTCTGCTTTAATTCATTAAAAGTATTCACACATGATAATTTGTTCAGCAACTACCCTATGGATTAGTTTCTAGTTTGGGTTTCTTTTAAAGATATGTGGGAAAATGGAAGTAATGGGAGGGAAAGAAAAGCATGGCATATGGAACTGTGCCCAAAGGCTATAAAAAAATGGGCATAGCCTTTGACTCAGCAATACCACTGCTAGTGCTGTATCCCAAAGAGATCATAAAAATGGGAAAAGGACCCACATGTACAAAAATATTTATTAGCAGCTCTTTTGTGGTGGCCAAGAACTGGAAATTGAGGGGATGCCCATCAATTGGGAAATGGTTAAACAAGTTGTGGTATGTGAATGTAATGGAATACTATTATGCTATATGAAGTGATGAACTGAGAGACTTCAAAGAAACCCAGGAAGACTCAAATGAACTGATGCTGAGGGGAGAAGAGTCAGGAGAACATTGTACACAGTAACAGCCACAGTGTGCTAAAACAGATTTGGATAGATTTAGCCCTTCTCAGGAGCACAAAACCTTAAAGATTTCCAAAAGACACATGATATAAAATGTCAGTTACATCCAGAGAAAGAACTATGAAGTTGGAATATAGAACAAATCAGACTATTTTCTTTTTTGTTTTGTTTTATTTTGTTTTTTCCCTTTCTCATGGTTTTTTCCATTTGTTATAATTCTTCTATGCAACATGACTAATGTGAAAATGTGTTTAATAGGAATGTATGTATAGACCCCATATCAGATTGCAAGCTGTCTTGGGGAAGGAGAGGGGAGGGAGGGGGAGAAAATTTAAAACTTATGGAAGTTATTGTTGAAAACTAAAAATAAATTTAAAAAAAGAAGGGAAAATCATGGCATAGTCCAATAAAAATAGAATTGGAAGCACCAATGCTGAGAAACGGATGAGGTTGGGAAAGAATACCAACAGGGTTGATTTGGAGGGATTGGAGGTTGTTTTGAGGGTTGAGCAGAAAGAATAATCTAATTAGGGATCAAACTGCTATTTGGTATGCCTAGGTAGTAGGATAATCACTAGCAATCAATAAGAGAAGAGCTTTTAGCTCAATTCTCATTTTGATTCTGCCAAGCAGAAGAGCTTTTCAACAAGAACATTCCAAACAAAAATGTTTAATGAAGAATAAATACTCAGGATAAGGAAAGTGTTATTAAGAGAATATCTAACTGACCTGGAAAAACGGAAGTCACCCAGTCCAGGTGAACTACATATTCAGTTACCGAAAAGATGGGATTGCTTGTACTAGGTCAATAATATTTGAAGGATTATAAAGAGGGGCAGCTAAGTAGTGACCGGATAGAGAACTGGCCTAGGAGTTAGGAGGACTTGGCTTCAAATCCAGCCTCAGACACTTGACATTTACTAACTGTGTAACCCTGGGCAAGTCACTTAACCCCAGTTCCCAAAAAATCATGAAGGACAGATGTGGCATTGCAGGATTTAAGGAGGGAAAATATCATAATGTTTAAAAAAAAAGGAGGGGGGAGAGAGGTGAGCATGAAAACCATAGACCACAGCTCAATCTGAATTTCTGGGAAAAAATTCTAGAAAATTTAAGGAGAGAACTAGTTGGTTAACATCTAGAACAGAGATTCTTGAAGCAGCTAAGTGACACCATAGAGAGGACACTGGACTTGGAGTCAGGAAGATATGAATTCAAATCCCACCTCAGACTAGGACTGGGTGTCCCTGTGCAACTCACTTAACCTTTTTCTGCCTTGGTTTCCTCAACTGTAAAATAGGTCTAATAATAGCTCCTACCTCCCAGGGTTCTTTGGGGGATGAAGGGAGATATTTGTAAAGTGCTTAACACAGTCCCTAGCACACTGTAGATACTTACTGCTTGTTCCTTTTCCTCCTCTTTCTCACTTGGGAGTCCATGATTTCAGAGGATCTTTGAACTTGTGTTAGAAAAAAATTACACATTCCTTTCCACTAAACTCTAAATGAAATTTAACATTTTCCCTTCAATTTCTTAAAAACATTATTCTGAGACAGGATCCAGAGACTTTACCAAACTGCTGAAAGGGTCCATCACAGACACACATATGTTGAGGACCACGGGCCAGTGGAACACTGACCCTGATGGCTGAATAAGCCCCCTCAGGTGAAGGGCCTGCTGCCAGGCCTGGATAGGTGCCCCATCCCCCGGGGAAGAGTTCAAGCACACAGGTGTGAGGATTGGATCCTCTAGATAAGCATGATGTCATTGCCCCTGGCCTGGGAACACTGAAGTGCTCAATGTCCACAGGGGAAAGGCATTAGGAAGCATCCTATAAAAAGTTTCCACTTAGAACAATAAATGAGACTCTATTTTCCACCACCCTTTGAGTCCCCATCTCTCTTTTAACTCACCCTCTCACACCTCTAGGTAGATAACATTCTCAGATAGCACAGTCCCCAATTCTCTCTCAGCCCTGCCACAGAAGGCAGACTTCCCTAACTTGGCCCACCACACACACACACATACACACATACATACATACATGTTAAGAATCTTCTATTTGGAAACAGTAAAACTGAGTTATTATGACTTTATCAGGATGTCATTTACCTCTTTTCCTTTTCTGACAAAGTGCCTAAATTAGATTAGAATGCTATAAAGCAGGGTAGTGAGGTGGCACAGTGAGTAGAGCCCTGGAGTCAGGAGGACCTGAGTTCAAATCCAACTTCAGACACTTAACACTAGCTGTGTGACCTTGGGCAGGTCACAACCCCAATTGCCCTCCAAAAAAAAAAAAAAGCAAAAAAAATGCTATAAAGCATCAACTGAGTTTGATTCCAATTCTGAGATTCTCTAATTCTGATTGCTATGATGAGTCAACCACAATCATCTTCATCATCATTATCACAACCATCATCATCATCAATATCACCAGCAATATTTCTGTTGGCCTTTAAAATTCCAAAAGTACTTTACACATGTTATCTCAGGTTATCTTCACAATAACCCTGGGAGGTAGATTACATCATCATTCCCATTTTACAGATGAACAAAGAGAAGCACAAAATGGATTTTTAGAGATTGGTTAGTTGCTAAGTGCTTAATAAGTACTTGTTGAATTGAAGGCATTGCTTTTTAATTGAGTTGAATTGAATTAAATTTAATTAAACTTAATTGAATTGAATTGACTTTAACTGAACCTTAGGTAAGCCATTGAATGTCTATGGGCCTCTGCCTTCTCCCTCACTTATAAAAAGGGGCTTAGATTAAATGACTTTGGGAGTTCCCTTCCATCTCTAGACCTAGATCTCTAGTTCTAAGGTACTTTAGCTTTATTGTAATATTCAGTCATACTCTGGTCCAAAATTTTTGCTAAAGAGTCAGGTAAGTGTGATAGGAGATACATGTCTGAGTCTGGAGCCAAGAAGGTTTGAGTTCAAATGTGACCTGAAATACTTACTAGCTGTATGAAGCAAATCCTCAAGAAAGTCACCTGTTTGCTTCAGTGTCCTCATCTATAAAATGAGGATGATAATATATTTAGTACCTGGCAAATAGTTGGTGTCATAAATGTTTATTGTTATCATTATGTATTATTATCATCGGGACTGCAGTTCTCAACAAATAGAACACACTCTATTTGGACCTGTGATTCGAGGTCCATTCAGTCTCTTATGGTACATACTGGGTCCTCATTGGCTCCTTGCATAACAAGCACCCAGTTGTTTGAGTCTGAAATGACATAGAGTAACAGAGTTAAGCCTTGATAATAGTCATTTCCTTTTGATAAGTGTTCCAGCCTGGCCCAGTGCATTTAATCCATTTTAGATGGAGCCCTGGGGACATAAAATTACTATCAGACTGCTGTGGTTTCCAGGGCATTCTGGGCCAGCAGTGGACTGTGGGAAAAATCCCCACCCCCCCAAAAAAAAAGAAATTTTGGTTTTCATTATCAATTCATACTGTGCTTTAAATTTTTCTTAGACGCTATCATTCAGTTTTGTGGGAAATGGTTTGGGCTGAGAAGAAGCTGTGGTTTTCTTACTTTCCAAAGAGAGAGAATAGAAACCACAATAGTTATAATATTTAAAAAAGAGAAGGCAGGTTTTCAACATGCCAAAAAATTGTGCTTGTCTTCAGTTAAAGTAAGTGAAACCCTACTTCTTTAGAGAAAGAAGAATTATGGTGTTTTGGATGAAAATTAATATAATGTACTTTGCAACCAAGTGTTTTTATAAAGAAAAATAGTTCATTAAATTAAATGCTGTGGGCTGGCTGGGAGCTGTGTGCTATCTTTATAAATGCATTTCAAATGAAAAGGAACCAAAAATGCATTTCTATCCTTCCCATGGAATGTAACCCAGTTTTGGAAAAGCTTATTTGGTTTCCTCAACAAAATGTAGTTTTAAGAGCCAGCCTTGTCAGTCTACACAAAGCTAAGATGCTGATCTTGTCAGTAGTCATTGGTTAAACACCTACTGTGTTCTGGGCATTATAATAAGCAGAATAAAAGCTGTTGCTTTCAACACAACTTCAGTCTAAATAGATATATACTGATCTCAAGCCAATCAGGTTTATTAAACAAAATACCTTCCAACTCCTATGTTTTCAATCAAGAGGATTCATTTGCAAGCTTCTGTTCTCCTTTTAGCTATACTCAACATCTCTGCTCCCATTACCTTTGATGTTTTTCAGTTGTTCAGTGATTTCTGACTCTTCATGACCCCATGGACCACAGAAGAGCAGGCCCTTCTGTCTTCCCCTAACAAAAACTATCCAAGCTTATGTTCTACTGTCCATGGGGGTTTTTTGGCAAAGATACTAGAATGGTTTCCATTTCCTTCTCCAGTGGATCATCTTTTGTCAGAACTCTCCATGATGAGCTATCCATCTTGGGTGACCCTACATGACATAGCTCATAGTTTCATTGAGCTCCACAAGCCCTTCTACCACAACAAGGCAGTCATCTAGGAATGATATCCTTACATGGCAGGTAGCGTGTAAGAGAAATAAGAAAAATTTTTAATTCTGATCCAAGAGTAGAGGTGGTTTACTCTCTGATCCATTTGCATATTATCTTCTGAGTATAGCTAAACAGTCTTGCTAGCTCCCTCTAATATTTTGGATTCTAAAGCATACTTTCCTAGACCTATGTGGTACCTATCAGTACCTTTCTGTCTTGAGTGATATCTCTGGACTTGACCCAGGATCACAGAATTTTAGAGCTGAAAGGACCTCAGAGGTCCAGGAAGTCAAACCCATACCTGGAAAAAAGGATGGTGAAAGGATCTCCTTTGCATCATACCTAACCACTGCTCATCCAGCATTGGATTAAAGACCTAAGTGAAAGAGAAACCCACTCCCTCCCAAGGCATTTCACCATTTTGGGATAATTTTGCTTCTTCAAATATTTCTCTTTACATCAATCTCAAACCATCCTCTTTGTAACATTTTACATGCAGAAGGGATAAGAAGGACAAGAACATCTGTCCTCTGGAGCCAAACAGAACAAATCTAAACTTCTTATATAAGACAACCCTTCAAATAAATACTTGAAGATGTCTTGACTTCTTGGACTTTTAATATCAGCTTGCACTTCTCTAATTGATTTAAGTAAGCCCCTACTTCTTGATTGCCTGTGCCTGAGGTGTCTACCTATCAGACAGATACATTTTGCTTAGCTGCATGTCCAGCAGTGTTCCCTTCTATCCACCTGAGAAATACTATCATCTCCAAACAAATGGAACACATTGACCCAAAATAGAGTTAGAAAAACAGAAAGAAAAATACCAGGTTCATTTCTAAGAGAAGATAGGTCCCCAAAATGATTAGCATCTATTATGGAATAGCTAACACTGATTGGAGCCTTGGGGTCATTGTATTACTTATATAAGTAGAAGGTTCTCTCTGATACTTGGAACATCATCATCTTCATTGTACAGATCACTTATATAGTGCTTTGAGGTTCACAAAAATCTTTACATGTATTAATTCATCCAATTCTCACTCATTTCCCGTGACCTACTCCTCCAGCCCACTTCAGCTGCAAGAGAGCCTGCCATACTCGTGATATTACCATCACCCACAAATGTTCTATTTCTATGTTTATGAACACTGACATTTTTTCGTCCATATCCATATCCATCCAACACTGATATATCTTTTATTTTTTGTCCTTGTACCTTCCCTCTTCTTTACCACCCCTAATTCTGTTCTTCATCTTTGCCACACCTCCAATGTTGCAGCTCCACATTTCCCGCCCAGGCCATAACCCTTTTCTCTCTTCCCCCTCTTCATCCCTTGATGATCCAGATCAACACTCCCTTCTCTTGAGCCCTTTATCCTACCATATACCTTGTAATGCCAAGCCCCAGTTTTCGGTTACTCCTACTATCTACTGTGTTATCATCTATTCATGTTCTACTGAATGAAGCTGGAGAAAAACATGAGACAGTGATAGCAGAGTCTCCTGAAAACAAACATGACATAATCTCAACTGTTCCCTCACTGCCTCAAGGCAATTCTACTACATGTCCTCTATCAATTCACTCACTCTTAGGTAGCCCAATAATTTTTAAATTATCTCTCCTGGATCTCTTTTCCAGATCAGTGGTTTTTCTAATGAGATATTTCACATTGCCTTCTATTTTTTTCATTTGTTTCGATCTGTTTTATATATCTTGATTCCTCATAAAATTACTAGCTTCCTTTTGCTCCAATCTAAGTTTGAAGGAATTATTCTCTTCAGTGACTTTTTGAAATTCCTTTTCTATCTGGCCAGTTTAGCTTTCTAAGGCATTCTTCTCCTCATTGGCTTTTTGGGACTCTTTTGAAATTTGATTTAGTCTATTTCTTAATGTGTTATTTTCTTCAGTCATGCTGTTGACTCGCTTTTCATGTTTTTCTTGCATCATTCGCTTATCTTCCCAAATTTTCCTCTACTTCTCTTACTTGATTTTCAAAATCCTTCTTGAGCTCCTCCATGGCCTGCAACCAATTCATATTTTTCTTGGAGGCTTTTGATGCATGAGTTTTGACTTTGTTGTCTTCCTCTGGGTCCACGTTTTGATCTTCTTTGTCTCCAAAAAAAGGATTTTATAGTCTGCTTATGCTTCCTCTGCTTGCTCATCTTGCCAGCAAATTACTTGACTTTTGAACTCTTTGCTAGAACTCTGGTAGAACTCTGCTGTGTCCCAAATTGCTGGGGTTTTGCCGTTGTCAAAGCTGTTGTCAAAGGTCTAAGGAGGGTGCCCTCTATGCTCTAGCACACTAGCGTTCCTCACCCCAGGACCACCAACCAAGACACAAACCAAGATCCAAGCAGGTCAAAACAAGAGTGATTACCCTCTGAATGGTTTCTTGGTCCCCCCTACTATCTGCAGGCCAGGAGTTCTAGAGGCAGCCATGTGGCAGCCCTCGCACCTCTACCACCTCTCACCCCAGGGACAGGGGCCAGACCACACTCCTCTCTGTATCAACAGAGTTCCCCACTGATCTTTTACTTTCTTTTTGGTGTTTATGGGTTGAGAAGTCTGGAATCTACAACAGCTGTGGGATATTCACTCTGAAGTGTGCTTTTGCCACTCTGGGCCATTGATCGGGGCTGTCCCGGGTCTGGGACCATGGGGCTAATGCGAGACTGCACTTGTCTCCCAGCTTGGTGCAATAGATCCTTCCTGTTGGCCTGCCAGGCTGCCTTCAGTGGAAGCTTTGTTTCTCTCTGTCACTCTGTGGGTTCTGTAGCTCTAAAATGTGTTTAGAGTGATTTTTTACAGGTATTAGAGGTGGTTGGAGCAGGAGCTCAGCAAATTCCTTCTTTTACTCCCACTAACTCGATCTCCACAGAAGCTATTAAAACCTTTTCATTCTTCCTCAAAACTCCTATAATTCCCCCTCACCTTCTCAGCTAAGAATCTTGCCTCATATTTTACAGAAAAATATTATGTCCATTTACTGAGACTTCCTATTGATCAGTGCTTCTTAAAATTTTCCACTCATGATCTCTCTTCCCCTGAGAAATTTGTACACAAACCTGGGTATATAGGGATATAAAATAGGTATACAAATCAAATATTTACTGATAATAAATCATAAAGAAATTTATTTTCAAACAGTTCTTTGGTATACATGTAATTTTGCCATTTATTACACACAAAAGTAAGTTTGCATGCTAATGACATGGAAATGCTTGTTTATTTTTACATAAAGAATTAAGTTGTGCCAGAATATTTGATATCGCAGGACATAGAGCATCTTCAAAATTTTTCAGAGTTGATTGATATTTTGATTTTATAACAGTCAGTGCTGAAAACACTGCTGTGCCTAAGTATGTAGAATAAAAAGGCAAAAGTAGGTTTAGGGCCATTTCAGAAATTGTTGGGAATTCCATCCTAATCCCAAGCCAAAATTCATTTGATGGTTTTGTGAGTACAGTAAAAACACTGCAATTCCTAACATACAATAGTCTTGAATCTGATCCAAGGTATTGCTGGCAGCTGTTCACTGGTGTTAGGTAGTGTGATGGCATGCACAGTGCAAAGTGCTGTAAAGCCAATCAGCAGTAGATTTCTGAGAGAATGCTACTGTGAGGAGCTTTTAAGATTTGGATTACACAGTATTAGTGAACACTCTGTTTATTCCATTACAAATCTTTATTCAGTACAATGTTCACAGTT
>CM053595.1:312024427-312048821 GCA_028646575.1 Pseudocheirus occidentalis
GGAGGGAGGGAGGGAGGGAGGGGGAGGAAGGGAGAGGGAGAGGGAGATTCTTTCCCAGCATCTGGAAGCTGACTGAGAACTGAATTGGAATTTTTCTTGAGACCAGAACCTGGAGAAGGCTGAACTGGCTGTTGCTGCCACCTGGAAGGTCAGTGTTTCTGCTGCTGCCTTGAAGGTCCTCTGGAAGGTTGAGGTTACTTATGGGTCCTAGGACCAGCTGAACTGCTGGAGGACTGAAGAAGCATGACCTGGATAAATCTTTGTTGTTTTGTGGCCTGGTGGATCCTTGAGTTCCTGGCAACAGAAGTGGTGAAAGGTTCAAGATGTGCTGGACCCTATGAACTTCAGTGTGTAAGAAGAACTGTTTTGAGGACTGGACAAGGAACTGGGAGCTGTCTGCCTCTGAATCCAGGTGACTGTTTGGTGGATTCAAGTAAGAGCTGGGACCATGGAAGGGGTCAGGGAATCTGAGAGACCACCCCTAGTCAAGATGAAGAAAAGGCCTCCCCTTGGATGAAACTGAAGTGTTCTGGACACCAAGGAGTGGAGGGTTTGTGTGATTTTCTAATGATTGTACTTAGTGACTGATTGCTAGATAACTGACTGATTAAGTTAATCTATAATTGCCCTATGAGTGCAAGATTGATTATTGTATTGTGAATTGATTGAATGACTAAGTACTGATTATTGTATTGTGAATTCATTGAATAATTAAATATTGATTTTTGTATTGTGAAATGACTGAATGATTAAGTAAGTAGATTTTCCCCCCTTAGGGAAACCAGATGATTATTTTTTTTTGTTCTTTGTTCTAAATATTGTGGTCACTGTAGTGAAAACTATGTGGCCATTCTAATGTTAAGCTATTGTGAACACTATATTGTGATTTTCTGTGATAAGGTGTCATGTTGTGAATATTACATTGTGATTTGTTGTGAATGTTTGCCTTGATTTGTAAGGGAATAAATGGAGTGTTTACTATACCATGTAATCAGAAACTTAAAAGCAGTTCATAGTAGCATTTGTTTGGGAATCTGCTTGTGTGTGGCATTATAGGCAGGAAGGCAGTAACTTTAGGTAACTGTCTGAACAAGGGCCCTAACTGATGTCCTACTTTCTAGCTGTCTGGTTTGCTTTAAGGGTAGAGGTGATCTTTGTTGATTTTTGGTTGATTCCAGGAATTAGGGGTGGAATCATTAGTTTGGCTTCCTAACTTCCTGAGATACAAAAGGCTGAACCAATGGGAACCAGTGTTCTGGATATTTAGATGAATTGCTCCACCTCACTAGGGCCCTCTTCTGTCCTGAAACAGAGGAGAGGAGCATTTTATTTTGATTATCTTTTTTTTTGGGGGGGGAGGTGAAGGCAAGTGAAAATCATATTTTATTATTTTTAATATGATATTTCATTTTAAGGTTTATTTATTTTTAGTTTTCAACATTCATTTCCATAAGTTTTATATTTTCCCCCCTTCCTTCCTCCTCCTTCCCCAAGACATCATGCAATCTGATATAGGCTCTAAATATATATTCCTATTAGACATATTTTCACATTAGTCATGTTGTATAGAAGAGTTACAATGAATGGGAGGAACCATGAGAAAGGAAAAAAAAAACAAACAAAAAAGAAAATAGTCTGCTTCACTCTTCATTCAGACTCCATAGCTTTTCTCTGGATATGGATGGCATTTCCCCTCATGAATCCTTTGGAATTGTTTTAGGAATTTGCTGCTGAGAAGAGCTGAGTCTATCAAAATAATTCCTCACAGAGTGTGGCTGTTACTGTGTTACAATGTTCTCTCACTTCACTCAGCATCAGTTCATATAAGTCTTTCCAGGTTTTTTTGAAGTCTGCTTAGTCATCATTTCTGATAACACAATTGCATTCTATTACATTCATATACCACAACTTCTTCAGCCATTCCCCAAATGATGGGCATCCCTTCAATTTCCAGTTCTTGGCCACCACAAAAAGTCTTATTTTGATGATTAAACAGGAATTGTTGCCTTTGAACTTCATTCCAAGAAAAGTTGTTTTTATGCCATTTTATGGTATACAAGAAATTCACTGTATTCTAATCTTGAACCTAAGACTCTGGACTGGCCTGAGTTAGACCTGGTCCAGAGCATAAGTGATTAGCACAATGGCTTGCACATAATAAGTAATTAAGAAATGATTGCTTATTTGAGTGCTGCAATGAATTCCCAAGGAATTCACTGGATCCATCCTTTATTCCCTCTGGGAAATAGCTACAATTTTGCTTCCGAATTCCTTGAGTTCTTTGGGAGAAAGGCCACAACATTCTTGAAAGAGTATTTTTAGTTTCTGAATTTAGTTCACCAAAAACACAGTTGTTTAGAAGAATACATGTCTGCTTTTTGACCAATGAAAGATGGTATTGGGACTGTAGGCCA
The DNA here is from genome assembly GCA_028646575.1 of Pseudocheirus occidentalis. NCBI lineage: Eukaryota > Metazoa > Chordata > Mammalia > Diprotodontia > Pseudocheiridae > Pseudocheirus > Pseudocheirus occidentalis. Next base: position 312,026,842 of record CM053595.1, read on the forward strand.
GGTTATAAGGTTTATATCTGGACCACATGGTCCATGAGGACAAAATGCCCCCTTCATCATTGAGGCAAAGGCCATAGAGATACAATGACATAGCAGTTTATTCTGCTAGCTACCTAGAGGTAGCTAGATGGCATCTACCAGCTATGTGACCTTGCCCAGTCACTTGACCTCTCTCTGCCCATGTGAAAAATCAGGCTTACAGGGCTTCTGATGAAAATTTTAGGTTTATGTTAGGACCAAATCTGGATTAGTCAGTGCTAGCTTGATCATGAAGGGCCAAGTAAACAGGTTTTAATTTTTTCTGAGAGTTTTTATGACCCAACATGTTTGGAAACAAATTATTCTTCAGGAAAATCCCTAAGTAGAACACCAGGTAGGCAGGAGGGCATTGAGAGGTCATTTGGATCTAGGAGAAAAAGGATGAATTCTATGGAAATCAGGTAGGAAGAGGAAACAGTCTTGCATTGTAGGTCTAGGCATGTAAGAGGGGACTGGAGTTTGGAAGTTCAGAAAGTAAGTCATTAGGGTTTGTACAATCTGACTTTCTAAGTAGTGGTCTAAAGATTCATACTTAGAGAACCTGGGTTCAAATCCCTGCTCTGTCATTTGATACCTGGGTGACCTGGGAAGGAAGGTTGATTTCAAGTGGGACAGATAAAAGGCAGCATCCTGCAGCTGTTCTTAATTGACTCAGGACTTAAGAGAGGAGTAGACATTCTATAGATAAAGAAAAGACATTGGTAGCATACTGTGAAGAGATGTGAGAGTACTGCATATTTGGAATGAGAGTGGGGAGAGAGTTTTCCAGATGGGTTGAATTGTAGAGAAGAAAATGAGATAAACCTGGAAATATAAGATTGTACCAAATCATTCAAGGTCTTGAACACAAGACACATTAGTTTGAACTTTATTTGATGGGCAGTGGGGAGCCACTGAATTCTTTTGAATCAAGATATGGCATGGCCAAAAAACCATAATGGTGGAAATGGCGGAAAGATCTTAGACATCATTTAGTTCAGTATCCATTTAACAGAAGAAAGTGAAGGAAAGAGACTTGCCAAATGTCACAGAGGTTATAAGTACAGAGGAGTGTATGGTATGCAGAGCTAGTGTTACTAAATGTTTTTGATGAATTGATTTGTTGACTGAGGTGGGATGGGTCAGACTCAACAAGTGAGCAGGAAGGAGGGAGGAGAGAGAGGGAAGTGCCAAGAATGACTCCCAATGTATGAACATGGGAGAGATTGAATATTGGTGCCATAGACAGAAATGACAAAGCCTGAAAGAAGTCTGGCGCGAAAATTATGGCAACAGCATGAGATCTGGAGTCAGAAAATTTGGGTGTCTATCCAAATTCTGTTACTTGGGCAAACCCCTTAACCCCATTTGCACCTCAGTTTCTTTATCTATAAAATAGGAGATTCAGAATTATATCTATATCTACATCCACATCTACATCTATCTATCTGTCTATCTACACATACATATAGATGTATGTATGTACATATGTGTGTGGTCTCTTCCAGCTCTAAATATCCTATTGATCTCAGTTTGTGGCTTGTCCAATTTGAGGTGCCTGGAAGACATGGAGGTGGGGTTATCCCAGGAGTGTGGAACCTACAGCCTCAAGGTGAGACCCTTTGACTGAATCCAAAATTCCAAGAACAAATCCCCTCAAAAAAAAGTAGTTATTCAAAAGGTCACATCCAAGGCCACAGAAGGCCTCATGTGGCCTCAGGCTGCAGGTTTCCCACCCCTGGGTTATTCTGTTGTTTTTCAGTCATCTATGACTCTTTATGACTCTGTATAGGGCTTTCTTTGCAAAGAAATGGAATGGTTTATCACTTCCTTCTCTACTGGATCAGGCACAGAAGTTGTAATTTGCCCAGGGTCACACAGTTAGTGAGGGTCTGAGGTTGGATTTGAACTCGGGTCTTTCTGACTCCAACTAGAGCCTTTTATCCACTGAGTCATATAGCTGCCTCCAGGGCTATCCTAGAGACAGTTATTAGAAATGAGTGTCTGCAAACAAGAGGTAGAGAACATTCTGAAATGCAAAATGGATAATTTTGACTATATTAAATTGAAAAATTTTTGTACAAACAAAGGGGATGCAACCAACATTAGGAGGGAAGCAGAAAACTGAAAAAGAATTTTTACAACTAGTGTCTCTGATAAAGGTCTCATTCCTTAAATATATAGAGAACTGAGTCAAATTTACAAGAATGCAAGTCATTCCCTAATTGATAAAGTCAAAGGATATGGAAAGGCAGTTTTCAGAGGAAGAAATTAAAACTATCTATAGTCATATAAAAATGCTCTAAATCACTATTTATTAGGGAGATGCAAATCAAAACAACTGTGAAGTACCACATCACACCTATCAAACTGGTTAACATGACAAAACAGGAAAATGATAAATGTTGGAGAAGATGTGAGAAAGTTGGAATATTAATTCATTGTTTGTGGAGTTGTGAGCTAACCCAAACATTCTGGAGAACAATTTGGAACTATGCCTAAAGGATTATAAAAATGTGCATACCCTTTGATTTAGTAATGCTGCTTCTATGGATGTGTCCTGAAGAGATCATACAAGTATGAAAAGGACCCACATGCACAAAAATATTTATAGCAGCTCTCTTTGTGTTGGCCAAGAATGGAAGTTGAAGGGTTGCACATCAACTGGGGAATGACTGAACAAGTTATGGTATATGAATGTAATGGAATACTATCATGCTACAAGAAATGATGAACAGGAAGACTTCAGAAAAACCTGGAAAGATTTATATGAACTGATGCTGAGTGAAGTGAGCAGAACCAGGAGAATATCATACACAGTAATAGGCACAGTCTGTAAGGAATGATTTTGATACACTTAACCCTTCTCATCAATTCTAAGACCTAAAACATTTCCAAAGGACTCATGATGGGAAATGGTATTCACATTGAGAGAAAGAACTATGGAGTCTGAATGCAGAGTGAAGCACACTCTTTTCTTGTTCTTTTTGCTTGTTTTTTTGTTTCTTGTGGTTTCTACCCTTTGTTATAATTCTTCTATACAGCGTGACTAATGTGAACATATGTTTAATAGGAATGTATATGTAGAGCTTATATTTTGGAGAGGGAGGGGAAAAATGAAAACTTATGGAAATAAATGTTGAAAACTAAAAAATAAATTAAATTTAAAAAAACAAATGATAGTCTGTAGCTCAGAAAAAAAGTTCAAGGCTAAAGGTCAAGGTTTTAGCCACATCTCTGCACAAAGTGATTTTATAAAGGTAGCTCTCTGATCCTTTATCATTACCAGAGTCTAGGTGATATTTGAGATGAGAAATGCTAGGAATGTTGGTGAAGAGAGGATGGGCCATTTCCCTTCCCACTGTGGCCTTGCTGGTGGCAATGACTGACAAGATAAAGGGTATATTAAAGAATGGAAGAGGCCAAAATCCTGGTTCAAGTATAGACCTCTCATGTCCAGGTCAGAACCAGGGAACCTATTTCTCTACTTTCTATGTTGTTTTTACTACAGGAAAGGAGAAGTCCTGCAAATAGGATATGTAATTAGAATGCCTCCCCTTTGTTAACTGACATGCTGCTGCTTACTTCTGAGATCACCCAAGCTTGATCTTCATTAGTATTTATGCTAATCAGGCTCAGAGATTCCAAGGAACATATAAGAAAGCCTTTCACTAAGTTGATGTAACTGGAGGCTTTAGTGTTAGCATATAATCCAAGCTAGTGGATCTACTCACTCAAACAAAAAGGCTACGTATAGTGACTAACTCCTGAAATCTCCTACATGGAATGTCTCCACCTATCAAAAAGTAATCCCTTTAAGGACAAGGTCTGCCTTACTTTTCTGTTGGTATTCTCATTATTTGCCACAGTCCTTTGTACATCATAAGTGCTCCATAAATCTTAAAAAATTTATCATATATAACCTCTCTGCTTCATTACTATCCCAGATCAATTTTTTTAACCTTTTGGTCAGTTGTCCTTCCCTCTCAAAGAGGACCAAAATGACCTCACTATGTCTAGTTACAATGTGTCGAGCTGTGGCTCATCAGACCAATGTGAGCTCGGAAGGCTCTACCGAAGGTCGGGCACAAATAGTCCGTGTGCACATTTGTGGTGGATTTTCTAAATTTATGCATTTCACATTTATGTCAAGCTGCTTCAGTTCTGCTTTGCTTATAAAGCACAGCACCTTTTTGATGAAGGCACAGCATGCTGTGTGATCTTGTGCCAATGTCCCCTAATCAGCTCCAAAGTTCTTGAGAGAGACCCTGAGAGTGTCCTTACATTGCTTCTTCTGACCATGATATGATGTGGATGAGAAGTGAAGTCATGTGTATAAGCAGATAGGTCATACAGCTCCATTTCCAAATGTGGGATAGCTTTAGATGACCCTCTGATATCAGGTGCCATGATATTTTGCATAAACATTAGCAAAGTGAACTGTGTCCTTTTAGAAATGCATCAGTCTCAGGGTAGGTAAAGAAAGCTAAGCACATGGGTTGTCAGAATTAATATTTTGTGGGGAATAGAGCCTGCCCTCTTGGATGTTGACCAATTCCTTTAACTAGATGTCCTCTCTCTCTGGCTGAAAGGAACCAATCTAACCAGAATGCATCCAAAGCATTTTCCAATGACTTATATTTTCAGAGAAAGAGCCAGCATTTTGGGGTCAGTCAATTATGATTCAGGATCTTCATTCAAGCTGTTTTGAGGAGTTCAGGGGTTACAATTGATCAGGAGTCAGACTGTGTTGAGGGGTCAACAGCTGTGAATTGCATGGGAAAGGATCAGAAAACAATTATTCTTTGTCCTTTGCTGAAGGAGGATAAATTTAATGAAAACCTTTTCACTCTCCATGTCCTTTGATGAAATTTCTATTTTATTAGATAACAAGTTTATCATTTCTTAACACCCAGAGGAAATTTTTAAAAACATCTACCTACTGCTTTTCCATTAAAGGGCTATAACTCTGGATATATTTATGGGACATTTTTAACCCAAGTTTAAAATGGTTGTGTTGTCAGAGTTGGATAAACTTATTTGACACAAGAAGCTAATTTAAAAGCATTTTTAAAAATGTGATTAAGCTCACTAATGCCTAATGTGAAGGTATCTGTAGAACCTATATTGGATTTCATGCCACCATAGGAGGGGGAGAGGAAAGGGAGGGGGAGTAAATTTGGAAATCAAGGGATTGTGGAACTGAGTGTTGTAAACTTAAAGCAAATAAATAAATTTAAAAATTAAAAAAAATGTGATTAAGCCATTTGGAATACAGCCTCTTCTTGGACAAGGTTTGCATTATTTGTCTCATTATGATTCTATTTGAGCAACATTGTTTGTCAGCTTAGTCTTGTGGCATTTGCTATTAATCTAAAAGTTTAAATTTGCAAGACTCCTGCTGCTAGGGTACTTTAGTTCTCTTGGGCATATTTCTACCAATAAGAGTAAGCTTGAAAGAAACACAAAAACCTAGATATAATGTGGGAGTCTCAATACTATTCATTTCCATATATCACAGATATGACTTCATTAGGGTGAGCTGTCCATTTGCTGAAGTTGGTCCTAATTAGTTAGATGTTGCAGTAGATAGAGCGCTGGACTTGGAGTTAAGAAAGCTTGAGTTCAAATCTAGCCTTAGATATTTGTTATCTGTGTGACCTTGGACAAGTCATTTCCTCTTTGTTTGCCTTAGTTTACATAACAGTTACTTGAGGATAATAGAAGCACTTATCTCTCCTGGGAATGTTGTGAGGATTAGATGATTTGTAAAGCACTTAGCACAGTGCTTGGTACACAGTAGGCTCTCAAATGTTTGTTCTTTTCCTTTTCATTTCCCCTAATTCCTTAATGGTAGAGCCATTATGACTGAAAAAAATCCAGTCAATCTGTGGATAAGTGACTCTAGTTTTAGTTTGGTTGATCCTGTGAAGAAAGAGATAATATGTCACCAAATCTGTAAGTGAGCTGATGAGACCACTACTTCCTTTAGCCATTCTCCAAGCCACAGAATCCAGGGAGTTTTGCCACATTGCTTGCTGCTGCTCTTTTTTCCAACTAGAATGATGGCCTATCCTCAGACCATCCTTCAGAGATCAATCTGGCCTTCCGAGGGGAGTCAGTTCTTTCTACTTTGGTCTTCCAGTCTGGGCTGTTCTGTCTAGATTGGTAGGTGGCTGCTGACTCATCTAATTCACTCTGTCTAGTCTGCCCCTGAACATGTTTCACATCTACCATCCTTTCCCCCTACTCCGTTTTCATCTGTTCTTTTGGAAATAATAATCAAATCATTATTTCTAGTCAACCGGTTTGTGTCTCCACTCACGAACCCAGTGACTCACCAGCTCCAACTTCGTCCCTCTTTGACCATCACTATCCTATATGGGTTGTTTTATTCTATCATGGAGGTTCTCAATCTGCATTTAAAGGGGGAGGTCTGTGAACTTGAATGGGAAAATACATCACAATTTTCTCTACCTTCTAAGAAAATTGAATGTTTCCTTCAATTATTTAGAAATGTTGTTCTGAGTAGAGTCTCTACACTTCACCAGACTACCAGAAATTTCTGGGATATAATAAAAAACAAGAAGCCTTGCCCTAGTAGAATGCAAGTTCTTAGAGGGTAGGAACTTTTCTATTTGTATCTGTAGCACTTAGCCTAGCATGTGGCATTGAGAGAAAGGATTATTTCTCTCATATTAATAACTAATTATTGAATTGGGACAAAGGTTTTCCCCCTTTCCAACTTCATCATCCAGAAATCAACCGGTATGAGAAATCTTGGGCAAAGTCTTACCCAGGCTTAAGTTCTAATCAAAGACAGTAAAAGAAATTCTAGGTTTAGGTTAATGGGTAGGTTCTTCCTCATTATCTTTATTCAGCCAGGTCTGGGAAAATGTTGATTCTCCCTATTGTCAGATAGGGGATATGGAAATCGGAAATCTGACTGAGACTTGGGTCATCCAAGTCATGCACCTTAAGACGTCATTAGAATAAGCCCAGTCCCCCATTATATTATTCATTTTCTTATTAATTGCTAACCAGAGCTGATCGCCACCCTCAGAAACATCTGCTCTTCTAAATGTGAGCCCACACCATGAGGACTCTTTGGCATTGGAGAGTGTCCCATATATCTTTTTAAAAAAATTATAACACACTAGCATCATTAATAGAATGATTAAATTACCCAGAAATTGTGTCTTAAGTGTTTTTCTATTCATTCATTTGTTCATTCATCCATTCCAGGATGTGTACACACATGTATGACCTTCAGGAACAGCAAATAAATGTTATATGTAATATTGGAATCTATTTCTCCCTCACTCTGAGGTGGTTCCTTCTGTTAGCTCATTCTGCTTGACAGATCCCAGGACCACAGATCCCAAAACTGGGAGGTTCCTCAGAGGTGATCTAGCCCAACTGCATCATTTTACAGATGAGGAAGCTGAGGATGGGGAAGGAAAGTGACTTACCCAAGTCCACACAAGTAGAGAAGCTAGAACAGCTTGACTTCTTTCTCAAATCTGGAAGCCAGAAGACCAGGATCTTTATTATCTCCAGCTCTCATCAATGCCTCCTTTTATACAGGTGTGATGCATTTAGTAATTAATCTCAAACAAGGGGGGGCCTTTTCCTTTTAAGCCAAAGGACTAGACACATAAACATATATTAAAGGCCTGTATGTGTATGTTAAAGGCAGCTGTATTACACAAGGGATAGAGTGAGGAAGAAGACCAGAGCTGAGATCAAGTCTGACACTTACTAGCTATGTGACTCTAGGCAAGTCACCTCGCCTCTTTCTGCTTCAGTTTTCTCAGCTACACAATGGGGGTAGTAATAGCACCCACCCCTTACCTCAAGTCTACTTCACTTCCCAAAGATTATTATTTTTATTACTTATATGCGAGGTGCAATGAAAACAAAAATGTGCTAATTGGAGCTTGCTTTATTTTGGTTTTTGTTTTGGTGGGGGGCAATTTTTGGGAGGGAAAGTCTCCAATTCTGTGATTTCATAGTATGGAGGATTCCCAGTGTGGAAATACCATCTAGGAATGCAGATCAGCAACTTTTGTAATTTACAATCCTACAATTGCCTAGAACACTGAGAAGTTAAGTGATTTGCCTTTGGTGACACAGTATATAAAGTTTATATAAAAGTTTATAAACTTTAGAGAACATTTTACTGGTAGTGGCAAATACATCCACGATGTTATAGGAAAACTTATGTTTATAATTTTTCTTTCCTTCCACAAATATTTGCCTTTCCCTCTAGTTTCAGGTTTAATTCCAACTTAATCCATATTTCCATGAAATACAAATATAATCCCTTTCCCTATGCACCCATTCTATGTTGCCCAATAAAGACTCACCCTTTGTTTCTTAGTATTTTTATTCATTTTGGGCCATGTGGTAGCTCAGTGGCTAGAGGTCTGGACCTGGAGTCAGGAAGAACTGAATTCAAATTCAGTCTTAGACACTTAGCTAGCTGTGTGACCCTGGGCAAGTCACTTTGTTTACCTCAGTTTCCTCATCTGTAAAATGTGCTGGACAAGGAAATGGCAAACCATGCCAGTATCTTTGCCAGGAAAACCCCAAATGGGGCCAGGAGCAGTCAGACACATCTGAGATGATTGAACAATTTCTGACCCCCAAACTTATACTTAAATTCTCCTAGACTCAAAATTCTATGTGGGCAGGAACAATGTTTTATGGAAACTACTCAACTCCTCAGGTATCTAGCACAGTGCTCCGACAGCTACTTAGTAGGATGTAATTGATGTCTATTGAATGAATGAATTGGAATTGAATTCTTTGGTGCCTGTTACGTCTTGGTTATCTAAGCAGAATGTGAAATCCTTGAGGACAGAGCCCAGATGGAGACTTAGACCCTTGAATATTCCTTACAGGGCTCAGAGTTTTGCATATTGAGGCAGCAGGCGATAATGGAAAATGGATTATTCCACTTGGAATTGGAAGACCAGAAGAAAAATCTCTCTTCTGATGTTTCCTAAGTACCTTAAGGGATCAAGCCTTTTCAGATTTTTGAATCTCAGCTTCCTCATGTATACAATGGGGATAATAGACCTTGTACTGTCTAGTCTATGGGATTGTGGTGAGCCATGTAAATCTTAAATTGTTAGAGAAATGGAAGGTGGTATGGTCAATGGTCAACAAAGTCAGTCAACATATATTTATTGAGTACTTAGTGCCAGGCACTTTGAATTTATCATTCACTAAATGGTAAATTGAATGGAATTGAATCCACTTTGGCCTTCCTGTTCAGCTGATTTCACATCCCTTCCTCTCCATACTCAATATTTCAATTGAACTGCCATACTTTTATGATTCCTGCCTGGCATTCCATGAGGCCGCACCAATGGGGTGTGGGTCAAATGTGTGAGTGTGGGAATGATGAGACCCCAGCCAGGTGGAAAGGTGTCTAGGCAGTCTGTTTATTTATCTGAAGGTAAGGGTTTATGTACTAATAGCAAAAGTGATTACATCTGTGTAATTGTGTTGTGTTCCTGTGTGATCATTTCTAGGGAATCACACCCTCTTCTCTTGCTAATCAAGGAAAGATGGTGAGCCAATCACCCTGGGAAGCAATGAGCCCTCACAAGGAGTTGGGCCTAGGGAAATCCTGACCCAGATTCTACCCATGACTGGAATGACTCAGTACTGGCCCTCCACAATTCCATCTCCTGATCCATGCCTTTTTTCCGCTTGTTCTTCTCTTCAATGTTCTTCCTCTCTTCAGGCCCTTAGATTTGTAACTCCCTTCAAGACTCAGCTCAAATGGCACCTCCCTATAGGAGGCCTTTCTGGAGGGTCTCCTCCATCACTTGCTTATGCCCCCTGCTCTATGATTACATTGTATTTCTTTTGTATCTCTATTTCTATTCAATTATGGACTTCTTGATTTCCCTGCTAGAATGTAATCTCCGTGAGGGTTAGAATGGTTTCCTCCATTTTTCTCCTTTGTATCTTCAGCACCTAGCACAATGCCTGGGGTATAACAGATGCTTAAATCCCTGTTGCGCTGAACTGAATGAAATGTCTTCCAACCCTGTGTCTTTGCACCCATGTGCTCCTGTGTGGAGCACTTTACAATCTCACGTTTGCCTTTTAGAATTATTAGCTCCCTCTAGCATAGGTTCCCAAAGTGGCTGATATCTCCCCCATCAGGGGTGCTGGAATGATGCAGGGGAGTAGTCAGTAGCCTTGGGTACCAATGGGGGTTGAATGAAAATAAGAAGGCAGTGGAAGCATAAGGAAAGAATAGAAGATAAGAAAAAAAAACATTTGTACATGTTTTATCTATTGTGTAACAGAGTTAAAGATGTGGTGATTGGGGTGGCTAGGTGGCATAGTGAGTGGAGAACCAGCTCTGGAGTCAGGAGGACCTGAGTTCAACTCACCAGCCATTTGACCTTGGGCAAATCACTTAGCCCCAATTGCCCTTCATTCCTCCTCCAAAAAACAAACAAAAAGTTGTAGAGATTGCATTATTTTCCAAATAAACACACAAAATGCAAGTTATAACTGATTAGTGGTCAAGTCTACCAACAGGTCTTATCAAGCAAGTATTGGCAGGTGAGCATGTTGTACATTGTCAGGAAGTCCAGTATATATCAGCATAATTAAAATTTCAATGCAGGAAAACCCCCACAAATTTACACTAAATTATTATATTTAAGATGTGCCATTTAAAAAAATTATATATTTTTGAAGTGACACAAATTAAAAAAAAAGGGTTAAAGAAAGTAGATTTCCAGGAGAACATTGAGTAATTTTTTAAAAGGGAATAGTAGGCCTCTCTAATGCACCCAGCAGCCACAGTGTATCGAGTCCTAGAATCAAGAAGACTTGAGTTCAAGTTTAGTCTCAGATACTTAACTCACTGTGTAACCCTGGAGAAGTCACTAAACCTCTCTCAGTCTTATTTTTCTCATCTGTACAATGGGGGTGATAATAAGTCTGTCTCTCAGGGTTGTAAAGATAAAATTAAACAATATTTGTAAGTACTTTTTAAACCTTAATATGTGATACTTATTAGTATTACTTATTATCACTATTATTTATTACTGAGTACCCCCTCTTACATGAGACCTTTCCTGATCCCTCCAATTCCTTGTTCTCGCCTCGTGCCCCTGAAATGGCTTTGTATTCAATTTGCATATTTTTGCTATGCTGATGTTTTCTATCCAGTAGAAGCTCCTTGGGAATAGGGACTGTTCCATTTTGACCTTTCTATTCTCAGTGCCTAGCATTGTTCCTGGCACACAGTAAGAGCTTGAGTGAATTGAATTCTGAAGTCCTTCCAGGGCAGGTAGGTAGGGGGTCCCTTTCTACCTTTCCTGTCTTTCTAAAATGACCTACCCTGGACAAACTTGTAACACTGGCCCTTTCCTGTCCTTTACACTTGCTACTCTGTCCCCTGACTCAGAGTCTTTGCATCGGCCACCCCCACTCCCTGGAATGCTCTCATTCCTTGGCTCTACCTCTAGGCTTCTATGCATTCCTTCAAGACTTACCAAGTTCTGCCTTCTTCTACAGCTCTTCTGCCCTACTTCCCTTCTGCTAGCGCCCTTCCTTGGAAGTCATCTTCCATTTTCTGGGTGTCTAGATATTGTATTTATATAGTTGTTTGAATATTGTTTCCCCCATTAGGCATTAGGTCTTCAAGGGCATGGAACCACCATTTTGCCTTTCTTTGTATGGCCAGTGTCTAGCACAGTGCCCCACACATTGTAAATGTTTAATAAATGCTTGCTTACTGATTGGCTGACTAAATATCATTTTGAATCGAGTCTCTGGGATCCTATTTTCTATCCTGAGAATGAACAGGCGATATTTGAGAACATGATGAGTTAATAGGCATTTTCTATGCTTTGCATGTAATTCATTAAATCCAGTAATTCTGTTAATGTGTCTGCTTCTGTACCCTTGGATGGCAAGCAGTAGACATGCAACAGTGCTTCCACACAGTGGAGATTAGCAAGGGAAGGTGATTACTTCATAATGAAAATATCACTTGGCTCTCCCACCTCTCTCTCCCCTCCCCTGTGTCCCATCGTAGTTAGCTTTCACCCAAGGACCAAGGCAGCTCTTAACCCAAACCCAGTGAAAGGACTTGTATTTCTATCTCTTCTGAGATATTTTCATGAATGCCATTTGAAAGACAGCTGTGTAGTGCCAAGCTGAGCTACTCAGCTACTCAGACAAATCAGCTGTGAATTGTTGGCTGGGAAAAGATTATTTCACTGAAGACGGGTAGGCACAGAAGAAGCATTGTGGAAATGGACTCCTCAAAATTAGATACATATGTACATATGCATATGTATGTATGCATGTATGTATGTATGTGTATACACCTATACATTTGTTGTTGTTGTTCAGTTGTTTCAGTCATGTTTGGCTCTTTGTGACCCTATTTGGAATTTTCTTGGTAAAGATACTGGAGCACTTTGCCATTTCCTCCTCCAGCTCATTTTATAGATGAGGAAACTGAGGCAAACAGGGGTAAGTAACTTACCAAAGGTAACATAGCAAGTAAGTGTCTGAGGCTGGATTTAACTCAGATTTTCCTGACTCCAGGTCCAGAATTTAAACCACTGCACCACCTAGCTGTATACATATACATGTACACATATTTGTGCATACATATGTCTCTATGTACATATAGAAATCATATACACATACATGCACATATATCTAAATCTTTATATAGCTTTCATTATGGTCTCTGGAGTCAGAGGTCTTATGTTCAAATCCAATGTCTGACACTACTTGTGAGACTTTGGGCAAGTCACACAAACTCCCTGAGCCTCAGTTTCCTCATCTGTAATCAATCAATGAACATTTCTGCGCATAATATGTGTGTCAGGCACTGTGCTAAAGGCTAGGGGTACAAAAAGAGGCAAAAGATAGTCCCTGCCCTCAAGGAGCTTACAATCTAATGGGGGAGATGACATGCAAACAAATACATAAAAACAAACTATATACAGGATAAAGAGAAAATAATTATCAGAGAGAAGGCATTAGAATTAAGAAGGGTTGGGAAGTGCTTCCTGTAAAAGAGATGATTTTAGCTGGAGCAAAAAGGAAAACAGGGAAGACAGCTGGCAGTTTAGAGAGAGGGCATTCCAGGCAGAAAGAGAGCCAGAGAAAATGTCTAGAGTTGAGAGATGGATGGAGCACCTTGTTTGTGAAACAGCCGGCCATGGGGTTTTGGGTCAACTCCCATCTATGATGATCCTAAACCCAGTGGGCCTGTTACCACCTGGAGAGATAAGCAACATTTGTCTGTACTTACAACCCTAGTGACTAGACACTAACTCAAACTGATGGTTCTGACTTTGGAGTCATGAAATCATAGGTTCAAATCCAATCCCAGACGTTTACAATCCCAGACTCTGAAAAGGTCACTCAACCTCTTAGTGCATCCAGAAGCTCTCTAAGACTTCAGATTGTAGAACAAGTGTCAGCCTGAGTATTGATAGAGGGAGTTTAACCATTGAGAGTTCCCTCTATCAGTGAAAGTTCCACACTACTAGGTCTATAATACAAAGAGATCAAAGAAAAGGGAAATTATGGACAACATCTAAGAATCAGAATTGAAAACATGCTCATCTATTGGGGAATGGCTGAACAAGTTGTGGTATATGAATGTAGTGGAATATTATTGTGGTGTAAGAAATGATGGGCAGGCAGATTTAAGAAAAACTTGGGAAGACTTAGCTGAACTGATACAAATTGAAGTGAGCAGAATTGGGAGAACATTGTAAACAGTAATAGCAATATTATAGTAATGATCAGCTGAATGACCTAGCTGTTCTTAGCAATACAATGACCCAAGATGATTTCAAAGGACCTATGATGAAAAATGCTATACACCTCCAGAGAGAAAACTGCTGAACTTCTAAGGGCATATTGTAATAGAGTTAAAAGAAAATTATTCTTTCCTTTTCCTCTTTTTTGGGGGGGGCAACATGGGTAACATGGAAAAAAGTTTTGCATGATTCCACATGTATAATTGACATGTTGCTTGACTTCGTAATGATTGAGGGAAGGGGAGAAGAAGGGGGAGAATTTAGACCTCAAAGTTAAAAAATGAATGTTTAAAAAATAAAATAGTTAAAAAAGAAAGGGCTTATCTAAAAGAAAAAAACAATTACCCCACATGTTTTTCCAGCAACACAGGATTATAAATATAGAGTTAGAAGGGAATGTAGAGTCTAGTTGGGCCAAATACTTCATTTTACAGATGAGTAAATTGAGGCCCAGGCTTGGACTTGGATAAGTTACTTGCTGAAAGTCATATTTATTCATAAGCATCACAAGAAAGATAATTTTATAATGTAGTTTATGTATTATAACCAAATTCTGCCCCAATGATTTCAGTTTAATTTAATATTAGAAATAGTTAATTTTTTTAGAATATTTTTAGAATTTTGTCATAAGTCCAACTGGACTTGATTGAAATATTTCATACATCAATCCAACTTGTCTCTAGCTTCCTTCATGCCTGACCACCCTCTTGGTTCTGCCTACCTAGCCACATTCCTATAAGAATAATTGCTCTTTAAATGTTTTGACCTAAGCTTAGTTTTTTTTTATGGACTCAGTTAACATCCCTATTTTTGATGTGTCTGCATTCTAGTTAGAGGGTCTATAAGCAATTATTAAGTGCTTACTATGCCAGTTCATCAATAAGCATTTATTGCTTATTGATGGGTCGTACAATCTAACGAAGCAGGCAACATGCAAAGAACTCCATACAAATGAGATAGAAAGAGAATAAACTGGAGGGAAGGTGAAAACATTAACAAGGACTGGGTAAAGCTTCTTGTGAAAGGGGAGGGTTTAGGTAAGATGTGAAGGAAGCTAGGAGGCATAAATGAGGAGGGACCGAGTTCCAGATATAGGAGAGTGTCAGTGAAAATACCTAGAAAGTGTCTTGTGGGAGGAAAAACTAGGTGACCAGAGAGGAGTAAGGTATAATATGGCTGTAATGGTAGGAAGGGCCCAACTTAGGAAGGACTTTAAAATCAAATCAGAGGATTTTAAATCAAATCAGAGGATTTTGTATTTGATCCCAAGTTTACAAAGAGGTGGGAGTGACCTTGTCAGACGTGTATTTAAGGAAAATCAATTTGACAGCTGGGTTGAGGATGACTAGAATTGGGGGAGACTTGAAATTGGTAGACCAAGCAGCAGGTTATTGCAATAATCTAGGCATAAAGTGAGGAGGGACTGCACCAGGGTGGGAACAATGTCAGAGAGGATTAGACATACAGGGGAGATACTGTGAAAGTACAAAGGACAGGACTTTACAACTGATTAGATGAGAGTGAGTAGTTGAAGGTGACATACAGGTTATGAGTCTGAGTGACTGGAAACATAGTGGTACCTTCAACAATAAGAAGGAAGTACAGAAGAGTGGTGGTTATAAGGGAAAAGTGAATTCAGTTTCAGACAGATTGAGTTTAAGATGTCTAGAGACCATATACTCTGAGATTTCCAATAAGTAGTTGGAGTGTGGAGACTTAAGGTCAGGAAAGAGTTTAGGGCTAGCATGAGAGAATCACCTGTATAGAGAAGATAATCTAAGCCTTGGGAGCTGTTGAGAACACCAAATCAAATCAAATGGTATAAAGAGAAGAAAGTCAAGGATAGAACTGTGGTTAGAAGACTTTAACTGGGTGAAGATCCAGCAAAGGATGCTGAGAAGTCATCAGACATGTAGAAGGAGAGAGTAGAATCACAAAAACCTAGACAAAAGGGAATGTCCAGTAGAAGAGGTGATTGACAGCATCTAGGGCCGAAGACAAGTCAAGAAGGATGAAGGATTTGTAAACGATCCTTCGATTTGGCAATTAAGGGGTGATCTGTAACTCTGGGAAAAGGTTCAGAATTAAAACCAATTTATTATCTATAGAGTAGGTATTGCAGAGATCACAGCGTAAGGGCTGGGTAGGTTTCAAGTGAGACTTCGGACCATTGGGGCAGTTGGGATGAGATGGGTGGAAATAACAGAATGGGGCACTGGGGGATGGAGAGAATCCCAAAGCTGGTACTTATCGGAATCAGGATTTGCATCTAGGTGGTGCAACTTTGAGGTGAGATCTCCATTGACTGGTGCACATTGCCTCTTTTTACATATTCCAGAACCTAGATCTAGGCAGAAGCTTAAGGAAATTGAATAGCACTGTGGGAGTCAGAGTCATCATTCTTGGGCTCTTTTTAGACTTTTCGATCATATGCATTCAAATATACAGATATCAGGCTTGATCCAGGATCGTGCTCAGACTATTTTCTGCTTTTATTGACTTTTCATTCTTCACATGGCTTGGGGGAGGGGGAAAGATGATCTTTGGGCAAATGAAAAGCAGGCAAGCAGCTCCACATTTGCATTTTATCAGTACCACACACAGCAGGAGTAGAGCTGCCTTCTCTCAGAACTGAAGAGAATCATATTTTAGTTTTTTCCTAAAGCAGGCCAGCAGGGAAATGTTAGACAACTGGCAAGTTTCAGAATTCATAGATGCCATCTGAAGGCCAGGAGCAGGCAGCAAGGAGCTACAAGAATGACAGGAAGTTCCTACTTCCTACTCTAAGATAGAATGGAATGAGGCTATTGCTTCTCCAAGAATGGGGAAGTGTGGGAGAAAGAGGTCTAGACTTGGAATAAAAGAGGGGCTTGTGTTCAAAATCTTACCCGTATCTAAGACTGTGGACAAAGAAAGCTCTTACCCACTCTAAGACTTAGTTTTCTCATCTGTAAAATAGGGATAATGATAATAATAATACCTAAAACACAGAGGACTGTGTTGATTGGCAAATGCCATAAAGGATATAGAGTCCTCTGAAAACCTATAAAGGTTATTAAAGTGTAAGTTACTGTTCATGGAAACCCATGTGACAAAATCAGAATTCTTACAAGAGAAAACAAATTGCCATCTAGGTTCTTTTTCATATCTGTCATTTGCCGATGATGATGATGAGAAAGATGATGATATGATGATGATGGTGATGATAAGAAGGCAGATGTGGATAAGGAAGAGAAGGACGATAGGGATAGAGATTGAACTTGTGATTCATTGATACGGGGAACCCCCATTTAATTTTGCACAGCTGAATATACAGTGGACAGAGTGCTGACCCTAGAGTTAGGAAGACTGGTATTCCTGAGTTCAAACCTGGCCTCATATACTTAATATAAGTATGGCCTTGGGCAAGTCACTTAACTCTGTTCCAGTTTCCTCATTTGCAAAAGGAGCTGGAGAAGGGAATGGCAAACCATTCCAGTATCTTTGCCAAGAAAATTCCAAACGGGGTCATGAAAAGTAGGACTTGATTGAAACAACTGAACAACATGTCACATAACTTCTACCAACTCTTCTCAACTGATGATCTGAGAAGGTTGCCTGGAGCACTGAGAGGTTATTGCCCAGGGTCACACAATCAATATGTGTCAGAGGCAGGACATGAGTCCAGATCTTCCTGGTTTTGCAATTCTTTTTATCCACTCAATGGTGAAGCCAGCTCCTGTTTATATAGCACTTTCGAAAACACCTTTCTTAAACCAAAGGCTTATTTAGTAACACAATGTTGGTGGAGCTGTGGATTGTTCCAACCACTCTGGAAAGAAATTTCAGTTATGCTAAGAAAGTGACTCAAATATTCATATTATTTGGCACCCAAATTCCACTGTGTCCCAAGGAAACAAATCTTCAACTGATTTTCCTGCTGATAACACACTTGATCATGTGTGCTGAGGAACCAGGGCTCAAAGAAATTGCATGGTGAACACTTCATCTGAATAAATACAAAGCTAAACAATTTTTAGTGTCACATAAATTGTTACGGTTGATGGTATTTCTGGAGGGCAAATATTATATGTTCATTTCTCAAAAGAGGTTGTCAAATAATCAATATATACTTGTGGACGGCATGAAATTGTTGTATTATTTGCCCCAAGGAGTTAAGCTGGACTGAAAGCTTTTTTTTTTCTTCAAATTAAAGTAAAAATAAACTTAGTGGTTCTGAAAATTTTGAAATAATTTATTTTAAATTGCTATGAAGC
Organism: Pseudocheirus occidentalis; assembly: GCA_028646575.1. Classification (NCBI taxonomy): domain Eukaryota; kingdom Metazoa; phylum Chordata; class Mammalia; order Diprotodontia; family Pseudocheiridae; genus Pseudocheirus; species Pseudocheirus occidentalis. The sequence continues at coordinate 312,044,948 of CM053595.1, forward strand.
TGAGCGGGAGGACTAGAAGAATTTCTTATTTTCCAGCTTGTCATGGTTAATTATACAATGCTGGATAAAGGACAAACATGACTAAACTCTAAACATCCAACCCTGAATGTCACATCAAAGAAGTGGAAGTGGGGTGACTACAGATTTGTCTCCTTACTTCTGTAAAGAGTTGAGGTCTTGGGGAAGGGTGAGGGAGGGACTGTATAACAAGGTCTAAGGAAGGAAAACATGGAGCAAGGGATAAGGTAAGAGGCAACACAAAAAGTCATTTGATTCTGATTTTAGGACAAATTCTTCTATCCATCATTACAAAGACCAACCTCTGCAAAAGGTTATAAAGTTGTACCGACAGTTACACTGCTTACTTTTTAGATACTCTTTCCCTGTTCTTCTAGCTGTATTATTGTTTCCTCAAAGGCTACTTTTCTAGATCTATTCATGAACACTCCCTAACTGTGAGTGTACCCCACATTTCTGTCCTGGGTCTTCTTTTTTCTCTTTGCTTCCCTGTCCATCTAATCTTTATGTGTCGCGTATGTCATGATTTCTTTATAAATTGTCTCCCCGTTAGAATATAAGCTTCTCACGGTCTGGGGCTATTTTATCTATCTCCCAGCTCTTTGCATAGTTTGATACATGCTGTTATTCAGTCTTTTTAGTAGTGTAGGACTCTTCATGACCCCATTTGGAATTTTCTTGGCAAATATACTGGAGTGATTTGTTACTTGCCATTTTCTTCTCCAGGCAAACAGGGTTAAGTGACTTGTCCAGGGTCACACAGCTAGAACACAGATCTTCCTGAGTCCAGGTGCAGCGCCCTATCCACTGTGCCATCTAGCTGCCCTTATGTCCTTGGAACATTGCAAACTATTGATTAATATTTTCTTTTTTGTGAGTAGGGAGTTGCTGAATACTCCCTCCCTCCTCATAAAACCATTAAGGATTTGACTTGTGGGCACTTTAGGGACTTTGCCACAAGTATATTGCTCACACATAGATACGTAGTGAAAGGGGAGAAGACTGAGAAAAATTCGTTCTCGTCCAGTCGTAATATTACACAGCTAGTTCTTTCAACAGAGTTCCTGGTGATCAGGGAGAGACTCTGATGAGACAGTTCTAACCAAGCAGTAAAAATATTACAAAGAGACTGAATTGAGGGGAAAGACTGAAAAGAGACCTCTGCCAAACAAGGCCCCTCCCCGACAAAATTGATCTGGTATTTGGATCTGTTTAAGTTCAGAAACAGGAGGCTGATCAGTTGACTAGTGTTAAATAGCGCAGGGACCCTTCTGGCCCCAGAACTTACTTGACCAAGGGTTTCTGAAATCTCTCCCTACAAATAAGGCTTTGTTTCCCTACTCTTTCTCAGTTCTGAGAATCTGATTATGCATGGTCATATGTTTAGATCAATTTGGGGCACCAGTCTGGATTGGTCCAGTACAGACATCTACCACTAGGTCTGTAATGAAAACAACTTAAGTCTCCTCTGAATAATGGAAAATAATTGCTTTCCAACTGTTAGACTGTGTTAGTTTGCTTGCTTAAAAAGATTTAGTCATAGAGCCAATATGGTTCACTTCAAGCAGGAGGCAGTTGTAGACTTTGTCACACACAGTCTTTTCAATGCAATTCATGTTGGTCACTTTGAGATCATCCCCTATCACTTATATGCCTGAAGTAGCAGATAAGGATTTTTTTTCCATTTATCTTGATCAAAGGCAGCTTCATCAGATATCACTCATATTGTCCTTGATGAAGGTCTTAGATGGTTCTTTCATACTTATTAAGGGTGCTATATCTGTTGGGATCATTAGAGAACTTGAAATCCAAGTCATTTTTCCCATCAGAAGAATTTGAGGCAGCAATATTCATGACAATTAGGATTGTATGAATAAAGTCAGGCTTAGCAATAACCTTCTTCAGCAGCAAGAAATTCTTTATTTTTCAGGATGTTAGCAGAAAGCCACCTTATTCCGTACATTGGTAACACCTTATTGGTACTTCTGCTTAATTACCTTCTTCAAGCTTGATCAAGTTGAGCTCCAATGTGTGCAACCTCTACGTTTTTGGCTTCAACAGGGAATATTACGAATTTCTGTGTTTCCAGTTTATTATAGCATGAGAGATACCATATCTCACCTTGAAGGTTGGAACTGGTATGATGAGTCACCATAACCTCAATGTCAGTGGTGTTGGAGAAGAGCAGGATATCATTCTCAGCAGCTCTGGTCTCACAAACAACCAAGAAACTCCCAATGTATTATCTGCAGCAAATAGAGATTTATTTTCACTGCCATCCACACATAGTATCAGTTTGTCAATATTCTGTTTCAGAAGGGCAGGGGTAAAAGTTTTATTGATTTACTCAATTGCTGTTGACATGTTTTCTCCCACGTAGTGGGTCCTCTCATCATCTGGGAGTTTCAGGGTTTCAGACGTGGGGAGGAGCACATCATATCTTTTTTTTTTTTTTGCTTTTTAGAGGGCAGTTGGGGTTGAGTGACTTGCCCAAGGTCACATGGCTAGTTTTTGTGTTAAGTGTCTGAGGCCGGATTTGAACTCAGGTACTCCTGACTCCAGGGCCGGTGCTCTATTCACTGCACCACCTAGCCGCCCCAAGCACATCATATCTGAAGAGAACTTTGTCAGTGTAGAGATTAACCTCAACAGTAAGGCTTCCATGAGAGTCAGAGCTTTTCCTTCCCTGAATAATAATAGACATGAGGTTCTAGTTGGGGTTTTCTCCACCAGACTTAGAGAACAGAAGCTGAGAAGATTTTTGCCTCCAAGAGAAACTATTAACTATGAATAATTGTTTGTTGATTGATTCATTAGTAAGTATATAAACTCCCATAGGTGTAATCATCTTTGTTATCTAAATATCCAGCCCTCATCTTTCTCATGAACTGCATTTTCTCATTCCTTGACTCCATAAACATACTGAATTCAGCCTCTCCAAAAAAGAATGATCACCACTCACAAATCTACCCCTTTTCTTAACTTCTCCATTTCTGAGGGACATCAGGAAAGATTTCTTGTGGGAGATGTCCCTTGATCTGAACCTTGAATGGAGCCAGGGATTCCAAGATGTAAAGCTAAGCATGAGCAGCTTTCCAAATGAATGCTACTGTGAAGAGCTTTTAAGGTTATCATTACACAGTATAGTGAATGCTCTATTTATTCCATAACAAATCAGAGCAAAACATTCCCATTACATCAAGGTATGACATATCACAGAAAATAAAAATATAGCATTCACAACAACTTATCTCAGAAAATGGCCACATAGTTTCCACCACAGTGGTCACAAAGTTTTGAACAAAGAACATTCATTTAGTCAATCACAAAATCCTTACTTCGATCATCAAGTACAATAGTAAAAGTTCTTTACTCATGGATCACACTCAGTTAACTAGATCAGTCACCTATTAAGTCACCAATGACTAAGTATGTTCATTTAGTCAATCAATCATTCAATCAACTCAATCATTCAATCATCCTTCATTATTCAATCATCAGAAAATACACAAACCTTCCACCCCTAGGTCACTAGTAAATCACAATTTCATCACTACTAAGAACTGATGGAGAGGTCTTTTCATCTTGACTGGAGGAAGGCAGCTCCTACCTGAATCCACCAAGCAGGCACCTGGATTCAAAGGCAGAAAGCTCCCAGTTCCTTGCCCACCTCTTTGTGCAGGTCCTGCTCTACATTGAAGTTCACAGTGTCCAGCCCACTTTATTTTTTTTTTAAATTTTAATTTATTTTCTTGGTTACATCATTCATTTCCACAAGGTTTTGAGTTACAGATTTTCTCCCCTTTTTGCCCCTACCTCCCAGCCCAGAACATTGATCCCACTGTAAGGCCCCTCC
>CM053595.1:312049321-312111641 GCA_028646575.1 Pseudocheirus occidentalis
AAGGCATTCTTCTCCTCATTGGCTTTTTGGACCTCTTTTGCCATTTGAGTTAATTTGCTCTTTAAGGTGTTGTTTTCTTCAGTCAGGTTATTAACTCTCTTTTCATGATTTTCTCACATCATTCTCATTTCTCTTCCCAATTTTTCATCCACTTCTCTTATTTGGTTTTCAAAGTCCTTTTTAAGCTGATCTGTGGCTTGTAGGCAATCTTCATGTTTCTTGGAAGTATTTGGTGTAGGAGTTCTGACTGTGTTGCCTTTCTCCTGATCTGTGCTTTGATCCTTTTTTTCCCCCAAAAAGGATTCTAGAGTTTGGTTACTGTTCTTATTTTGCTTCCTTTTCCTGATCATATTGGCCAGTCAATTAATTACTTGATTTTTTTTTTAGCTCTGTGGAACTCTGCTTCTAGTGGGGAAAGCTCTGTCCCAAATTTCTGGGGTTTTCACAGCTGCCAGAGCTATTGGGGGGTGCTCCAGCCTCCCACCATCTTTGGCTCACTGAAAACACACCCCAGGGCCACCACCCAAGACCACAATCTGGATCCAGGTTGCTCAGTGCAAGAGCACTTGGCCTCTGAACAATTGCGTGGCCCCCATGTAGTCTGTAGGCCGGGAGCTTTGAAGCAGCTAGGTGGAGGCGGCTGCTGCCATTTCTGGTGCTACTGTCATTTCCGGTGCTTCCTTACCCTGGGGGCAGTTTGGCCGGGCTGCTTTTCTCCCCCAAATTTAGCTGAATTCCACTGACTTTTCTCTTAGTCCTTATTTCTCCTGCCTTGATAAATTTGGAACCTGCCACAGCTGCCACTGATCCACTCTCTTGAACAATCCAGCTGTGGCTCCTCCCAGCCACCCTGGGGCCAGGCCACAGTTTCATGCCGTGCTGTTTTTGGCTTCCAGACTGCTGCAATGAGCCCCACCTGCTGAGCTGCCTTCAGCGAGAGATGTGTTTTCTGTATTTTTGGGAGTTTTGGAGCTCTAAAATTTGTTTACAGTCATATTTTGTGGGTATTTGAGGTGGCTATGTGGGAGCTGCAAAACCTTGCTGCTTCTTCACTGCCATCTTTGCTCCACTCCACAATAGAATAACTACAATAAAATACTATTATATAAATAATGCAATGTAACAATGTAACAATATTATATAATGCAATATATTATGATACAATATGACAATTTATTTTAATAAAAGGTAACAATATGCTACATTATTACTGTAACATAATGCAATATAACAATGCAATATAATACAAAACGATCATTTTTAGGGAGAAGAGCAATTCATGCAAATTTCTGTGAGGGGTCTACAGTGGGGACACATCTGTACTGTCTGGGGGATCAGTGAAGACTTCTTTATGGAAGTGGCTTTTGGACTTGGGCCACAAAGTCTGGGTAAGAATTAAAGAGCCATCCTGGTAAATTCCCTCTCACAAATATTCTTTTCTTTGTTTTGTATACATGTTCCCGTGTCTACATCTGTATCCCCTGCTATTATGTAAACCCTTTGAGGGTGGGAACTCTGTATCCCCAGCCCTTAACAGAGTTACTGGGACATAGTAGGCACTTAGTGAGTAAGTACTTGTTTATTGATTGATCAGAGGCAGGTAGGAATCCTAGCATTTGTCAGAGTTGGATAAGACCGCAGAGGCCACTTAATCATTAGCATACCTGGCCAAGAATCTTCTCTTCAGCATCCTTGGCATTTGGCCATCCAATCTCAACTTAAAAACCCCTAGTGAGGAAAAGTTAGTTACTTCTCAATGTAGTTTGAGGTAGTTGCCACAGTCAAGAAGACCCAGAGTCATATGTGAAATACAACTGGGGGAGAGAGGATGACACCAATGATCCAACAGGTCCACTAAATATTAATTATTTTTAAACCAGAATGATGATTTTTTTAGGTAAGAAAGAAAACAAAACAAATCAACTTTGTATGAAATGATAATCATGATCAGTTCCTGGTATTTAGATATTTATGTCTCTAATTTACTAAAAACCTTCTGGGAATAATGAATAAAGAGAGTAAGGTCCACAGTTACTCAGAACACAGGAACCATTCAGACAGTCTATGACACTAAGAGGAACCACTTAATCCACACTTAAATTTGCAGAGTTAAGCCATGGCCATGATTTGATAAAGGGCATGAAATGAGTCAGCAATCCCAACAGTGAAAACATGAGACAAAAATTCTGAAAAAATTTTTCCATTTGACTCTTGACACTTAGGTTTTTTTTTATTATTAACACTTTAGTGCTTAAGTCTTGTAGATGAAGTGAACAAACACACATTCCTGTTTCTATTCTTACTAACCTATATGCACACTTTAAAAATAGTTAATATTTTTATTACTTAATTTTTCTCCAATGAATGTAAACACAATTTTTAACATTTGTTTTTTTTTGTTAAGTTTTGAGTTTCAAATTCTATCCCTCTCTCCCTCTTTTTTCTTCTCTCTGAGATGGTAAACAATCTGAAATAGGTCATATGTGTGCAATCATGTAATACATTTCCTTATATTAGTTACTTTGTGAAAGAAGACTTGGAAAAAAGCAGGAACAAGGAGAGAAAGAAGGAAGAAAGAAAAAAAATAGTGTAAGTCTTCTTTAGTCTGTATTCAGACAACATCAGTTCTTTCTCTTCAGGTTGATAACATTTTTCACCAGGACTCATTTGTAGTACTTTGGAAACAATGGTGCTCAATGTTTAGGTGCCTTTGACACTAAAACATTATTGGTAGACTTGCGAACTGATCCAACCATTCTGGTGACTAAGAATGGAAATTGAAGGGATACAATGTTCTGGGTTCTGATCACTTCACTTTGTTCGTGTAAGTCTTTCCAGGTTTTTAAGAAATCATCTTGTTTGTCATTTCTTATACCACAATAATATTTCATCACATCATATACCATGACTTGTTCTCAACTGATAGATATCCCCTCAGTTTCTAATTCTTAGTCCCCACAAAAGAGCTGCTATAAATATTTTAATTCAAATAGGTTTAAATTTTTTTATACAAATAGTTTTTAAAAATATTTTTGGCATACAGACTTAGTAGTGGTAAGGGTATGGGTCAAAGGATATGCAGTTTTCTAGCCCTTCAGACATAGTTCCAAATTCTCTCCAGATTGGTTGGATCAATTTACAAGTTTACCAACAATGCTTTAGTGTCAAAGGCACATAGACATTGAGCACCATTGTTTCCGAAGTACTATAAATGAGTATCACACAGATGGTGAGGTACATGATGAGTATGAGCAGATGGCCATATATGAACAAAGGGATAATAAGATGAAAAAGAGCAAAGAATGCTATCAAGGAATTGTAAGTCAGGAAGAGAAGATGAGCTGGATACATGGAGATCCTATATCTGTATCCTGTACTCCTGAGGGGTAAGGGATCCACTGATATACCCTTGATATTGGGGAAAAATTAAGGGAGGCCTCTTGAAATATGGATGACCACCCTACCACCATGGTGAACTTTTGAAACAACACAGAAAAGGATCACAGACAATGGGATATAGGTGTTTTGCCTTGTTGCAGGAAAGTCCTAGATTGACAAGATCACAGCTTGGTGTACTGAGATCTTTTTTTTTTAATGGAAAGCTACCTGTAAAACCTCAATGTCATTATTTCACTCATCTTGAGTCCAGACATTGATGATTGAGGAAAACCAGTTTTATTTTCATTTCCTCTTATGAAGTTCAGTGGTTACATTTCAGTAGTTGATCAGGGGAAGACACTAATTTGTGCAAATAGATTTTGAATTAAAATACTTAAAGCAAACAGATATTTTTATAATGCATTTTCCTCCAAGGAGATCTATCTTTATCTTACATATATTAATTCAAAGTTATTTAAAATAATTTCATTGATATGTTTTATTTTTACATCACCTAGATTTCCCCTATATTTTTCTACCTCCCCTGCCATGGAACCATCTCATAAAATAGGGATTTAAAATAAATTAGAAGAAAAATATCAACCAAACAGCCAATATATAAATATATGACAATAAAAGAATATTCCCCACAAGTGGACCACCCTAATTCTGCACACTTGGAGAGATGTCTTTTCATTTTTCTTCTTTGGGATCCTGCTTGCTCTTATTTGAAACTATTATCAGCAAGCAGATGGCTTTACCTCAGAAATGCTGCTTTTATAAACAGAGGCATTATCCCACCAATTCCCACTACCCTAAAAATTATATATATTTTTTCTAGAGAGCACTGAAGCTCACGATATCCTCTTTCCCAAAGACTTTGTGAAGAAGATGATGCAATGATTATCCCCACTGCAGAGGTGGGCAAACAAGCTGAAAGATGTGAAATCATTTGCCTGTGTTGCAGAATAAGTAATTATTATGTAGAGGACTTTGTCAAGTCTCCTCATTCAGTGCCTTAACTTTTCCATTACGTTATCATGAGTGAAGTCAGATACCACCAAACTCCTTTTGCGTAGCAGAAATAGGTCTGTGGAGTTTCTACATTCTGGATCTTCCATATCATTTTGGGATCTGGCCTGGACATCTCAAGTTTTACTAGAGTACTTTGGTATGAAGTTGATTATTATATGATTTACACGTATATGAAATATTTTCATTTCTTCCATAAATTTCTTGAATAATGATTCAAGTATTTGAAGGACTTATATAGAACATAAACTCTTTGGGGGGCAAAGTCTGCTTCTTTTTTTTTGAAGAGGGGAAGGCAAGACAGTTTCGGTAAAGTGACTTGCTAAGGTCACATAGCTCGTAAGTATGTCAAGTCTCCGAGGTCATATTTGAACTCAGGTCCTCCTGACTCCAGGACTGGTGCTCTATTTATTGCACCATCTAGCTGCCTCTGTTTCTTTTCTTTTTAAAAAATTTCTTAGGACCTACCACTATGTCATTCACATAGGGATTTGATAAATATTTGTTGAAGTGGATTGAATTGAATCAAATTGATGTTCTTGGTCCCAGACAGCAACAGGAATAATGGATTGGAAATTTGAAGGAGTCGTATTTGACTTGATGCAAAGAAATTTCCTGACAATTAGAATTATCTTAAAGTGGAATAGAATCTGTATGAGGTTTCACTAAAGGTCTTCAGGTGGAGGATAGATGTTCCTAGGATGGTTTTGTCAGCATATTGTCCCAGGGCAATAAACTGAAAATGCTCACAATTCTCCAGACCATTTTGCAGGAGCACTTAATTCAAATTAGTTACTATCAAATGCTAACCTTCTATCCCAGGTATACTTTGTGGTGCTTGCCCTATCTCTCCAATTTTCTAGTTGTGGCTCTGACTACTTTGTAAGGCAATTTGTTGGTGGGGGCAGGGTGGGGTGGCGCAGATTCTGTTCAAGCATAAATTTCACTGGCTGAGCTCTGAGAAGTCTTTTTTTTCTCTTGAGGAAGGAGCAGGAAGTTTTATTCTCTTTCCCCACAGGAAGAGGGCCATCCTCTCCACGGTGAGGATCAAGGAGAGGAGGCATATTATAAAAGACAGAACAAGAATTTATACCCTAAGCAGTCAAACCTCCTCCCTCTGGCTGTCCCTTCTCCCATTGGCTGGGAGGCGGGCTCAAATTTTTATTTATTTAATGTTATTTAAAATTTTTTTGCCTTTTTTGGGGGGGGAGGGCAATTGGGGTTAAGTGACTTGCCCAAGGTCACACAGCTGGTTTTTGTGTTAAGTGTCTGAGATTGAATTTGAACTCAGATCCTCCTGACTCCAAGGCCAGTGCTCTCTGAGAAGTTTTTAAAAAAGAAACAATAACTCTCATTATTTTCCATTTCTTCTTATGTGCCATGGACCCTGACCTTTATATGTTGAGACAGCATAGAGTGTGAGGCAGCATGCTAGAGTAGAAAAAAACCTTAGTTTTGTAGTTAAGGATCTGGCTTCAAATTCTGATTCTGGAACTCACCTGTGTGGTTTTTGTAAGTCATTTGATCTCTCTGGTGGTGTTTTTCTTCATCTATAAAATCAGGTGGTTGGACCTGTTACCTTTGGAGGTCCCCTCCAGCTCCAGATCGATGATATGATGCATCTTTTGGACTTAAAGACAAGGACTGGGTTGAATATTGTGTCAGATGTTTATATCTCTGTGACTTTGAATAAATCCCTTAACCTCCTTGGGTCTCAGTTTTCTCATCTATAAAATGTAGATAAAAATACCACGTACTTCAGACTTGTAAGGATCATATAAGACAGCATACTATAGTGCTGAGCAAACCTTAAAGTTCTCTATAAATGTCAGCTATTGATAGTTTATTACGCTGCTGAAACCCTTGCAAAGTCATTTTATCTCAACTCTTTTCATAGAATCTCAGAAGAGACACCAGAGATCACATAGTCAAACCTGTACCCTAAGAGTTACTAAAAGCTTTAGACAAAAATTTTGAAAAGTTGAAAATATTTTGTTTAACTTATATTAGAATTTTTTTTTATTGATTTTCTCTCCTTCTCTACCCCTATTCAAAGCTTCAAAATGAAGGAAAACCACTACCTCCTGAAGAAGCCAATAATAATTTAGGATGGATTTAGCTCTTAAGAAGTTTGTTCCTACACATTTTCTCTATTTCTCAGAAATACTTAAAGAATGTTCTCATTATTAGTTGCAACATTAACCTAGGAGAACAGGGCAGTGTTTTTGTCCATGCTCTGAGGGGGGTGATTATCTTTGTGTTTCAGGATGCATACCTGGAAGACTTGGTACAGATTGTTCATAAGACAACTCTGGGTGAACTTGTGTAATTTGTAGCCTGTGACTTGGAATTATTTATTGAATTTATTGAATTTGCTATTATAGCAAGTTCAGCCCATTCATGTTACTGTAACAATGCATATAAGGGAGTGGTGGCCAGGGTGGAATGTTTCAAACAGGGAAATCATAGGAATAATGAGTGATGGCAGAGTTATTGCATTTTAATCCAATTCCTCATCCAGTGACTGCTTCAATCTCTATGCATCCTGTCATCAAGATTAATATATTCGGCTTGTATGGACATTATGTTTTTTCTTTTCTTTTGTCTTTTTCTTTTTCTTCCAGACTGTACTTTTATTTCTGTGTATTTGTGTTCCTAATCAATTATCTCCTATTTTGTTTCTTTGGTGAACTCTACCATGGATTCAGGATTTTTCTCTTCTGCCAATTATTTCTGCTGTAGAGGTCACAAGTTCTGCTCTCATGATTCTCAGTTCTCTTTTAAGCCATTCAGGAACAGTTTACTGTACTTCCATGCTCTTCTTAAAGTTCAAAGAGTCCTATGCCTCATCAAATGTTGAATCATTTTCCTTTGTTTTGCAGTATTTGTTCCTAGAAGTTTTAAGTTTTTTTGTGCAAGATGCAGATATCATATTTTCTTCTGCTGGTAATATCATCCCTGTTGTTTTATCTGTTTATATTTAAGATCTTTGAATTTTCTTTCTTCTTATATTTTTGTTAATTTCACTCTTTCCCCCTCTGATTTTCTCTTATTGTTCATTTTCTGACTTGCTCCCCTCTGACAGTGGTTTCTTCCCCTCAATGTGATTCCCCTTAGGCTTAGTGAAGTGTCACTTCACCCAGCACATATATCATGCCCCATTTCCTCTGTTCTCAGTTCTTTGGTCCAGCAGCATAGAACATGGTCACAGTGCCACAGCCTGAGAAAACGTCTGTGTCTTAGAGTTTGGGTCTCTGCAGCCCTGAAGGGTGGGGACCAGAACTGAACTCTATTACAGGCCCAGACCTGTGGCCTGTCCTCCTTGCTCTGTTACTCATCTGAAGTGGAGCTCTGTTGCATCACAGAAAACCACCTTGGCACTAGGAGCAAGGGTGGGGATATAGAGTTTAATTCTACTGAAAATCTATGAGTTGGCCTGTGTAGCATGAATACTGGAGTCTGAGTTTGGTGTTAGTTAATGGAGTTTTTTTTTTTACCTTGTTAGGGTTTTTGGCATCCTATACCACAAAGTAGATGAAGACGTTTTATCTCTGGAACATAATTTTTCATTTTGGAGAGGTTTGAGAGGTTGTGATGATTGGAGAAAATGTCTAGTCTTCCATCTTTTTGGTCACATGGCCCCGCCTCAATCCCATATGGGATTTTTATTTCATCATGGTACATATTTATGAAATCACAATGGAAAACATTGAGTTTGGGAAGGAAGTAGCTTAAAGATTTTTCCTCACTCCCTCATATCATTCAATTGTTTTATGACTGTACTTACCATCCTTGTGATGCTCTTGACCAAAGTATCTCTCTCTGGTCACCATTTCCCTATACTTGTCATCTTCCCTTATTCAACTATGACTTCCTTGAGGTCATGGGATGTCTTGTTCTTTCTGTGTACATCTGCAGTGCTGAACACAGTGACTAGTGCATAGAAAGTGCTTATCAAATGTTTTTTCATTCATTCATTCATTCATCCATTCATTCATCCTTTATGCACAAGCAGTTTTTCTCATAAGAGAATTATTAAGAGCCCTTCTTAATTGATTAGTTCCCCATTGCAAGACAAAGGGTTCCTGTTGTGAAATTGCATGTGCTTTAAGAGTGAGTTCACAGAAGTGTTTGGATACCCTTTTGCTAATGTAATGCAGTAATTGTGATATTAAAATATGATTGGGGGTACACTGGGATTCAGGAGAATAAAAAGAAGTATTAAAGGCTTATAGAGTTAGAATGAGTGTTAGAGACGATCTAATCCAATTCCTTTTTGTAAATGAGTAAACTGAGATCCAGAGATGTTTTGTGCCTTGATAAGGTCACATAGGTGTTAAATGAGAGAACTGAGATTTTAACTCCTATTCTGTGATTTTAAGTTCAGTGTTCCCTTTCCACTGTACCACCCTGGGGTGGGGTGTAGTTTGAAATGAATGCAACTGGAGGTGAAATGAAATAACTTCTCCCAGGCTGAGTCCTGGGGTGAGTTCTTGATTTCTGTCATGCTTCTTAAGAATAGATTTCTGTAAGTGCTAGTAAGGGTTTTTTTGTTTTCTTTTTAGAATTTGGTTTCCCAGGGTCAGGCTAAATTTTAAACATCTGAAGGATTTATCTCCTTTGGATCCTTATAATTCACAGCCCCTCGACTACTCATATGTTGATGCTCTCCTGGTCTGGTGGTGTATGTAGTTGGCTGAATTGTTTTGTTTAGATAGTTGAATCCCTGTTGAATTCTTTCTTGGATACTAACTTTTTTCTACTTATCTGTAATTAAAGTAAGATTATTGACCCCTTTGAAGCTGTCTTTCCTTTAGAAAAGCAGATCAAAGAATCTGTTCCAGCAGGCCATCCTGGGTGTGCTAGGGTTCTTGCTACCGCAGCTTCACAAAGCAATTTCCTTTTTCCTCTGATAAAATCTTAGGAATGAAGTCATCTAGGAAAGAGGTGGAGAGTTCCAATAATGAGAGAAAGGCCTGACAAGAGGAAGGGGCCAGATGCTTGACATCATGACTCTGGGTGTTGAGATATTTTGGTGAATCTACCTAGGACAAATTGTAGGACCCAAGTGCTGCTCAGTCCTGGAGCCCTAGGGAACTATATTTTCTTGAGTCAGACCAGAAAATGGAAAATGTGTCTTTCACTTAAGACCACATTCAAGAGGGTAATTATAGTAGAAGATAACCTCTGGGAAGGAAGAGAAGGGGGAAATCTTTCCTTTTGAGATGTTACAAAGGGGGTACTTGGCTGTAGTGGAAGTAGATAAGGTATGACTGACTTGATATTAGAGTACCTGTGACTTGGTCCTGATTAAGCATTTAAGTGACCAGGAGGCTAGAAATTGCAATTTTTGAAGGAGAGGAGAGTTTGAGGATGAAGATAATAACATATTGGTTTGACATGTTGAGTTTGAGGTACTGAAAATTTGCCAAAATGGAGGTATCCAATATCAATAGTGACTAAGTTCAGACAACTCAAGGCTTCCCAAGCAAGAACTGCTTGGGTATCCCAGGAGGTTGACAGCTACCTTCTCCTTTGGTAATGGGTACCCTTAAAAGACAATGGAAGTGACTATCATTGAGCACCAGGGCTTTCAGAAGGTCTTTGGCCAGCTCTGTACTGACTAGTTCATTCTGCATTTGTTGAAGGCATCACCATCTTCTCAAAGTGCTAAATCTGAAACTTTGGAGTTAAGGTTTCCTTTTCCTACTGCAATCAGTGGCTAAATCTTATTGCATCTATCTCCATAATACCTATGGCATCCTTCTACTTCTCTCTCATAAAAACTCATACAAAATTACAGAATTTCAGTTTGAAGGGGCCTTAATAGGTATCCATTGCAAACCATATCAGAAAAAGAAAACCCCTCTACTACCAATCTGACAAATGCTCATCCAACTTTTGCTTAAAAAGGAGGAAAATTTCACCAGTCTTCTAGTTCACTGTACTTTAGGTCTCCAGTTGTTAGGAAAGTTTTCTTCACATCAAACCTAAATCAGCTCCTTTACAATATCTGTTCACTTTTTTTTTGTTCTCTCTCTGGAGCTTCACAGAATAAGGGTGAGTCTTCTTATACATGACTAGCCTTCAAACACTTAAAGAAAACCAAGAACTCCAAATTTGCTGTGACCCCCACACTCTCCTTTCCAGGTTCAATATGGCCATTTCCTTCAGTATATTTTCATATGCCATCAATTTGTATTCTTTCACTATCTTGTCTGCCTTACTCAGGAGTTTCTCTATGTTAGGAAATCCTTCCTAATATATGTTTCCCAGGGCAGAGCATAATGTTCCAGATGTCGTTTGACTAGAATGAGTACAATGAGACTGTTATCTTTTTATTCCTGGTATACAATGTTATTTCAGACAATACTGACCTCTTACCTAGAGTAGAATAACCCCTTAACTGTTTCCCTGCTTCTGGTCTCTTATCTTCTCTAAACAGTTACCAGGATCTTCTTTCTATTGTATAGGCATGACCATTTCAACTTCTTTCTTAGGAATTTTCAGTGGCTTACTATTATCTAAACTAAAATGCAAATCCCTCAACCTGTGTTTTTAAAGCTCTCCAGAATCAGGCCTCCTATGTGTTGGTGTCTGTCAAGATTTAGTTCTTCTCTCTTCTCATCTCATCCTGTATCCTCTCCTCTCCTCTCCTCTCCTCTCCTCTCCTCTCCTCTCCTCTCCTCTCCTCTCCTCTCCTCTCCTCTCCTCTCCTCTTCTCTCCATTCAAATCTTCCCCTCTTCTCTCCTCTCCTGTCTTCCCCTCTCATATTGTCTTATCTCCTCTCTTCTCCTGTCCTCTCCTGTTCTCTCATCTTCTCTTGTCTCATCTCATCTTGTCCCCTCTCTCCTCTCCATTACACATCATCTGTGTCCATTATTCTTGGCTATTTTGACTGAAGCTCAGTGAAGAGCATATAACTTCCTTAGAATTAATGCTCAGGGTAAGTGAAAAGAGAGTCTTTTGGATGCTGTGCCAATGTCATATGATTATGTTATTTGAGTTGGTGAACGTGACAAGATGGTTGGAAATCATAATCAAGGTGTCATGAACTAACCAGATGACTTGCTTCTTTCTCCCATTTTGAACAGAGTGTTATGCGTTGGAGATGGTGTAGTAAGTAGTAAATTGCCATAACTATCTCACATTTACCTCCAAACAGCCATAAAATAGCAAACAAATCCTGAAATAGTAGAACCAGCAAAATGATGGGGGTGAAATAATCTTGGAAGACTGACAGAAAATGTCTGTCTCACTCTGGTAAAAGGGCAGTGCAGTTTAGGATAGGATGCATCCCAGGAAGCCAACAGCAAGCCCCACCTTAGAAAACCAGTGGCAGATCCCAATACTCACTGATAGAGCAGGTAAATACCAACACCAAGAACCTTCCTCATCCCCCTGTCATGTGCCTTAGCATAGTCAAGGGAATGGGCAGACTCCAGCTCTCAAAACTGCCAAGTACTTCAGTGTAGCTCTGGGGAAACAGGCAGACATGGCCTCAGCATATGCCAGACACAAGCATTAGGACCCTGGCTCAGCACTAGGTGATCTGCTAGACCCCTACAGTCTCCAGCAGGGCCAACCACCCTCACTTTACCCCCCAAGTGCAGTACCAGACATGAGGGTCCCCCATGGGCCTCAGGGAAACATAAGCGCAGCACCAGGTAAACAGGGAGGACCTGAAGTCCCTGGCACAAGGATCCCAAGATAGGGCCCCTTCCACTCAGGTAGCAGTACTCAAATCTAGAAGAAAGGAAAAATGTAAAAAAAAAGATGAACAAACAACAACAACAACAGAATCTGAACATAGAAAGTTCTAATGATGACAAAGAAGATCAAGACATAAACACAGAAGAGAACAACAATGTCAAAAGACCTATGGGCAAAACCCCAAAGAAGAATGTAAAGTAGTTTCAAGTCCATAAAGGACTCATGAAAGAACTCATAAAGAAGCTTAAAATAATATAATAGCAGTAGAAGAATAATTGGGAAAAGAGATGAGAATGGTGAAAGAGAATTATGAATAAAAAAGTCAACAACTTGGAAAAAGAAAATAGTTGCTTAAAAAATAGAATTGGTTAAATGGAAAAGGAGATACAAAAATCCACTGAAGAAAACAACTCCTTAAAAAGTACAATTGACCAAACAGAAAAGAAAGTACAAAGGCTATTTGAGGAAAACAACTCCTTAAAAGTTAGAATTGGGCAACTGGAGACTAATGACTCTAAGTGATATTGAGAACCAATTAAAATGATTCAAAGAATGAAAAAATAGAAAACAAGGTAAAATACTTCATGGGAAAAATAACTGACCTGGAAAATCAATCCAGGAGAGAATGTCAGAATCATTGGACTACCTAAAAGCCATAATCAACAGGAGGTCCTGGACAGCATCTTTCAAGAAATAATCAAGGGAAACTACCCTGATATCCTGGAACCAGAGGGAACAATAGGAATGGAAAGTTTTCACCAATCTCCTCAGGAAATAGATCCCAAAATTAAAACCCCAAGGAACTTTATAACCAAATTTCAGAACTATGAGTTCAAAGAAAAATAATGCAAGTGGTCAGAGAGAAGTAATTCAAATGTCAGGGAGTCACAATCAAGATTACACTGGACTTAGCAGCTGCAACATTAAAAGAGTGGAAGTCATGGAACATGATATTTCACAAGGTAAAGGAGATAGGAAAACAACCAAAAATCACCTACCTGATAAAATTAAGCATAATACATCAAGGGAAAAATGGTTATTCAATGAAATAGAAGAATTTCAAGCTTTCAAAAAGAGACCAGAATTAAAACAAAAAGTTGATCTCCAATATCAAGACCCAAGAGATGCATTAGCAGGTATAAAGGTGTAGTAGCAATCACGTTACTTAGCACTTAGTAACTTAGGGCTAAGTATGGAAGGTGTGAGCCCTGTCCACTGTTGATAAGGCGTGAACTCCCCTGTTGACATGGAAGAAGGATATTGGCTGAGACAGGAGGCCAGTGCTGTATAAAAAGAAGAATTCTAGAGGCAGAGAGACAGAATTGGAATGTTGCTCCTCATGAAGGAAGATTCATGGAGACTGGAGCCAGCTGAGAGAGAGAGAGAGAGAGAGAGAGAGAGAGAGAGAGAGAGAGAGAGAGAGTGTTTCTCTCCCAGCATTTGGAAGCTGACTGAGAACTGAATTTGAACTTTCCTGAGACCAGAATCTGGTGAAGGCCACCTAGAAGGCAGATATCCCTTCTGGGCCCTAGCCAGCTGAACTGCTTGAGGACTGAAGAAACATGACCAGTATAACATTGTGTTTGTTCATGGCCTGGCTGATTCTTGAGTTCCAGGCAAGAGAAGTGGTGAAGAATTTGAGATGTGCTGGACCCTGTGAACTTCAGTGTGTGCCAGGGATTGCCCTGACGACTGGACAAGGACTTGGGAGCTGTCTGCCTCTGAGGACTGGATGAGAACCTAGTAGCTGTCTGCTTCTGTATCCAGGTGACTGGTAGATTCAGGAGGGAGCTGGGACCATGGGAGGGGATCCAGGGAATCAGAGAGACCACCCAGAGTCAAGATGAAGAAAAGGCCTCCCCTTGGAGGAAACTGAGGTGTGCTGGACGCCAAGGGGTGGAGGGTTTGTGTGGTTTTCTAATGACTGTACTAGTAATTAATATTTTGTCATTGGGAATCTAGTGACTGATTAAGTTAATGGTTTCCCCATGAGTGGAAGACTGATATATTGTGAATTGATTGAATGAATGATTAAGTGAAAAGGGTTTCCCCCTTAGGGAAACCAGATGATTATTCTTCTGTTCCTTGTTCTAAATATTGTGACCACTGTAGTGAAAACTGTGTGGCCATTCTGATGTTAAGCTATTATGAACACCACATTGTGACTTTCTGTGATAAGATGTAATGTGAATATTATATTGTGAATGTCTGCCTTGATTTGTAAGGGAATAAACAGAGTGTTCACTATTACTATGTAATCTGAATCTTAAAAGCTCTTCACAGTAGGATTCTTTTGGGAATCTGCTGGTGCATGGCATTAAAAAAGGTATTCAAGAGAGCTAAACTGTTTACAGCCTTACACGGGAAGATGATCCTTGTAATTTTTAAAAATTGTATCACTAATAGTATAACTAGAAGGAATATGCATAGACAGAGGGTATGGATATAAGGCAAATTTGAAGGAATGACAGGAATGAGGAAGAGGAGTACATTGGGTACAAAGGTAAGGGAGAGGTAGAAGGGGGTAAATTATTTCACATGAAGAGGCATGAAAGACCTATTGCAGTGGAGGAGAAGATGGAAGGGTAGGTGATGGGAATCACTTGAACCTCACTCTTATCAGTATTGGCTCAAAGAGAGAGAATATAAAGCTCTATCTTACCTGACAGGGAAATAGGAAGGGAGGAGATTAAGTAAAAGGTGGGAAGGGAAGGGAGGCTGAAAGAAGAGAGGGCAGATCAGGGGACATGGCAGTCAGAAGCAAAACACTGGTAAAAGAGGGAAAGGGTGAAAGCAGAAAGAGGATGAACAGGAGGAAAACTAGAATGGAGGAAAATACATAGATAGTAATCATAACTGTGAATGTGAATGAGATGTACTCTCCTCTAAAACACAAACAGACAGCAGAGTGGGTCAAAACCTAGAATATGACAGTATGTTGTTTATAAGAAACACACAGGGCAAAGGTAAGGGGTTGGAGCAGAATCTATTAAGCTTTAGCTGAAGTAAAAAAAGCCGGGGTATCAAACCTGACCTTAGACAAGGTAAAACCAAAAATAGATCTAATTAAAAGAGATAAGGAATGAAAACACATCCTGCTAAAAGGTATCATAGACAATGAAGGAATATCAACAGTGAACATATATTCCTCAAGTGGAATAGCATCCAGATTCTTAAAGGAGAAGTTAATGGAGTTAAAGGAAGAAAAAGATAACAAAGCAATACTAGTGGGGGACCTCAACCCTCCCCTCTCAGAACAGAATACTGTGCACTTTGGGGGGTGGTCTTTGATTTGCTTCCCCATGAATAATCTTGTGAACCTTGGAATATTGCTTCCCCCAAGCACAGTTTGGGTGTCATCTATTCCCTGAGGCTCCACCTGACCCCTTAATGCTTTCTCACCATGGCTTTGCTTTGAATATTCTCTGTACCTTGGTATCTGTTATTATAGTGTATCTCCTCAATACAATATTAACTTGAAGGCAGGGGGTACCCTCAATACTAGAGTTTATATTTGCACCCCAGTGCCTAGCACCTTGCCTTGCAATCAGTTCATCAGTCAATATATATTTATTAAGAGTCTATTATGTGTCAGGCACTCAGATGGATTTTGGGCATGCAAACAAAGGCAACAGACGGTCTCTGCCCTTGAGGAGCTCATAGTCTAGTGGGAAAAGAATCTGCAAACAACAAGATACAAATATGCTATTTACAGGATAAATTGGAGCTAATCAACAGAGGGAAAGTGCAGAATAGATGATTAATCTATGCCAAAATGAATTTCATGAGGACCAGATAACCTTCATGAGATTCATGCTTAGTCAGGAAGGATTATTAATCCTATAGAAACATAAATGTATACATATAAATATATAGACTATATAAATATATAGACTAAATATATACATTTGTATATATAAGCATATATATATGTTTGTGTGTGTACATATACGTAAGAAGAGGGAGACAGAGATAGAGAGAAGAGAGAGACAAAGACAGACAGAAACACAGAGAGAGACAGAAACAGAGACAGAGATAGAGAGACAGACATAGAGACAGAGTACATATGTCTTTTTTGAGAAACAGTGCAGTATTATAAATAAAGACTAAAATAAATAGAATGAATAAAAATATAAATAAAGATTGATGAATAAAGTATTATAAATAGTACTTTGGAATCTGGAAGATCTAATTTCAAATATTGCCCCTGACATATTACCTGTATGACCATATGCAAACCACTTAAATATGTGAGAGCCTTTGCTTTATTTGTGAAATTAGGGTATTAGACTGGATGGCCTCTCATTTTCCTTGTAGCTCAGAATCTTAGATCCTATGACTTTGTTTAGGTCTGGATACTTCCAGCAAGTGTTCATGCCATGAAATATAGTTAATTTTATACATATTTGGTCCCACAATGTTGAGAGAAACTCTTACCTAAGCCCTTTCATGGTGGTTGAAGAAGCAGCTATCATACAGATGGGGAGTTTTGAGTAGGGAGGGGTTATCATGAGCATGTGGGATGAAAGAGTTCAGAGTCTGAATCTGAGGTCAGAAAAGTTCTTTATTCTTTCTCATGAGAAAGGACTCTGTCCCTGTTGCCCACATGGTATCTGCCAGGTTGAGAGCAACAGGTAGAAGCCAGCCCATATTTATATAATCTTCTAAGGCAGAACCCTCCCCCCCCCCCAACTGGCCTTCACTCTCATTGGTAGAGGGGTTGACCCACAACCTGGGCCTGGCAATTTCTCTCTGAGACAAAGGACCAGGAAACATGTGGGTGTCCAATGAAAGCAGTTTTAACCTTATTTGGCATATCTTGTGCTGAGGTGGAACTAGGGAGGGTCTCCATTGCTCTAAGTCCCAGATTGCTAGAAGGTCAACTGACTTCTAAATCTAGGCCTAGGGAATATTGAAGCCATTCTAGATTTGATTTTTCAGAATGGGAAAACTTCACTATAAATTATTCCTCACAATGAGGTTCAGGAGAGTTTACATGGTCATACCCTGACTCTGACAGCTGAATTATAGCTGGTTAATTTTTTTGTGTCTTAGAGGTACATATTAGGGGACTTGATTAAAAACTATTAGCATCATCAACAAGCATTTATTAAGTACCTACAGTGTTCCAGGCATTGTGCTAAGTACTTGGGATGGCAAATACATAGTCCCTATCCTCAAGGAGCTCACAGTCTAATAGCCAGAAATGGAGGACTGGTCAAAACTGAAGGCTGTATACCTCCTAATCACATACTACTTCTGGTGATTGAATTAGGAAGTAAAAAAAATATGTACAAAAATTTGCATGAATATGGAGAACTTCGGCCCTACCCTAGGAGAGAACTAAGTATTCAATTTTAGTCTTAATTGGTCACAAGAACCTAAATGATTTCAAGAAGGCTGTCATCCTGTTAGAACTTGTGGCCCCTAAATGTATTGATTTCTATATTTCCCTTCTCTGAATTATTCATGTATCTGGAAGGAAAAGTCTTAGTGTCCTTAACCTATCTTGACATTTGGAACTAGGGGAGGAAGATGACTGGATGGAGACATGAATTGCTTCTGCCTCATATGCACTGACTGGAAAGAAATAGCAAAGAATAGCAAAGACCCTGGTGAAAGTCCGCCCCCCTTCCCCCCCCCCCCAGGAATCACACTACAGAAAGGAGAACTTATGGACTTATCACAATTAGTTGACTCTCTGGGGAGGTGAAAACCCTAAATTCATACAATGACACTATTGTAGGTCTAATTGAGTATAGTGTGAAGCATTTAGGATTATATCTGAGGGTGTGACCAGAGACAGCTCACAAAGAGATCTCAGTCAAGACTTAGGGGGCAATTAGAGTCACATTGCATAGCATCAGAATGGGTTATTAACTGATTCATCAACTTCAAAGGGTGCACTCTTATGCTTGAGGCAGGTTTTTGTGATTTCTCAAGAAAATGCCACTTGATCCCACATCCTGAGCTACCATTCAGTGAAGGAAAACGATATTTTCTAAAGGAGGTCATTTGTTTCCATAGGAATTCCCTCACAGATTGTCTTGGATAGGAGTCTGAAGGTTACAGCCAAGGACTAGAAAAAGAATAGGGGTTTAACTATTGCTTACCACAGTCTACCAGTCATAGGGTAGGAGAGACAAAGAGTTTGTAAGCCAGGATATAAATAAAAAATATACACTGTCACCAATAATGGGATTTTCCAAGAGTAATGCAACAAATTCTGCCCTCAGAAGCTCACCTCATCAGGTGGCTCATGGATTCTCCCTATGGGTATGTCTGTCAGGCAAGCTAGAAATTCATTCAGACAGGCTTGATGAACTGGCAATTACACTAAAAAAAGGGACTCCTGGCTTCTTAATAAGTTGCATAGTGAGCCTGGGATCAGGAAGTGTATTAGGGAGACTAACAAAGATTGGACTTGGTAGTGGAAAGCAAGAAGTCAGATTTGGCTAACAGCATGCATTACCTGGCAGACAAGGATTCCTAGGTTTTAGATGACAGATGTTCGTGTCTCTTCACTCCTATTGTCTTTGAACTCATTCAATGGCTTTTAAGTAAAGACTACTGCAATATTGAAAGATAGAAGCCCTTTACACTTTATTCCTCAAAACTATGTTCCATAGAATTTCCATGGAAACAGCCCCTGGACAGTTAGGGCTGAGATGAGAGTATAAATTGGGGAATTTTTTTTCTCAGAAGCAGAGGTGATAACAACATTTTATTGATTGAAAGGGGTTTGACCAAAGGCATGGTTAGGTGCCTGCGGTGAATAGAGTACTGACTCTGGAGTCAGGAGGACCTGAATTCAAATCTGGCTTCAGACACTTAACACTTATTAGCCATGTGACCTTGGCCAAGTCACTTAACCCCAATTGCCCTGCCCTCCCCACTCCAAGAAGCAAAAAAAGAGATTTGGTCCATACACCTGCTCATGGTTGTGAGGATATGTCCATGCTTTTTCTGTGGCTGAGAACTTTCATAAGAGGCATTTAGGGATATTCTGACTATCTTGTCCAAGGCTTAAGAGATGCCATCATGAAGGCATAGTGAAATAACAAGCAACAACTAGCTTCCACTAGCACCATGAGCAGAGAAAATGACTTTGGTGCTACTACCATCAGCATGCAGGAAGATTTAAGGAAGAAGACAAAACCCAATGCCTTTGGTCGATATTTGATTTTGATGACCTACTATTGACTAATGTTTTGACAGATTCACTTTTCATGGAGAGCAACTGAGAGTAAAATAAGTACATGGATGTGTGGAAGCCTTGAGACCTAAGGAAACTCATAATTATATATTTAAGCCTTAAGGTTACTTTTATAAGGATGTAACTAAAAGAAGGATCAACTAGGTGGTACAGTGTATAGAGCATGGGCTCTGGAGTCAGGAAGACTCATCTTTTTATTTTTATTTTTTTTGCTTTTTGGAGGGCAGTTGGGGTTAAGTGACTTGCCCAAGGTCACATGGCTAGTTTTTTGTGTTAAGTGTCTAAGGCCAGATTTGAACTCTGGTACTCCTGACTTCAGGGCCGGTGCTCTATTCACTGCGCCACCTAGCTGCCCCAAGACTCATCTTCTTGAGTTCAAATGGTAATATAAGTGTGACTGTGGGAAAGTTACTTAACCTTTTGCCTCAGTTTCTTCATCTGTAAAATGATCTGGAGAAGCAAATGATAATCTGCTCCAGTATCTTTGCCAAGAAAACCCCAAAAAGAGTCATGAAGAGTCAACTTGAAAGACACAACTTGAAAAAAATGACTGAACAACAACAAATTGGAAGAAGCCTGTATTGGATTGCCATATGTAAGTGCTCTTATTATCATCCATGTTCTTATTGTCACCTTATTAACACCTCTTTTCATGTGATGTGCAGTATTGAAAGATGGTGCTAAAACATATCTGAGAATTTCTTATCCTATCCATAGATCTCCTTGTAGGTATTTAGTTTTGCCATTTAGTAACAGATTGTGTTTCTGCCTAACTACACACAATTTTATTTTATTCATTTTAGGCTACATATTCTAGAAATTGCTTGTAATCAGAGCCCCTTGGTTGGCAGGAGGAAACAATTCTAGTCTCAACAGTTTTCCCTGCAATTTTTAAAAATGACACAAGTGTCTTTGACAGGGTTCAACCAAAAATGTGTAGTGATGCTTTTTCCCCCAAATCCATAAATGCATTTTTACAATCATCGGGACCCTTTTCTTATGCAGACATGTTTCTGAATATTTCTCAGTATACTGACATTCAGTAAAATACGAAGGGGAATTTTGTATTAGGTTGGCTATTTTTTTCTGCCTGGGAATCTGTGTGCTTTGTTTATCCATAATTTCTTCCTTTGTTTATCCTTAATATCAGGCATCTTATATAGGAAAGTGTATGCTGACATGTTCTTTCTGAGTCAGCCCAGACTGCATTTCTGAGACTTTAACTATCTGTACTTATACTCAATTAGCCTTGAGGTATTTGAGACCTCTAGATATAACATGAACAAAATGAATTATAGAGAGCATTCCAGGGATAAGAAAAAAGATAAGCAAAGGCAAAGAAGCAGGAAAGCTCAGGGTGTGTTAGGGGATCAGAGGGTAGTCCCATTTAGCTGGAACATGGATGTGAGTGGTATGCAATAAAAATGGAAAGTCAAAGTGGCATGATATTGTGATGGGCTTTGAATGCTATGTGAAGGAATTTGAACTGATTTTTGTAGGTGGAAATCACTGAAGGACATTAACCAGTGTAATGCCAAGCAAAGGCAGCTTCCAGCATTCAGAATACCAGCATAGTAGCTCTCCATTTTATTCAGTGACAAATTAAGGCAAAACATTCACATGAAAGAGAAAATCAAAACACAGCATTCACCATGTGTGATTCAATAATTTAGTAAGTCCTCAATTCAATCCAAATGCTACTCCACCCCTGCGCAGTACATTAATTTAGTCAATCACAAAGTCTCTCTACTCAAATGGAAATAAATTTCCAATCATAAACAAAGTGCATTCATTTGGTCAGTCACAGAGCACAAAAAATTAAAAAGTTTCCCACCTCTGAATTACAATTATCATAGGTTAATGCCAAGTACCTTCTCAAAAGGGGCAGTGGAGAAGGGCATCTACCCCTAAGCTACAAAGATATTATCACAACATTTAATACCCAAAGAGAGGTCTTTTCTTCATCTTGACCAGAAGCAAATTCTTAGTAATCTCTGTTTCTGGGGAGACAAAGCTTAACAAAGCCACAAGATACATCGCCAGTGTCCTTATCAATTTACTCTGCCTGCAGAATAGTCCAAGAACCCCTGAAAACATCAGCAAAACCCTATTCCAGGATTTCTGTATACATACAACAAGAAAATCCTTCTTCAGGGCTTCTGAACCAATAGCAAGGTTCCAGGACCTCTGCAACAGCAGCAGTGTCCTTCACCAGTAGATGAATCTGGCAAAACAACATCAAAACAGACAGACAAAATACTGACATCACAGCCATGCCTCCTCAGTTCTTGGCAGCTCTGGGTGGCAATTCTCAAGAGTCCTGGGCAGTTCCAACTGGCCCTCAGTGGTCTCTCTCAGCAACTCTGGGCCCCAGCAATTCTCCTCTCTGTCTGTCTCCATGATACTGCTCTCCAAATGTTCTTCTGGCCTCCTCTGCTTGGGCCTGTCTCTAAATCCACCTCACCAGCTTGTCCCAGTTCAGCCCTCTCTCTTCACATCAACAAGTCCATCCCACAAATGGGATTCACAAGCTCTGGGTTTTAAATATCTCCCAAAACTAAGCCAATACAAGAGGATCTTTAAATTCCATTACTATTACAACCAAATGTGGGCACATAAAATGATCTATGTTTAAGGAATAATAAGGGAACAATGGAATGAACGAAGAAATAGTGTGTTTGGAGCTGGAGTGGCGGCAGAATAACGTGCCATTCCAACTGTCCAGGCTAGTCATAATAAGAGTATGTATTAAGGTGGTGATAGTGGGAATAGAGAGGAAGAAATAGAAGTGAGAGATGACACACAGAGGCACAATATACAAATGTGGTAATTGATTAGACCTGAGAGGTAAGTACTCAGGAGCATTCAAAGATGACGCCAAAGTTCATATGTATAATTCTTCTCTACACTCATCATATTCTTCATGTTTATTGTTGACATGAAGTATGAGGAGCCAAACATTTGATAGGCATTGTGATAAGCTCTGAGGCTATAAAGAACAGCAAAAATTCACCTTAAGGTGCTCATATGCTCATGAGGAGAGAAAACAAGCAAACAGATATGTAATACAAGCTATGTAATGGATAAATCAGAGGGAATCTCAGGTATTGAGGGGAATGGAGAAAAGTCTCTGAGAAGATGTGCTTTGAGCTAAGCCTTGAATATCACCAGTGAAGGAAGGATGCAGAGACAAGGAGGAAAATAATTCTAAGTGTTAGTCAGCAAGTGAAATGTATGGAATTGAGAGACAGAGTGTTTTTTTCTAGGGGAAAAATGGAGGTCAGTGTCCCTAGACTCCAGAGTAAGTAGAGTAGAAAAAAGTCAAGACTGGAAAGGTTGAGAGGTGCCATGTTATGAAGGACTGTAGAAGCCCAACAAAGGATTTTACATTGGGTCTTGGAGGGGTGAGGGAGCCCCAGAAGTTAAGTAGGGCAAAGATGAGTTGTACTAGATGGCCCTTATGGGCCCTTCTAATTCTGAGATTCTAAGATTCTGTGATACTGTGAAGTAAACTGATTGATAGTTAGGAACTGCTGTGTCCATCCCTTCCAACTTAGGCTAGGATGATAACCTCTGTAACAACACATGCAAGAAAAGGTTACCCAGACTCTGCTTGAAGACCTCTACTAAAGAGGAACCCACCAGCTTCTAAGGCAGCTTGTTCCATATTGGGAAAGTTCTCATTTTGAGGAAACTACTCCCTGCCCTTTCAACCTTAAGTCTAGATTGGCTTCTTTTTTCACTTCTATTATACTTTCATAACACCACTTCTTACTTCTAAATTCTTAATTTATTGCAATTTGGTTTCTGACTCTTTTTATTGTTAATCATTTATTTCAGTCCTTGTCTGACTCTTTGAAATCCCATTTTGGATTTTCTTGGCAGAGATACTGAAGTGGCTTGACATTTCCTTCTCCAGCTCATTTTGCAGATGAGGAAACTGAGGCAAATATCGTCAAGTGACTTTCCCATGGTCACACAGTTAGTAAGTATCTGAGGCCAAAGTTGAACTCAGGTCTTCCTAACTCCAGGCCCTGGGCTCTATTTGCACCGTTCCATCTAGTTGGCCCTTTTATCCTAGTAAGGCTGGAATTACTCTCTCCAACATTACTGGGAATCTCTTAACTGTTAAGCCCTATGACCTTTTGCATTGTTTACTAAGTCTTGCTGATTCCACTTCTCCATTCTCTCTTGCAGCCATCTCCTTCTCTCTACCTGCACAACTCTGTTCAGTTCAAGCCTTCAATGTCTTCTACCTGAACCTTTATAAGAGTCTCCTAATTGATCTTTCTGGTGCAATTCACACACCATACTGGCCAAAGTGATATTCCTAAAATACAGACCTCATCAAATCACTCTAGTCCTTGAATATCTCCAGAGTCTCCCTTCTGCATCTAGTTATCTGAAATCCGCAGCCCAGTATTTATGACTCTCAGAAATCTTGCTCTCATTTACTCTTCCAGGCTCATTTAACATTTCTCCCTTTCTTGCATTTTGTTTTGATAAAATTAGTCTACCAGCTGTTCCTCATCAGACACTTCATAATCTTGGACTTTCCCAAAGGTGGTGCCCCATGTATGGGCTGCACTCCCTCTTCACCTTTGGTTGGTAGAGGTCCTAGCTACCTAGTCCCTATAGTTTCTAGTTCCCATAGAAATCTTACCTGACCTGACACCTTCTTCTTATACCCCAAATGTTAGCTCACTCTCCCACTTAAATAGTGCTCTGTGTTGTGAGAAATTATTTCTCTCTTATATTTAATAACTAATTATTATATTAGGGTCAAAGTTTCCCCCATTTTCTACTTCCTCATCCAGAAATCCACATGTGGGAAATTTCTCTTAGAGATTTAGCAAGGCCAAAATCTAATCAGAGAGTAAAAGAAGTTCTAAGTTTTGGCTAATGGGTACATTTCTGTTCTTGTGTATGCTCAGACAAGTCTGGGGCAAAATGTTGATTCTCCCTTTTTTCAAGAGAGGTGACAATGAAATTGATGTCCCTTTGACAAAGAGTTGAGTGACCTAAGTCTCACACCCCAGGATATCTCATTTCTCATGCGATTAACCAATCAGAGGTAATTAGGAATCCCTCCTCTTTGAAAGGCAGATAAACTGACCCCACCACCATTATGGGTCTTTGATGGCCTTATTAATAAAATTTTTAAAGTACCCAGAAACTATGTCTCTCAAACTTTTTAATCATCACAGTATAAACTCTGCTGGAGAAGGAAGTGGAAAAACACTCTAGAATATTTTCCATGAAAATCCCAAGTAACGTCACAAAGAGTTGGGCATGACTGAAACAACTGGATAACAAGAAATACACTTTCTACTTGTTTACCTGCATGCCTGGGTTACTCCAGCAGCAAGTTGTTGCTCCTTCAAATGGGCAAAAGTTTTATTTTTTGTTTTTGTATCCCCAGTGCCTAGGACAGTGCCTCAATTTCCTGATCTGTAAAATAAGAGTAACTGTAATACCTACCTGTTGTTTTTATTGCTACATAGTAAGGAGGTGGCATATCTAACTCTAGCAGATGGGGAGCTGGAATCAGAGTCAAGAAGACCTGGTTCAAGTCCCAGCTCTGACATATATTTGCTGTGTGACCATTATCTCCATCTCCTTTCTACCAGAAACCAGGACTTTGCCTGGAAGCTTCTTTGGGTTCTGATTGGTTAGTTTACCTCATTAAAATAACTGGGTGGCAGAGAATGCAAAAGTTCTGAACTTGGAGTCAAGAAGCCTTGAATTCAAATTCTGCCTCAGTCATTTATTAATTTATGACCCAGGACAAGTCACTTCATCTCCCTCAGGCTCAGTTTTACCATATACAGAATGGACGTAACAGTAGCACCTGCCTCCCCAGGTATGAGGATCAGAGGAGATAATATAGGAAAACCACTTTGCAAACATTAATGTCCTATCTGAGATGCAACGATGGTGGTAATACCAGGAACCAAGCCTTCAGCCTGCCCCCATCCTCCAAATGGCGCCACTCCATGTGTAATGCCTCCAACTCCCTCTTCCCGGCTCCCCTTTACTTCTTGTTCCTTCCCACTAGAATGTCACCTCCTTGAGGGTAAGGATCAGCTTGCTCACTTGGATTTCTATCCCAACAATCAATACAGGTCCTGCCACATAGCTAGCCCTTGATAAATGTTCTCTCTAGGCACTTTATGAATTCTGTATCTATTTTATTTAACAAGCCTTCCTTTATGCTTGTTAAATTAAAAGTGAATTATATCTCTCCTTGTCCCATCCCAGGCCAGGGAAGCTGGTTTGTAGAGTCAGACCAAATTTCTTGGGCCTGCATAGGGGTCTTCAGTCATTCTTTCACAGCATCATATATGAATAAGTATGCCTATCCACAGTCACCCATGCACAGACCCAGACAGAAGCTTCAACATGTGGCTGCTTCAGTCAGAAGGGCAGCGGGGTTTTCCAGGATTGTACTCTTGTGGCTCTGTTGACATTTCTTGGCTTCAGAAAGGCCTGCTTATCTGATCCAGGTTTATTCTGGGCTCTCACACTGTAGACAGCTACGCTGGCCCTGAGAAGAATAGGGATATGGGCAGAATTCTCCTGCAGCAGCCTCCCCCTGTGTCTTTCCAGCATCCCTCCTGTGCTGCAATGAGGCTTCTCTCCCAAGGGAAGTGATGGGGCTGCCAGCAGAGGAGGCCTCTATTGATGGGTGCTGAAAGTTTCAGGGATAAGGTTACTAATGAGCCTCACTTTGGGCTAAAATCCAGAGGCTGTCACTGAATCTTGGCTTTTTTGCTTCCCTGACTCATGTGCAGAGAGAGACAGAGACATTTCTTCCCATTTCCGTACCTGCTCTTTCTGAGCTCCCAACCATTCCATCAGAATTTGGAATCAGTTCAATCACTAGACTGAATTCAAGTAAATTCCAGAATGATTTGAGTCAATTCAGCTAGAACTTCACTAAATCCCTGCTATGTAGCAGGCCCTGCGCTAGGCACTGGGGAGAGAGAAATAAATGAAACTGACCCTGCTCTCAGGAAACTGGCATTGTCTTGGTAGGCTTGTCTTTCACCAGTGATTTTCCTAAAGGTAGATCTGACTGTGTCATCCTCGACATAATAAACTCCAGGGACACCATCAAAATCAAACAGAAGATGCTATGGTGGACATTTTCAGCCCTTTATCTTCCTACCTTACTGGTTATATTGTGCTCTGTGGTCCAGGAACCCTGCAATTTTTTAGAAGGCCCGTCTGTTTCCTGTCATTCCTGTCTAGAATGCCCCGCTTCCTCATTTCTGCTTCAGAGAATCCCTGGATTCCTCCAAGGCTCAGTTCAAATGTCACCTTGGGCAGGAGACCTTTCCAGGTCCCTTCCCCAGTGCCTCGCTTCTGTGGCTTATCACCTATTTATCTGTTATTTACTTTGTTTGAACATAGTTGTTGGCTTCCCCTAGAATGAGAGCTTTTTGAGGGTCAAGTTTTCTTTCTATACACATCACTTACCAGAGTGTCTGACATAGAATAAGTGATTGTTTTCTGACTGTTGAATGGCAATGAGTATATAGAGCCACAGGGCAATTTCTGAGCCCCCACCGAAGCATGCTCTCCAGTGGCATGAACAACGTCCATACATGGTAGGTTCTTCATAGATGCTTGTTGTCAAATGGTTGAAGGAGCCAAGGCTTCTTTGATGTTGACCTTTCTGCCTCATCATTGAAAATGTCCTACTCTCACTCTATCTTAAGGGTTTGCTCTCACCCCTAGCTATTTCTACAGTGGTTTGAATCTGGGTATCATGCAGAGGTGGGCCAGCAAGATGATGCAACCAGCAGGGCAGAACAGAATGCTGTGTGCTTTGGGGAAGTACACTTTGATCTGCTTCCTCATGATTCATATTGCAATATTGCTTCATCCAAGCACTTATTAAGGACATAATTTGTGCTAGACTATATGCTCTGGGAAGGATAACTAATTCTTGTAATATAAAGTAAGTGGTGAGAGAACGGGGAGTGTTTAACCTACAGAAGAGAAGAAACAGTCAACCCACACAGTTGGGTATAGAAATTGATTTTACCTGGTAGGGAAATAGGAGGAAAAGTGATAAGAGATATGGGAAGGGATGATGAAAGAGAGGTCAGATTAAGGGACAGAGTGTTCAGAAATAAAAGAAACCTTTGAGAAAGGACAGGAAACAAAGGATAAAGAGAGAAGGATAAACAAGAAAACTGGATGAAGGGAAATAGACAGTTAATAATCATAACTGTTATTGTGAACAAGATGAGCTAACCAATAAAACAGAAATGGATAGCAGAATGGATTAGAAGTCAGAATTTAACAATATGTTGTATACAAGAGACACACTTGAAACAAAGGACATACACAGAGTTAAAATAAAGGAACAGAGTCAATGTTTCAACTGAAGCAAGGCAGGGGCAAAAATCATGATCTTAGATGAAGCAGAAGGAAAAACAGACCTAATTAAAAGAAATAATCAGGGAAAAACTATGTTTTGCTAAAAAGTACCACAGACAATGAAGTACTATCAAAAAGCGATTTTTTTGGGCAAATTTCTCTGATAAAGACTTCATTTCTCAAATATGTAGGGAACAAAGTAAAATTTATAAAAGGAAATAAAAACCATTTTCTAATTGGTAAATCATCAAAGTATATGAATAGGCAGTTTTCAGAAGAAGAAATCAAAGTTATCTATATTCATATGAAGAATACTCTAAATCACTATTGATTAGAGAAAGACAAATTAAAGTAACTCTGAGGTACCACCTCACATCTGCCAGAAATGACATATGTTGGAGGGAATGAGGGATAATAGATACACTAATGAACTGTGGTGGAATGGTGAACTCTTCTCCATTCTGGAAAACAATCTGGAACTATGCCCAAAGGGCTAGAAAACTGTGCATACCCTTTGAACTAGCAACACCACTACTAAGTCTGTATCTCAAAGAGATCAAAGAAAAAATAAAAGGATCTGTATGCACAAAATATTTTTAGCAACTCTTTTTGTGTTAGCAAAGAATTAAAAATTGAGGAAATGATCATCAATTGGGGAATGGCTGAACAACAAGTTGTGGCATATGACTGCAAGGGAGTAGTATTGTGTTATAAGAAATGATGAAGAGTGTCATTTCGGGAAAAAAAATGGCAAGACCTATATGACCTGATGCTGCTATGGGAATCTGAAGATGCACAACATTCACAACAACTTAGCACTAAAATGGTCACATACTTTTCACCACAGTGGTCACCTAGTTTTGAACAAAGTACAATACTTTAGATAATCAATCACTTAGTAACTCAATCATCCTTAAGGAGGTTTACCTTTGACAAGTACTCCACCCCTGGGTAGTACATTCATTTAGTCAATCACAGAGTCCTTAATTCAACCACAAAGTACAATCACAAATAAATTACAATTCCATCAGTCACTACTCAACAGAAAATAACACAATTAAGCAGACAGGGTTTCCAGCTGTCTGACCATTACATCCATACCTGGTTAGTTACCAGAGAGGGAAGAACAAACATCTGGGTTTTCAAAGCTGAGGTGGGAGAGTTCAACGGCTGCCCAGAGTCTCATCTGGCCAAATCACACAACACTTCCAAAAGAGTTTCCCAAAGCAAAACCTCACATCAGGGTCAGCCACTACTCAGTATTCATTGAGAGGTCTTTGCATCTTGACCTGAGGTAGGCTTTTAGATTCCCTGGATTCCCTTCCATGGTCCCAGATCCTACATGGATTCACCAAACTGTCACTTGAGTTCAAGGGCAGATAGCTCCCAGTTCCTTGT
Organism: Pseudocheirus occidentalis; assembly: GCA_028646575.1. Taxonomy (NCBI): domain Eukaryota; kingdom Metazoa; phylum Chordata; class Mammalia; order Diprotodontia; family Pseudocheiridae; genus Pseudocheirus; species Pseudocheirus occidentalis. The sequence continues at coordinate 312,078,451 of CM053595.1, forward strand.
ACAGCTCTCTGTGCAGTTCTGTTCCATGCTGAAGTTCACTGTGTCCAGTCCACCTTAAATCCTTCACAGTATCTGTTCTCAGGAAGTCAAGGCTTAACAAAGCCACGAATAGGTTCATGCAAAGTACCACCATCACAGTCATGCTTCCTTAGTCTTTGGCAGCTCCAACTGGTCCTTGGAAGTCTTCAGCATCTCCTAGGAGAAGCTGGTAGCTCTCCAACAGAAGGTCTAGCTGGTTCCCAGAATCAAAATCACTTCACCCAGGTTCCTAAAATAAAAATAAGAATCATTCTCTCCAGCCTGGACCTTTCCTCTTCAGCCTCCTTGGCAGTAGCTTCTTCTGTCTCCATGAAACTTATCCCAAGAAGTTCTGACTGTCTGAGCTAGGGTTTTTCCTTATATACAATATTGCTCCTCCCTATTCATCCCCTTCTTGTCACATCAGCAACAGGAGTTCATACCTTCTGTTTCTTTAACAAAGGCTTAATTTGAAACTAGGTGCTAAGTACCTTTAGCTTAGCAATACAAAAGGATCTTCAAATTTCATTACTATTACACTGTTGTAAATTTTAACAGTCATGGTGTAACAAAAATCAACCATGAAAGACTTGTCTACTCTAATGATTACAGTCTTCAAAGACAGTTCCAAAGGATTCAGGTTGGAAAAAGGCTAACCTCCAGAGAGAGAACTAATGAATTCAGTAAAAATTCAAATATAATTCTCTTATTTTATTTTTTGTTTTTTTTTGTGATATGGCTAATATTGAAATATTTTTCATAACTTCACAAGTATAATTGATATATTGTTTGTCTTCTAAGTTGGTGGGTGAGGGATTGGTGGGAGGGAGAGAATGTGTAACTCAAAATTTAAAAGGAAATGAATGTATAAATAAATAATAAATTTGTTAAAAGAGTGAGTAAAAGAAGATGACACAAGTTTAAAACCTGGGTGACTGGAAGTATGTTGGTGCCCCTGTGTAATAGTAATGTGATTTGAAAATTCCTTTGCAAGCACTTAGCACCTTGTTTCAAGTGTGATTGTATCAAGTGTTATGATCTAGAACCTGTGAATCCCACAGTGGGAGGAACTTCCTGTTGTAACAGAGAAGGGGGTGGAACAGGGTGGAGCTAATACCTTATATAAGGAAAAGCCCAAGCTGAGAGAGGCCAGAATTTCTCTCAGTGAGCATCTGGAGGCTGGGCTGCTACTGCTGGACTGAGGACTGAACTGAGAATTGAGAAAAACTGAGAAGAGAACTGAGAACTGAGAACTGAGACAGAATTTCTTTGAGTAAACAGCATGGAGGCTAAGGAGAGGCCAGAAAGTGATTTTGATTTTGAGAACAGATCTGCTGAGACTTTTCTTCTGAGAACTTCTGTTGAGAGGTTCTGAGAATCAGGCTGAAGAGCTACAAGAATGAGAGAGGAGGGAGAGTGAGGGAGGAGGATCCCTGCTTGAGGTAATCTGTTTTTTTGTAAAGGCTTGGGAATGTAGGTGTTCAATGGATGCAGTGAACCATGTGTACCAATTTCATGGTAACTATAATGACTTTGACGTTCTGGTTCTGGGACTCAGTTTCTTGGTATTTGAATAAGGACTTGAGGTGGACCGAGCTTCAATATGGAACAGGAACTGCACAGAGAGCTGGACAAGTAACTGGGAGCTGTCTGCCTTTGAACTCAGGTGGCAGGTGGTTATATTCTGACAGTAGCTGGGACCATGGAAGAGGAACCATGGAAGTTGAGGGCCTTCCTTGAGTGAAGATGAAAAGACTTCTCCTTAGGTATTTAATGCTGACTGATAAAATTGCAACTTACTTGTGACCTAGGGGTGGATGGCCTTTGTACTTTCCACTACTCCTTAAGAGGGTACTGAGTAGTGACTGATGATATTGTAACTTCTTTGCACCCCATGTGTGGAGGACTTTGACTTTTGTACTTTGTGACTTAATTAAGGACTTTGTGATGGACTAATTGAATGTACTTTTCTTAAAACTATGTGATCATTTTGGTGAAAACTATGTGGCTATTTCAGCGATAAGTTGTAACACTGTGAATGCTGAACCTCGACTTTCTTTGCATGTTTTGTCTTAGTTTGTTACTGAATAAATAGTGGGATTACTATACTGTGTAATCAGAGCCTTGAAAGCTGTTCATAGCAGCAGTCCTCTGGAAAGCTGCTTGTGCTTAGCCTTATATTATGGCATAGTCAGGAGGACTACAAAGTATAGTGCCTCTATTTGTTCTAGGATCCATGTCCATTTAGACTGAGATTGTAAAGCCAAGGATCTTGGAGGCTGGAATGTAATGGCAAGCAAAGAAGTAAACACCATGTTTCAGCTACTGAATTAGCAGCTTGTTTCAACCATTGAATTAACACCTTGTTTCAGTTCAAAGTTTATTTTGAACCTTGTATCAAGTCTGTAAAGAAACAGAATGTGTGAACCCCACAACCTGTGAACTCCTGGGGAGGAGCTAATAACCACATATAAGGAGAGGCCCAGGCTAGAGACAGCAGAACTGAGAAGAGAACTCTCATGGTGGCAGAGTCAAGAAGGAAAAAACTTGTGGTATCCTTGCACTCTATGTTTTCTGTTCTGTATGTCTTGATGTTTGTTTGTGATACTTTGTACTGAAGTCCTGGGATCTTGCTAGAAGCCCTGAAAGAGAACTTTCTGGTTGTCTGTTTATATAAGTACTGGAGGAGGGTTTTGGAGGTCCTGGAACTTTACTGATGACCTCTTGGACCTTGCTGGTGAGTCTGTGTTGATTTCTATGTTGATGATTTGTGTTGAGTTCTCAGACCTTGTTGGTGGATCTGAGTTGATTTCATAGGCAGATAGTGAATTGATGATGGTGCCAGTAATATGTATGAATATTATTGTGGCTCTGTTAAACTTTGTCTTTTCAGAAAGAGGAATTGTGAAAGACTTGACGTAGACTGGACACTGTGAGATCTGCACAAGGAGCTGGGCAAGGAGTTGGGAACTGCCTGCTTTTGAACCCAGGGGGCAGTTGGAGCTGGGACCATGGAAGAGGAACCATGGAAGCTGAGAGTCAGGCTTGAGTCAAGATGAAAGAAGACTTTACTTAGATACTGTGTACTGATTGAGGAGATTATGATTTACTGTGACCTAAGGGTGGAGAACTTTGACCTATGTACTTTGTGTTCTTTAAGGAGGCAACCCTCAAGGATAATTAAATTAAGGACTTTCTAGATGATTGAGTTACTAATGAATGTATTTCATTTAAAACTATGTGACCACTTTGGTGAAAACTATGTGACTACTTTAGTGAAAAGTTATTAGGTCATTGTGAATGGTGTACCTTGATTTCTGTGGACGATTTGTGCTAATTTACTGCTCAATAAGTAAAGAGTTCACTATACTGTGTAATCAGAACCCTGAAAGTTGTTCACAACAGCAGGCCTCTGGAAAGCTGCTCATGTTTGGTTTTACACCCTGATGGTAATAGGAAAATTGGGGAAAGGGGAAGTTTTAGAAGGGGAAAGATAAGGATTTTTTTGACATGTTGAGTTTGAGGTGTCTGTGTCACATTGACCTCATGTCCAATAATAGATAGTAATTTGGAATTAGTGCTCAGGAGAGAGACTAGAACATATAAACATGAGAGATGTCTTCTTACATATGAAAACTAAGTCCATAGGAGTTTATAGAATCACCAAGTAAGAGGACTGAGAGGACAAGATAAAGTGGCCTATGACAGAGCTTTGGGGAATTCTTATGGTTATAACATGGATGATGAATAATTAGAGGAGACTGAGAAGGAATGGTTGGACAGATAGGAGGGGAACCATAAGGGAGAACTGTCATGAAAAGAGGGGAAAGTTTTTAGGCGGTCAGCTATGCCAAATGATTCAGTGAGGTTAAGGAGCAGGAGGGTTGCAAAAGAGGCCATTAGATAAAGAGAGTGCTGATAAATTTAGAGTCAACAGTTTCAGTTGAGGGTTCAGCTCAGAATCATGACTTGATTACAAAGGATTTAGAAGTGAGCAAAAGGTAGATAGGATGAAGTTAGTGAAAACAGGTTAGGTGCTGAATAGATTATGTTTTTCAAGGTATTTGGCTGTAAATGGAGAGAGAAAATAGAAGCAAGGAGGGTAGAATCTAATGGAGGTTTTAAGGATAGGGAAGACTTTGGTTTGCTCATAGGCAACAATGAAGTAAGTGGTAGCTAAGGGGGATTGGAGATTTGAGAGAGAAAGAGAAAGGGAAAAGATAGTGAGAGAGATCTCCTGGAGAAGAAAACCAGGGAGTGATATCTAGGGGCATGTAGAAAAGTTGGCTTTGGAAAGCTGATGTAATTCCCCAACATTACACCCTGTCAGATGACATCTGGAGAATTGTGTTCAATTTTGAGTGCCAGAATCTAGGATGGCCATTGATAAGCAGGGGATCACCTAATTCTCCCTGGGAAACCAGAATGATGGGAGAACTTTAATTTATGTCATATAGAGATCACTTTTTGCTCATGGATTACTGCCTTGTCATGGTGGAGAGATTTGCATAGCTCATTGGAATTATGAGTTATGTCATTCGGGGTCACCCAAGATGGACAGGTCATAATGGAGTGTTCTGACAAAAGGTGATCCACTAGAGAGGGAAATAGCTAACCACTCCAATATCTTTGCTAAGAACACCCTGTGGACAGTATTAAAGTGATAAAAGAGATGAGCCACTCAGGTCCTATGGTATCTAATACACTACCGGGGAAGAGCAGAGCACAACTAGAAATAGCTCCAGAAAGAATGAAACAGTTGGGCCAAAGTTTAAAGGAAACTCAGGGGCAGGTGCATCTGGTGACAAAAAGAGTCTGATTCTGTGACGATTAATACTGCCCAGGAAACTGGGATGCAAAAGCTGTGAGCCAAGGCAAGCTGGATATGGTCAGACAGGAGATGGAAAGATTAAACATTGATAACTTCAATGTCAGAGGGTTTAAATGGATGGGGATACATGAATTTAATTCAAGTGTTCATTATATATACTACTGTGGATGACAGTCCCTTAGAAGAAATGGAGTAGCCCTCATAGTCAATATGAGGGTGGGGGGAAGAAAAGCAGGAATGAGGTATAATCTCAAATATGATAGAATGATATGTGTTCAAATTGCCAACAATCACTGGATTATGGGGAGAGCAAGAGAGTTTCAGAAAAACAATCTACTTCTGCTTCATGGACTACACTCTAAACCTTTGTGTGGACCACAAGAAAATGTCACAAATCCTCAAAGAGACAGGAGTGCCAGATCCTCTTACTTGTCTCCTGAGGAACCTGTATGTGGGTCAAGAAATAAGTTAAATCTGAACATAGAACAACTAATCGGTTTAAGATTGGAAAATCAGTATGACAAACCTGTATATTGTCATCTACTTTATTTAGCTTATATGCTGAGTACATTATGTGAAATGCCAGGCTGGATGAATCTAAAGCTGGAATTATGTCTGCCAGGAGAAATATCAGCAGTCTCAGATATGCAAAAGATACCACCCTGATGACAGAAAGTGAAGAAGAATTATGAAGTCTCTTGATGAGATTGAAAGAGGAGAATGTAAAAGCTGGCTAGAAGCTTAACATAAAATAAACACTAAAATCTTAGCAACTGGTCCCATCATTTCCTAACAAATAGATAGAGAAGAAATGGAAGTGGTGTCAGATTTTATATTCTTGGGCTGTAAGATCACTGTAGAAAGTGACTGTGGCCATGAAATCCCAAGGCTCTTGCTCTTGGAAGGAAAGCTATGGCAAATCTGGATAGTATGTTAAAGAGCAGAGATTTCAGCTTGCCAACAATGATCATTGTAGTCAAAGCTATGTTTTTTTTTCAGTAGCCATGTATGGCTGTGAGAGATGGAAAGCTGAGTGCTACAGAACTGACACTTTTGGATTGTGATGCTAGAGAAGTCTTTTGAGAGTCCCTTGGGCAACAAGGAGAGAAAATAAGTTAATACTTAAAAAAGAAATTAATTCAGACTATTTACTGGAAGGCCAGATACTAAAACTGAAACTTAAATACTTTGGCTGCACAAAGAGAAGACAGGACTCCTTGGAAAAGACCCTGATGCTGGGAAAGATTGAAAGCAAAAGGAGAAGGGGATGACAGAGAATGAGATGGATAAATATGATATGAAAACAATGCATAAGAACTTGGACAGACTTTCATAGACAATGGAGGAAAGAAGGTCCTGGTATGTTATATCCATAGGGTCACAAAAAATCAGATATTGCTGAGTGACTGAGTAACAACCACAACAACACAGCAATCACTTAAGGAATTAGAAATAATCGGTCTAAGATATGGTCCAGGGAAGAAGGGACCTGATAATTCTCCCTGGGCATGTGAAAAGTTATGATATATGGAGTGGGTAATTATTTGTTCTACTTGGCTACTGAGAGCAGAACTGGGAGCCAAAGGTTAGTATTGAAGGTAAGTGAATTTATGCTTGGTATAAGGCAGAACTTGCTTAAATGAGAGCTATCCATTAGTGGAATGGGATGTCTTGGGAGGTAACAGATCCACTTCTAAAAGTAGAATTTGGTGGGTCACCTCTTGGTTATTTGACATGATTTTTTTTTTTTGCTTTTTGGAGGGGGGAAGGAGGGCAACTGGGATTAAGTGACTTGCCTAAGGTAACATAGCCAGTAAGCATTAAGTGTCTGAGGTCAGATTTGAACTCAGGTCCTTCCAACTCCAGGATGATTGCTCTATTCACTGCTCCACCTAGACACCCTGAGGTGAGATTTTTTGAGTACAGATGGATAAAAAGGCCAGAGTTGTAACTTCCAATTCTGTAATTATATAATTCTGTGATTTCCTAAAATAATTAACAAGTGATCCCTAAATGAGAACTGTCTTGATCATTCTGGGCACACTGGTCTTCTTATCATACTCCAGTGGACGACTCCAAAATACTGTGTTTACTTCTGGATGTCACGTTTTAGGAAGGGGATTGATATGCTGTGAAGGACTCCAAGGTGAATGTAGCTGTCCTTTGTGCCTGGAATGCATTTCTTCCTCACATTCATCTCTCCAAATATCTAGTTTCCTTCAAGGTTCAGCTCAAATCTCATATTCTACATGAATGAATGAATTAAAAAACTCCCCATTTTTAAAGCACTTACCTTTCTCCAGGCACAATGCTATGTATTTGGGATACAAATAAACAAGTAAGGTATTCTTTGCTCTGAAGGCAGTCATCGTCATTAGGGTAGTCAATACACAGCTGATGTCCAGGTGGAAAGACCCAGGAAGCAGTAACAGAGCAGATGACAATGCATCTTCTTTAGTGTCATTTCCATTGGTAAAACCAGATCCTTTTCTGTGGTTGAGCCATTTGACAAGGCTAAAGACCTAGATGATGAGAATATTCTTTTCTGAATCTTTAGTAGCTTTGACAGTTATATCTTGATAGCGCTTTGCTTCCCTGGATGATGGTTATGTGTGTGTTAGGATCAAGAAGAGTTAGTGGTTTGGTGTTGTTTCCACCAGAGTCTCAGAGGAGGTGGTGGTTGATGTAGTTTGTGATAGTTTGGTGTGCCTGGCACACCTGGACTTCTTTCCTGTGACTCATTCTCTCAACATCCAATGCCTTCTCCTGCCTTGATTGTTTTATGAAGGCAAATTAGGCCATCTTTTGTCTCACTTCTCACCTAGCCTTTAATTACTGAATGGATATTATCCCAGAGAAACTGAGAGCTGGGCTAGACCTTAACATAAAAAAGGCCAAGTTTGCCACTGCATCCTGGGCCATCACCAGTTATCTTGACCTATGTCTTATCGCTAGAATTTGATGACTCTGGAGGAGAGATTGAGGCTCTTAACTTTGCACAGACCTGCCTAACTTAAATTCAATTCAGTTGTGGGTCAAGAACTCACCCTTCTGTTGTCATTGGTCCTCTTTGAGAACGAAGGACAAACAACAAGAAACATCTGATGCCTCCTTCTCCAAATCATCTTTTGTCTGTTTTGCATCTATTTTCCATATACTTAATTATGTACATGCTTCTTTCCTTATTTAGAATGTTAGCGCCTTGAAGGCAGGGATTGTTTTCAACTTTGTATGCCCAACACCTAGAAAAGCCCCTAACACACAAAAGGAGCTCAATAAACATACATTGATGTATTAATCAGGTAATTTTAGTTAAAAATCTTTATTTAGTTCCTTTCTATGCTCCAGTCACTGCCCTAAGCACTGTTCATAAAAGAACACTCTGTCTAATCCCCTTCTCTTCTTCTAAACCTTATCCAAGAAGAATATACGTCAGACATCCTTTACACTTAACATTCCTGTGGCAACTCTCCTCTCTGCGGTCTCTGGATTTCAACCAAGGAAGTCTCTGCAGATGTCAAAAAATCCCCATGAGCAAGAGGCCCCTCATAAATCTGTTTTTATCACATATACCTAGTGTGGCAAAGAACAATGAGAAGATTTTAAGCCAGTTATTGCTGCTTGCAGTTCAATCAATCAATCAGTAAGTATTTAAAAGTACTTACTTAGTTCTAGGAACTGTGCAATGGGGATACAGGGAAAATGTAATGAAAAGAAAGGAAAAAAATTTTGAGTTTTTGAGGATTTCTTCCCTTCTGCCCTTAGGGACCTCACATTCTAATGAAGGAGACAGGATATAGACAAAGAGGTACATATAAAACATGGGCCAAGGAGATGCACCAGGGAGGCCCCGGAGTTTGTGACTGTGCACAGTCACTCTTATTTTTTGAAACAATCACCTTTGAGGCTAAGTGCATGCACAAAGTGGTAAACAATTGCTAATCAAGTGGAGCTTACATTCTCCTCAGGAAAAAAGAATACACCCATATATGTATATTCACATGCATAAGCATACATACATGCACAAATATTTAAATCACATCATCATATCATATCATATCATATCATATCATCATGTCATGTCATGTCATATCATATCATATCACACCACACCACTCCACACCACTCCACTCCACACCACACCACACCACACCACACCACACCACACCACAGCACACCACACCACAGCATATCATACCATACCATACCGCACCGCATCACATCACATCATATCATATATCATCACATCTCATTTCATCATATCACACTACACCGCACCTCACTGCATTACATCATATCATATCATATTGTATCATATCATCATATCACATATCACATTATATTATGAATGGAACATAGACATATAAACATATACAAATATAAAAAAAATGTACATCAAGTAGGCAAATGCAATAATTATTCCTAAGTCAAAGATCCACAGCTAGGAGACGACATCCTTCTGGTGAATATGGAAGCTTTGTTGGCTCCATAACTAAGTGGGTTGCTAAACCCAATCATCTCTCCCTTATTCTCATATAAGAAATATATGATGACAGTAGTACATAATTCTGCCACTGCCCTTAGGGTCTTTAGCCAGTTAGGGCAGAGGTCCCCAAACTTATTTGACCAACCATCCCTTTAAAAATATACTCAGGCCTCCTACACCTCTTTAAATTTGCTTTCTTTAACTCTTCAAATTTTTTTGGAATTTGCATTATTTAAAAAATGATGAATCTTGAATTTAATAATTTATTGTAAATTTGTGACTTTTTCCTGCATTGAATTTTGATGTCACAATATTGTGTCATGCATTGTATCATAAACAAGTCATTAGGCACACATATTCCTGACAGTGCATGCTGGATTTCCTGACAATGTGCAACATACTCACCTGCCAACACTTGCTTGTTAAGACCCAGTGGCAGACTTCGCCACTGATTGGTTACAATTTGCATTTTGTGTGTTTAATGTAATAACTATGACTTTAATTCTGTTATACAGCAGATGAAATGTGTACATTTAGCTTTTCAGAATTCTCTTCTTTCCTTATGCTTCTACTGTCCCCTAATTTTTATTCAACGTCTCCCAATTGCACCTGAAGCTACTACCTCCTCCCAATCATTCTAGTGCTCTCTACTTTGGGAACCTATGAGTTAGGGCTATTAGTCTCTTCCCTTAGTTCTACCAACCAAGTGATTTTATATCTGATTAGAAATGGAAAATATTTGCAGATGACTACATAGTGTAGCATGCTTAGTGCTAGACTTGATGGCAGGAAAATCTGGGTTCAAGGCACATCCATCATGCTTATTAGCATTATTAATAGCTGTCTGACCTATCACTCTAGGTTAATGGACATCTTAGATGTGATAATTTACATTAGACAGTTTGCAGACTTTGTAGCTGCAGATGAGGGCACATTATCATTAGCAGTCTTTTTTCACAAAATGCTTGGAATCCCTGATCTTATTCAAACAAATTTTTTATCTGTTTAAGCATGGTAGTATTTCTCAATCAGCTTACAGATGCTGAAGATTCTTGCATGGATTTTGTGGATTTGAGAATTCCCCTGAACAATGCAGTTTATAACTCCTAGATACCTGTTTTTTTCTTCTCTCCACCCCATGTGACTCTCATTCATTTCTTCCCACAGTTCTACCACAGGATGTCTACCCACAGGATGTCTATTCTTTGACTTTTCCAGTTATCACTAGAATACCAATGAATTCTTTTGTTTGTCCACCTGTCATTCATTGCTCTTGCCACATGACCAGCTCTACTTATCATTGTATAATTCCTTGATAACATCTTTTCTTTTCTTCTTTTGAATTTCTTGCTGCTTGTATGTTGTGTTCACACCACCATGTGACTCCTTTTTGCCCTTTTTGTGATATCCATATTGAATTCTTTAAATATAGTTGTGTTTCATGGCTCCTTGCCATGTGAGAATACTTTTTGAAGGCTAATATTGAGAAGATGGTCCTTTGCTTTCATAAGGAACTTGAAGACATTAAAGGAGCTTTGTAATTTCCTAAATGCAATCCAGCTCCCTTTCCTCCTCTAGTTCAACTCTGGGACTGACTTGTTCATCTGTCCAATACACCTCAGAAATACATAGTGATGAACTAACTCTTTTTGGTGTCCATCAAAATGCATGCTGAAATTTGGGCAATGGATATTGTTAATCCTCTTGGTATTTCCAGTGGGAAAATCAGACCAGACTCTTTTGAGTGTTTATGTATTTCTTCTAGAAAAGACTCTACACTGTTCTGGTACTGGATGAAATCAGTCTAATACCATCTCCCAAACAGGAACATCTGGAGGACTTCACTCTTTACACTGAAACCCTCTTCAAATTTTTCTGTTTCTGTACAGTATCTACTCAGTTTGAGTGGCAAATAATTGTGGTCCTCATATATCTCCCTGGATTGTGCCTCACCTGACATTTATCATCAAAGGGTCATTGAGCAGAATTATTTCATTTCTTTTATCTTCCAAAGAATCCTGGAGGATTTTGATATAATATGAAAGATACCTTGTTGGAAAAAGTCTACATATCAACTTTTTGGTCTACTGACTTGTGCCTGTTTTAATCAACTAATTATAAGCCAAAACAGAATCTTATAATCTCTACATCCTTGAGATGGTTTTTGCATTGTAAAAATTGGTCCCTTTTTTGAAGAATTCTTATGAGAGCCTACTTATTACCTTTTAATACCCTCACCTGCTTGTTACCTTTTAATACCCTCACCATGACCTACATGGTCGTAGACAATGCATACATTTTTTTCAGATGAAATAGTAAATATTGAAAACTATAGTTATTAATGTTCTCAATCACCTTTTTCAAGGTCTAATATTTTCCCATGATTTTCCTACTTTAGTTACCTTATTTATAGATTCCCCAATACCCTCATAATGTGTTGCCTCCCCCAAAGTGAGGCCTCCAGCTTCCAACATACCTCACACACAGACACACAGACATACAGACACACACACACATAGAATCTAACTGATTACTTTCCCCATCTTTGGTTTCTTTAGTGGCTCCCCTTATGCACATGCAGGACTATCATGTTACATTTCCAAGTGTGGTACTTTCATTGTCTTTGATGTAAAAAATAGTTTATTATAATTAGTATCACAAATCCCTTCTACTTTTCTTTTACTTCTTGTTCCCTTTCCATTTCAGTCTCCAATGCCCTTGGGATGACTTTGCTGAGCTTGTGATCTTGCCAAACTGATTTTACCCTCCATTGCTTCCTTCTGATTTACAAGATGATACTATCCATCACTGTCCATCATCTTTCTTTGTCTGACTTCACAAATTAGTTTATATTTGAACCTGTTGTCACCTTTGGCAGCCTCCTCTTTCCATTTGGCAAGTGCATCAGATGTTTGCTGACCAAGTGGCTTTTGAGATCTTTTGGTCATCTTGTTATTGAAATTCATTTACATCAGTTAAACTTTTGACATTGAAGGTTAATGGATAAAAATCTGACCTTACAACTAGGAAGACCTAGGTTCAGATCTAACCTTTGGTATGTATACAATTTTTGGCAAATCATTTAACTTCTCAGCGTGCAAGACAGCAAGTTACATCAAAGGAGGAGACTTGCATCAAGAGAAGAAATTTATTCACATTGGAATTTTTTCTACCAATTAATACACAGATCCAATCTCTATCTGGAAATTTCTGGGTAAAATTATTATAAATGGTGTCAATGTCATTTGTGTTGTCCACTTCCTTTTTGATTGTCAATTGTTTATACAAATAATTCAGGGTCTAGTTATTTCAACTGTACATTACAGTCAAATATAATCCTGGAAAGAGAGATTGAAGTTAGATTGTTTTTGTTAAGTTGTTTTTAGTTGTGCTGACTCTTCATGACCCCATTTAGTGTTTTCTTTGCAAAGATACTGGAGCAGCTTGCTATTTCCTTTTACAACTTATTCTACAGATGAGGAAATAGAGGCAAACTGGGTTAAGTGACGTGCCCAGGGACACACAGCTAGTAAGTGTCTGAGGCTGGATTTGATCTCACATCTTTCTAACTGCAGGAATAGCACTCTATCAACTTAGCAGCTGTTATGTATCAGGTATGGGGAATATAAAGAGATAAAAGACAATTTCTATTCTGATGGAGCTTACAATCTAGTCTTAAATGCCAAAACAATGAAGTTCTAGCATTTCCTACAGATAACAAGAAGTCATTGAATCTTCTTGAGCAGGGGTATGACATGGATAAATCTTGCACTTATATATCTATTTTCCAGTTATGTGGAGGCTAGACTAGAGATGAGAGATACTGAAGGCAGGGAAACTAGTTAGGAAGTTGTTTCAATAGTCCAGGTCTGAAGTAAAGAGGTCCTCTGCACACTAGGCATGGTTGTGGTGTAAACAGGATGAAACAGACAGGAATGAGAGACTTTGATGTAGAATGGAAAGGATTTGGTGACTCAATATGGCATATGAGGGAGAATGCAGAATGATTTCTAGCATAAGCATGAGCAGCAAAGACCTTTCCCTCTTTACATTTAACCAGAATCTGGCTGGCTGCATTGAAAGCCTACATATCTTTTCCAGTTGTATAAGAATAGTTTTTTTCCACTCAATAACCAAAGCACATGGTGTAGAGGACAACGTGCCAGATACAGCATTAGGAAGACTGGTGTTTGAAGTCCACCTCTTACATTGGCTCCGTATGTCATAACCTCTCTGAGCTCCATTTTCCTCATCAGAAAAATGAGAATGGAAGCTAATAGCTGCAGTAACTGTAAGTGGAAGAAGCTGGCTTTGTTTTACAAAGTCCTTGTGAGGCTCAGGTGTATGAAAAGCACCTTGAAAACTTTCAAGCTCTCTGTAAAGGTCAGTTATTGTTATAAAAGGCAGCTGCTGAGATTCTGCTTCATGTGAAAAAAAGAGTCCAAAGAAAATCAGACTTCAAAAGATATTAGCAAGTCAGAGCACAGTGGAAGTACTTCCAGACTGAGCATCAAATGAATCCAGCCCAATTAAATGGGTTTTAGTCCCAGATCTGGTTCTAACTATGTATCCTTGGTGGACTCACTTATTTTCCCTCAGATCTCAGTTTCTCTTTTTGTAAAAGGAAGATTTGGATGAAATCCCCTTCCAAGTATATACTATGATCTTCAAGTTCCCTTCGAGACTTATCTCGCATAGGCACAGATTCCCAGAAATAACAATGAGAAATCCAGGAATAAGAAGATAACATTAATAACAGTAAACAACAATAGTTAGCTTTTATACTGAACCTTAAGGTTTCAAAAATGCTTTATGTATATTAATTTATCTAATTATCTCTTTGGAAGTATATCTGGAGTCTTGTCTCTGGTTCTGGGGTTTACAGTTTTGAAAGTTCATTAAAAAGATTAGAGAATCCAGAGGAGAGCAATCATCATGGTGGAGAGCATTGAATTCATGGAAAATGAGCACAAGCAGAAGCAACTCTTAGTGTTTAGCTTGGAGAAGAGAAAACTCCAGGGGCACCGGATACATGTTTACAAGCTGTGATGCAGTCAGAGGGTGATGAGACTAACTCCATTGGGCCTCAGATGTCAGAACTAGGAGCAGTGGAGGAAATTGCAAAAAAGCTAAGTAGGGAAGATATTGTAGTAGGCCAAGACTTTCAGGGGCCTTGGCCACATTAGCTCTCCAGTTCTACAAGGTCACTAGGCATATATGCAAGGAGAGTATAATCTTGTTGGGTGGATGCTCTCATTGGTTTCATCAATATCTAAAGAAAGTACTGAAAGTTAATTTGCAAGTCTTAATTGTGACTCCCTGTTTGTTTGTGCCTCTGGGCATGGTCTTAGGATAAAGAGGTTAATGAATGATTGGCTTTGGGCTGCGGTAGGGAAAGACCAAGATTGGATTTTAGCATTCTGGGAATTCCGCTAATGGGATATAAACCTTGTAAATTCCCTGTATTTTTGGATTAGTATGAGATGGCTCTGTAATAAACAGACTATGGAATACATCCCCATCTCTCTCTCTCTTTCTTTTATTAAGCTGGAAGCTCTCTCTCTCACTCTCTCCTTGTTTTAATCAGCTGGTAGCTAGGCAGAGAATGTGCTGGCCGCAGCAAGAGATCGGGAAGAACTTCCTGGGAAAGAGAGCTGACCCCAAGGGGAATGAGTTGTTTAGGGAGATGGTCAGATTATCCTCCTTCGAGGCTTTTAGGCAAAGGCTGGATAGAAGCTTGCTACATATGTTGTTGCAGGGATTTGGGTCCCAATGGGGGTTTCCTACTTGGCCTCTGAGGTGGCTGCCAACTCCAGAATTCTGTGATGGACACCTCCTGAGAGACAGCTTGATTTCTTTTCAGTGGAAAACCTGGGCTGGAGAAGAATCTAGGCTTTAACGGGTCTTGGATTTATGAAGGGGCTCCCAAGGACTTTTAATAGGCTCTTTTACTACTGGTGATTAATTGCAGGCCTAATGAATTTGCTGGCACAATTTATCACCCTGATGAGGTAGACACTAGGCCCTGGCATGCTGAACCTCAGGGAAGCTGAGAACCTCAGGAAGAGTGGGTCTGCACTTCTGCTGAGTCATCACTTTCCGAGACATGAATCCACTTACACTTTATCTCCCTTGTTTTCCCTTATTCCTGATTGAGAATTTCCTTCCAGAATCTCTCAGATCCTGTGGTTGGGAGGGATGGGAACACAGCAAAATCAATAGGAGACTCCTTTCTGAGGATCGTGCCAAGTGCAGAGGAAACACGATTTTACTATGTTATAGAATCATGGAATTAGGACTGGAAGGGACCTCAGGGGTCAGCTGGTTCCAGCACTTCATTTCATGGAGGAGGAAACTGAGGACAAGAGATGTTAAATGACTTGCCCAAGGTGACTCAAGTAGAAGTGGCAGAGCTGAAATTTGGCCCTATGTCTTATTACTCCAAACTCAGCATACTTTCACCAAGAGCATATCTTCCTGCACATAATGCAAAAAAAAAAGACTTGGTATGATTCCATTTGCCAGCTTGTTAAATAGGTCTCTGAACTTTGTTCTTAGCCTTGGCACAAACTCTGAGTCCCTTTGTCCAGAGTTTTAGCATATAAAATAAGCTGGCTAAGTCAATCTACTGCTTTACCATTTAACTCTTGAAAGAGTATACTGGAAAGTGACAACCTTTTCTGGGAAGAGGAAAGGGGAATAAGCATTTATGTTGTGCCTACTATGTGCTGAACATGATACTAAAAGCTATTGTAAATATTCTTTGTACTTGATCCTCACAACAACCCTGTAAGGCAGGTGCTATTATTATCCCCATTTGACAGTTGGGGAAACCAAGGCAGACATAGATGAAATGACTTTCCCTGGGTTGCATAGCTATTACATATCTGAGGCCAGGTTTAAACTAAAGTCTTAATTCCAGACCCAGTGCTCCATCTGCTACACAACCAGCTGCCTTCAGTCTCCTATATTATATTCATAAACAGACATGAGTGATTTTTAATAGATATACATATCTCTCATGATTAATATCTGTGTGACTCCGGGAAAGTGACAACTTTGCTCAGAAAGGAGAGAACTGAATTAAGAAATGGCCTGGAGATCACAGTTCCTTAATCTGGATGCAACCCCAGAGGACATTTAATCCAAACCCTTTAATTTCAAGATAAGGACACAGACTTGTGACTTGTCCAAGGTTACATAGCTAGTGAAGGGATACAGACAGGATTCAAACCCATGTTTTCTGCCTCCAAAGTCTTTCCATTGGATAGTGTTTCTTCTTACCATCATACCTTTTCTCTAAGGTCTTTTACAACTCCGTACTTATCACCCAACCTAATAATATTATTCTATGATTTTAGTTTGAATGAGTTCAGGGTCAATTCATCTTAGTATAACACCAGCTTCATTTGCCTTTTACCAAGGCTCAATTTCCCCTTTAGAGTAGAGTAACAGCACCATCAGAAGAACCTTAAACACATGATTAATGAAAAACATGGCATTGTCTTCTGAGTGCCAGACTAATGAGAGTTTGGAAGATTGGGGTTCAAATCCTACCTCTAGCATCTACTAGCTGAAGATTCTTGGACAAATCATGTAACATCTCTGGACTTCGGTTTCCTCATTTCTAAAATGGGCATTAAATATACCCATGGTACCTATAGAGATGTTTGAAGGTGAAATGAGATACTAAAACACACAACATGACACAGTAAAAGTAGAACTCTGGATGTGAAGCCAGAGAACCTGTTTGCCAATGAATGTTTATTACCTGTGTTGTCCAAAACCAACATGGTTGCTTATTTACTGTGTGAACCAGCTGCAGTCACTTATGGTCTCTGACCCTTACTTTCATCATCTCTAAAATCTGAAGGATAATCCCCAGCTACCTCTGGGGCTGCTGGGAGCTTAACATGAGATGATGCATCTAAAACACTTTGTAAACATTAACTGGATGCAAGTGCAAGCCATTGTTATTTCTTTGCACGTCTTTCAGACGTAAATGCTTAATAAATGCCTTTGGCTGCAAGGCCTGAACTGGCAGCAAGGAATGGAGGAGGAGGAGCTGTTATTCTCTGGTCTGTGCCAGCAAATCAGGCAGATTAAATGCTTTACAAAGCACACAGACAGTCTTATAAATGATGCATTTTCACAGGAGCAATCATCTTATTTTTTTTCCAGCTGCCAACCTTGATGCAGCCTGTGACTTTAGATGGTCTTGGAAACTATGGATTACTTCTTGTTCAGCATCCCTGAATAAAAAGCTCACAGTTCAGAGTCATGCACAGTTTGGGATGGGGAGGGAGTGGAGAGTTCATGAAATGAAAGGGACCATCATCAAAAGGAAGTTTGGAACACTGGAAAACAAGGCTGGGCTATAGTAGCTTGTTTGAAGGCATGCCTAGATCTGTAGGAATCTGAGTTGGAAGGGATCCATTGTAAATATCATGGAATGTTAGAAATCTTCTAGTCCTACAGATTAGGAAACTGAGGCAGAGAGCTGATGTCATTTGGCTAAGGTCATCCAATAAATTAGTGTCAGGATCAGAATTAGAACATGGATCTCCTTATTCCCAACCTATGGTAATCCAATTTCGTTTGGATCTAATTGGCCCTCCAATTTATCAGTGATCTGGTTCAGTCCTTTCTGTGAAACATGATCGATATCTTTGCTTGTAAAACTCCATGGGCTGTAAACTCTTTATCTTAAGACTATGCCCATTTCATATTTTTCTTTTTTTTGCATCCTTAATTAATATAAGTTTTTCTTGTGTTGAAACATAATAATAATAATAATGATAATAATAATAATAATTGGATCATTGCTATGTATGACCCTTTTATTTAATCAATTAATTAATCAATCACTGGGAATAAAGATACAAAAAATGAAGCATTATGGTGGAAAGTGCACTGGGTTTACAGTCAGGAGTTTAAATTTAGAGTTTAAGAGTTCCAATCCTGCCTGGCTCAGTCATTCTTTCTGATATGGCATTGAGGAAGACATTGAAATTCTTGGAGCCCCAGATTTTCCATCTTTAATGTTGGGATGATATTGATGTCAACTGAATTAACAGAATTATGATGAGATATTAGATTATCAGTTCATCATGGGTAGGGCATCACATTCAGCAAAGGTGCCGGTGGAAAGTAGTAGACAACAGGGCTATGTTTCAATAAGTTAACACAATGAAGTAGATGGAGCTCTGGATGGTCAGTGTAGACATGAGTTTAAATGTTATCCCTGACACTTATGAACTGTCTGGTCCTCAGTAAGTCATGCAACCTCTTGTGTGACTCTGAGAAAGTCACTTAACCTTTGTTTCAATTTTTCCAAGTGAAAGATGAGATAATAGTAGCACCTACTTTATAGGATTGTTGCGAGAGTTAAAAGAAGTAATATCTGTAAAGTGCCCAGCACATAGTAGGTGTCTACAACCTTTCTTAAGCCTTGATTTAGATTGCTAGAGGATCATAAAAAAGTGGATTCAAAGTCACTTCCAAATTGTGTGATTTTGGTTAAGTGATTTCTATTTTCTAGACATCAGAAGTTATCCAGTTGAGCATCTTAATTTATAGAAAAGGAAACTGAGGATAGAGAGTTCAAATGAATTACTCAAGATTACACAGGTGGAAACTCTGGTATATCTATTTCCTCATTCATTTATTTGTTTTTCTCTTTTCAGCTGCATCAATCAATGCTCTTCTGATGATCTGGCTTAGTTGGATCTCACACCAAATTATGAGCAGGCTGCTTTCCTCTTCCATAGCTCTTTGCATTGCTGCAAGGGAATACTTGTCTTCCATTCTCCTACATGTTTTTTTTTTGAAAATCATAACTTTGTGAAGAAAACACTATATAAATGTGTTTTAATAATAAATGATATTATCATTCTAAACTAACAAAGTTTAGATTTGCAAAGAAGGCTTTAAATTGAGTATATTTAAGTTCTTTCTTCGATGTATCAAGGGTCTGTGGTTTCATCACTGTGTATATTTGATCACTATGTATATAACTTTTAAGTAAGCCTGCAGTAATTGAAATGGCTAAAAAAAACCCTGGATCTCTTTGCAACCAACCTGATGAGCAATCCCTTTGCACTTAGCTAAGGACTAAGTACCTGCTAAATTAATTACCATTGCATTGCTAAATTAATTACCATTACAGTTGGTCTTTGGGTGACCAGTGTAGAGTATATCCCCCAGGTTTGGCTTAAAGATTTCCCAGCTTAATAGGAGTTGGTGCTGTCCAAACCTCCAAAGACTGGGAGTCACTGAAATACCATCACATTTCTCCTTCTTTAGAGGGTGAGCTCCTTGTGTTAGGGGCTGGTATTTCCTTTCTTCTTATTTTCAGCATTTAGCACAAAGCAGGCATTTAATAAATGCTTGCCAACTTGAATTGACTTTCACTCTATAGCAAGGACTTCAGTAAATTCTATTTAAAATTTCCTATAATATTTTGATTTTGGAATAAAAGTTTATTCTCTCCTCACCCTTTTAGATATGTGGCATTCTAGAGGCAACCTTCAAGTCAATGTTTACATACCATCTCATGTCTGTCGTCTATTCCTTACTGATTTAATCCTTGTCAGTCAGTCAGTCAGTCAGTCAAAAAGTATTCTTTAAAAGTAGTTACTAGGAGCCAGACTCTGGAACATGAAATTCTGGGTATACTGTATAAAGAAAGGGGAAAAAGTAGCTTTCACACTCAAGGACCTCACATTCTAAGGGGAGAGAGAACATATCATTAACTCTGCAGGCAAGAAACATACAATAGAGATGGAAAATAGTCAAAAAGGGGAAGGCATTAACATCTGTAGGCCACAATCCCCAGCTACCTCCAGAGTCCAGCTCAGACTGCAGCTTCCTCCCCTACCACAGGCCCCTTCCTCCCATCTCCATGTATTGTCTTCAAATGATTGTTTGACTTTGTGCTTATGTGTACTATTTCTCTCCAGTAGGAAAGAAGTATCTGTGAGACTATGGACTACTTTCTTTTTCTCTTTGTTTCTGAGTGTTTAGTGAGATGCCTTGAACATGGCAGATACCTTTTTTGCTGATTTGGATTGAATTTTATGACATCAACATTTCTAGATGATTTATTTCATCCTACCTCTTTGCCTTTAGTTTTGTCCTGAGGCACAGTATGATGTGTCCTGCTCCTCTTGATGCTGATGCCATTTTTTCTGATACTCTTTTCTGGAAATGTCTGCAGGATTCCCAAAACCTACCCACCATCCCTTCCCAGTCTCCCTGTGGGGCTTTGCATCAGACATGGCAACGTGGCAAAAGAGGGAAAAAATGAAAGAAGGCAACAGAGATCTTGGGCAATTTATGAATGAGAGACATGGGCTTTCAGTTTTAGCCCAATTAAGGAACTAATTCAACCTGGTAGGTACTGGAAGGGCTTATACTCTTCTGGCTAAGTTTCAAAGATGTCAGGGTCACTTCTACAATAGGAAGTGATATCAAAATACCTCAACAGTACTGTATACTGCTGGAAAGCCTATCTTTTCTTTTTCTTTCATTATAATATTCTCTTCAAGACTGACAATGCTGTGAATCATAGAAAGAACTGGAAGTATCAGAGACATCATCAAGGCCATATGTGTTCAGAGGTAAAGCTGCCCTGGTTAAATGGAAAGAACAAAAGGTAAGAGATGTACACTGGAATCTGGGAAATACCAAAAGAATTGGAGAAAGCATCAAGCACTGTGGTATCCATAAAAAGTCATAGGCAGGGATGGCATAGGTTAAAGAGGTATGGATGGGTGTTAGGCCTTTATCACCAATGTTTTCCCCATTTAATTGATCAATAGGCATTTATTAAGTATCTACTGAATTCCAGGCACTGGTGATAAAAAGTCAAAACTGAAATCATCCCTGCCTTCCAGAAGCTTACATTCTAATAGAGGATAAACTCTTTGTGTATATAAATATTTCATATGTATATAACATACATATACATACATATACACATATATGTATATATGAAACATTCCATATATATGTCTGTCTGTCTATATATCTACAGCTATCTATCTCCCACAAAAGACACCCTGAGAACTCTAATGTTGTCATCTTGTACTTCTGGTTTGGTTTCCCAGAGCGGAATTACCCCAGGGACAAGCTACTCTTTGGAACATACTTCTCAAACTAGAGATCACAATCCCCCATTGTGTGTACACCTTTACTAGTCAGCCACTTGACACAATTACTTCTATACCAGTACTCTGTACATCATTTCTTTGCCAATGGGTCATTTCTACTGGGTTAGTCATGCCCTTCCCAGACATTATTCAACATGAGGTGGGAGTAGAGAGAAATGTCTTTCCCATCCCTCAGTAATTCAGCAAAAAGCTGAATCATCCTCCACAGCCGTCTTTATTCTCTGCTTTCAGAGATATATCCCTTTGCATTTTTTAAGGCCATGAAGAACATGGATCCTTTAGCCAGACAATGGCTAGTCACCCTGTAATTTCATTAAGTTGATTGAGGAAATTCTTCCTACCTCCTGAAGAAAGAAAGAAGTGTCAACATTTCTTTATACTTTATTGACACTAGCTAATCAATGTGTGGCACTTCAAAGTCAGAAAGAGGTGAACATTTCATTTTTTTTGTTATCTTCACTTTATGTCTCTTTGTTTGGTCAAATGGGTGGGAAAAACAGAACTGATCAAGGCTTTCCTTATTTCATGATGACTGGGAGGGGATGGAGAGGGACTGTGGAGGAGTGAATCCCTGAGGTCTTCCTTTGATTGTGGGGTAAAATTGAAGAGATGGAAGTCTAGTTACATCTCCCTCTCCCCTCCCCATTGATTGCTTTTCAGGGACTTGGCCAGAGGTTAGCTCTATTTAGTTTCTAGCTCCAGGATTCTTAAGTTTATCTGACAAAGCCCATGTTTCTCTCCTCACAATAATATTCTTAAATAGGATTGCATAGGTAAATAATTATATTGAAACCAAAAATGTGAGTTTTCCCACTTGAATTCGTGGATCCTGTGAAATTTGTCCAAGGTCCACAGCTTGACATGACCTAAGCCATAGGGAAAACACCTCTGTTCTAGACATTCCAATTTATTGGGTTTCAAACTGATGACATGTTTTATAGAAGATGCACTGGGTGTGACTAAGCCTCTCAGTTAATCCAAACACACTTCCTGTAACTTGTAGTTTTGATGGTGTGTACATCCCTGGAAAGTACACTACCAATGAATGTGAACTTATCCATAGCATTCAAAACTTCTCCAATTGCTGTAACCAATTGTTCCATGTATGGATGGTGTGGTGGTGGCTGATGGAGCACCTGTGGTTTTTTTTTGGGGGGGGATGTTAATTGTTAGGAGAAAATTAGCACAAGCAGCAGAGAATTGATCCATTGATCCATACTTTGTTGTATCTCAGCTTTGAGTGCACAATCATCTGCTAACAGAAAATCATGTACCAACCCTCCCTGTACTTTGGTCTTTGCTTGTAGCCTTTGCAAGTTGAAGAATTTACCATCAGTGTGGTAGCGGATCTTGATAGCCATGTTCTGACTCATTGAAAGCATTCAACAATATGGCTGAAAACATCACATTAAGAAACATGGGAGCAAACACACAGGCTTATTTCACTCCATTGTTTGGGAAGCTTCAAAGGAAAGCGTAGGAGAGGAGAGCTATTAGACTGACTACCAAACTGAAGGTCTACAGAGCCATTGCGCTGACCTCATTGTTGTATGTCTGTGAAACCTGGATAGTCTACCAGAACCTTGCCAGGAAACTGAATAATTTCCATTTGAATTGTTTTAGGATGATTCTTAAGATCACCTGGCAGGATAAAGTACCAGATACTGAGGTCATTTTTCAAGATTAACTGCCAGGCATTCAAACTCTACTTCAGAGAGCGTGACTCTGATGGGCTGGCCATGTTTTTTGAATGCAAAATGTACACTTGCTAAAAGACTATTTTATGAAGAGCTCACACAGGGCAAGCATTTATACGATAGTCAGAAGAAGTGATACAAAGACACTTTCAAGGTCTCTCTCAAGAACTTTCGAGTTCACTCTATGACATTGGAGACACTGGCACAGGACCACCCAGCATGGCATGCCCCCATTAGAGACAGTGTTGTGCTCTATGAGCAAAGTAGAATTGAAATAGGTCAAAGGAAATTAGGATGTTCACCCCAAATGTTCACATGGATTATTTATGCCTGACCTATGGTAGAGCATTCTGAGTTCCTGTTGTTCTGCTCAGCCACAGTGGGACACATTGAAACTTGACTCTAGCATAGTGATGTCATTTTAGTCCTCTTAGAGAATGAAGGACAACAACCAACCAACCAATCAGTTCTGATGGGTTGATTTCCAGGCCTGTTTGCACACAGTTCACTCCTCTAATTAATTCGATGGAATAGATGTATTTTCACCTAATAAGGGTGTCAGAACTAAATGGAATAGGTGATTTGGACCTCTTACTCTCACACTTAGAAGCACAGTACAGATGTCCCTTCTTACAGGAGGCTTTCCTCATTCCCTGAATGTTTAGTGTTTCCTACCCATATCCTATTTATGCTTTAATTTGCCTCATGTAAACTATATTTAAATATACTTTATATATTAGAAAGTATCCAGAAATACCATTTCCATTTACCTTCTATGTATTTTGTGGAAACTTCTCTGTGCATTTATTGCTTCCTAATAGTAGAATATAAGCCATTTGAAGTAAGAGACTTCCATTTCATCTTGTGTTCCCAGCACCTAGCATAGAAGCTTGAGCAGAGTAGGTGCTGTATGATTATTTCATTAGAAATCCATCCCTCTCTACCTGGAGAGGCTTATACAAATTGATGCTAAGTGAGAAGAGCAGAATCAGGAAAATCTGTATACAGTCACTGATACATCATATGCATAATGACCAACCTGGATAAACTGGACTCTTCTCAGCAATGCACAGTAAAAAGACAGCTCTACAAGTCTCAGAATGGAAGGAGAAAGATCTAGAAAGACCAGAGTTTAAATGGAGAGTGACTGAACACATGCTATTGTTCTTTTCTGTATTTGGTTTTGTTTCTTTTGTTTCTTTTTTTTCCTTTCTTTTCACATTATTCACTCCATTGGTTACAGCCCTTCTGTACAACCAGACTATTGTACAATGTGAAAGTGTTTGCAGATCCCATACGTAATTGTGCACCACCATGGGGTGGGGGAGAAGGGAGGGGAGAAAATCTGAAACTCAAGTGATTCTGTAAATGAATCTTGTAAACTAAAAGTAAATAAACAAGTCAATAAACTAAAAATAAAATAAAATAAAAAAATTGGAAAAAAAGAAATCCATCCCTCTCCAATGTACCCCACTCAAGTGTCAGAACAATATTCCTAAATACAGGTGTCTCCAGATTATTGCTGAAATGAATTGGACTGAACTGAACCGTTATGGTAACCCTTATAGGTATCATTATTAACATTTTATAGATAATGAAACTGAGGCTCAAAGTGATTAAGTGACTTGTCCAAAGTCACACAACAAGTCGGGGAGGCAGATAGGATTCAAATCCAGATCTTTCCAGTACTTTTCTCAGTCCACCACATGACCTCTCTCTAATTTTACAATTAATGCTGATAGTGATAGTACTAGCAGGTAGCGTTTATATAGGGCTTAAGGGTTTGCAAAGGGCTTTTGTTGTTAAGTCATGCACAACTTTTTATTACTCCATTTGGGGTCTTCTTGGCAAAGATACTGGAGTAGTTGGCCATATTCTTCTCTAGCTCATTTAACAGATGAGGAAATTGAGGTAACCAGGGTTAAGTATCTTGTTCATGGTCACACAGTAAGTGTCTGAGACCATATTTAAACTAAGGAAGATGTCTTTCTGACTTCAGAGCCAGAATTGTATCCACTATGGTGCCATCTAGTCCAAAGGGGCTTTATGTATTGATCTTCACAGAGAACTAAGGCCCATAGAACTTAAATGACAGTAGGCTCAGGACCACATAGAAAGTAAATAGTCAAGATAGGGTTTGAACTCATGTCTTCCTGACTCTGATTCCTAGACTCTATTTCCTGTGCTACCAAGCAATTTGTACATAGCTAATTTGAATTCAGGTCCTCCTGATTCTGGTGTTCTATTCACTACACCACCTAGCCACCCCTGTGTTTTTTTTAAATCAATAACCCCCAAGGAAACCAAGTTCTAAAGATTTTTAACCATTTAACCAACAAGCAAATAAATATCAGACAAGTTTCATTTCACCAAACTGACATATACATATGCATAAATCTATGTGCAAATGTGTATATGTATATGCATATATGTGTATATACACATATAATAAAATCAAAGGTTGGCTTTATTAAAACATACACAAAGGGCTTGAAAAAATCTTAGTACAGTTCCAAACTAACAAAGCAAAAAAAAAACCCCTGCACTGACTTTAATAACAACTTGCACATTCATGTGTGTACATGTATGCATGTACATATGTATACATATTTGCCATATATGCACAACATATATACACATAATGTAACTAATATTTATGCAATGCTTGCTGTGTTCCAGATACTGTGCTAAGCACTGGGCAATTTCATCTCATTTAATCCTAACAAATCTCTAAATTTACTGTTATAATCTCTATTTTAAAGATGAGGAAACTGAGGCCAAGAGAAGTAAGGTGACTTGTCCAGGGTCACACAGCTGGTAAGTGTCTGAGGCTGGATTTAGTTCAGGTCTGTCTGACTTCAGGTCCAGGACTCTATAAGACATATGTATGTAAGACACTTACATACATATAGTTAGAGATATTGATATAGAGATATAGAGATACAGGCACACACATACGTAATCATATGTAGCATGTTTATATGTGAATATTTACCTATAATCTCATATGCATGTAGATTTTTTAATATCATAAACAGATGCTTACATAGCACACAATGCATTGTACAGACATGTGTACATATGTATACTTGAATATATGCATGCATGCATTTTAAACATAATTTACTATTGCTTTCATTAGTGCAGGAAAATCTCCAGGGAAGAATACAAATTATGTGAGGATCATTTGAAGGGCCTGATGATGCTTATACTGGAGCAGAGAAGAATCATCAGGGACATTATCATCCTCAGAGATAACATTTATATTAGCACCTATTAGGTACCAGGCACTGTGCTAAATGCTTTACAGCTATTGTCTTATAGTGCTATTATATATAATATATATATATATTATATTTATATATATATATATATATAGTGCTATTATCCCTCTTTATGGATGAGGGAATTTAGGCAAACATAGACAAAGTGACTTTCCCAGGTCACACAGTGAGTAAGTGTCTTTGGCTGGTTTTGAACTCAGGTCTTCCTGATTCCAAGCTGGGTGTCCTATTCAGTCCACCTCCTATCTTTTCCTAGGCTTATTTTCCCTTTTTCTGAGGTCCATTTGACACCATGTCTTTGTTTTCCAAGTCTTTTCCCAATATAATCCATCCTCCATGTAGTTAAAAAATGATTTTCATGAAGCATAGGTCTGACCATGTTACTCCTCACTACTCAATAAATTCTAGTAACTAACTGCCTCTAGAATCAAATACTTTAAAATATGATTCCTTCCTACTTTCCTGACTTCTTATACTTTACTCCCCTCTAAAAACTCAACAGCCCAGCCATCTTGGTTTACTTACTCTTCTTTATACACAAATCTCCTATTTCCATGCCAGTACCTGGCATGCAGTCCCTCTTGACCTATACTTAGAATCCCTATTTCTTTCAGGACCCAACTCAATTAACACCTAATGGAGAAGCACTTTTCTGCTAATGCCTTACTTTCCAAAGTTATCTTGTATCTGCTTTGAATATATCTGCTACATGCCTATCTATATAAAGATCTTTTTAATGTAGAATTTAAGCTCCTTGAGGGTAGGGACAATTCTCTTTGTATCCCCAGCATCTAGCATATTTCCCACCACATAGTGGATGCTTAATCTATTTTGTTTTATTTCAGAGGCTAGTGGGTGTTCAGAATATTGACCAACAAATACCTATATCTTCCAGGCCTTAATAATCACAGACCCCCCACCCCAGTACTAGAATCACCATACTGGGACTATGCCTCAATGTCTTCAGATACATACACTCTGGGAATACCTGCCTTTATTCACTGTCATACTTCTCAGTGATTCCATACATATATATATATGTTTTCTATATATATTTTAGGGACAATATATATACTTATACATATTATAAATATATATTATAAATATCATGTATATAATATATATATAAATATTATAAATATATATTTATATATATTTATAATATTTATAGCTATATATCTAGCTATATTTTCTAGTATAAAAACTATACTAAGCTGTTGCATGTTAAAATCTCTGGGGATCTGAGCCTGAATTCCTGAAATGCCACCCTGAGATAGCCTTAACAGTCCATCAGTGGTCTCAGATTGCCTCAGCTCTCACAATTCATCTAAACCAAACATTAATCCCATCATGTGCCCACTCAAACTCTCATATATATCCTTCCTCAGAAACACTGAGAGGCCAGCCTCTAATAAGACATTCTACCAATTACCAGCATCAGAAAAATTCCCTGACACTCATTTATAGCCTGGGGATGTAATTTGCCACTACTATGGGCAGCTAGGAGTTTCTTTGTCTCAAAAATATAATTGCCAGCCTTTCAAATCAGGTAACCCAAGAGTCCAGCATACAGAGTCGCTAAAGTTTATTGAGCAGGGAAGCGACATGATTAAAGGTGTGATTTTGGAGGAGTAATTTGATTGTAGGATCAAGAACTGATTAGATGTGTGGCATGTGGGAGCCAGGAAGAGTTGTAAAGAGGCTAGCGGGAGAATGAACTAGAGAAAGGAAATGAGCGTCTGAATTATTGTCCTGGGGATCAGAATGGGGAATCAAGGACACATGAGAAACATTTTGGTTAAAAGTGGGAAATGAATCAGTTGAAAAGATCAAAGGTGAGTTAGAGGTTTTGAATTGAATGGAAGATCATTTATTAATATATGCATTTATTAACATTTATTACTGTAAGCCAAGTGCTGGGCTAAGTGCTGGGAATACACAAAGACAAAGGAGACAGTTTTTGCTGAGAGAAGCCGTATTATGATCTGGGGAGATAGCACATGTAGTGAAAGCAAAGAATAGGAGATGGGTTGAATCAGTGGAATGGTTCAGATATCAGAAAATTGAGAAAAACTGAATAGATCAGAATACTTTGGGATCATGGATTTGGAGCTGGAAGGGATCTTCAAATCAATTGAGCTCAGACTTCTTATTTTATAGATGAAAAGAATGAGGCTCAGGGAAACTGGTACTTATCCAAGGTCACACAACTAGAAAGTGTCAGTCTTCATATTGTATCATCCCCCTGGGCTTCCTCCACCAAATTCCACTTGGCTGGCAGATAGGGTACCAGAGGGTAATGACTGTTGTTCTCCTCAGGGCTATGGAAGCAACTCAAAGGGGGTTGGGAGTCTCTAGTATTTATTCATAGGCCCCCATATAATGTGTTCTCC
Source organism: Pseudocheirus occidentalis (assembly GCA_028646575.1). Classification (NCBI taxonomy): domain Eukaryota; kingdom Metazoa; phylum Chordata; class Mammalia; order Diprotodontia; family Pseudocheiridae; genus Pseudocheirus; species Pseudocheirus occidentalis. The sequence goes on from CM053595.1 coordinate 312,107,333, forward strand.
CTATCAGTTCATTAGTTGAGGTGCCCAAATATCAATTAACCAGTAGATATTGATTAGTTTTTGTGGAGAGATATTTGCTAAGAATGTATAGCAAAGACAAGGGTATGTTCTGAAACCCACCCAAATATGGACGCACTCTCCTTTGCTGCACATGTTTGGTCCCTGAGGAGAGTGGGTTCAAACTTAAGATGATGGGCCTCCTCCTGCCCCTTTTCTCCCCTCTGCCATGAGAAGTATATTTTCCCTCCTGGCATTTCACAATATTCCTAGGGAGACTGGACTTCCATTTGAAATGCAAACTATTGAAACACATGACTGAGTGCTTCTTGGTCCCAGGAGTCCTTTTCTCCTTTTGTGGAATCTCTACCAAGTTCACTTCTGGGTCTATCATAATCAATGAATGAATCATTCTGTTGCTCATAAGATATGATGACTCAGTTCTGAATTAATTGACAGCTGGTCTGGGCTAATCAAGTAACTCCATAAGGCTGGTTTCTCACTGGACTCCACTACCAACAGACTCTGATGTCTATTCTTAGTTCCTGGACCTCTGCTGGCTCTTCCAACTTTTTGAAGTTCTTAAAGTTGGAGTCTGGTCCTTCCCCCTTAAGATTTACTCATGCAAGATTAGGACGGAATAAATATGAAAGAAACAAGTACCATGAGCTCAAGGAAACATGACAACCAGGTGGGAGATTTGAGCCAATAGTCTTTCCCCATCCAAGACCCCCCAGCATTTGCCCCTCCTCCTTTGAAATCCATCAAGAAAGTGAACAAGAGATTGTTGCCTGACCATTTTGTAGGCACACCGAATGCTGACTCAGTAGCGAGTTAAATATCCTTTCATTACCACATAGTAATCTGCTACAGAATAGAGGATTCCTATGTGTGCTTAGACATGCCAGAAAGCAGAGTCACAAAGCACCCATGCCTACTGGAACTAGTCAGGACAAATCAGACAAACTCCAGTGCCTGGGCCCTCAACTATTACAGCGTGATTGGCCTTTGATTGCTGTCAAATGAGTCTGGACAAAATTTCATCCCAGGAACGTTTGTAACATATAATTATAGGAACTCAAAGGGAACAGAGGTATGCTTAGGAAAATGGTCATAAATAAAAAAGTAACTTTTAAAATAGGGAACAGAGATTTTTTCATACAAGGTTCTTATATATAACCCAAATACTGTATTGTGTTATTCTTTGGTACCCATGCCTGCTACCACAAGCTCCTTAACTGACATGGCATTTTAAACCACAAGGGCACCCCCTTATTCTAGTGTGTTCAGAAATACTAGATGATTCCTGTGCAACTATGGCCTTCCTGTAAATTTCCATTGCTAGCACTTAAAGGGACATCGCAGGAAAAGCAGACCAGAACAGGCAATGTGAAAAGCAATAGTGTCTTGTATTTGGTGACTTAAAGGTTGCGATATGTGACCTGACCTGAGGAATGTGATATAGCATTATGGGGGAAGCAGAGGCAACATAGGCAGCCCTCATATTAAGCAGGACTAATACCTCCAGAGTAGGATAACCCATTAGTTATAGGGCCAGGACCTACCTGCCCCTCCCCCCTCCACCATAGTAAGATAATAGGATACTAGATTGAGTTGAAGGGGAAGTTAGAGGCAACTTCCTCATTTTACAAATGAAGAAACTTAGGTCTAGACAAGTAAAGTGACTTATTGAGGGTCATATTGTTAGTAAATATTTGTCTTTGTATTGTAGCATCCCCTTTGGGCTCATTCCAGAGGGCAGTTCCCAACCTTCCACACCAGTGGCTTGATCTGAGCTCAGGTTCTCTGACTATGGAACAATTGCTTTCTCCATAGCTCCTAAGTCTCTCCTGAGAGGTCATCTAGTTTTCCCCCTTGTTTTACATATAAGGAATCCGAGGCCCATCAAAGTGAAATGAAATGACTTGTCCCAGGTAGCAAGCCTCAGAGGTGAGATTTGAATCCAGCACTGGTGTTCTTTCCATTTCAGCATAAGATCAGGGAAGAAGCACAATAAGAGATATTGCCAAAGAGGCTTAGGACTGGTGCTCTTTGGGTAATGGTAGATTTTGGGAATCCAAAATGGCTATAGATTTCTAAAGTCATTGTTCTTTGCTTCAGAGCAACTTAGGCACATCTAGCAGCTTTCTCAGCACCAAAGACAAGAACACTTATGTGAACATAGCTCATCACATGTTTGATAGGACAGAGAGGCATTTTATTTGGTCACAATGGGCCCCTCCCCACTGAGATCATAGTCAGGGAGGTCTCATTCATTGGGAAATTTTGAGTGTGTAGACTGGCACAGAAAAATTTAGAAGTTGAGGTTCCATGGAAGGGTCATAGGATTATTGAGCTGTAGCTGGAGGGGACTTCACTTAGTTCAGCCTTCTCATTTAACAGATGAGGAAACGGGTACAGAAGGGTGAAGATATTTCTACAAAATAAGAGATAAGGAGCCAATCTTGGGCCAGGATTTGTACCCTGGGTTTTGAACTTCACATGTAGCTATCTTTGCACTGTTTTGTTCTGGAAGGACAGAAAAGAGGCAGTATTAGACAAGAAGAGGGAGAAAAAAACAGTAGACAATAGCTCAGAGAAAGACTAGGGCAAAAGCAGCAGTTGTTTCTCTGTACTGCAAAAGTACCTAGAAAAATGTCACAATTTCCTTCTCTCTCCCTCCCTCCTCCCCTCCCCCCAACTCTCTCTTTCTTGCTCTCTCACTCTCTTTTTCTCTCTCTTTTTGCTTTTTGGAGGGCAATTGAGTTTAAGGGACTTGCCCAAAGCCATACAGCTAGTAAGTGTGTCAAGTGTCTGAGGCTGAATTTGAACTCAGGGCCTCCTGACTCCAGGGCCAGTGCTCTATTCACTGCATCACCTAGATGCCCCAACAATTTCCTTCTCTTTGAATTCTACCTTTAAGGATAAAGCTGAAAAAATTGACTCCAGATGACTATTCAAGGGATGTTTGCTATGGTTCTACTGTCCTCAAGTGAGTCACCTGGGAGTGATCAATGTTACCATGTCACTTAGGTTCTTCTGTGTCTTAGTCCTTATAGGCCCTTGAGCCCATTTCTCAAGGTAGAGTGTAGGTCCTACTCTATTGTTTCAAATACTACCTCCGTTGTTGGAGAGATAATAATTTGCAAACTTTTAAATGTTACATAAATATTAACTATCATCATCATCATCATCATCATCATCATCATCACAAAATGCTTGATTTGGATCCAGGAAGATCTGGGCTCAAATTTCATCTTGGACAATGACTAGTTCGGCCTTGGGAAGTCCCCACAACCTCTCTTGAGTTCAGTTTTTTTCTCTATAAAGTAAGGCTGATAACACCACCTACCCTGTAAGGTTGTTGGGATATGAAATGTTATAAAACATATAAAATGTTTTGCAAATCTTCAAAATTAAAAATGTGAATGCTCTATGTAAATAATAGCTATTATTGTGACTAATATTCAAAGTAGAATGAGTGCTCAGGTTGCAGCTTGAATCCGACTTTTGACCTTTAGGAGTTGTGCGAACTAGGGCAAGACATTCCTTTTCTCTGACCCCTATTTCTCATCTGTGAAATGGGGACAAGCATCCCTGCAGTGCCTGTGACACAGGGCTCTGGATAGAGGAAAATCTTACATCATTAGATAAATGTCTATCATTAGGCTTATTTTTTTTTCTTTTTGCTAGCATTACTTCTTCCTAAAAAGCAGGCCTGACAATGTCAATAAACTCTACTGGCTTCCTATTACTTCCAGAATCAAATACAAACTCTCAGTTGGCAATCAAAGCCCTTCATAACCCAACCCCCTCCTACATTTCCAGTCTTCCACTTTACCTTCCCCCCACATATTCTTTTTTTATTTTAATTTATTTTCTTCGTTACATCATTCATTTCCACAAGGTTTTGAGTTACATATTTTCTCCCCTTTGTGCCCCTACCCCCCAGCCCAGAACATTGATCCCACTGTAAGGCCCCTCTCACAATCTGTTCCCTTCTATGCCCTCCTCCAACACCCCTCTAGCTTTCTAGCAGGTCTTGGAGGGGCTCCCTGCCTGTATTATTTCCCAGTTGCATTTGATTGTATAGCTTTAAATACTAGATTATTGCAATTCTTCCCCTGTCACCCACTCACACTAGGTGGAGCAGCAATTCAATACAGGCTGTACCTGTGTAAATACACAGGACATCTCCATGGTGGGCAAATTGTGAGAGGCTAACTGTATGTCCCTCCTTCCTATCCTGCACCCCCCCTCCTTGTTTTGTTCTCTACCCTGTACCTGTCCCTTGACTGAGATGTATGCTTCC
>CM053595.1:312112141-312196989 GCA_028646575.1 Pseudocheirus occidentalis
TATAAGCAGGAGAATTTTGGAGAGACAGACATATTTTGGATTTGGCTCCTCAGTGACACTGACTGAAGACACGAACAGGATGGGACTTTGTTTGCTGGTGGCCTGGCTGATCCTTGAGTTCCAGGCAAGAGAAGTCCTGAAGGGTTTGAGGTGTACTGAACCCGGTGAACTTCAGTGTGTGTCGGGGATTGCCTTGAGGACTGGACAAGGACCCGGGAACTGTTCATCTCTGAGGACTGGATAAGAGCCTGGCAGCTTTCTGCTCCTGAATCTAGGTGATTTTCTGGCAGATTCAGGAGGGAGCTGGGACCAGGGAAGAGGATCCAGGTAATCAGAGAGATCACCCAGAGTCAAAATAAAGAAAAGGCTTCCCCTTGGATGAAACTGATGTTTGCTGAGGACAAGGACCTGGGAGCTGTTCATCCCTGAGGACTGGACAAGAACCTGTAAGCTTTCTGCTCCTGACTCTGGGTGATTGTTTGAAAGACTCAGGAGGGAGCTGGGACCAGGGAAGAGGATCCAGGAAGTCAGAGAGACTACCCAGAGTCAAAATGAAGAAAAGGCCTCCTCTTGGACTAAACTGAGGTTTGTTGGAAATCAAGGGGTGGAAGGTTTTGTGTGGTTGTGTAAGAACTTTATTTGGAGACTAAAGTTAATGGTTGCCCCATGAGTGGAAGATTAGTATATTGTGAATTGTTGATTGAATCAACTCCCTCTTAGGGAAACTAGGTCATTCCTTTTGTTAACTGATTGATTGAATCTAAATGTGAAGTGAAGCTGGTTCCCCCTTAGGAAACCAAGTGATTCTTCTCTTGTTCTTTGTTACCTTCTGTAATTCCCTTATTCTGAAGATTTTATATAATCTTGTGAATTGTTGATACTGTGAATATTGTACTGAATCTTGATTTTGTAATGGAATAAACAGAGTGTTCACTAATACTGTGTAATCCGAATCTTAAAAGCTGTTCACAGTAGCATTCTCTCAGGAATCTACTGTTGATTGGCTTTACAGTCAGCAACTCATCTGCAATTTAGAATCTCTGAAAGGCTTGAGGCACTGAGAGCTTCATTGACTTGCCCAATGTCAAGTAGCCAGTTGGTGTCAGAGGTAGGGCTTGAACAGATCTCAAAGGAGGACTTTTTTCAGTCTACTATACTGCTTATATATTAGTAAATAGTTGTAATTAATTCTTGTTGAATTCGTGAAGAAAGAATGAATTATATGACATCAACATCATATGTCAAATACATTCTTATCCCCCTTTGTGGACAGATTTAGCTTCATGAATATACTGGATCATCCCTTGACAGAGACATTACTTTTATTTACAACTGCCATCCTGAGCTAACATTTGACAAGTGAACTTATGGCTTTGGGTTCCAATCCTTCTGTATTTAAATCAGTCTCAGAAGAGAGGAGAGCAGCACCATAGAGAAGAGTGGTAATTATGGTCTTTTAATGTGTATAGCTTTCTATGCACCATGTTATTAGACAGTATATGTAGAGTAGAGATAAACACCAGGAATCCAACAACAGGTGTAATGCTGAAAAGATAACTAACTACTGTTTTCCCATTGTTTTAGCTGTGGGCTTCACCTTCATGTACCAAATGTCTTTCGAGCTCTCTATATAAAGGTCATGGAAGACAGCTTCACCTTTATCACATTTGACAAAACAACCAACCTAAAGGATCTTTCAGCTCATCATTAGACATGGCTAATTGGGAATGCAAGTGAGATTCATGTACTTGGGCAAGAGATTAGTGCATGGAAAAAGAGGCTTCAACTTCATTTTCAATGTAGAACCTGACTTGTAAGATGGTAAAGGCTACAATTTGAACAGAAGATTCAGTGAATGTCTTCTGAGATAGAGGGTAAAAAATATGCATGTCTTCAGAAGGCAGGGAAAGACAATTTTTGGAAGAATAAATATTTGAACATCTTGAAGAGAGTAATAAAAATACGAATGAGTATATAACAGCACTTGTAGACCACAGACTTTAACATAAAGCATTTTTTATTAAAAAATTTTTGTACTGGCTTAAAAGCAAAAAACCAAAATGAAACAAAACAAAACAAATGAATGGTCAGACCAGATAATCAAGGAAAACATAACTTACTTGGGAAAGGCCTCACCATTTCACAGGAATTGCTTGGAAAATTGGAAAACAGTTTAACAAAAACAGGTTTAGTTTTGAACATCTTATACCACATACCACAAATAATTATAAATGGATACCTAGGTATAAAAGGTCATATTATTTCAGATCTGAGAAAAGAGACTGGAGGTATCTCTCAGGAAACATTTACTCATAATTGGAGTCATTCCTAAATGGAATTGTCTGCCTCAGGAGAATAAGCTCCTCATCACTGGAAATCTTCAAGCAGAGGTATAGTCATTCATCATGATGTTGGAGTCGTATTCTTTTTTAAGTGTAAGGCATACCATTAAAGTATTCTGTGATCCTATGAAGACATAAGAAGAATGTTGATAGGTAACAATAATGAAAAAGATGATATTTTCATGTAGCAATTCTACAGGGATTGTCTTAGGTAAAGGTAAGTCCCTGCTAAGGTCTCTAATGCTGGACCTAAAGTTAGGGTCCATGGGAAATTATTGATAGAATTAGTAAGGGGGAAGTTTAATTAATTTGCATTCTTGTGCAAATGATTATTTGGGCCATGGAGGAAGGAACTTGTTTTATGTTTCTCCCCTCCCCTTCCCCTTCCCCTTTCTCTTTCTCTTCCTTTCCCTCCCTCCCTCTGTCCCTCCCTTCCTTCCTTCCTTCCTTTTTTCCCTTCCAACTGTTACAACTCACTACTTCAGGATCCTATTGTAACCTTGGTGGGGAGAATACACTCTTACAACTCATACTGTAGCTTCTGAGCCTCCACTCATATGCTTCCCATTTAACACATTAGCCTAAGTGTCTATATTAGATTTTAGTTAAAGACATTTGCCAAATGGAGAGCAAAGGAGGAACAATAATAAAATTATGTTATGTTTATAAACCTGTGAAACCTCCTACCAATGTAAACATTATCAATGGATTATTCCTCTTATGTCCTCATAGGATCACAAAATGCCTTAATGGTGTAATGTTAATGGAATCTGAAGATCTTCCATGCCCTTTTGTGTTGGCAAGTAAGCAGGTACTTAGCACCTTGTTTCAAGTTAACACCTTGTTTAAGCAATTTAATTAACACAGAAGTAGTTAACACCTTGGGAGGAAGTTGCTGATGTAACAGAAAGGGGCAGAATGGGGAGGAGCTCTACTGTATATAAGGAAGAACACCTGCAGGACAGTCGGAATTTTTCTCAGTGAGCATCTGGAGGCTGCAAATTCTGCTCAGATCTTCCTTCTGGGAGCTTCTACTGAGACTTTTTCTTTGGGAATTTCTGCTAAGAACTTCCAAGAACCAGGATGAGGAGCCACTGTGAGTGAGAAAGGAGGATCCCTGCTTGAGGGAGCCTGTTCTGTTGTGAAGGCTTGGGAATGTGGGTGTTCACTGCATTAACCATGTGTATCAACTTCATAGCTACTATAATGACTTTGGCTTTCTGGTTCTGAGACTCGGTTTTCCGGTATTTGAATAAAAGTTTTGGTTCTGCCCTCCATATGGAGAGTCTGCTACATTTTGTGATTCCCAACTATACCAGCATATTATAATCCCCATTGGTGTTGTGAATATTGCATTATTGTTGCAAATGGTAAGCCTTAAACTTAAAAAGGAATACTAGTCCAACATCATGATGAATGATTATCCCTCCATTTGAAGATCTGTAGTGATGGGGAGCTCACTCTCCTGAGGTAGACAATTTAGAAATGACTCTAATTATGAGGAAATGTTTCCTGAGAGACACCTCCATCTACTTTTCCTAGATCTGAAATAATGTGACCTTTTATACTTAGGTATCAATGGATTATCCATAGATAAGCACAAGCCTGGAGAATAACAGCAAAGAGATACATGCGGAGGAAATGCATGTATCCAAGGTCAACTCACAACCTAAGACAACCAATGTTGTCATTTTTTACCTTCAGAAATGATTTAAATTACACTCATGGGTAGTACAGTGGGTTCACTGGTGGGTGGAACAGCTGTATGGACACTTTTCAGGGCCTCTCCTGCTAGGGAGTTACCTCCTTGCTGACTACTGTACCTGAGTCACTTCTTTTCTGGGATACTCAGGTGGTATCGATATTTTTTTCAGCAAAAGAGAAACCCTAAGTCTGGGGCCAGCAGAGCTCCTTCAAGTCTGCTTTTTATTTAAGGAATTTTCAAGCAAAAGGGAGCAGTTCAAGCTCTAAGGTCTCTCCTCAACTCTTAGTTCTTGGCTAAGCTCAGCTCTGCTGCAAACTTACTTTTTTCTCAGAGCCCTAAGTTCAGTTTAGTTTCCAGCGGCAGGTGGACAATCTTTTTTTCCCCCCTCCTTCTAGTCAGTTCTTCTAAGGTGGAAATTCAGGCTCTGTCATGTTTTCTTATTCTTTTTTCAAGACCCAATTGGAGGATTCTTTTCCGACCAAATTTTATGGTCTATTCTGACCCACTCAGTTATATGATCTTCACTAATCCTATTGGGTATCTTTTGTGAAATGACTCACCTCTATCTCATGGTGAGAAATCAAAAATCCATATTTCTGCCCGCCAAGTCATAATCATGCAGTATCCATTTGTTTCATGGCCATCAAATAGTTCTGAGTGTTAAGATTTCCCAGGATAAACCACAATTTGCAAATTAGGTCTGAGAAAGAGGACATATTGGTTACTTTAACTCTGATTCAGTGATTTTTTTGTGGGATGTTTCCTCACTGTTTTCTTGTAATTTCTGCCTCTTTTTGGTAATAATATTGTCTAAATCAGAAAGAGGCATCACCTTGCAAACAGAGTCATAGATTTAGAGCTGGAAGGAAATCTGAAAAGCCAATCCACTTATTTAACAGATAATTGAAGCCTATCGAAGTTAGGTGACTAGGTGAAGAAAAGGCAGTAACAGAGGTAAATTCTGAATCCATGACCTCTGAACCTAAACCAACACCATTATATTCTTTCTGTTACACTATGCTACTTCACTTGCCTGGAAAGATCGGGCTAATAATGTGCGTGATATCTACCTGCTTTAGAGGATGATTGTGATATTCTAATGAGATAATGTAAAGTGATTTTCAGACTATAAGTTGCTCTATGATTTTGGGCAACTAGTATTTATTTATTAAGTAACTACAATATATTCTATATAAATAAATAAATGTTTATTATTAAATAAATAAATTTAGATTCTATGTAAATAAATAAATAATAAAAAGATTCTATGTAAATAAACAAATAAAGAAAAACATTCTATATAAATAAATGTTTTAGCTTTCATTATCTTTTCTATTATTCTCTGTCTGATTTTTCTGTCACAGATGACACTACTGAGGGTGATTGTGTTTAGTTGCCTATATTAATGGCCAGAGGAGTGTTCATGACTAGGTCCCTACAAAAATCAGCTCCACACAGAGATTACTCTTATTTAGTGATGATACTCACCATTTATAAGGCACTACATTTATAAAGCACTTTAAATTCAATTGGACTCAATTCAACTCAGTGCAGTATTTATGAAGAACCTGTGGTATATCAGGACCTATGCTAGATATTGTATGTACAGAGATCACATGCATATGAATGAGCAAATGAATAGTTTATGTGTAGGTGAAAAGTTGGAATTTGCACATCTTTTTTCATTTAATGCATTTTAAAATATTATTCTGTGAAATGGTCCGTAGACTTTACCTGACTATCAAAGGGGTACATAATACAAAAAAGTTAAGAATTCCTGATCCAGAGGAGTGCATACCAGTATATTTCTTGGCTACACACCAACATTTGGTCATTTCCATTCCTTTCCTTTGTAATGTTATTTCCAATCTCTCAAGCCCCACATGCACAGTAGAACAAATATTTCATCACACTTGTTAAAAGCATAGTAAAGAACTCTTATGAGGACTAGAATCAACTCTCATTGAAGTCATATAACTTCACACTTTATTTTTCTAAACAAAATAACCTCTTTCCTGCCTAGCCCCCCAGCAAAGATCAGAAGATATGAATATAACAAGAAAGTTGGTAAAGCTCTACCTACCCTATTACTTTGGGAACTACATTATCCACACAGTCTAGGAGTCATTTTGCCTTACCTCAGGAGCTCTGTTCTCTGTGCCTTTGGATTTAGCTCTTGAACTGAATCAAGACTTTTTTTTTCCTGCTATACCCAATGCCTCCTTACTGAACCTGACTCTTAGACTCTTATTAATGTATTCGTTGTCCTTGCTTGGATCTTGCTCATGTCCCCAAAGATGCTCCTTGGCTTTTAAAGTCAACATAGATAAAAGGCTAGGGGGAAGAGGTGGGTTGACTCTGTTAGGACTGCCATGTTCCTATAGAGAACTCATCTTACTGACATTCATTAGTCCCAATTCTCTCCCACCATTTCATATATCCCACCCACATATTTAGCCCAATCCCAGATTCAAAATAAGAAATTGGAACTGACCTCAGCAAGTTGTGAGTAATTAAAGTAGCCATAATCACAATAGCTTAGCCCAGTAACTGAGACAGCTTAATAAAAGTTGTATGTTATCTCAACTTCTCTTGTTTTATCTTATCTAATAGCATTCTAAGGAGTATATGACAATTCACATCTCATTATATGCTCACTACAATCCAATAAAAGACATCTAGAGTATTGCAGTACAGTGAGCAAAGACATAGACCAGTATGTGGGAGACATAGGTTCTAGGCATAATTCTGATAGTGACTAGCTATAAGACCTTAGGTAAGTAACGTTGGGGCACTGGACCCCACTTTGCTCATCTGTAAAATCAGAGAATTTCAGAGCAAGTAGTAATATGTAATTGTAATGTAATATCTACAACAAATATGTTGTGTAAATGTAGTGTAATACTTACAACAAATGAGTATCTGATATCTTCTAGAAGATGTCTAGTGAAAGGAAGGACCCCTTTCTGTTTTGGGGACATAAGGATCCTGTATTATTTGACTTCAGACATTTCTTTCTTGCTTTGTTGTCTCAAAGCATTATATGATTATGAGATGGGAAGGATTGTGGCTATTTCTTCTTGTACTCCCAAGCCAGAAATGAGTTTATTTTAGAGCAGGAAATAAGAAGCATGATCTTGGTTGAATGCTGATGAAACATTAGAGACTGCTATCAAGAAATAAGATGGAATTTTCATCAGTGGAAACTTTAAAAATAGGAGAGTTTTTGGTCTCAATGCTAACTTTTTAATTTTCAAAAGTGATCCTGCCTCATGCAGATAATTCAGTGGTAGATTGGGTCTAGGATGCCTGAAGGAATAATTTATTCCATTTATTGCTGTAAGCATCACAAATCTGGCCCAGTAATTTTCACACGCAATTATGTATTTAATGTCCACTACTGTTCTGCTGAGATTACTAGCTAGAGGGCATAGTTTGGCTGTGAATTCTCATTTCTATTTCTTCACATGCAGTGAAACTTAAAATAAGAGTACCTTTTACCATCATCATTAATTTCAGTTGCTGATATATGGTAGATGATTCACAAATTTTTTCCCCACTACCTTTAATCAACCTCTATCAATATAGTTGTCTGTAGGAAAGTAGCAAAGAGTAAGGTCAAGATCCAGTCCATTTCAAGAAGTGCATTGATAAGTTGGGGAGTGTTCCTAGGAGGGTGTCCAGGGTGATGAAGGGTCTGTGCCAAATGAGAATTACTTGAAGGAGCTGGGGCTCTTTGTCCTCAATAAGAGGCTTGAGGGAGTTCATGATAATTATCTTCAAGTATCCAAAAGATTGCCATGGGAAAGATAAGTTACACTTGTTCCCAGAGGACAGACCTAGGAGCAGTGAGTGGGTGAAAATTGTAGAGCTAGAGATAGAATCAAAACAAAACAAAAAATCTCCCTAAAATGAGACCTGGTGGTTACTGTTCTTTGTTCTTAAAGTCGACCAAAATGACACCATTATTTCATAGTCAATGTGTCTGTGACTGATCAGATGAATATGAGCTCAGAAGGGTCTACCACAGGTTAGTTACAAACAGTCCATATGACCATTTGGGAGAAAGATGGCTCTGACTTTGTGCATCTCATGTTTCTTTTGAGCTACTGTAGTTCTGTTTTGCTCACAGATCATGGCTCATTCTTTGATATAGGCATGCTGTGCTAGGAGGTCCTGCGCCACTGTTTCCCATATTTCACAACTGATAGCAAAGTTCTTCAGAGAAACCTTGACAGATTTCTTGTGCTGCTTCTTCTAACCACTGTTTTGAACACTTTCCTTGTGTGAGTTCTCCATAAAATATTCCTTTAGGCAAATATACTTTTAGGCAAACAATGTGGCCAGTCAATGCGAGTTGTGCTCTCTACAGCAGAGTTTGATTGCTTGGCACTTCACCTCAAGAAAGGACCTCGTTGTCAGGTACCTTGTCTTGATAACTGATCTTCAAAATCTTCCTAAGACAATTCAAATAGAAACAACTCAGTTTCCTGGCATGGTGCTGATATACTGCTCAGGCTTCACCAATGTACAACAATGAGAGCAAGACAATAGCTCTGTAGACCTTCATTTTGTTAGGCAATCTAATACCTCTTCTCTCTTATACTTTTCTTAAGAAACTCCAAAACACTGAGCTAGCTCTGGAAATGTGTGTCAGGTTCATCCTTTATGTGTACATCACTGGAAAGTATACTGCCAAGGTAAGTGAACTTATCCACAGCATTCAATATTTCTGTATTTGCTGTAATCAATGATTCCATGTATGTATGTATGTAGATTTGCTCATGGAGCACAGCTCCTTTTTTAATGTGGGCATGCTGTTCTGGGTGGTGTCATGCCAGCATCTCCCATGTCTTATAAGCAAAACCAAAGTTCTTCAGAGAGAAAATGAGAGTAGCCTGGTAATAATAACTGGAGTATAAGGAGATTGGAATGAGCATATTTCATTAAGTGACTTGTCAATATTTTTCAAATTAATTTCCATTCCATTTCACTCCATTCCATCCCATTCCTAGTAAGACAGTAGGCCTTGGGGATGCAAAGACAAAAAAGTAGTTCTTGCTCTTCAGGAACTTACATTTGCCTGACAGTGGGGTAGGGGTGGGGTTACGGTCAATCAGTCAATCCACAAACACATATTAAGCGCTACTAAGTTTCAGATAAGGAAGTATGAAGTACAAAGTTAGAAGAGTGATTTCAAAGAAAGATTACTAAAACCGAGAGGATGTGAAAAGACCTCCCGTAGGCTATAGCTTCTGAGCTGTACTTAGAAGTCTAGGAGAATTCAAAGAGATAGACATGAGGAAGGAGACTTTTTGAGGAGATGAGAGATCTTCATGCAAATGTTTCCATGATGGTGCTAGTGCATTTCACTATACAGAGAATCTAAACTCCATCATTTGGTTCTGCCTCACATCTGGCAAGCCAAATACGCAGATTCCAACTTGGGGGGAGCGGAGGTAGATTCTGTGGGGTGGGAAGAGCAGAGGTGGAGGGTGGAGGAGCGGGGCGTACAGGGAGCATCTGCTTTCTTCTGACAAGATTATTCATGTAATCACACCCTGCAGAAAATGCAGAGTTTGGGAGATGTATTTTTAAAGTACATTATCTATTACGCACACATGAAGGAACTGAGTAGTAGCAAATAATCCTCTCGAGATGTGCTCATTTAATAGGTGGCTTGAGTTATTATGGGGAAATGGCCCTGCCCATATATCTGAGTGATGGGGACAAGCATACAAAATATAAAATATTTTATAATACTGGTTAAAAAACAGAACAGAGGCACAAGATAAGGTGACAAAGCAACAATCAGAAAGTATTTATCAGGCACTTACCATGCATCAGACACTGTGCTAGGCTGGTAACGTGATATAATAACAAAAGCAAAACACTAACAGCATAACAGCAGCAACAAAAACAAACCAGCTCCTGCCCTCAAAGAGCTTATATTCTAAGGGGGGAGGCAACGCATAATTTATTTTGTGGTAAGAAGTAACAAGCAGGAGAATACCAAATGCAGCCAGTGAAGCATAACCTCCCACCCCCAATCCCAGGTAGAGAAGTCAGTCAATTACTAGCTGAGGGAAGATTAAGGAGTAGACTCTCTTGAGGGCCGTAGGCATGTCTGCTGGCTTAGAGAAGACAAGAATGGAAAACTGGGCTTCAAACCTGTAGAACGTGATATTTTGTATAATAGGAACTTTCTAGTCCTGGGCACAGCTTCCATGGATAAGCAAGTGACTGTCCTACTGGTCTCTGTGCTGGTCAGACCACAAAGGGAGTATTGTGTTTAATTGGGGTGCCATAATTCACAAAAAACCTTGATAATGTGGAAAGTCTCTGAAGGAGAGTAATCATGGTAGTGAAGGTTTTGAGTTCACATCATTTTTGTTGTGGTTGTTCAGTTGTTTCAGCCATGTCAAACTCTGTCACTCTATTTGGGGATTTTGTGGCAAAGATAATGAAGTGGTTTGCTATTTCCTTCTCTAGTTCATGTTACAGATGAGGAAACTGGGGTAAACAGGATTAAGTGTCTTGCCCAGGGTCACACAGATTGTAACTGTCTGAGGCAAGATTTAAACTCAGGAAGATGAGTCTTTCTGACTACCAGCTTGGCACTGTATCCAATGAACCACCTGGCCACCCACATATATGAGGAACCTTCAAAGAACTGGGCATGTTAAGTAAAAGAAAAGACTCAGGAAAGATGTAATTGTTTTCTTTAAGTATTTGAAGGGAGTTCAATTTTTTAAATTAAATTTTATTTTCATTTTTGGTTCCATGTTTTCTCCCTCCCTTGATACCCTCCCCCACCCATTGAGAAAGTGAGGATATGATACCCATTAAACATATATAGTCATTCACATGAGCTATTTTCTGAAAAAAAATAGAAAAACAAGAAATATGAAGGAGAAAAACATGCTTTAATCTGTACTCCTGAGTCCATCAGTTCTCTGTCTAGAGGTGGTTAGTATGTTTAATCGTGAGTCCTTTGGAGTTGTGGTGAATCATTGGATTGATCAGAGTTACTACATTTTTCAGAGTTCATTTCCCTTACAATAATGTTAACTATATTGATTGTTCTTCTTGCCCATCTCCCTTCACTTTACCTCAGTTTATATAGGTCTCCTCATTTTTTTCCTAAGGGAATTCATTTTGAAGGTAAATTAAACATGTTCTATTTGTATTCCAAAGGTATAACTAGGAATAGGACATTGGGACATTGGGACTCTTGGATTGTGGCAGGCAATCACTTTGACTGGACTTGAGTTTGGTTATCTTGGGACACCACATTAAATCCATTGACCATGAAAACCAAAGATGGTTTTCATCTCTGACGAATTTTAGGGAGATACAATTTTTTTCCACAGAGATCCCCAATCCAACTTACCACTGGTCTCAAGTCTTGATATCTCCCTCATTCACTATAGAATTTTTTTTCCCCCTAAATGCTCTGTTCTATTTCCAGGTGCTCACCTCATTTCTCATTCTGCCCCATTTCTGACAGATCACCTGGAGTGAATTCCAAATGGTCATTTTTTATTTTTACCAATTCCTTCATTGCCAGATAGGTTGATTTTTCCCCCTCTGTAATGGTAATTACTTTGTTTGATCAGATGTTAAGTAGATCCTAGCTCTTACCAGGCCAGATTCTCTCCTTCAGAATTCCCTACACGTAGGATTCCTCCAAGAACCATAATTTCAGTGCCAGAAGAAACATAACAGGTGGACCCGTCTGACCTCACATCAGTCTTGTTTGCAAAATATCTAACAAATAGTCATACCAGCTCTATTCCCAAGGTTCTGATGAATCAGAACCTGCTCATATCCCAGGCATCTCACTCCAGTTTTGGATAAATACAATCATTAGGTATTTTTCCCTGCCATCTCTGATGAATGCACATTTTTGCAGCAAGTATTTATTTAGCACCTACCAGAGGCTAGACACTGTGCTAGGCAGGGGTTATATAAAGGGAAAAAGGAAAGGAATTACTGCCTTCTAGGAGCTTACACTTTTATCAGGAACAACATGTTCACATACAAGTTAATGCAAAACACATGCAAATGGAACTGCAAAGCAATGCAATTTGAGGTGAAAATGCACAGTGCTCTGAACAGAACAGCAGGAGTTTCAAGAGGTGGAGATGAGGAGGAAAAGCATTCCATGAATGGAAGACTGGCCATGCAACAGGTACAGAGAAAGGAGATGAATGTCACATACAGGAAACCAGCAGAGATGTCAGTCTAGCTGGAGTGGTTCTGCCACATTTTAAAGGCACCAATTAGCCTTTGGCTCTGGGAGCTAAAGTTCTGCGTGTATAATTGCTGATCTGTTTCTTTCCACAAATTCCCAAACCTGTCCCAACATATATTTGGAAGCATTTATTTTATTTTATTGCCCAACATTAGATGCATATTATACAGAATAGGGAGGGAGAAGCTGTAGGGAAATCTGCTGTAGTCGGACATTGACTGTTTAAAGAAGAAAAATATTCATACAATGATTTTACATTGTAATTTATCAAAAAGAAAATACACGTTTTATTTTAAAAGAAAAATCCTTCATGCCATGCTGATTTCACATGCAACAGTACATCAGTTTTTTTTACCAATGACTTACAGTGGTTTAATTGTGCTCTTTAATTAGGCACACAAGCAGCAGTCTTTATGTACAAACTAGAAAGCTCACTCTATTCAAAAATGTTGTTTTCTCCAAGTAAACATGAAAGATTCTTTTACTTCCTCTCTTCTTTTCTTTCTCTTTCTTTTTTTAGTCTTCCTTCCTTCCTTCCTTCCTTCCTTCCTTTCTTCCTTCCTTCCTTCCTTCCTTCCTTCCTTCCTTCCTTCCTTCCTTCCTTCCTTCCTTCCTTCTTCCCTTTCCTCTGTTTTCTTTCTTTTCCATGGCGATAATGGATCAAATCCTAAACATTCAATTTCTAAACATCTTTCACTTCCCCTCTTCTTTTAATCTTTGGATTATTTCAAAGTTTCATGCCTCTCTATTCCATTTCAATCTTTCCTGAGGTAACTGGTAGAGAAGTGTATATAGAGTGCTTGTTGTGTTATTGTTGAGTTGTTCAGTTGTGTCCATCTCTTTGTGACCCCATGGACCATAGCACCCCAGTCTATGACCTATGACCTCAGATTTAGCATGTCAGAATGCTAGACCTGAGTTCAAATCTGCCCTCAGACACTTACTAGATTTGTGACCACAAATAAGTCACTTTCTATTTGCCTCAGTTTCTATAATTGTAAAATGGTGGGAATAATACCTGCTTGGAGTATTGTTTAGTAACAAGTTAAAAAGACAAAAAAACCCCAAAGTATTTAGCACAGTGTCTGGTAGATAGTAAATGCTATAGAAATGCTTATTCTGTTCCTTTCTTTTTCCCTCTGTCTTCTTACTTCGTCTCCTCAGGGTCGTCGTCATCATCATCATCATCATCACTGTCATCATCGTCTTCATCATCACCACCAACCATCACCATCACCATCATCAATAATAACTGCTGCTAATGGAGCATGCTTTGAAAGTTTGAACTTAAGTATCTAGTGAGGTAGAAATGACAAGTTTTACCCTTATTCTTCTTTTACAAATGAGGAAACTGAGGCTGAAAGAAATCAACTGACCACGTTCGCATTACTTTCAAATACTATAGGTGATATTTGAACTCAGGGCTTCCTGACTCCCACACCAGCTATCCAGTCATTCTAACAGAAGCAGGGTCTGTATCAGCCTTTTAGACAATAATCTGGAGGTAGGTATTTGAATGTATGTCTTTCTGACTCCAAGTTTTACCCATTAGGTAGTATGCCAGACACAGGATTTGAGTCAGTCCTTTTATCAATAAAACATGATTAATTGGAACCTAGATCTTCATTACCTTTCATTCGGTCCTCCAGATGCCAAACCACAGATGATTGTGCACTCAATGAAGCCTCTGAGGGGGAGATACCAGAGTATGGATTCATCCTCTGCCACTTGTGCTAGTTTTAGCCTGACAATCAGTGCCAAGACAGAGGTTCTCCACCAGCCAGCACCACACCATCCATATGTGGTGGTCACAGCAAATGGAGGAAGTTTGAATGATGTGCATAAATTCACTTACCTTGATAGTGTACTCTCTAAAGATGTCCACACAGATGATGGAATTGATGCACACGTTGTCAGAGCTAGTTCAGTGTTTGAGAAGCTTCAGAAGAAAGTGTGGAAGAGAAGAAATACTAGATGTCTCTAAAAGCAAGCACCCTAGCATACCCAGGATTACCTGCTAGCATAAATTCTTTAATCTGCTTTTCTAGAAAAGACAACTCAAAAAGGGGTTAAAAATCCTACTTTTAATTATATTCCCTAGTTCAGGGGAAAGGTCAGCACCCTGAATGCCAGAGAAAATACAGAGAAATTAGCATAAAGACCAACAGCCCCGGCTCTGACTGCCTGAATTAAAGCAATACTGCTATACATACTCCACTATATCAAAAGAGCCTTTATACCTGAGCTGTTGGGGGTGGGGTGGTCTGAACAAGTGGCTACTCAGAGTGTAGGCCAGGAAATTAAATATCCCTTCTCATAAGTGAAACTCCAAAGCAAAATACCAACTCAGAGTATTTATACACTTCTCAGAGCCAGTGCCTAATCCACTTAGTACCAAAAGGTATGGAAGCCTTCCTACAAGCAAGTCTCCCCCTAAGCAAGCTCCTCCTTAGGTAAGTCCTTCCCCGAATGGGCTCCATGTGACTATCCATGGGCAGGGAAGATCTTACCATCCCCTTAACATTACACTGTCCCACCAAAATGAAGTTCTACAGAGTCATTGTGCTGACTTCATTGTTGTATACCTGTGAAACCTGTACAGCATACCTGTCCAGGCACCATGGCAAGGAATCAGAATTGCTTTCATTTGAATTGTCTTGGGAAGATTCTGAAGATCACCTTCAAGGTGATAAGGTACCAGATACTGAAGTCCTTACTGGAACCAAACTGCCAAGCATTCGAACTCTGTTGCAGAAAGCTTAACTCTGATGAGCTGGCCACAGAGCCTGAATGCCAAATGCATGATCACTTAAAGCCTATTTTATGGAGAATGCACACAAGGCAGGCACTCACATGGTGGTCAAAAGAAATAACTCTCAAGGTCTTGCTGAAAGACTTTTATATCGATTGTTAGACATGAGAGACACTGGCACAGAACTGCCCAGCATGGTGTGCCCACATCAAAGAAGTCTCTGAGTTATACTAGCAAAGCATTCACAGTAGTACAAAGAAAGTGAGATGTATAAACCCAGAGACATTTCCATCCCAAATGTTTTAACGAACTACTTGTGCCCAACCTGTTGTAGAGCCTTCCAAGGTTTTATTGGGCAATCAACCACAGCCGAACACACTGTACCCAGACCTTTACATTGTGCTGTCATTGGTCCTCTTGGAAAACAAAGGTTGAGCAACAAAATATATACATATATAATAGTTCCTGTACCTGGTGCTGTTACTAGTCACAGGAGGCATTAGCCTTTAATATCCCATAGCTAAACTCAGACTTTTCTTCATTTCATAGAAAGCCTTGGCATTTTATTGGCTTCAATCAGCTTAAGTCATTAAATATTTAAAAATGCTACTTGATTTCTTAATATTTTTACCAAGTTAAGCTTAAAAAAATAATCTGTGCTTTAGAAAAGACTATTCAGTTTGACAATTCAATCTGGAAAACATTAGGTACTGGAGATACACAGAAAAAACAAACAAACAAAACCAGTTTCTGGTCTCAAGTGGGTTTCGTTCCATTGGGAATATATGCCCAGCATGTATCATGGAATAAGGGAACATGATGTAGATACAAAGGTTCGATAATGGGACTTGTAACTTACCTTTGTGTGTGGGGGGAACAGTTTGTGGACTGTATTTCAGGATAATTGGCTTACTTTGTAATTCTATTTGCTTTGTTCTATCTATTTTAAGATAGTCTTTTGATAAATGGCCCCTAGTTTTCAGCAGACTGCCAAAAGGGTCTATGGACAAAGTGATGAATGGGAGTCTAAGAGTACTAGCGTTTGAATCTTGTCTAAAACACTTGTTCTGTGACTGTGGGAAAGTCACTTAAAGTCTTAGGTCCTCAGTTTCCTCATGTGTAACATGAGAGGGTTGGATTTGATGACCTCTAAGGTCTCTTCCAGATTTAAATCTGTGTTCCTATGACATCATTCACAAATCATCATCCAATAAGCTTACTATGTGCTGGTCACAATGTCAGGATTTGGGGATAAAACCCCAGATAAGAAATTGTTATTGAACTTAAGGTACTTCTGTTGTATGCACAGTGAACTTGATGAGTATCTAAAGTGAATGCAAAGGAATTTCAAGGGAGAGAGAACACTACCACCTGGATGTCATGAAAGGCCTTATGGGGGAGGGGGCACATGTCTCACTACTGTGCTTTGTAAGAAGCTGAGAAGGTCATGAGACTGAGCGAAGAAGTGAGGGCATTCCAGCCAATGGGCCAGCCTTCTAAAGCTGGTATGGGTGATACCTTTAAGCAAAATAAGAAGAGCTCTTTTGTAGGAGATAGAGTAAACTGCAGCCTTCTGGCAAGTGATTTCAGTTTTCCCAATTGATTATTTTAACTTGAATTAGACCACTATTTTGAGTTCAATTGCTCTGTATTACAATTCACCATGCATTCGATATTATAATCTATGTACTGGGAGATGTATCTGTATATGTGTATATGTATGTATATAACACACACATATAGATAGACAGATAAACAGATGGGTGGATCGATTGGGATACACACAAGTACATGCCCCTAGAAGAGCTTTCGATATTTTGCAATTTATATTTTGTACTCTCTGTTTTCCAACCCCCTATGAAAACATTGAAACATGAAAACATCATAAAGATTCTGTGGTTTCCCCAGGCTTATCCTGAGAAGCAGGGGAAGGCCTAGGTACAGAACCCAGATCTGATGGCTTTCCCACCCAATTTCCAATGCTAGGATGGTTCCCATGAAGGCTTCTTGTGCTGTGGTTGCAGAGGCTAGCACTGAATCCTTCCCACCACCCCAGGCTAATGGGGGGAAAAACTGCAGTTTTCCATTAGCCCTCAGCATGCTGAAAGCTGACACGGCTGAATTGGTTTATTTTTCTCTGTTCCAAGAATCGCTTTGGGTCTGTGTAGTGAAATATTTCTGTGAAAAAGAAAAAGAAAAGGAAAAAGCAAAAGAAACCAGAAAGGTTCCTCCTCTCCCAAAACCCTGGCGGCTTTCACTTAATCTGGTGTCCAATCTCCTCATCAATTCCCTGCAGTTGAACTGATCCTGCCTGAGGCCTTGACATGGCTGGGGTCTGAAGCTGGGCTCCAGGGCCTGGCAGCCTGGCCCTGCTTTCCCAGCTCAGAAGGAGGACAGGATATTTGTCTTTGTTCATTTCCTTTCCTAAACATGAGCTGGCTGTTGGCTGCAGTGGAACAGGCTTGGAATGAGAAGTAGACAGAGAATGAGCCCAGGCTGGGGAGTTCCTGAGAATGGCAGACTTTCAGAGGGAGCTAAGGGACCCCAGAGCTATGGCATCTACCCCAAACCTGATCTACAGTCCCCTCTACACCATCCTGGCCAACTGGTTATCTGGATTCTGCTGGAGGGCTTCCACAGAGGGAGAACTGAGCAGCCCTCAAGGCAGTTTATTCTACTTTTGGACAGTTCTGTCTTAGCAACTTTTATCCAACAGTAAACTTAAAGCCACCATTCTGTGGAAATTCTAGCTCTGCCCTCTGGGCACAAGCAGAAGAAGCCCATTTTTTTTCATTCCATAAAAAATCCTCCAAGTATATGTAATTATTTTTTACCTCCTACCCAGCAAAGACTTGCTTTTCTCCATGGCCTATACTGCCATTTATTTTCAGATAACATGATTGTAGAGCACCCTGAATGCTAGGCTAAGGTGCTGGGTACAAGGAGGTAGGGTGAGGTAAATAGGGCACTGGGTTTGGAGGCCAGAAGATCCTGGTCCACATCCTCCTCTTAGCCATTTAGCAGCTGTGTGACCCTGGGCAGGTTTGTCAATAGATGAACATTTATTTATTTGTTTATTTATTTTTCAGCCAAAGTAAAGGCAGAGTTTATTAAAGATTCACCATATTGGGTAGATAAACACTTATTAAATACCTACTATTTACCATAGGGCAGCTAGGTGATGCAGTAGGTAGAACACTGGGCCCTGGAGTCAGAAGGACTTGAGTTCAAATTTGACCTCAGACACTTAGCTGTGTGACACTGGAAAAATCATTGGTCCCTGTTTGTTTCAGTTTCTTTATTTCGTGAAATGAGCCAGAGAAGGAAACAGCAAAACACTTCAGTATCTTTGCCAAGAAAACACTATGTGGGATCATCAAGAGACAGTCATGACTGAAACAACTGAATCACAACAATAAACTACTTAACAGGCACTGTGCTAAATGCATGAGATACAAAAAAAAATGGCAAAGAACTAATCCCTAGCCTCAAGGAGTTCATAGTCTAAGGAAGATCTAATGAAGTAGCTTTTCTCTTGTGAATTTTACTTTCCATATCTGTAAAATGAAGGAATTAGACTATCTGGCCTCCTCAATCCCTTCTGCCTCTAAATCCACAACCCTATGACTCCATGAAAAGAGAAAGCAAAAGCTTGCCATCCTCTGTGGTTGCAATTTGCCCTGTGCTCATCCAATCTCCATCTTCTTTTAATGCTCGACTCAAATGCCTCTTCCTATGGACATTTTTTCCTGATCCTTCCTTCCCTTCTCAATGATCACAATTGTGCTTATGTGTTCTTATCCCGGGAGGAGATCCCAAAGTTTAAGGAGACACACAGAAAACAACTCGATCACAAAATACTTGTTGGTAGAAGGGAAATCTCTCAAGGCAGTATGGTATGATCCAATGGTGTCAACCTCATATACACATGGAACCAATAAGGACTCCTGAGAGCAACTCATTGACTTAGAAAATCCCATATTAACATTATTTATGTTCTATTGCATATTTACTTATATTGTTAAGTATTTTCCAATTACATTTTCATCTTATTCAATTGACCCTTGATGTGTGTTGGATACCTCTAGAGTAAAGAAAACTTAATTTGCATGTTAAGATAATTGTGTTTAACCTGGATTTTGCTGCTTATAACATTTGGTTGTTTAAATCTCCCTAGACCTTAGTTTTTATCTTTGTAAAATGGGGAGGGGAAGGGATGGATTCGATGAACCCTACGATATTCTAAAGTTCTAAATCCTATGATCCTATGAGGGGTTTTGCCCTTGTATTTCCAGAAAAAAAACAGTGTCTTGCAATTTGTAAGCACTTACTACATGTTTATTCCATTATAATGGGTTGGATGACCACTGTTCTAGTATGATAAAGGTGGTCTCCTTTCATGTGCAGGTTGGATTTAATGGCTTCTAAGCCCCTCTTTGTACCCCTAGTGTCTATCTCAGTGCCTGAATTTCATAAATACTTGATCCTGGATTGATTGATTCCACTTTCCAGATTCTTTAATAATAGGGAACCATTGTAGGGTTTGAAGTAGAAGAGTGGCATGCTGCAAAATGGATAAGGATTAGCCAGGCAACAAGACCCTGTAAAACCAACAAAGACCCAGTTTTTCCTGCTTCTAAAACAAACAAAAATTGGGCACAAGGAGAGCCTTTTAGCCTCATGTCAACTCTTCTCTCAGGGCTGGTGAAAGGGAATGTTATTTACAGTCTCTGCAGCTTCAGTAGGCAGCATTTTTTGCAGTGTAAGGAATGCAAAAGGCTTCCTGGCCAAGCTGGAATCTTCAGAGCTCCTCTTTTCAATTCCTGGCATTCACTCCACAATAAATGACCTTTCTTTGTCTAAATCGATTGGTAACTCAGGTGCCATTCCAGCATCAGTGAGTCTACCTTTTTGTTGTGGACAAATCAAGCTTTTCCTTGGCTGTTAGTCTTACATTTTGCAGTCAACTGTTCAGAGGTCCCTGGATCTCTTTATCTTTTAGTAAAGATCATTGGCCAAAGTCCAACAGCATTGATAGGAGAATAAAAGGTTAACCCTGGTTGCTTTGTACAGCAAAACAATTACATTTCTGTCACTCTTATCCAGAGATGTCAAAAAAAATGCAGAAGTTGAAGTTCAGGGTTCCAAATACTGGCTTCTCATTTGTGCAACTGTGAGTGAGTCACTGCCCTTCCTTGAATACTAGCTTCCCCATCTATGAAATGTGAGGGGTAACACTTGTATTCCCCACTTTACAAGGCTATGAGGAGAAAAACATGAGCCTTCTTGACTACTCGTTTCAAAATTCAGTGCC
Source organism: Pseudocheirus occidentalis (assembly GCA_028646575.1). Lineage (NCBI taxonomy): Eukaryota > Metazoa > Chordata > Mammalia > Diprotodontia > Pseudocheiridae > Pseudocheirus > Pseudocheirus occidentalis. Next base: position 312,132,512 of record CM053595.1, read on the forward strand.
CTGTGAGGGAATAACTCAAACCCAGGGCATGGTCTGGTTAAGCTCCTTGAGTGAGTGAATGTCACCAAGTAGAAGCTAGGGCACTTCCCATTAGAGAACACCTAACACAGGTTCAAAGTATGCTCTCTGTCCCCAATCACTCAAACTCATGAGCCCCTACCAATGTGCTTACCTTTTTTCTTTAGTATGTACAATCAATTCAAGGCAAAGGCTTTTCATGAAATAGCACAGTAAGAAAAGACATACTTGAGCATTTCCAACATAGATCTAAAGGCATAATCTTCAAAGGCATGCATACCATCAGTGGAGAGAATAGACACTCATAGGAATTGGCCCTTTGGGACACACACATAGGAAGCAATATGGTCAGGGCACATATGTGTAGAGAGACAACTCATGCCTTCAATTCTATAGGATCAGTCACCAGCATCTTTTTGTGATATCCTCATGCCTAAATCCACTTGCTTTTTCTGCTCTTTGATATGTTTGGCAGCTCCAATGGGAATCATTGCTCAACCAGTGCCCCCTCGTCTCATGGTGACTATTAGGCATATAGTCAACTGAGTTTGACGTTGCTGATTTCTGATGGTACATTCTACTGGATATTGGTCCTTAAACAAGTTTCTGGTTTTCACCTCTTTAAGGCCACCTACAGACCATCTCAAGTCTATTCTGCTAGAGTATAGACAATATATGTATTTCTTTCACCACAAAATAAATATTTCAAAGACTCAGTTCATAAATATGTATTAACAAATCCAAAAAACATGAAAAAATAACTTATCATCTGTCATCCTCTCCTTGGAAACAAAGAACTTTGTAGGATTATTGAAAAGCTATTTCGTGTCACTCTGAGGAACTCAAAAAGTCCAGACCTCCAGTTTATTCTGGGCATTTCTTGGGCCTTTCCAGGCTATAGAATTCTTCTGGTCATGTTCATCTTCTCCTCTGAGAAGGGATGGAGCTGGGAATCTAGCACAAACTAGAAGTTCTTTATCTCTCAAAGTCATCAGATAGGCAGCACGTCCCCAAATAATCACCTCTCAGGATCACTGTTGGATGAGCTGTGCCTTGGAATAGAAATAGAAAGCAGAACAGACATGTCACTAGATTCATCTTGGCAAATGTATGTGCTTGCTGCTGTGTGTTTATAGTTGCTGTGACCACTGGGAAAATTTCTTTTTCTACCCTAACCTAAGGAATTTAAAGGAGTACTGGCAGAATCTTGAGTGACCTCAGAAGGCAGAGAGTTTTACTTTTTGTTACTTTATATTTTTCCTAATTGGGCAGTGCTCCCCTCACTTAGTCCCCAATCATCTTAGACACAATACTCCCCCAATACACGCACAACACACAATACCCCCCCCCAGACATGAAATCTAGTAAGTGATTGCCATATCATCCCAAAGTGGACAAGCCTTTCAGAGTTGGGTCAATTCATGGGCAGCTCAAAGAGGGGTGCCAAAGTCTAGCAAAGTAAGAGTGGGGTATTCCTTTCATTAACACTGAAAAGTCCACATTTAAAAATCTTGTCTTGTTGATATTCACTATCGTCCTAAGACACCTTGACTTTTTCCTCCATGTAATTGTTTCTCTTCAAATGTATTCTTGACGGTTTCTTCTTTCTCTGGGGATGACTTCCTTCCCAGAATTTTAATTCATAGAATTCTATCTATGCTATCTTTGAGCATACCATAAGCATTAGCTGATATTGGGTTTTCTTCTTTTACTGCATCGTTAATTGTAGAAAACAGTGGTCACTTTCCCCCATGGTGCCAAGTATGTTGATCTCAGCAAACTATTTTTAGCTGTCAGTGAATAAACAAATGAACTTGGATTAAGCACGTTGTGGTCCAGGTTCTATGCTAAGCACTACAAATGAAAATATAGAGGGGAGACTATTCTTGCCCTCAAGAAACTTATATTGGAACAGGGCGAGATAGCAGTCATTCATTCGTCCATTCAATTCATTCATTCATTTATGTATTTATTTATACATGCATGCTTGCATACATATACTATATATGTATGTGTGGCATATATGCGTGTATGTACACATGTATGCATCTGAATGGTGGACAATGAAGAGAGCCAAGCCATAATTACAAAGATCCAGAAAAGTGAGTTTATCCATAGGGAAGCCAGTTGGCATATGCTTCTAGGAATAGTGGTAGTATGGTAGTGTTAATGTGGTTGCTGAGCTGAGAGCAAGAGGTAGAAAGGGGTGGCATGGTATGAGCATGATGGCAACATAGATGGGAAGATGACCAGGATGACTGTCTGGATAGGATGAAAAGTAGCTCAATAACACAAGAATTGAATTTTTCCCTCTTGATTCCTTTACATTTTGAAGAATGATATGTTCATTAAGGTAAGCCAAAAAGTGAATTGGTGCTCTGTTTTGGCAGATAGAATTCTAGCAGCCGTCTGGGTAAGCCAAGGTGGAAGATCACAAAATCATAGATTTCAAGCTGGAAAGGACCCTAGAGGCCTTTTGAGTCCAACCCCCTCATTTTACAGACGACAAAACAGACCAAAATATTTGAAGTGACTTGCCTAGAGTCACATAGCTAGTAAATTTTTGAGAGTTTGAACCCAGATCTTTCTAACTCCATGTCCTAAACCCAATCCATTATGCCATGCTACTTTGTTACACTGCCTCTCATCATTCCTATGGAGAAGGGCTCTATGCAAGGCTTATTATATAATTCCCAAACACCTTTTCCACTTCCTTGTTTTCTAGGTGATCTGTAGCCTAAACCTAAGGAAAAACTGCTGATCTTCCCCCAAAACTTTTGAACCATGTTTTCCTCCTCTGGTAATACTCTCTTTTTAATCTCAGAAATGCTTTATATTTCATAAAATATTGAGGATACTGCCAAAGAACTTTTGTTTATATGAGTTATATTAATATTATTATGAAAAGAGTTTGGTAAGACCCCTTGAAAGTGTCTTAGGAACCCCCAGGAATCCATGGAGTACTCTTTGAGAACCACTGCTTTGAGAACCTCAGTGGATGTAGATAAGTAGTTTTCTTCCTCACTTATGCTTTTTCTTCATATGCACATAGTATGTCCTCTAACAGAATGTAAACTCCTGTAGACAGGAAAGCTTTAAGTTTCATCTTTACATCTGTAGTGCCTTGCACAGGGCTGAGTAGTACATAGTACATGATTAGTAAATGTTTGTTCATTGATTGATTCAATTTTAAAGTTGTTTGATTAAATTTGCAAAAGTCCAGAAAAACAAATGCTTAATAGCAAAATACTTTGGGATCTTTAAGAGCTAGGTAAATGTCAAGCTATTATTTTTACTATGGCGGATTTGGGACTGTAGAATGCCTAATGTGGACCAACATTCATAACTCAGATCCATTTCCCTTGAAACTAGGCCATCGGGTCAGGCAGCAGAGATTAGAGGAATTTTCTTCTCCTTTTTCTTCTTTTTTTCATCTCTCTTGCTCCTCCTCCTTCTTCCTCTTCTTTGATGATGATGATGACTACTAGTACTATTACTACTGCCTCTACTTCTTCTTCTTTTTCTTCTTCTTCTTCATCTTCTTCTTCTTCTTCTACTACTACTACTTCTACTTCTATTACTACTACTACTACTACTTCTACTTCTATTACTACTACTACTACTACTACTACTACTACTACTACCACCACCATATTTTAAATTGGTGGTGGTAGTATAATTGGTTTCCTTTGAAATCCTATGTATTTTTTGTATGAATTTAAAAACATTATTCTGAGAAAGGGCCCATAGGCCCCAGAGGATTCTGGCAAAACAAAATGTTAAGGATCTTTGCATTAGATGGACATATCCAATCTCCACTTGCCCACCTGAAGGACTCTATTCTCTTTGACACTTTTGGAAGTCTGTTTGTTTGAAAGAGTGCTTTTGGGCTTTCCTTTAGCTTCATTAGGTCAAAAGAGAAGAGGTAAAAATAAATTTGATCCAAAAATGATAGTTGTTTCTTAGGCTTCAAAACATTTTTAGGCTATTAACAACTAAATTTTATTGAACGCATGCCTATTCTGACTTGTTAGCACCAAGGAAAGAGACTTAAGGGTATAATAAAAATGTTCTTCTTATATCGTAATCTTAATGCTCCTTATACACAGTTTTCCTTTGTCTATTTTAATAAATAGCTTTCCTCTGGACCCAAAAAGGAGATGGAATGGAAAACTAATCTTCCATAAAGGAATGAGAACAGACCACTTCAGAAGCTACAGCTTATTCGCTGAGATGACAATAAAGTAGGATACACATTTGGATTTTACTTTCAAGAAATAATCTCTCTGTCCCATTCTTGCACTTAAATTATTTCCCTCAGTAGGTATTTTTGCTTCTTTATATTTTGTTCCAGAGCTACGATTCATTGGTGCAATGATCATTACATTAAGGATATAGAACTTGAAAGGATTTCACAGGTAATCTAGTTCCACTATCTCCCTTTATAATTCAAGAGAAGGGAATTGAACAAACTTGTCCAGGATCATACATATATATAATGTAATAAACATTACAGGTGAGGTTTGAGCCACAGAACACAGGATCATAGGACCAGAAATTTAAAGCTGTAGAGGAATCTAGAGGTCATTGTCCATCTCCCTCATTTTACAGATTAGGAAATCAAGGCACAGAACATTTAAGTGACATGTCTAGGTCCACAAAACTAGTAAGTCCTTGAAATAGGATTTGAACCTGGATCTTTCTGATACCAGGTTCAGTTGCTATCCATTGCTCCACAAGCCCACCAATTCTGACCGCAGAGCCGGTGTCCTTTGCATTATAACACTGTGCTTCATAGAAATTCTATTTAGGCAGATTTGCAACTGATTTGCTGCTCATAGTATTAGGGAGTTCTTTTGGTGCATTGAGGGGTCTTGTGACTTGCCCAGTGTCACACAACCCGGGTGTGTTAGAGGCAGGGCATGAATATTTTGAGGTTGGCTTACACTATGTCACAGTGCCTTAAATTTTAAATCAAATAATCAAAATGCCTAGAATTCCATATCATTGTATTTAAGGTTAGTTGTCACTATTCAAAATGGTAGGGAAATGATAGAAAGATTAAGGTGTATCATCCATTCCCTCCTTGTAGTGCTGGATGGTAGAGAGGCGCAAAAATCTTTACCCTTATACATATAGAACACACTGATTTGTTGTGATGCTCAATACCGATGATAATCAGGAAATTAGTTTAACCCTAGGATAGAGCAGGTTGCAGTGGATAGAGTATTGGACTTGCTCCTCACAAAATTTGGGCTCAAATCCTGCCTAACACACTTAAAAGGTATTTGAACCTGAGAAAATCACTTAAGTTTGCTATACCTCAATTTCCTCACTTTCAAAATGAAGATGTTGGACCCATTGGTCTCCCAGGTACTTTTCAACTCTAAATCTAAGATACTATGATCTTTGAGGAAGAAACACATTCTTTGACAGACCTTGATCAGCTGTAAGGGCTGTGCCTTTCAGAAAGTAGTTAACATAAGGTCACATCCCACCCCCTCGAGTCTCTGAATCATATTCCAAATACTGCCTATTAAAGTTTCAATCAAGGAGATATAACTAGATTTAAGTGGAAGATCTTAGAATCATAATCATTGACACATTGCTACAAATAAAAGGACCTAAGGAATTGCCAGGTCCACAGCACACCATGGTTCTTATAGGAAGACGAATTGGAGCATCTCAGAATCTCAGCTTTGGAAGGGATCTCAGTAGTTATCAAGCTGAACTTCAAACCTGAATAAGAAGCATGTCTATAACATTCACTAGAAAGAGACAACACAAGTGTCACTCTAGATTCAATAGGATATTCAGCGAGTGAGGGAAGATGTTTTTGGTGTTGATGCATTGACCAGAGCTCAGGAATATTTTGGCTTTAACAGAATGTTTTTGTTATTGAATTCAAAGGACTACAGACCTATCATATCTCAAGGAAAACTGAAATAGACATGATGAGAAGACTGTACAATGAGGGTCTAATCCTTTCAGTAAGCCTGGATTTGCCATTTCTGGTGGGTTATATGGAGCTTGAGCAATTTTCCTTGATTAGTTTCCATCTAACACATAGGCCTGCTATATATAATACCAGCTGTGAGTGACTGAAGGCTGTGTGGTGACTAGGTTTGCTGAGGAGCCAAAGCTGAGCTCTAACATAAAGATCTGGGAAGATGACCACCCCCCTACCTCCCTTTTTCACTGACTTTCAAGTGAGCCAGTGGGTGGGAAAGGGGCAGGTAGCTCTATTTTCTCATGCAAGGCATTATCCCTGCAGGCATCGTGCCCATGGTACTTTTGTTTCTGTCACATTCTTTTGCTCCTGATTTGAAATGATTATTTCAAAATGAGAATGCTCACTTGCCCAGTGACGTTAGCAGATCCATCACTGTAAATGACTAGAGAACCAATAAGAGTGGGGGAACGACCAGATCAAAGATTGTTGTGGTCCCACTGACAACCAGAATCTTGTAGATCATAGCGGTCATAGCCAAGTCTGATGAGAAGCAGGTACTGCTAGCCCCACTCGTGCTGAGCATTGAGCTATCAGATGAGACACGATGTTCTAGAAGGAGCCATCGTGGCTGAGCAAGGGAGGGGCTCATCCATACCCAATGCAAAGTCCTGAAGCAATCTTGGTAGGGACTCTGAGGAGGGCAAAAAAGGACTCTCTGAGCCAGGAGTCACCAGGTGGTCCTTAGCTGTCAACATCTCTACCTTTGATTTTAAGCTGAAATTTGTGGTACCCGGGGCCTTTCTGTGCACAAGAAAACAACAAAACATGATTTGGGAAATGTTTTTCTTACATCTGTCCTTGCTATGTCTTCTCAATACATATGTTTGAAAAATCTAGTTTATAACTGATTTCAGTTGATTGACGTGAGGGTGGGGAACATAGAATAGAGACTTGTGAATGATAGTGTTAGAAACCATACCTCCTCAGTTTTACTATTAGATACATGAGGAAAGAAGGAGTCAGCTGCTATCTGGTACCCAACTTACTAATGCCAGTAGGGGGTGGAAGAATGATCCCAGAGGGTGAGCTACTTAGAAACAAACAAACCAACTTACTCTAAAAGTTGTATCAACACTGGCACAGAGAAGTTGAGAGTCATGAAGTGGGTCAGTGGTTTTAATGGATGGCACTTATGGATTCAGGACATTTGGGAGAATTTAATGTTACCTACACACATTACTGGGTAACTTAAAGTGGAGTTGACCGTATTCATGAAATCTGCTTTCCTCCTGTCCTTCGTGGTAGACTAATATTAAAAATAATAAGCACTCAAACTTTGGGAGATCCAACCTAAGCATATTTCCAAAGGTTCTCCAAATAAGAAATGTTTGTGTATGTTTATATCCATTTCAGATTGTCCCTAAAGTCTGGACACATAGGAAATCTCATCAACTATGCATATTTTCAAGAAATGGAATGAATGAAATTTTTAACAGCATTTTATTTAATTAGCACAAATAAGATTTTGTAGGAAGACATAGGAAACACATAGGAAATCTTACTAATTAATTAAATTAAGTTTATTTCATTAATATGGGAAATAGTCCTCAGTAGCTAATGAAAGCTTTTATAGCATAAGAAATTGTCATGGCTACACCTATATCCATATCCAAATCCATATCCGTATTCATATCCATATCCATTTCTGTATCCACATCCACATCCGTATCCATATCCACATCCATATCCATATTCATATCCATATCCATACCCATACCTATTTCTCTCTCTCTCTCTCTCTCTCTCTCTCTCTCTCTCTCTCTCTCTCTCAATATCTACATTCCTCAGTTCATTTCTAGCTGTGTGACTCTGGACAAGTCATTTAGCCTCCAATGGCCTCACCTTCCTTATCTCTAAAATGAAGATAACAACAGTATCTACCTACCAGAATTGTTGTGAGCATCAGAGATGATAGCTGTAAGTGGATGCAGCACAGTGCCTGGCACATTTAAATGTTATTATTATTGATATTAGAATGCTGAGAATCACCTCATATTTGCACAAGGATCAATGCTTATTATCTGTAGTTACAATCCAGAATATACCACTATATTTAACCATTTGGACCACATCTTAAATGACAAGTAGACAGAGCATTGGACTTTGTGTCAAAAGACATGGGCTTGAGCATCTCCTCAGATACTCTATTGGCTGCAAGACTTAGGAGAACCATGCTTTTGTTTGCTTCACTGACAAGTTAGCTGGTCAATCAATAAACATTTATTAAGTACCCCCTATGTATAAACACTAGGGATACAAAGAGTGGTAAATGACTGTCCCTATCCTCAAGAAGCTCACAATCTAATGGGGGGAGACAAGCAAACAAATATGTACAGTCAAGCTCTATAGAAGATAAGTACCAATTAATTAACAGAGGGAAGGAGCTAGAATTTGGATGGGGAAGGAGCTTCTTATAGAGCAATGATATCAAACTCAAGTAGAAATATGACCCATTAAGTCATGCATAAAGAATCCTGTGGGCCACATATTGACTTAGTTTAAAATATATTATCTATATTTTATTGTATTTTAAACTTATTTTGTTAAATGTTTTATGTTTTAATCTGGTTTGTCTGCTTTCAGGAGTGCTTGGGCCCATGGACCATGTGCTTGACATCTCTGCTACAGATGATGGAATTTAATTCAGAGCCTGAATAAAGCCAGAAAAGGCAGGAGATGGAGATGAGTGAGAGCATTCAAAGCTTGGGGGCAGTCAGAGAAAATTTTAAAGCCAAGAAAAAATATTTTATTCATGGAACAAAGAGGGAACCCAGCAGGTATGTAAAAGATAGACTGGAGAAAGGAGAATCTGGAAGTAGGGGATCAGTTTCTAAGTTATTGCCGCAGAGTTGATGAGGACTTGAGCTAAGATGTTATTTATGTACATGGAGAGAAAGGGAGCATTGTAAGGAAGATTCAAGAAGAACGGGTGCCAGATTGGCTGGATGTAAGGGGATGAGTGAGAATGAAGAGCTGAACATCACTCTGTGGTACAAAAATGGGTGACTGGAGAAATTTTGGTGCTTTTGACACAGGTCGTGACATTTGAAGGAGCAGTGGGTTTAGAGGTGGAAAGGTAAAATTTTCAGGTTCTTTTTCTATATGTTGGATGTATAATGCCTTAGGATTCCAGGTGAAAATGTACAGGAGGCATTAAGTGAGTTGTCAAGGGCACTAAAGAAGAGAGACATTAGGGCTTGATCTTTAGAGCTAAGAATCATCTTCATAGAAGACATAGTTGAACCGTGGTAGCTGAAGAGAGAGAGAGGGAGAGAGAGAGACAGATAGAGATAGAGATAGAGAGAGAGAGAGAGAGAGAGAGAGAGAGAGAGAGAGAGACAGAGAGACAGAGAGACAGAGAGAGAGAGAGAGAGAGAGAGAGAGAGAGAAAGAAGAGAAGAGAAGAGAAGAGAAGAGAAGAGAAGAGAAGAGAAGAGAAGAGAAGAGAAGAGAAGAGAAAAGAGAAGGAAGGGAGGGGAGGGGAGAGGAGAGGAGAGGAGAAGATAAAGACAAGAAGGGCCTCAGGCAAAGCTAAGGAATATGCCTATAGTTAGGGAAGATGGCATAGATGATAGTCTTATAAAAGAGTCTGAGAAGGAGAGATCAGATTGGTAAGGAAAGAACCAAAAGAGAGCTGTTCTATGTATTTCCAAATAGGAGAGAGTAGCTAAGATAACAGGATAGTCAACAGTGGCAGCTCTGAAGCACAAGGACTGAGAATTTTATAACAAAGACATCATTGAGAACTTTGGAGAGAGCATGACAAAAGGGATGCCTGCCTTTAAGGATCATTATGAGGATCAAAGGAGGTCATATCTGTAGAGCAATTTGAAAATCTAAAAGCAATCTAAATCCAGCTCAGGATGAGGATGCCTGGGTATCCTAATTGTAGCCTAACCAGTTAGGTGTGTGAATTTGAGCAAGTTCCTTATATTCTGTGACTTTCAGTCTCCTCTTCTATAAAGTGGATATAATACAAATTGGGCTTCCTTCCCTACTGTGTGACTTCATGGGCAGCTCACTCATAATTTGTGGTCTTTAAGAGATACATGAAGCTCAGAGAGGTAAAGATCTGCTCAGTTAATACATCAAATACTCATTAGGGTAAATATTTGAACCCAGATGTTCCTGACTCCATGGTGATCCCTGAATCACTTTGCTATGGAAGGGATGCCATAGCGGCTATGATTAATTAATGGGAAGATTTATAAGATTTAATACTGGAAGGGATTTTTGAGACCATAGGAGGGTCTTAGAGTAAGAGACCTTAGATACTGTGAAGATTAAACTCTATTTTACAGATGAAGAAACGGAGGCCCAGAACAGGGAAGTATGCATATAACATGCAGTAGAATCATGACTTAAATCCAGGTTCTCCACATCTAAAAGCAGAGTTCTTTTCACCTCATAGTTGTGTTGTTAGACACTGTTTTATTAATCAGGAAGGGAGGGGGATGTTTTCCTGAAAGAACAAATATTGGCCTCTAAATTATGTGAACCCTCAAAAAGAGGGGCTGCTTCTTCACAGAAGGCCATGACTAGATTTAAGAAAAAAAGGAGTCACTTTCTCCTCTGCATTGTGCTAATAAAAAAACAGACTTTCTGCTTCAGAAAATAAACAGCCAGGCTCTGTTTTCCATTGCAAATGGACCTATAGCTTGGTAATGAAAATTTGACTGGAACATGGAGCACTGTAAAAAACAAATGACTAAGCAAGCTATCTTAATAATAATTGTAGGTCCCAGATCTTAGATTCATGATTTGCCAAAGCAATGACAAAAACCCAAAATATCATGGAATTAGAAGGGAGAGCTAGCACTCTGGAGGAGGGCCAGGATCCAGCCAAGAGGAGGTGGACAGATGAAAGCTTGGCACAGAATTTATTGGGATGAAACTAAAAAAAAATCTGAATCTGTGATGCTGGTGATAAGGGGAATTCTTCATGTGGAAATTCCCTGTACTGATGCCATTTGACACCCACTTTAAACTTCCAGTCTTAGAGAATTGCTTAAAATATTGAGAAGGTAAGTGATTCACCCAGGGTCACACAGCCAAGATATATTGGAAGTGAGATTTAGACCCAGGTGTTACTGACCCAAATATTGGTTCTCTAATAATCATAGCAACTTTGTGTTTTTACTTTGTTTAAGTGGGCCTGTGATTTTATATGTATAAGGAACCTCTAAAGGGAAAAACAAAAACAACAACAAAAAGTTCCTTTACCAATGGAGGTTGGTGCTCTCTCTACAAAGTTAAGTCCTTGGATCTTGACTGGGGTCACCAAGGGTCTGAATGATTTGCCTGTTGTTACTTTGCCAGAACATGATAGAGATGGGATCTAAACTGAGATCTTCTTGACTCCTGACTCTTTATTGACTGTACTACATTGCCTTCCTATTAAGGTGAAATTAAAGGAAATAACACAGAGTCTCTGGTTAAAAAGACCTAGCTTCCCCCCAAAAAGATGTTTTTATGAATAGACAAGTTCACCCGAAACAGCATTAGTGGATGATAAGCTCAATAGAACAACAAGGCACTTAGCCTTTTGAGAGATGGCTCTTTTTAGGGTTAATGTGTGTTAAGGGTGGGATATAGTAGATGAGAAAACAAATGTGACCTTGGGTTTACTAAGAGAGGACTAACTTCTCTAATTAGGGAGGTGATGGTCTCTTGTGTGCTGTCCTGAACAGACTACATCTGGAGTACTGTGCTCATTAAAAATATTTTAATTGATTTGTTCATTTACTTTTAGTTTACAAGATTCAGTTTCACAGTTCCTTGAGTTTCAAATTTTCTCCCCTTCCTCTCCCTCACCCCCCCACCCATGGTGGCATGCAATCAAATATAGGATCTGGAAATACTTTCTCATTGGGACATTAGTCTGGTTGTATAGAAGGGTTGTGACCAATGGAGTGAACAATGGGAAAGAGGAAACAAAATCAGACATGGAAAAGAATGAGAGCATGTAGTTTGCTTCAGTCTCCATTTAAACTCTGGTCTTTTTAGATCTTTCTCTGAATATAGATATCTCCTTCCATGTTGAGACTGTAGAGTTGTCTTACAACCTTGTGTTGCTGAGAAGGGTCCAGTTTATCAAAGTTGGTCATCACACATATGTTGTGTCTGTGATTGTGTACAAATTTCTCCTGGTTCTTCTCTTCTCACTTAGCATGTTTGTTTAAGCCTCTCCAGGTAAATATAAAGTTCATCTGCTCCTCATTTCTTATAGCACAATAGTATTCCACTACATTCATATACCACACCTTGTTTAGCCATTCCCTAATTCATGGGCATCCCCTGCCAGAGAAATGAAACCAATCAATTAATCAATCAATCAATATTTATTAAACACTTGTTATGTGTCAGACCTTTTTTTAGATACTGAGGACAAAAAAGAGGTAGTCCATGCCCTAAGGAGTTAAAAATTGAATGGGGGAGACAGCATTCAAACAAATATATGCAAAACAGGTTCTGAGATGGCTACATAGGAGATGATTGCCAGAGAGAAGGCATTAGAATTTAAGATGGTTGGGAAATGCTTGATCTAGAAGACAGGGTTTTAGTTGAGACTTAAAGGAAGTCAGGTAGCTTAGTTTATTGAATTGAGGAGGGAAAATATTCCAGGTTTAGGGATGACTAGAGAAAATTCCTGGAGTGAGAGATGTAGTGTCTTATTTGTGGAATAACCAGGAGACCAATGTCACTGGATCAAAGAATAGGGAGTGAAGAGCAAGAGAAGACTAAAGAGTTAGGAGGGAGTTGGAATCCCAAGCAGAGGATATTGCATTTGCTACTGGAGACAGCAATTAAGCTCCTGGAGTTTATTTTGAGTGTAAATGTGACATGGTTGTACCTGTGCTTTAGGAATATCACTTTGGTGGCCAAATGGAAGATGGAATGGAGTAGGAAGAGACTTGAGACAGGCAGACTCAGAAGAAGGCCACTGTAATAGTTCAAGTGTGAGGTGATGAAGGCCTGCGCTTGAGGGATGGCAATATCAAAGGAGAGAAGGGAGAATATTTGAGAATATATGTTGCCAAGTTGAAATTGACAGACCTTGTCAAAGTCTTGGATATCAATGTTAAGAGAGTGAGAAGTCAAGCATGATTCTTGCTTTGTGAACCTCCAGGACTCTGAAGATGGTGTTTTTACATTAATAATGAAGGCAGTGGGGGAAGGGCTTAGGGGGAAAATAATGAGTTTTGTATCAGACATGTTTAGTTTGAGATGTGTATTGGATATCCAGTTTAGTATGACTGAAAGGCAGTTGAAGATGTGAGATTGGAAGTCAACAGAGAGGTTGGGGGTAGGATAGTTAGATTTGAGATTTTTAGCATAAAGCTGGCAATTGAATCCAGGGGAACTCACAGTCAGGATGGGGAAGGGTTGTAAGCTCATGTTGAATTACTGAATGGAGATTAGCTGAAGCAATGGGTATTTAGGAATTTGTATTGAGCACTTTAGCAATTTAGTAATGGGTAACAGTATTTAACTTGGAGTAGAGATGATTTTGTAGGGGTCATGACAAATGGCTTCAAGTACTTGAAGGGCTTTTTGCATAACAGTGATTAGAATTATTTTGCTTGGCTCCCAAGTGCAGATCTAGGAACTTTGGATAGAAGGTATGGACAAACATACATAGACTCAAAGCACCATAGGCTTAAACTAATATGTATTGTAGAGATTACTATTTCCAGTTCTGTCATTTAACAGATGAGGAAACTGAGGCATAGTCAGCTTGTGTCTTACCTAGGGTTATAAGATTGAAGCATTATTTGAGCTCAACCCTTTCTAATTTCAAATGTCTTAATAATTAAAGTCATCAAAATATGGAAGGGTTTATAGTAGAAAGAAGTAGAGGCATGTACTTTCCTGCATTGGCAGTCTTCAAGGAGAGGCTAGATGTTGATTTGCTAGATCTCTTGTAGAAAGGATTTTTCTTCAGGCATTGGTTTAAATAGGTGGCCACTGAGGTTCTGCCCAGTTCTTAAGTTCTGCAATTCTCTGAAACAATTGGAGTCAAAATATGGGTACAATTCCAGAAACATATATTTAGTATCTCCTGTTCTCTTCACGACCAATAGTCAGGATCAATATTCAGAGAGCCTGACTACTGGTTATGAGGAGAATACAAAGTGTAAACAAGACAATCTTTGCCCTTGCAGAGCTTAAAATTTAATAACCATGGGATGACTAATGCATTAGTAATTATAATAAATGATAGTGCATTATAAATTCACACCAGATAGGACTTGGTGTCAGGAAGGTCATTACTAACTTGGGAATAAGGAAAGACTTCTTGGAAGAGGTCCAGACAGGGTTAAGTTTGGGGTATAAAATTCTATGTACAGGGAATAGAAGGAGTCCACCACTGAGGAAATATAAGGTATAAATGTGGATGGAATGGTGTGTATTTTGGCTAGGATCTAGCATGCACGGAACAGAGTAGTTTGAAAGGTTGCTGAAATGTAGGGTAGCAGACCTTGAATGTCAATCTAGGAAACTTGAATTTTATCTAGGAGGGAACAGGGAGACCATATCAGTTTTTGGATAGAGTATTGGGCCAGTTAGTAATGGCATCACTGTGAAGATCAAAGCAGAGAAGATAAAGGGAGAAGAGGACTAAGAAGCTATTGTAATATTGTGTGGAAATTGTAATTATGGCTGGTACATGCTAGGTGGTTATGAGAACAGGGGAAAAGGAATACATGTGAGAGATGATAGGATTATAAACATGGGCAAAATGTGCAGTTTCAGTTGTGATTTCATCTAAATTACAAGATATATTTTCATGTTGGATTTTATGGCAGTTACCAAGGTTAGAAATGACTATGAATTAGAAAAGATGGAGAAGATGCACAGAAATCCAACAATACAGAGACCTGAAGACAGGAACAAAGCAAAACAGGGCATATAGATTCCAAAACATTTCCAAATTACATCTTCTTCAGCTTCTATAGAAAATGTGATGTGAGCAAGTAATTATGAAATGGCAGATATAATCACTGTACTTTCTTCTATATATAAGCACTCATTAATCATAAATGGACAGAAAGGAGAAAAATAAAACCTTGATGATGTCTTAAAGTACAGCACATTCACTTTACAGGAAACATTTCTCAAGCTGGCGTCACTAGATGAGTGGTTGCTTGTGTTTTTTGTTTTTTTTTTAACTGAATTTTGCAGACCTCAAAGATTAAATATTGAGAGGCTGAGATGTTAACATGACTTGGCCAAAGTCACAGCCAGGAAATAATAAAGCTAAAGCTCAAGTCCAGGTTTGCTGACTGTCATTTAAGGTCAGTAAGAATGGAGAAACATATCTGTTCTAAAGTTAGCTAAACCCTTTTAGGTATATGTTCAATACAAATACAGTACTATGATGATAATTTATGCATACATGTGCTTATTTAATTATTCATGAAACACAATTATTCATACATGCATATAAAATTACTTATGAATACATATGCACATATACAATTATTATAATGGATTGTTTTTAAGAGGAAAGAGTCCTGCTACATTTAAAGTCAAGGAACTTAAGCATGGGTCCAACATCACCCATGTGACCATGGACAAGTCACTAAAATTTCTTGACCTTAGTTTCTTCATTACTCAATCAAAAAGAATTGTTGTAAGTCCTTGCAGGCTCTAAGATTCTATGATTCCATGGAATTGAGGCCAAAATCTTAGCTTCAGTGATTCCAGTTAGATCATGTGAAAAGGGACACATTTTGCTTTTTCTCAAATAATAATAGACAAAGATTTTTATACACTAAGAACACAATATACTAAATATAAATATTTATACTAAATTCACAGCAGAAGTGATTTGGTGGCAGGAAGATCATTATAGACTTTAGGAAAAGGAAAGACTTCATGGAAGAGGTTCAGGCAGATATAAATTATTTAAATTTATGAGACTAAAAAGATCTCAGTGTTGGAGCTGGAAGAAGCCAAAGTGGTTATAGGTCCAACTCAAACCCCAAATGGCAATTCTCTCTGCAACATACCTAAGAAGTCATCTAACAATTTCTGTTTGGAGATCTCCAGGGAGAGGGAACACACTACCTCTTAAGGCAGCCCTTTCCATATTGGGTATACTCTAATTGTAGAATACCTTTACCTAACATCTATTAATGGGCTTTAAGGGGAAAAAATCTTAGATTAAATAATATTGTACAGGACAGCTGAGAACATTGCTATACACGGGTGATTGATTCAAAAGCATTAATAATGACTGGGTTTTCTTATTATATGATAATAATGTCATTTGTGAATTGCTGATATTTATTAGGGCAATTTCATTGAACCTGTGTTGCTATAAAGAATAGCATAATCAATGTCCAATGATTTTATATACACACACACATACATGCATACATACACAAACACAAACACATATATGTATGTGTGTATATATAAAAGAAATGTCCTCCCTCTACTGTGCTGTACTCTACCCTGTTTAGATCATGTTTGTAGCACTATGTACTTTCTGGACATCATACTTTAGAAAGAACACTGACAACCTAGATGACCTCCAAAGGAGGTCAATCATAATGGGACAGTCTTCAAATTAATGACAAATGAGAATCTGTTGGAGGAACTAGGGATATTTAGCCTATAGAACAGAAGACTTCGGTGGGACATAGAAGCTATCTTTTAGATTTTTGAAGTCTTTTCTCCTAGAAGAATTCAAGTTCCTTGAGGGGAGAAACTATTTTATTGTTGTTTTTGTATTCTCAATGTCTAGCTATAAGAAGGATCATGGCATAATGGATAGAAAACTGACCTTGAAGCCAACAAGGTCCAGGTTTAAGGAATGCCTCTGTTATAGAAATGGGGTCACTAAAGCATACATATGGATCCCTGAAGATGCACATAGACTTAGAAAACCACATATTAATATTATTGGTATTTTGGTATATTGTTATTTATTTTGTTTAATATTTTCCAATTCTATATTAATCTGGTTTAGTTGACATTGAGCATGTGGTTAGCCAATGCACCCTTCAAGATATGTGCTTGACATTTCTCTTCTAGGCAACTCTCTGTAAAGCCAAGCACAAGCAGCTTTCCAGAGGACTGCTGCTGTGAAAACCTTCAGAGTTATGATTACACAGTAGAGTGAACTCTCTATTTATTCAGTGACAAACTAAGACAAAACATTCACAGAAAATCAAAGTAGAGATTTCACAATATTATGGCATAACAATTTATCACTAAAATGGCTACATAGTTTTAAACAAAGTACATTCATTCAGCAACTCAATCATTTTGTAAGTCCTTAATTCAGTCATAAAGTACAAAAGTCAAAGTTCTCCTCCCCTAGGTCACATTGTCTTTATCTCTTCAATCAAAAATCTTCTTTCTTCTTAATTGGAGAAATCCTTAACTCAATCATCTAAATATAAAGGTTAAAGTTCTCCATCCCTAGGCTACAGTTAATTGTGATATTCTCAGTATGTATTAAATACCCAAGGAGAGGTCTTTTCATCTTAACTTGAGGCAGGCTCTCAGCTTCCATAGTTCCTCTTTCATGGTCCCAGCTCTTGCATGAATCTATCCAACTGCCACTGGTGTTCAAAGGCAGATAGCTCTCAGTTTCCTGTATAGCTCCTTGTGTAGCTCTTATTACATATTGAACCTCACAGAGTCTAGTCCACCTCAAATCCTTCACAGTTTCGGTTCCTTGCAGGACAAAGCTTAGCAAACCACAATAACATTTACACTCATTGTTAGCATCCTCATTAATTTACTTTCTGCCTGTGGAATCAACATAGACCCAACAACAAGCTCTGAGGAATCAACACAAATCATCAGTATAGTCCCCAGACCTCTGAAAATATCAGCAAGACATTCCTCCAGGATTTCTGTAAATATACAACAAGAAAATCTTCTTTCAGGGCTTCACAAGCAGCAGTGAGGTCCCAGGGCTTCTGAAACAAAGAGAACATCCTCTATCAACAGATGAATCTGACAAAGTAACATCAAAACAGACAGACAATATAATAGCATCACAGTCATGCTTCCTCCCACTTCTCCTTTCTCATTTCTCAGTTCTTCTCAGTTCTCAGAAGTTCTCAGCAGCTCTGACTGGCTCTCAGAAGTTCTCAGCACCTCTAAGAAGAAGTTCTCAATTCTCAGTTCTCTTTTCTCTTTCCAATAGTAGTTGCCCTGCCTCCAGATGCTTGCTCCCAGCAGTTCTGGTCTCTCTAAGCTTGGGTTTTTCTTTATATATGGTATTAGCTCCTCCTTGTTCTGCCCCTTGCTGTTACATCAACAAGTTCATCCCACTGTGGGATTCACAATTTTTGTATCTTAATACTTGACACAATGATGTACTTGAAACAAGGTGCTAAGTACCTTTTTGTTTGCCAATACAAGGGGCATGGAAGACCTTAAAATTCCATTACTATTACATTCTCTAAGAGTACAAGTTGAAGAAAAGGTAATGGTCAGTGACAATACATAATTTAGAGATGGGTGAGAAGATTTATATGTCCTGATGCAGAATGAAATAAAAAGTAGAAAAAAGCATACACAATGACTACAGTTATGTAAATGGATTAAAATAAGAAACATGAACACCATGTCATTATAAGCAATATTCTGGTCCCAGAAAGAGTTATGGGAACATGCTTCTTTATTTGTAGCATTGGGGAAATATGAATATATAACTTTGCATATCCTCTCACTTGGTTATGTATTAACTAGTTTTACCAAAGTGATTTTAGTCTTCTTTCTTATTCTTTGCAACAAGGGATGGCTTTTTCAGTAGGGGAAGGTGGGGGTTATGTTTGAAAATGAAGGGTATATACAAGCAAAAAAGCCAATTATTAAAAAGACACTAAGGTATGATACTATATGATGAGGAGAAAGACATATTATTGTAAAATAAAACTTGTGAGATATACATTTGAATTGTTACTCTCTCCAGAGGAAATGGAACTAGAAGAATAAAATGACTTCATGACCACACAACTGGCAGAGTGTGAATCTGAATTCACATAATTTTGGATCAGATCAAAATTCTAGATGTGGAAGGGATATCAGATACCATGTATTAAAACCCCCAAATTTTGCAGATGAGGAAACTGAGATCAGAGAAATGAGATGATCTGTCCCAAGTCTCACAAACCAGTAAGTGGCAGAACGAAGACATAAAGCCAGGTCAGTTGATTCCAAATTGATTGTTCTTCCCAGTTCTCTGGAGTGTTGAAAATGCTACAATTCCATTGCCTTTACTTTCACATAATTATTGAAATAATATGCTGAGTTCTGCCAGGTATAAGCAAGTAAATTACTTTCTTTTAAAAAGTATGGTAATTTTCTGAGGCCCCCTGGGTTCTTCCTGGAAACAGCCTATTCCATCACCTGGAATGAGGTTTTAGTAGAAGAGGAAAGAATCAGTGCATCTCTCCCAAGACAACAATTTACCCCCTTACTACTCAAGTGCAGTATTGGGTTATTAATACAAAGATCTCCTTAGTGTAATTGTGGTAGCAATTTGGTTGAGCCTGGTAAGCATATCCAGACGCCATCAGTACAAACAATGCCGTGTTCTCTATTCAAAAGGACTCTGCTTTTCAGAAAACTGGGGAAATTTTTTTCTCTGATAAGGATTTATCTTTCAAATATATAGGGAACTGAGTCAAATTTATGATAATAAAGACCTTATCTCTTAAATATAGGGAGAATTGAGTCAAATTTGTAATAATGCAAGTTGTTCACCAAATTGATAAATGGTCAAAGGTATCAACAGGTAGTTTTCAGATGAAAAAATCAAACTGTCTATTTTATATAAAAATGCTCTAAATCACAATTGATTGGAGAAATGCAAATTAAAACAGTTGTGAGCTATCACCTCACGACTGTCAGATTGGCTAATAGGGCAAGAAATGAAAGGGAAAAATGTTGGCAAATCATGAGGAAATTAGAACACCAATGCCCTGTTGGTAGAGTTGTGAGCTGATCCAACCATTCTGGAGAGCAATTTGGAACTATGCCCAAAGGACTATAAAACTGAACATGCCCTTTGACTCAGCAATGCCACTTCTAGGTCTCTATCCCAGATGGATAAAACAAAAGGAAAAGATATACAAATATTTATAGCAGCTTTTCTTTAGTGCTAGCAAAGTACTGGGATTTGAGGAAATGCCCATTATTTGGAAAATGGCTGAACAAGTTGTGGTATGCTGTTATGATGGGACACTATGGTAGTATAAGAATGGTGAGCGGGATGCTCTTAGAAAAACTTGGAAAGAAATGAACTGCTGCAAAGTGAAATGAACAGAACCAGGAAAGCATTGTATACAGTGTTGTATACAGTAAAAGCAATATTATACAACAATCAACTATTAATGAGAAATATTCTCAACAATACAAAGATCCAAGACTATTCTGAAAGACTTAAGATGAGAAATCACCTTCAGAGAAAGAACTGATGGAATATGAATGCAGATCTAAGCATAATTTTTTTACCATTTTTTGTTTGTGTTTTCTTTTGCAACTTGACTGATATGGAAATACCTTTTCCATGACCGCACATACATAACCTTTATTAAATTGCTTGCCTCCTCAATAATGGGGGAAGGTTGGAGAGAATTTGGAACTCAAAATTGTAAAAAAAATACTGAAATTTATTTTTATGTGCAATTGGAAATAAAACAAACCAAAATGTTAAAATAAGAAGGGAAAAAGGAAAGAACTGTGATTTCCATCATGGAGAGTATTAACCAAGGACAAAACTTCCCTCTTTTCATGCATTAATAGCATCTCAGTTGGAATGGCTCTCACCAGCCTTCCAGTTCAGTTCAGATTTGAAAAACAATTTACCTTTTCCTCTAATAAATCCGACAATGGCCACCCAGCCTTTGTTTAAAGAAGAGAACCAACTACCAACTATTTTTTGAAAACTGTAAATTTTAGCAAGTGAAGGCTTAGTTCTAAAACAAAATGTTTGAGTTGGAATCAACCTTAAAACATAAAATGTCAGCATTGGAAGGAATGGAGCATCAGAGCTAGAAGAGATCTTAAGCACAGAATGACAGAACCAGGAGGTGTCCTAGAAGACCCCTAGAATCAAATTAGAATCTAGCTTAAATCTGATAATGAATTCTGCCTACAATGTGCCTGAAAAATGATCATACACACCTTCCCTGAAGTTCTCCAGTCTGGAGGAAGACACAATCACCTGAATCTGTATATTCCACAGTAGAAGAGCTCTTGTTGTTAATGAGATTTGTCTTATATCAAACCAAAATCTACACCTCCACCTTTCTCCCTTGAAGAATTGATGTGTCATGGTGTCACTGAAGAACAACAGATACTGAAAAGTTGAGCCAGAAAGGTCCTTAGTTGTCACCAGATCCAACCCCAAAGTTCCTATAATTCTATGTTTCCCTGAATTCTTCATATTCATTATCTTTTCTGGCACAGTAATATTCCATTACATTTGTGGGATACTTTGGCTATTCTCCCCATCAATAGAGATCTTTTTTTGGCTTCTAATTATTTGCTATTCTAAAGTCTTGCCATGAATGTATTAGAATATTTGGATTTTTTCTTTCTCTTTTCATCTCCAAGGGGTACATGCGCCATAACAACTTGAATCTCTCAAAGAGTATGGAGATTGTAGTCACTTTTAAAAGCTTAATTCCAAGCAGTTTTCTAGAATGGTTGAATACATTCACACCTCCACTGTTTGTAAGCCTGGCTTCCTACTGCTCCTTTAAAGTTAACTGTTTCCATGATTTACCATCCTTGCCACTTTGCCAGGTAGAAGATGAGGATTCATGAAGTGTTGATTTGCAATTCTTGTATTATTAAATGATGGAAGAGCTTGGATAAAACACTGAACTGAGTCAGGAAGACCTAACTTCAAATCTTGCCATAGACACATTCTAGTGGTGGCACCTAGAATTCACTTGCCCTTCTAAGACTCAGTTTCTCTATCTGTAAAATGAGAATAGTAATCATCTTCTTCCCAGGGTTGTAAGGATTGAATGAGGAAATATTTGTAATGTGCTTAGCATTTCAAGTGTTACTTGAATGTTCACTATTATTATTATCAAAGATCATGGTTCAGGCCATGAACCTTCCCAGATTCTCCTTCACAAACTCTATTTTCCAGTTGGATTTCTTACTTGTCAGGTTTTTTTGTGACCTGTACAACCTATCCTTGCCTTTGTACAGTCCCTCAGGCCTGTAATATGCTCTCTACTCACCCCTGCCTTTTAGCTTTCTTGAAGACTCAGCTTAAGGACTGCCTCTGACCTGAAGCCCATCTTGATCTCTCTAGTGACTAACGTCTTCTCTTCTGAAATTATATTGTATTCACTTGATGTACGTTTTATATTTATTGATCTGAGGACATGATGTCATTCCCTCTCTACCACCCTCCAAGAAAGTGTAAACTTCTTGAGTGCAGGGGATCTTTTCTATATTTTTGTTCATATTTGCAGTACTTAGCAAAATAAAGATTTTGATATTTGCTAATATTTGTTGAATGAATAAATAAATGAATGGACAATATAACATTATATGTCAGAGCTCAAAGGAGATTTGGAATGTAGGATTGGAGATACCTTATAATACAGACTACAGAAAGTTATGAATTTAAAGTACCTTAGAATATAGCACAGAATATATTAGAATTTGAAGAGACTTTGGAGTCTAGAATGTCAGAACTGGAGAGCTCCTGAAAACATAGAACGAGGAGAGTTTGAACTCATATTGACCTGGGACTAGAAAACATAATGCTGGGCTTGGCAATAGCATTTTGATATGGACTCTCAGAACTGGGAGGCATCTAGAACATAGAATATTAGAATTGGAGGGATGTTCAAGTCTACGATGTCAGAGCTGGGAAGGGATTTTGGAGATCTTGTTTATAGTCCCTGATTTAATTCAAGATATTCTGGGTTTCCTTTTAGCTTCTTAGCGCTACTCTGCATTTGGCTGCTTCCCTTTCCAAGCTGGCTCTTCTCCTTACTTCCTGCTCACCATGCATTTCACAGAGAATAAATTCTCTGAATTTTGCTGGCATTTCATTTCCCAGAATTAGTGATTGCTTCTTTCCATTGGTTGAGTGTCATGATTTCTGTTTCCTTCCATACTCCCCCGCCTAATGCCCCAGAGAAAAGTGATGGTGCTTCACTCAAAGATATAGCAGAACAAGGGAAAATACTCTCTTTTGCTTCTCCTTATAAGTCTGGGAAGAAATACTGGACATTTTACAGGGGGAACATAAAGTGCCTCGGATGAAGGAATACGTGAAGGCACAGAAGACTTCTCAATGGAATTTTAAAACAAATCAAAATAAAAGGAAAGCACAGTAAGGTCAATTGAATTTAACTGACATCAATTTAACACCTTTTATAAACCAGGGTCTGTGCTAGGCTCAAGGGAAATAAAGACATATATTGTGTATGTGTGTATGTTTGTGTGTGTGTATGTGTGTTGAATATTAATCCATAAGGGAGCCTTTGGAGAAGAACAGATACTTGAATTTAAACTTCAATGGAGTTGGGGATTCTTAGAAGCACAGAGAATGAGAAAAAAGTGTTTCAAGTAAGAAGAATAACCTGGACAAAGGCATGGAGGCTGGAGATCACAGGACTGCTAATTTGGAGCTGGGAAGGATGTTAGAGGTCACCTGTTCTAAGGAATCTTAACTCTCTCTCTCTCTCTCTCTTTCTCTTTCTCTCTCTTTCTTTCTTTCTCTCTCTCTCTCTCTCTCTCTCTCTCTCTCTGTATGTGTGTGTGTATGTGTGTGTGTGTGTGTGTGTGTGTGTGTGTGCGCGCGCGCGAGATGAGTCCCTTGTCTGGTGAAGGTAATGTACCTCTTCTCAGACTAAAGCCTTTAAAAGCATAAAATAAGTACATAGTATGATTACTGAAGTCAATTATATCAAATCACTTATTCAAATCATTATAAAGATCATGGGCCCCAGGTTAAGAAACTTTAAAGTATTCCCATTCCCTAATTTTGCCGAAGGAGAAACTAAGGTTTTAAAACGTTAAATGATTTGCCCTATGTCACAAAGGTAGTAAATAAGAGAAGTGGAATTACATGTTTTGCTATACTCTATAATGTATATATAATACTATACGTAAATATCTAAAAATAAATGTGTGTGTGTGTGTGTGTGTGTGTGTGTGTGTGGAGTGTAGGTGGTATAATCAGCCCAGAAAGATAGGTTGATGTCAGATTATGAAGACTTTATTTTTTTTTTATGAAGACTTTAAATGTCAAACAAAGGAGTTTTTAGTTGAGCCTTGAGGTAATAGTGAGCCATGGCAATAGCTTGCCCAGTTTAGTGACATGTTCAAACATGGGCTTTAGGAATATAAATTAAACACTAATATGAAGACTGGAGTGGAAAGTAGACAGGATAGATTCTGGGAGACTTTTTGCTTTGCCTTGTGACACTAATTATTTTCATGATACTAGGAGACTTCAAGACACATATTGACTTTCCCTTAAACACAGTTCCTCAACCAGTTTTCTACTCCTCCATGTCTCCTCAGTCACACACAAAAGCCATACCCTTTGTCTTGCCATTATGCACAAATGCACCATCTCCATGTGTGTGAATTCTGAAATTCTTAATCTGTTCACAATCCATTGACTTTCTACCTATCCCTCTTCATTCTAGTACCAAACCTTCTTTTAAATTTTTTTCATTTAATTTTTAATTTATGGAATAAAACAAGCATTTCCATAACATAGTATATAAAAAGTTGATTGTACATGAAACCATAAACCTATTATGTAGAACTTACTATTTATTTTTAATATATCATCAAGTTACTATGTAAATTTTTTCATTTTTATCCCCTCCATCCTAGAGATGGTTATCATTAGACATAAATATGCATGCATGCATGCATGTATGTATGTATAAATAAATAAATAAATAAATAAATAATATATATCTTTATCTCTATCTATCTGTCTGTGTATCTCTATCTATCTATCTAACCATTCTTTACATACTTCTATCATTTTTCTCTCTGGATGCAGATAGCATCTTTCTTCATATGTTCTTCGCAGTTAATTTGATGGTTTATAACAGAATGAATCATTCACTCAAAGTTGTTCTTAAAACAATCTTGCTGCTGTTGTATACAACATTCTCTTGGTTCTGCTCACTTAACTCTTCATTATTTCATGAAAGTCTATCTGTGTTCTTTTAAGATCATTGAGCTCATCATCTCTTCCTGCACAGTGGTATTCCATCACAATCATATACCATGACTTGTTCAGCCATTCCCCAATTAATGGGTATCTTGGCAATTTCCAGTTCTTTGACAACACAAAGAGAACTGCTATAAACATTTTAGAACAGATAGGTTCTTTTCCTTTCCCCCAATCATCTTTGGAAATAGACTTAGTAATGGTGTCCCTTTTAATTATTATTCCTTCTCTCTGTTGATTATTTCATGTTTATTATTTATGTAACTTATTTGTATCTCAGATTTTGCTTGCTGACTCCCACCCTAGAGTGTGAACTCCTTGGGAGCTGTCTTTTACCTTTCTTCTTTCCCAAGTGCTTAGCCTAGCACTCAGCTTTTAGTAGGTCCTTAATAAACATCCCTTGGCTAATTGACTGAACTAGGGTATTCGTTGAAATATTTGGTCTTAATTTTGTAACTTAAAAAATGTATTTGGTGGCACAGTAGATAAAGTGCCAGGTCTAGTCTGGAAGACTCATCTTCCTGAGTTGAAATCCAGTCTCAGACACTAGCTAAGTGACCCTGGATAGGTCGATTCACCATGTCTGCCTCCATTTTCTCATCTGTAAAATGAGCTGGAGAAGGAAATGGCAAATCACTCTAGTATCTTTGTGAAGAAAACCCAAAATGGAGTCAGGAAGAGTCAGACATGACTGAAACAACTGAACCACAATGACAGAAAATGTAGGAGGAGTTGAATCAACCAGTTTGTAATCATTTTTCTCACTTAGAGAAAAGCAGGAAATGTGTTTGAACCTCTACCAGAAGGATAAGGATAAGAATACCAAGTTGGATTGGATTATCTCCAGAAACAATCAGCTTTTAGTAGTGGGGAGTCAACTGTATGGCAAAAGCCCAGCAAGATGTGTAGATATTGTAGATATTGGAGAAAGAATGAATGCAAAACAGTCATCTGGTAAGATCATTCTAGGGGCTAAGCACTAAGGATACATATAGAAAGGAGACAGTCTCTACCTTCAGGGAACTCACCTTCTAACTGGACTTGTTGCTGTATAGTCAGTTTTCAGCCATGTCCAACTCTCTGTGACCCCATTTGGGGTTTTCTTGGAAGAGACACTGGAGTGCTTTGCCATTTTCTTCTCTGGCTCATTTTGTAGATGAAGAATTAAGAATTAAGCAGGGTTGAATGACTTGCCCAGGGTCATACAGCTAGGATGTGTCTGAGGACAGATTTGAACTCATATCTTCCTGAATTCAGGCCCAGGGCTCTATCCATTGTGCTACCTAGCTGCCCACAGCTCTATTGGAGGGCACACCACAGAAAGGATATTGGAGCTACAGGGGAGAGGCAAGGCCTGGAGAGTCTGGAGTACACAACACAACAGCAGAGTTCAGCCCAGTGGAATCTGTGCTCCATTAAGAGAGGCCTAGTATCCAGAAGGCAGGCTGTAGAAGTTCTGCTGTCTTCTGTCTTGTTCATATACCTGGGTCACTGTGTTCATTTCAGTACTGAAGGAGAATGAAAGAGCTTCCAGGTCATCCGTATAATGATCTATTGAAGAACTTACGGATATGCAGCCTGGAACAAAAAGCTTAAAGCATTTGTGCTAAGTGTCTTGAGTCAGTACTAGACCATCAGAGATTTAGAGCTGGAAGGCACCTTGAAGGTGAAGTTCAGCCATGTAATTTTATGGGTAAAGAAACTGAGGCTGAGAGAGGTTAAGAGTCACACCGCTAGTAAATGTCTGAAATAGGAACAGGCATTATACTCATTCTTCTTGACCCCAGAGGGTAGAACTGGAAGGAGTATGTGGAAGTTGTGCACAGACCAATTTCATTTCTATTTAAGGGACAAATCCTAGTAACTATGGTTACCCCCAATTGGAATGTCCTGTTTAAAGAGTTGATAGAGTCTCTCTCAGTGAGTAGAGGTTGGATAATCACTGTGCTGCTAGGTGGCACAATGGATAGAGTGTCAGGCCTGAAGAGAGGGAGACCTGAGTTCAAATCCTCCTTCAAACACTTAATAGTTGTGTGACTTGGACAATTTGCTTAATGCTTGTTTGCCTTGATTTCCTTAACTGTAAAAACGGGAATCATAATATCACTGGCCTCCTATGGATATTGTGAGAATTAAATACTATGATATTTATCTATTTTGCAAACTTTCAAGTTTTTAGTAATCAACCTAGAATGGAGGGGGTGGCCACAGAGCCCCTTCTAATTTTGAGATTTTGTGATGTGGGGACTCACCCTCTGATCTAAAGGTCCTTTCCATTGTGCAGCACTGTCTCTATGGGAGCCATGCTCCCAGCCAGTGAGGGCAGTGTTCACTCTGCTTTGGTTTGCACATTGCTGGCTACACTAATCAGTAATTCTATTCTAAGGTTTAATGAACAGTAATTATTTTGCTTGGAGGAGTTGCACAAATGATCCATATGACTTTCCAATAACTGCCTATTTAATAATCCCCAAACAGTGAGTGTAGAAGATGAAAGAGCAGAACCAATTTTGTTTATTCGGGAAATCCTGGTGCTCAATGCCTCTATCACCTGCGGTCTCAGTCAAGCTGAGCAGCAAGACAAAAGAGAAAGAAAGCTGGAGGCAGAAGAAATCAAGAGCAGAATGTGATAAAAATAATGTTAACCTACTGAAACATCTGCTTTAAAAGCATCTTGGATAGGATTTTTCTCTGATTCACTTTAGGTATCAAGATAAAAAATCTTGGTCAGAATTTCTAAGTAATTCTTAGCATGAGGCCAATGGAAGGAGGAGTGAATTTGCTCTCAAGAGAACTTGGGCTAAAATCCAGTAGAAGTATGAACTAGCTAGATGACATTGGGTAAAGCATTTGAGCCTTAGTCTCTTTACCTGTAAAATGGGACAATAATATTTCCCTGAACTTCCTCCCATTGCTGAGATAACGTAGGTAAAGTGCTTTTTAACCACATGGTACTATCAAATTGTGTGCTATCATTTTAAAGTATGGTAAAATGACAACTCTCTAGGACCAGAAGTCGTTGAACAGGTAGCAATCAGGATCACTGGGAGGGTCATGGGGGGGATTTTTCTCTGTAGATAAAATCACAGAACTATTTAACAAATGAATAGAGCATTGGAGTGGAAATCAGAACTAGCCTCTAATGGTTGGAGCAACAACTTGCCATCTAAATTTAGGGAAATCACTTGTGTGATTAGAAGATTTTGAGTTTGACATGACCTTGGTTATTATCCATTGATTCGTATTCATCCACAGAAACATCCTATACCTAGAGTTGCTGATTATTTCAGACATTGTTTAGTCTAACCTTCATTTTTTTTCAATAGATGAAGAAACTGAGAACCAGAGTGGGGAAGGGGCAGAATCAGGATTCAAACTCAGGTCATGTAACTAACATTGGCTCTTATTCAACTGTATCACTTTGCTTCTCAATTCACTAATTCAACCATTAATTTATTCAACTATTCATCCATTAAGTATTTATTAAGATTGTATTATATGCCAAGCATTGTCTTGAGGAAACAGAGAGAAATAATACAATTAGTTTCTATTCTTAATGAGTTTACATCATATTGGGAAAAATTATATAGAAAAGTAAATACAAAATATGAAGCAGAATAAATTTTTGAAGGGTGGGAAATGAAGGAAAACCTTAGAAAGGTAGAGCTCATTTTTTAAAATAGATAAGGATGCTAAAGTCCAGAGAAGGGTGACTTTCTTAAATACAAGGAGGAGTAAAAATGACTGAATCAAGATTTGAGCTTATGTATTCTTGCTCCTTGTTGGTGCAGTGGATAATACACTGGGTCTGGAGTCAGGAAGCTACATCTCCATGAGTTTAAATGAGAGTCTCTATGAGACACTCACCGGCTGTATGACTCTGGTCAAGTCACTTCATTCTTTGCCTCAGTCTCCTTATATATAAAATGAGCTGGAGAAGTAAATGGCAAAGCACATCCATATTTCTGCCAAGAAAACCCCCAATGGGGTCACAGAGAGTCAGAAACAACTGACAAATACTAACACCAACTATCACTCCAAATTCTGTTTTCTCAACTGAAGAATGCTGAATTTGGTCTAGGTGCTACCCAGGGTCCTAACTAACTTTAAGGTTCTTTCCTCCTATAACCTTATAATAATGAGCTTGCTGTGAAGGACAAAGGAGAAAATGTAGGTAAAGCCATCACAAACCATGAAACTCCATATACAAGTAGGCTATTATTCTTTATTCAGATCAGATGTACAGCTCTTAGATCTTCTAGTTTAACTTCCCCCCTCCCATGTGATAGATCAAGAAATAAAGTTCAATAGGGTGTGTGACTTGCCCTGCTCACAGGGGAAGTAAGTGACAGAGGTCACATTCAAACAAGTCCTTTGATTTCAAGTCCAGTGCTCTTTCAACACCCCTTGAGTGCTTAACAACCAGCCAATCAACACATACTATGTGCCTGATGCTAGATTGAGATATTAGAACATAAATAAAAGAGGGAAGGATTCCCTGGGGATTTTATTCAAATGGAGGAGACAACATTGATACGTTGGTATATTCATAATATGCACAAAATGAAGGAATGCAAGCTAGGCTGGAGAGGGTGGGCACTGACAGGGGGTTGGAGGGTCGGGTAAGGAAAGACTTTATGTCAGAGGTGAATCAGCAGAGTGTTGAAGCAAATCAGGATTCCAAAGGGAGGAAGAGAAAAAGGAGAACATTCTGGTGATGGGGGACAGCTAGGGCAAAGGTATGGTGATGGGAGATGTAGCACTGTGAGTGTGAGTGCATACATGTGTGTGTGTGTGTGTGTGTGTGTGTATTATTTGCATTTGTACCCTCAATGCTTAAGACACTGTGCTTTGAGAAAAAAAAATCACAATTGAAATCAGCATACTAAGCTCGTAATTAATGTCTTGTCTCTATTCATCTTATCCATCTATCTATCTATCTATCTATCTATCTATCTATCTATCTATCTATCTATCTATCTATCTATCTATCTACCTATCCATCCATCCATCCATCCATCCATCCATCCATCCATCCATCCATCTTTCATCTATCTATCTGTATCTATGTATGTATACATGTATGATCTATCATCTCTCTATATGTATGTATGTATGTTTGTATGTATGTGTGTGTATGTATGTATGTATGTATGTATGTATGTATGTATCTATCTATCTATCTATCTATCTATCTATCTATCTATCTATCTATCTATCTGTCAGTATATCCTATCAGTCTATTATCTGTATGTATTCTCTCCTCAATCTCTCTCTCTCTTTTTATGTCTCTCTTTCTCTGTCTCTGTCTCTGTCTCTGTCTCTGTCTCTGTCTCTGTCTCTGTCTCTGTCTCTCTCTCTCTCTCTCTCTGTGTCTCTGTCTCTCTCCTAGACCAGCTTAACTGGATTCTGGAGTGGAAGGTATGTGTAAGAAAAATGGAAAAGTAGGAAGAGGCCGCATTGTACAGAGATTTATATGTTAAAGAGAGTGATTTATCTGACCCTTGATTGCCTTCCAGCTCTAAGTCCTTTGATTCAATGCTTCCATATCAAAAGCATTTCAAATTCTGCATTTCACCATCAAAATGGAAACAAGCCAAAGCAACAAAACAGCTTGATTGGATGATCAGAGTCACGTGATGATTATTGATCAATGGGAATAAGAATACAGCAGGGGAAAGGTGATGCAATGTCTATCTGTGTCTTCTAGTGCTGTGTGTGTGCTAGAAGAGTTTCAGCCCTTGAATTTTATGGAATAAGGAGTTAAGGCACAGACTGGTTTTCTATGACTTTCTCAGCATCAACCAGGTAGCAAGTAGAAGTCCCAGCATTGGCAGGCTTGTCAGATGAGGAGTTACAAAGGAAGTGGAGATCCTCTAGCGCTCCCTCCTCCTTCTATGGAGCGAATATAGATACTCAGAGAAGTTAAGTGACTTGACCAGCATTATTTCATGGTGAGAGCCGGGATCAGAAATCTGATTTTCTGGTTCTGTGTCCTGTGAGTTTTCCATGAGATTGCGAATCAGGGACAATTATGGCGTGTCTGCTCACTCCAGATTTCCCTGCCTCACTCCCATAGTGTGGACTGTCCCACACTCCTCATGTGGATATAGCTGGGGGGGGGGGGAGGTGATCATGACAAGAGAGTTGGAACTCTAGAAAAATCTGGTGATTTGCAAACCTGCTCTCTCCCTGGTTTGGTAGTAAAGTTACCCCGACAATGTGAGACAGTATAATTTAGAGAAAGGGGCTAGTCTGTGAGGATAGAACTCTGGGTATTTGGCCTCATTCTATCACCACTAACAAGGTCACTTAACTACTTTTCTTCCAGTTCCCAATCTGTAAAATGAGAATGGCAGTATGAATGCAGCAATGAATTACATTAACCTTTACAGTAATGGCTTGGCTGTGATAAGGGAGATTCATAACAGTTCCACTCTCAAAGTGCAGCCAGGGTTACACTACAGATGTAGATATGGGATAGCACCATGTAGTAGGAAGGTAGCTGGATTTGGAATTACATGACAGGACTGCTGGGTGGCACAAGGGGTAGAATGCTGGCCTGGAGTCAGGAAGACTCATCGTCCTGGGTGCAAATCTAGCCCTCGGATACTTATTAGCTGTGTGATCCTGGGAAAGTCACTTAACACTGCTTTCCTCGGTTTCCTCATCTGCAAAATGAGCCACAGAAGGAAATGGCAAACTACTCCATAATCTTTGCCAAGAAAACCCCAAATGGGCTCAGAGAGAGTCAGACATGACTGAAGCAACTGAACAACAATCCAAGAGGTGTGAAAGTTGTTGTGTCTGTCCTAGGCTTTCTGGTCATCATAAACTATCTTTAAAGTGATGCTCTTTCCTTTTTGTGTTCTCAGGCATAGTATAAATTTCCTTTGAAATGTTTCTTCTGTTTCCAAAGCTGATCCCACGGGTAAGTATTACTTTAAGAGAAGTCAAAAGAAATTTGAAGCAATTAAGTAAAAGGTTGAAACAACTCTATTCCTTATTAAAGCATTCAGCTCTCAAGGCTTCTTATGGAAAGGAAGAACAATAATTAACCAAGTCATTAAGGCTCATCTGGGCCTTCCCACTCTCCTTACTCTTTTAGTCAGCAGTGTACCTATCATTTGAACCAGGATTTCTAGCTTTGGTATTTTATTAGGTTCCACATTTCTGATAAAGTGTGATGCCCAGGTCCCACCTCAAGGGACATCATGAAATGTCAGGGAACTTTTCAGGGAAAGACCTCCTCCTCTGAGAAATAGATTCAGTGGTCAAAGATCAGAACTGTGAATAGAATTCCTGCAATTTAGGAAGGGAAGATCTCCTGAAATGAACTTTAAAGACAGACTCATTCTTTCTATTGGTTGGGGCAGATACTAGAAATGTGGATCCAATGACACAAGGTCCCGTGAGAAGGAAAATCCTGGGACACTGCTGTAGGGGGGAGACATAGATACTCCAACTTTTACGGGGAGACACAAGCATGATACAAGGGAGCTAATAGAAAGACATGAGGGACCAGTTCAGAGAAAGAACACATTTGGGGTGTGGTGGCTGGGTGTGGGAGGTGGGAAGGCAGGAAGTATGAGGACACTATGAAAAGGGAAAGAACTCTAGGGACATGTAGTGCTGAGGTAGGAGTCACCTGAGCCACAACTGCATATCTCCACTAGTATATCCTTTCAGATTTTAATGTGGTTCTATCAATGCTATGTGTTGGTTGGGGAGAGTGTGTCCCGTCTTCATGGGGAGAACACCTAGTTACTATTTTTTCTAGCCTGTCATAGTGAATGTCTTTTCTTTGAGTTAATTATGTCTATCCTCTGTCTATTAATATGAACTTCAGTTTTACAAGGGCAGATTCGCAGTGCATCTCATACATTGAGGGAATTTCACTTTGGGGGAATCTGGCCTATGAGGACAAACTAGAGAGTCACCTAGAAGGAATACTACATAATGTAATTTTTGGAAAAAGACACTGGTAATACGGGGATCAAGACCGGCATTCTGGAAGAGGGGGCATTTGAGATGAGCTCAGAGGAAAGTTAGGGATTTGGGGAGGGAGAGCATCCTTGGCATGGGGGCAGTAGGGAGGAGACAGAATGCCCTACCAGGGAAATAGAATGAAGGATAATTTTTGTAGTGGAATGCAGTATGTATACTAAAAAATGTTTCATGATGGGCCTAGGAAGGTAGGATGAAGCCAGAATGCAAATCTGTAAGTCAAACAGAGGAGCTCAGTTTGAGATTCCTTTTATTTTCTTTGTTGGTGAGGATGGTAAAATGTGGCATTTTTTCAGAAGAGAAAAGTCCAAGTGTGAAAATTGCCCCCACTAATAAATGTGGTTATAAATTTCTTGAAGTTATAAGTTTCTTCAGAAATTTAAAACCTTACTGTAAGACAACTCCAAAAGACTCATGGTGGAATGGGCTCTCCACATCCAGGGAAAGAATTACAGAGTCTGAATGCAGATGGAAGCAACGACTTGTTCTCTCTCTCTCTTTTTTGTTTTGTTTTGTCTCTTCTTTGTTGTTCATTTGATTGGTTATAATTCTTCTTTACAACTTGATTAATGTTTAATGTGAAAGTATTTGTAGAACTTATATTGACATGCATGCTGCCATGAGGGAAGGTAAGGGGGGGGGGAAATGGGGAGGAAATTTAGAACTCAAAAGCTTGTGGAACTGAATGTTGTAAACTAAAAAATGAATGAATGAATGAATGAATGAATGAACAAGCAAGCAAGGAAATAAATTTTATAAAGGAACTTATAGCCTTAGAGTGTTGGGGCAGGTGGTGGATGGGTGGGTGAGTGAAAGGTTAAAGGATCCAGATTTGAACGTATGTATTTCTGACCGCAAGGCCAGTTCTGCAGCTACTCTGCCAGACCACATCTCAGTGCCTTCCTTTTTCGACTCATTATTGTTACTATGCATGAGTGAATGAATGAATACAGCATTTATTAAGAACTAACTATGTGCACAGCACTAGGTTAAACTCTCACTCAGTCAATATGCGTTTACTAGCCCTAGCATGTGTCAGGCACTGTGCTAAGCAAAGTAGGTATAAAGATAAAAGACAGTCCCGGCCCTGGAGGAGTTTATAATCTAACAGAGACAACGTGTAAAAACTATGTCCAAATAAGCTACAATCAGTATAAATTAGAGAGAATCATGACAGGGAAGGCTCTAGAAATAAGGGCCTTAAAGGTGACATGAAAGTATGTTAAAGGTGTTATTTTTGCTGGGACTTAAAGGCCACCTGAGAGATCAATAGGGGAAGTGCATGATCTAGAGCAGTCCAAACCAGGGAGGGGACAATCAAAGATTAATACTTAGAGTTGAGAGATGGAATTTCTTATTGAAGGAAGAGCCAGGAGTGCAATGTCACTGGATCAGAGATTCCATAAGAGGATTTAAGATACAAGAAGACTAGAAAGGTAAAGGAAAGGTTATGAAGAACTTTGAACACCAAACTGCTGGGAAATCTTGTTCAAGGAATAGTGAGATCAGTGTAACTGGATGGAAGAGTGTATGTATGTATGTGTGTATGTGTGCATGTGCATGTGTGTATATGTGCACGTGTGTGTGTCTATAAAGTATAAAAAAGAATGCAAAAGAAGGGGGTAGATCATGAAGGACTTTAGATACCAAATAGAACATTTTATATTTAATCTAGGAAATGATAGGGAGCCATTGGAGTTTATTGAGTAGGTAGGTGGGGTAGGGGGTATGTGACATGGTTTGACCTACCCATTAGGAAAACCACTTTGGTGGCTGAATGGGGTCCCCGCACTCAAGGGGCTTCCATTCTAATGGAGGAGACAACAGACATGGAAGGTTGAAGTACCAGTCAGATGGCATGGTCCTTAAGACACAATGAGAAAACAGAAGATACTGCCTTTTCTTCAATGTCATTTTCAACAATAAAATGATAACACTTTCTTACGCCTAACCATTTGACAACTCCAAGAACACTGGTGACAAAAACATTATTTCTTGGTCCTCTGTTCTGAAATGACTTGACCTGCAGGAACATTTATCAGGCTGCATTTCTACAAGGGTTGGTTCCCAGGATAATGTCTGAGGGCATAAGGCTGGAAACATTGCTATTCCCAGAGGTTTAGGGTCCTAGGCTGTGGAGAATTCTGACTTATCTTGTGTATTTCTTAGAGCAAAACTGAAGTT
Source organism: Pseudocheirus occidentalis (assembly GCA_028646575.1). Lineage (NCBI taxonomy): Eukaryota > Metazoa > Chordata > Mammalia > Diprotodontia > Pseudocheiridae > Pseudocheirus > Pseudocheirus occidentalis. Next base: position 312,167,941 of record CM053595.1, read on the forward strand.
ACTCTCCTTTCTCCATCTTTCCTCACCCTTCCACCCTCCAGTTAGAGCTCTGTTAGAGAAGACTGAAGGTCGCCCTAAAGGTCTGAGGTTACGGGCATCCTGAGTGCTAGGCTGCTGAATATCTAGGAAACACTGCAAAAACAGAATAACACCTAATTAGAATAATAGATTAAGGACTGGAAGAGACCAGAGACCATGTATTTCAGTCTTTTCATTTTACAGATGAGGATTCTAAAGCCAGGAAGGAGGAGTGCTTTTGACCAAGACCACACAGAAAGTGAGTGGAAGAACTGAGATTGGCACTGGGGTCCAATGCTATTATTCCCTTGTAAGACACAATACTATTCTTCTTACTTCATGTTTTCAAAGAAAAAAATACCAATAGTAAATGAGGACTAATCATAGTTAGGCTAGGTTACGTGCATATATGGCTATCAATAAAAGCATTTTTGCAAAACAAAATCTTCCCTTAGATGTTTATCTAAACAGAATTGTGGAAAATAGTTTTCAGAAGAAAAAAATGGCCCTAATCCTTCCACAAAATGTCTATAGTTGATATCATCACTCCCTCTCAGGCTTCTATATCTGTGCAAATTATGGGGCAGCCCTGAAGTGACATGAAGGCAGTCAAGTGAAAAACCAGATAACCTTCTATAAGCATAAGAAAACGTGCAAGCGCCTATATTCAATCCATCAAGCAAGCAATGAGTATTTATTGTTGTTGATGTACCATTTAAGTCATGTCTGACTCCCTGACTTTCCATAACCCCATGTGAGATTTTCTGCAGAGATACTGGAGTTGTTAGCCATTTCCTTCTCCAACCTATTTTGCAGATGAGGAAACTGTGGAAAACTGGGTGAAGTGACTTGATCAGGGTCACACAGTTCATAAGTGTCTGAGGTTGGATATGACCTCATCACAAAGATATATCTTTCTGACGTCAGATCCTGCTCTATTATACACTGCATCACCTGGCTGTCTGAGCCTAGTATATAACAGCTACTATGGTAAGTATTGGGAATAAAATGCAAATAATAAAAGATCGTGAAGGAGAACAAATGTTCATTTATTATTGTGTACACAATAACTATGAATAAATATAGACTAGAGACGAGACTTGGGATTTGTTTCTGTAGGGAACTCTGAGATGAGGAAGCTCCCTCTACCTCCCTCTGACAGATACCTTTTCTCATCTCAGGCATCCAGAGCTCTGAGAGTTGCAGGAACTTGTCCAGGGTCACACTGCCAGTAGGTGTCAGATGTAAGGCTAGAATTAAGGTTCTTATATGAATTCCTTCACCCCTGCCCCATGATGGCCTCTCAAAAAGAACTTTGAGATTTAATCTTGGGTGGGGGAGCATGAATGGGTGATTTTGGGGCAAGGGAGATCCTTGGGAAAGGCTTCACATAGAAAGGCCTTCTTCAACCACGCCTTGATTGTATAGTATCAGGGTGGTGTCTTGGAGGAAGAGATGGTCTGGTAATTGAGAAGATCTGGGTTTCTCTTCTGCCTTTGGCATGCACCAGCTGGGTAACACTCCTTGCGGAGCCCTAGGCAACTTTCTAAGCTTCTAAGTTATAGTCGAAGAAGGGGTTTGCATCAGTGAAGGGAATCACCACAGTAGGATTTCCCCACATGGATAAAGTCACAGGTCTAGACCCTCACAACATAATGTCTACAACACTGTGCTGAGTATTGGGGATAAAGAGATAAGTATGAAAAAATGAAGTTCATGTCCTCAGGTAACTTAAATTTTATACTAGGATTGCAATAAGTATGCAGGTAGGCAGCCAGGTGGCATAATGGAGAAAGCATCAGACCTGGAAATCCAGCCTTAGGTACTAACTAGCTGTGTGACCCTGGGCATGTCACTTGAGCTCTATCTGCCTCAGTTTCTTCATCTGTAAAATGAATTATTGGTGCCTATTTCCCAGGGTTTTTTGTGATGATCAAATGGGATTTTATTTGCAAAACTCTGCAAACCTTAAGGTGACATATAAATGTTAGCTGTCATTATTATTACCATCATGATTGCTACTACTACTACTACTTCTACTACTACTACTACTTCTACTACTACTACTGCTACTACTACTATTACTACTACTACTGCTACTACTGCTGCTACTATTACTACTACTATTACTGCTACGACTACTATTACTACTTCTACTACTACTGCTACTACTACTACTGCTACTATTACTACTACTGCTACTACTACTTCTAATACTGATGCTGCTACTACTACTACTACTTATACTACTACTATTACTACTATTGCTGCTGCTAATAGTAATACTTGCTTTAATTTGAGGGTGACAACTAGGTGGTGAAGTGGATAGAGTTCTGGACCTGAAGTCAACTGAGTTCAAATGTGACCTGAGAAACTTACTAGTTGTGTTCCCTTGGGCAACTCACTCAACCCTCTTTGCTTTTATTTCCTCATGTGTAAAATGATCTGGAGAAGAAAATAGCAAACTATTTTTTTATTGGCATAGAATACTCAATGGGGTCACAGAGAATCAGGCACAACTGAAATTACTCAACAACAACAGTAATAATTTGAGAAGGGAATGAACACTGGCAACCAGAGGGGCAAGGAAAGGACTCCCATAGGAAGGGATACTGAATTTGATCCTTTGGATGAATGTTGAGCTCTTCATGATGCACATGATGTGGGGGAGTGATCAGAAGCTCTGCTTGCATCCCAAACAAACTTTGTAACCCCTGTCACACACATACTAATTGATTGGTAAAAGCCCCAGTGAACCAATGTATATGAAAGTCCTCTAGCCTCTGCTCAGTGAAATCAGCTAATACAACTTATGGATGAGACTATGAATTTGTGTGCAAACATATGTATGCACACCCATATACACAGAGCAAAAAGAAAAAGCACAATCCCATAAAAACATCATCCCTTGAAAGCCAGTGATTGAAGTGCGCAAACACAATTATAAAGCTGATTTTCCCCATTTAGAGTTAGGATTACCCACAAGGATCATTGCTTTGGAGCTGGAAGTCATCTTCAAATTCATGGATTCTAGCACTCTCATTTTATGGGTGCAGAAGAGAAGGCCCACGAAATCCAACATCTCATAGACGTTACATCACAGCAGATTTTCAAACCCAGGTCCTCCAACTTTCACCCCTTGCTTGAATATATCCCCTCCTCTCCTCTGATCTTGCCACCACCTAGTGCAGGCTCTCATCATTTCACCTTGATTGCTATAGTAGCTGCTGGGGGGTTGGTCTGAGTCAAATTTCTGCTTTATCCAACCCATCCTCCATTCAGCCACCAAAGTGATTGTCCTAAAACATTGGTCTAACTGTGTCATTCTCCTACTCGATAAACTCAAGTGACTATCTATTGTCTGTATGATCAAGTTCAAAATTCATTCTCTGATTTTCAAAGCCCCTCATAAGGTAGAACTTTCCTGTCTTTCCAGACTGCTTATGTCTTCCTTCCTACCACATGCTCTTTGATTCAGTGACACTGGTGGTTCTATGAACAAGAAGAAGCTATTCCATCTTTCAGCTCTGGGTATTTGTATCAGCGGTGCAGCATTTACAAAGCCTACAGTAACTATAAGTATGCTGATGTGGATATTAATCACAAAATGTAACAGGCTCTCTACATGAGAAGTATAGTCAGAGCATTTATTCAAGTACCAGAAGACTGGAGTCCCAAAACCAGAAAGTCAAAGCCAACACAGTAGTTATGAAGTTGGCACATGTAGTTAAAGTAGTAAATACCCACATTCTCAACCCTTCAAAACAGGACAGGTGACCTCAGGCAAAGGTCCTCCTCTCCTCACTCACGGCAACTGCTCAGCATTCAGACAGCCTTGTGTCCAGCAGCTCCGGCCCCTTTGTAGTTCTCTTCCCTGGCAGTCCTCAGCAAGATTCCCTAGCAGAGATTCTGACTGGCTCAAAGAAAAAGGAGTTCATGCTGCTGCCACCACCGCCACCACTGCTGCTGCCACTGCCTCCAGTCACCAGCACAATGGTAGCTTGGTTCTAGCATTCTATTGCTCCACCCCTTCCTGCTACAATAGCAAGTTAAAGGGCCATGGAAGATCTTTAAATCTCAGTATCATTACAGTGTTTTCTCTAGCTATCTCCCATGACTGCAACATTCTCCCTCCTCAATTTGAGCTATGGACTTCCCTGGCTTCCTTTAAGGCCCAATTAAAATCCCACCATCTACAGAAGTCTTTCCTGACCTCTCATCATTCTAATGCCTTCCTTTTGTTAATTATTGCCTATTTATGCTGAATTTAGCTTGTTTGTATACAGTCATTTACCTCTTGTTTCCACAATTAGATTGGAAGCTCCTTGAGAGTAGAGACTGTCTTTTGCTTTAACATGAGAGGAGTTCCAAATCCACTATTCTATTTTTACCTGATGTCATTGGTTGAGAGTTGCCTTAAATACACTGAGAGTTGGTAAAGACCTTAATTTAAAAAGGCCAAGGTCACCTACTACATCCTGGACCATCCACTTGTTGCCTTGAATTTTGAATTGTCATCAGACTCTGCTGACCCTGGGAGAGAGATAAGGTTGCTGACTTTGTGCAGCTTTGCCTCAGTTAAATCCAATTCACGTGCAGGTTAAGACTTTACCTTCATGATGTCGTTGGTCCTCTTTGACAATGAAGGATGAGCAACAACAATAAAAATGTCCCTGTGACACCACTGGTCCTCTTTGAGAATTAAAGACAAACAACAATGATAACAAATGACTGAATCCGAATCTTGTAGTCTTTTCTCTCCTGGCCCAAGATAACAGATTCATGAATACCCATTGGTTGATTGCTTTTTCACTTATGTCACACTGCCTTCTATCAAAGGAGTTTTATTTTCATAGAATAAGAATGCCATTTATAGCTAGAACCTGTATGGTTTAGTGGTTAGAACATTGACTTGATGTCCAGGACGTCTAGGTTCAAATTCTGCTTCCAACACTAATTACATTTGTAACCCTAGGCAAGTCACTAGATCTATATGAGCCTCAGTTTCCTCATATTTAAAATGGGGATCATAATTCTATAAGTAAGTACTATTCAGTATTATTGTCAAAATGATGTCCTAAATGTAAAGTGATCTGAAGATTTTCAAGTACTGCAGAAATATCTGATATCATTAATAATTATAAGTAGTAGTAGTAGCTGAGCTAAATTTGGAAATTAGCATGAATAATTTACTTTTTAACTACATGAAATGAAAAGTGGATTATTGTCCCTTAATAATTCTGTTAGCTTTCCTTCCTCCCTTATTCTTCCTCATCCTTTCTTCCCCCAATTGAAATGTGTTTTTTGCAAATGAATTAAGTGATCCTCAAAGTAAGATCACTGATAGTCTCCAACTCAAGGGTGGCCCCTTTTACACAGAACCTTGAAAAATGATCTTTTGTTCAGGCAGCATTTGCTGAGGAGGCCTGAGGAAAAGTTTCCATTTCTGAGATAAATGAGGGTCATCAGGACTTAAAAACCAGTTTCTCCTCAGCAACAGGCAGCAGGCATGAATCATGCAGACTGGCATGTACGCTGGTGGTTGCCTGGGCTCTCTCATCCACTGCCAAGCAAGATCGTAATCTCTACTTGGGTTATTCATCACTCCTTGGAGAACAAATGACTAGAACACATCTCAAGGGGAACTCAGGCTGGAGAGTCCTGGGGGTGTGTGTGGAAGTTTCATTTTGTCAAAGCCAGGATGTCTCCCAGGTTTCCCTGCTGTGTTGAGATACCCAGAGCTTTCAGTAGGCTGTCCTATTACTAATGAGCTTATTCTCCCAGGGTAATAACTGATAAAGGTTCATCAGGTATACAAATGTGGTGTGATGTGTACTGTGGGTTTTAAGACTAGAATGTTCTGTGATGATGCAAAAGGTTTGAGGAGCATAGTTTTTCAGTAATTTTATAATTTTATTAATAAGACCAGCTGATTAAGTGAAATAATGGTCACTTGGCCATGTCTCTTAGACCAAAGACAATCGTGGTGGCAGACTCAAAGTTGATATACCCTTCAGAAGATTAGATTCAAAGATGGACTGAGTGATATCCTGCTGAAAATATCTCTGTACTCACACCATGGCAGCCTTTGGCTATCTAGAAAAAAAGCTTGAGCAAATTACAATTGGTTTTCACACCTTAGATCAATTTCCTTGTGTGGTTGGGTAGACTTTGGTCAAGATCTAGGAGAGTTAATTCAATTTCATCATCAATAATGTCCTTCAAGATACTGATCTTTTTTAAAATCAGGAATTTGGAAGAAGGGGGGAACTCTGAATAGCCTCAAAACATTGGTTATTAATAATTATCACTCTAAGTTCTGAAGTCAAAAGTGCCTTCCCTAGTTTCATTTAATAACACACTGGGAAATAATCTCAGTGCATGTGTGTATGGATCCCTGTGAAAAAGAAGGGGAGGCAGAGGCAGAGAAAGAGAAAGAATAGAAGGCAAGAGTTAAGGTGGAGAAAATGGGCAGGAGAGAATAAAAATGTGAAAGAGAAAGGTGGGATAGAGAGGAGAGACAAAAAGAGCAGAGTGAGAAAAGAGATGGAATGGGTAGAGTCAGAGATACAAAGGAGATACACATTAACAGAGAGAAAGGAGAGAGAAATAAGAAAGAAGTGAGAGAGAAAAAAGAGAAATTAGATTAAGAGAAGAAAGGGGAAAAGAATAGGGAAAGAGAGTGGGAGGGCAGGGGGAGAGAGGAAGGCAAGAACGAAGCTAAAGAGAAGGCAAGAGAAATAATAAAACACCTGTTGGCTTTGGAAACTGGATGGTCCTAGAGGTCAACAGTTCTTACACCTTACCACCACCTATGTACTAACAAAAAGTAAACCCTGTTTCATACTCAAAGGCTATATAATATGGTGAGGGCTAGAGCAGTAACTAGAAAATTTGGCTCCTGGGATAAGCAGCATGAAACATGCCATAAAATGAAGATTTTAGGATAAATTTAGTTTCTATGGACAGCCAAAGGCTGCTTTTATAGAGACTTCTGCCAGATGTGTGTGTATAGGTGGCATGGTAAAGGGATAGATCAGGAGGAGCTATGGGAGATGTTCCCAGGATGGGGAAAAGGCAACATCTGGAAGTTTTCTATCTCAACTCACTATTCTCAACATCTGGCTATTAAACTCAGTTGTTTGTACACTGCCTGATGGAATAGAAATGTCATAAGAAGTTTCTAAATTTCAGGGCATTGATCATAGCCCTGTTGACTCACTGTATTAATCAACCAACCAAATATTTATTAAGCCCTGACTATGTATCAGACTTTGTATTATGAGCTGGAGATAAAAAGACATGAAATATATATGTATTTATGTACATGTGTATATAAACATGTGTGTATATACATGTTCACATATATAAATGTACATGTAATGAATGCATATACATATATATATATATATACACACATCTATCTATATCTCTATCTTTCTATATCTTTATCTATCTATCTGAAACAGTGCTTGCCCTCTGGGTACTTATAGTCTAACCAGGGGAGACAACATATGCATGTGTGGGGATAGACAAAATTGACAAAATCAATCAGTATTTGATATATGGCTAGTTGAAATAGAAGAAAGTTTGGAACTAGGAAGACTTGAGTTCAAATCCAGTTTCAGATGCCAGTTATATGGTCCTTGGTGAATTACTTCACCTCTATTTCCCTCAGTTTCTTCATCTTTAAAATAAAAAAACACCTACTCCCCAGGGTTGTTGTGAGGGTAAAACAAGATAATATTGCCAAAATACTTTGCAAATCATAAAGTCTTACCAATAAATGTAGGCTAAAATTTATTATTATTATTAGCAATGTACTTGGTGCTAGAGAGGCAGAGACAAAAAGAAAACAATCCCTATCCTCAGTGATCTTGTAGTCTAGACAGGGAAGCAATGTATTTGTATACAGGTCCAGACAAAATGTACGAAATCAATCAATCACTTATTGTTATATGCATTTTAAATACCTGTTACATTCTAGACTGTGAGCTTGCTTCTAAAGCTATAAAGACAAGCTTTTAAGACAAATCCAGATGGAGCAGTGTTGATAAATTTCAAAACAAGCTAATTCCCCTTTCTTCTCTCTTGGAAATCCTCTTCATTTGTGATTCTGCATGAATTAATTGACCTAGACCCCATGAATTAAATTGGGAGGTTAACTTCTCTCAGAAAATCCAAGTTCCATATTAGTTTTGCCAACTGTTTCAAACTGGACCAAAAAACCAAAGCTGAGATGGTGTTATGATATGAAGTAGCAATAAAGTGCAGTGGTTTGTGTCACTAGCATCATGATGTGGAGGAAGAGGTCTATTTGTGGATGAACCAAATTTGAGTTCCAGCCCCATTAGTAACCAGTTTCTGTGGTCTTTAGCAACCTAGTTCAATTCTCTGGGCTTGATTTCCTTATCTATTAAATGGAAAAAAATTAAAGTCAAAAATTGAAAGAAACTTCAATAATCATTTAAACCAGTTTTTAACCTTGTGTATGTGTGTGTCCTGGACTCCTTTGGAAGCCTGGATTAAGTCTTAGAATTAGGGCAGACTCCTTCTCAGAGTAATGTGTTTAAAGACCTAAAATAAAACATATTGAATTAGAAAAACATCCAATGATTTTTAAATAGTTTTCAAATATTTTTAAAAGTTCAACAGTTAAAAGTCTGCAGGATAAGAAGCTCTGCTCTAGCACCAGTCCCTTATTTTATAGTTGAAAATAGCAAAGTTTGGGAAAAGGAAGTAGATTGTCCAAGCTTATTCTGTTAGTCAGTGGCAGAAGGAGGGCTAACATCAGAAAACCTTGAAAGGTGAAATTGAGTCTCAGATCACTTTCACCCACAAGCAATGATCTAATCTTACTATTATTAATAGTAAGAGCAAGAACAAGGAGGGGTGGCATAATGGAGTGGACAGGGAGTTCTCTTTGGATAGATAAAAACATGTATAAAGCACCTACTGTGTGCTAAATGCTGGAGCTACAACTCTAAGCAAGTGAGGACATCCTCTGCCTTTAAGGAGTTTATTTCTGGAGAAGAGAAGATAATGCATAAAAAAGAGAAAGAACAAAGGTTGTGGTGTGGGGGGAGTAGCGATACACACATGGTTTGCAAATGGTAACTGAGGAGTGCCATTGAGTCTTACTTCCAGAAAATAGAAAGCAAAGCTTAGGACCATAGTCCAAGGAATCTGGAAGCTCTGGTTCCTGTTCTGTCCCTGACACATGCTGGCCTTGAGACGATGGACAAGTCATTCAATCATTGTCCCCAAACAACTCTCAGAAGATGAGAGGTTCAACACTGGAAGATGACTTATAGTTCATGAAATCCAACACCCTCATTTTACAGATGAGAAAACTGAGACGCAGATTCAGTGACTCACTAAAGGGTGACCAGGTAGAAACAGAATTTGAATTTAGTTCCAGACCCAAGTCTTGCTGGCTCTATCTAACATTCCCCCCACTATGCCGCATCACCTCTCAAGACTTTGAAAGTTTGTGAGCAGATGCTGACCTGGTAGGAGAGTTTTTCCTCTGAGTGTTCCCTCTACCAATAGACTTCTAAATCCAGTCTAAAACCCAGAAAGAACAATAATAATGCCTGACATTTATGAAACACTTTGTGATTTTTACAACCATCATCCCATTCAATCATCACAATAATCCCAGGAGGTAGAATCAAGGGGAAGGTCTAAAGATGGAAGAGGGTTCTTAGTCCAAGGTACCTTTTTTAAAATTAGCAAATGAGTAAATTGTGACTACGAAATGTCGAATGACTTTCCATGCTCACTCAACTAGTGAGTATGAGGAGGAATTGAAACTAAGGTTCTCTCTCCACATACCAAACTCCATCTGTTGCAAGAAGAAATGCCTTTATTTCTCCTTGTTTTACAGATAAGGAAGTTTAAACTCAGAGAACTGAAAGCATTTTCCTAAGATCAAGCAGTCACTCTCAGCTGGATTTGAATCTAGACTTGAATCTAACACTCTTAATACCCCTTTTATTACTGTTCTGTTGTTTTCATTTGTGTCTGACTCTTCTTGATGTCATTTGGGTTACTATTGGTAAAGATACTGGAGTGGTTTACAATTTCCTTAACTGATTCAGGGTCACTCAGCCAGTAAGTGTCTGAGGCTGAATTTGAACTCAGATCTTCCTGACTGCAGGCCTGACACCCTATCCACTCTATCCCTGTCCCTCCTAGCACCACACATTGTGTTTCTGATAGGTATTGATTGAACTGAACACCCATTTTATATAGGTTAACAGAGGCTAAGTGAATTACTTGTGGTCATATAACTAGCAGTAGATGTGACATTTGAACCCAGGCCTCTCCTGCCTCCAGTTTAGCTCCTTCTCCCACATTGATTTCTATATTGTCATGGGAGGCCTGGCCTCCTAATAGGTATTTTAGATTACAAATACTTTTGATCACTAGCTTTCTTTAAAATTAATTCCTTTTGGAAGCATCAGGGCAGATCTACATAATAGAATGAAGGTTACCTTCATGTGAAATTCAGCCTCTGAAGAAAGATGATTGCTTCAGATGCATTTTCACCAAAGAACAGATAAGTCATAAAATATACATTAGATGCCAAACATTATTATAAGAGAAATTTCTCCGCTAAGTGATGCATTTGGCTGTCATGTCAAATTGAATAATCCTGAAGTGTCAGGATGATCCAAGGTGAATTAATATTTAGTATATTGCATTCTCAGATAGCTTATCTTCTACAATTAGTTCTTTAGAAGAGCATATAGTCATGTCATTTAAAAAACTCACAGAGACACAAATTCTGGGGAAAAGATTATGGAGTTGTTCAATTCCCTGTTCTCTGAGTAATTAATCCAGTACTGGGAGACAAAAATGTCCCTAGAATATGGAGATTTTCTCAATGTAAGGAGCAAAAAGAGAAACTCTATACACTACATCAATTCTGTCCTTAAAGAGATGCTCTCCCTTAAAGTTACTAAAGGAGAAATCTACCAGTCTAATATCATATTTGTAAAGGGCACACTGTGTGCACAGCACATAGTAAGTTCTATATAAATATTAATAGTATTCCTGAATAATTTCACAAAACATCCAGGAAACAAAGGCTGACACTTTCGTTATTTTCCCAGTGACCTGGATGTCTGAAAGTCAGGTAATATTCCAGTCTCTTAGCAGTTGATGAAGAGAACCACGCAATGGAGAGGGGGATGCGGTATGAGTGAATTGAGGAGAAATAATGTCAAGGATATCACCAAAAAACCCCATACTATTAGTTTTGGAGGAAAAAACAAAAATTTCATTGCAACTGGAGCTGTCCCAAATTCTTACGGACTACTAATGGAAGTAATGGGTTCTTCAGCCGATGTCTGTAAGCAAAGCCTAGAGGAGCATTTGGGTGCTGTTTTAGTGTGAGTCTCTTTTCAGGTGGTATTTATAGCCATTATCTACTAAACTTCCAATGATTACAAAATTGTTTGAGTCTGAAGTTTTCTAATGAAGTAAATGATGGAGATGCTTTCATCATGTTCACAAAAGTGAGAAGAACCATCTTGTTATTGGGTATTTGATTATCTTGCTTTGCAATGTAGTGCAAAGTGAGATCAAGCAGATGTCAGTGGAAAGATGTAAAGATGAGGTGGGGAAGTAACAAAGCAGAGACTTTCAAAGAAGGACTGGATTAGTTGGTGTTTAGATGTTTTTTTGTCGTGTCCTTTTCTTCATGAACCCATTTGGGGTTCTTGGCAAACATATTGGAGTGGCTTGTTATTTACTTTTATAGCTAATTTAACAGAAGAGGAACTGAGGCAAAGAGAGTTAAGTTACTTGCTTAAGGTCACACAGATAGTAAGTGTCTGAGGCTAGATTTGAACTGAGGAAGATGAGTCTTCCTATTCCAAGCTTAATGCTGTATCCACTGTGCCACCTTGCTACCAAGGACTAGATTAAATACTAGCAAATAAGTTTGTAGAAACATCGATCTGCAGTAAACCCATTGGGAAAGTAGACAAAGGGAAGACAACACAAATGATGAAAAATTTCATTCTTGATTCAAAAAGAATAGAGACCAAAGATGAATGCTACTTCTAATTCTTATGACTATAATATCAATATCTTTTCTAAAGCTGGAAAGAAAAATGTGAAGGTGAATGTGAAAGAAAATTGACTATTTCTTAGGATACATCAATAGAAAGGCTTGATTAATCCATAATTACAAGACAACAGAGGAAGTCATATTAATTGAAACACAGGGAAGTGAATTTATATGAAGCAAAGGTGGCACCTGAACAATCCATTTCTCAAATACTTCTGAGATATAGAAAACTCCTATTTGTGTTGTGTTTACCACCAGTCAGCTATGGATTTCAGGAAAAGAGTGTTGTATTTCAGGATAGAGGTTAAATACTTTTAAATCTGATTCTTTGTCATTAGTTTCAGCTAGATGATTTGTCTTTGTCAAGGCCTGGGGTAAAAACAGTAGTTGTAATGATAGCAGGAGAGAGAGGAGTAAGAAGAGAAGAAGGAAGAAAGAAGAGAAGAAGGAGGAGAAGGAGAAGAAGAAAAAGGAAGAAGAGAAAGGGGAGGAGGAGGAGGAGAGAGAATTTTCACCTCCACTGTCACCATAGAGCACTGAGTAATATCATCAAATCATAAATTCACTTTATCTTAAAAGAAGAAGGTAACAATTTACCAAAGTAGTCATCTCGGAATTCACTCACTTTATATAAATAGATTTTTAGCTAATTACAGGAAAAATCAAAATCAACACATTAGAACATAAAAAAGAAGAGACATGTCCTATACTGGCTTGTTTATGTAACATCAGCTCTTGGATAATTCAACCAACTTCTACTTGCATTGATGAGTTATGGTCCCCTAATTAACTGCTGACCACTGCTCCCAGGGTTCTATGAAGTAACCATGAGTGACTAGGTTCCTGGTACTTTTGCATCCTTTCCAGTAACATGGTCAATTAAGTGAGGGGGGCAGCAAGAGGAAAACACCAAGAGAGGAGAGAGAGAGAGAGAGAGAGAGACAGAGACAGAGACAGAGACAGAGACAGAGAGACAGAGAGAGACAGAGAGACAGAGACAGAGAGACAGACAGAGAGAGAGAGACAAAGAGAGAGGAAAGCATCTTAGAAATATGGTTTCTTCTTTTAAAACTGGAAACATCTCAACTGGGACTAGGAATCTCCAACCACTAGAATGGCCTGTCACTTAGCTGAACTCACTGGCAGAGTAACTACTGTTTTTGTAACTAAACCCAGAAGCGTGTCTTATCCTTTCAGCTCATCACAAGAGATTTCCTGTGTGGTATCATCCAATGTCTAAATCCTCTGTGGTTGGTGAAAGAGTTATTCATGAATTTGTTAATACCTAGATACACATCAATGATTCATTCCATTTCAGGAGTCTGGTCTTCTCTGGTTACATTAATCTTAATTAGAGTATGGTAGATTTAGAAAGTGGAAGCATCCCATCTCTACATTTAAAAAGATGTAGACTTCAAAAAAGTGAGAAATGATAAAAAATAAAGATGTAAAGTTAACTCGCACCATTTTAAAGGTTATTTTAGGGAAAGTAGGGACTCTGAATCTTCAATTTGATAGAAGTGAGAAGCTCCCTAGTATGGTAACTTTCTCCACAAATACAGATCAAGAAATATTTTATAATTTATGAACTTTTCAAATTATTTTATACACACATATATGTATCTATGTGTTTCTTATATATACATATGTATACACATGCACATACTTTCATTCACAAATATATCCCCCTCCTCTCCCATCCTAAAAGCCATATCTTGCAAAAAATATTTTTAAAACAAATTTTAAAAAAGCATTTCAACAAAATTAACTAATCAAGGAAACTAGGATTCCAATGACAAATTAAAAACCCATGAACTGTGTAAAGGAATGTGAATTTTTTATCTGCTTTTTAGTGCCAAACTTGATCATTACAAGTATCATTCATTCAGATTTGTGGTTATTTCCCAGGTTCATAACTGTAGTCTATTTTGTGATCTGAAGGAATTGCCTAGAACCCTGAGACATGGATTTATTTGAAAATGGCCACACATCTAGCATGCATCAGAGGCAGACCTAGAACCCGGTTCTTCCCCAACTCCACATTCAGTCCTCTAGTCTTTAGATCATGTTACCTTTTAAAGCATGTGAGTCAATACGAAACAGTCACCACACCAAGGAAGTCAATAGAATCCAGAATTCATCTCAGACAATAAATGACTATCACTTTGTCCAGAAGGAGGAGCAAAGTATAATGCTCAAAAGCCATGTTGATTTACAGTTCAAGCTCATTTATAAAATATATTGAAAGGAGAATAAAAACAGAGCCAACTAAAATAATAGCAAAAAGAAGTCAATAGAAAAGTTAGCATAGAAAGAGCTTGTCCTTATTCCCTGCTAAGCTAGATCATTTGAAGAACTTTGGTAGATGAACCTGGGAGGAACACAATGAATACATGTGGAGCAGAACTGATCTTCTGACATTCTATAGTAGCCTTTTCTCATCAGTGATGAAGGGAAACCCCACATCTGAATTCTCCCCTTTCAGAATTCAATTGATTCTTTAGTAATTGGTAAAGGCAGTGATGTCTTTAAAGCAGAAGACAGCAGCTCAATCTGCTCGGACATCTACAGAAGGAATATTTGTTGAAGCAAACACATATTTCCATAGTCAGTGGGAAGAGCACCAGATTGGGAGTCAAGGCAACTACACTGAAATCTTGTCTTTCACTTGCTCCTGGGATTGTCCTGGGTTAAGCCTTTTAATCTTTCTGGGTCTCTGCTTCCTCATCTATATAGTAAGAAAGCTGATATATGTGATACCTCAGGTCCCTGCCAGCTCTAGTCCTATGGTCTGGAAGGAGGGAAGATTGCAAAAAACAAAACAAAACAAAACAAAACAAAACAACTGGGAAGGGTTATTAGAGGACATTAATAACAAGGAAAAGCAAGTTGACAAAAAGTATCTACCAAACCATATTCCTGGCTTATCATGTCTCTAAAACCCTTAGAAGAATATATCCTCTACATGCATCAAAGGGAGCTTTTACTGAAAAACCAGAAAGGAAACAGCCTGGGTTTGCAGGTGATTTTTGTCGATAGACCACGTCTTCAGTCACCCAACTGACTCATTGATATAAAGAACAAGAAGATCCCTTTTTGTCTGTAGTAGATTAAAAAAAATTGTTATTAAGGGAACCAAATTGAGCCCGACAGGCTTTCTGAAATGTAGAATTACAAAGTTTAATATCTCAAAGAGATTTCAGAAGCCATTAAAGTCCAACCCACAACCATAAAGGAATCCTAACTTCCATATTAGACACATCTGGAGTGTTTTTTTTATCAATTATGTACATGACATTTACGACCATGAATAATGGAGTACCACGATTTCAGAAGAAATAAAAGGTAGAATGAATGAAAATTCATCAATGAAAAGAACCAGGGTGGAGGTCTAATCCAGAGTGATTGAGTTATGAACATGGAAACAATTTTTAAAATCTCTCTCTCTCTCTCTCTCTCTCTCTCTCTCTATATATATATATATATATATATATGTATGTATATATGTCTCCATATTTATATCAATATAATAATAACTAACATTCATATAGACCTAAATATGTTCCAGGCAGTGTGCTGACAGAATTTCAATTATTTCATTTGATTCTTTCAACAACTCTGGTTGTAGGTGCTATTATTATCCCATTTTTCAGATGGGGAAACTGAAGCAATTTGAGGTTAAATATTTTACCCTAGATCACTGATCCAGGAAGTATCTGAATCTGGATTTGAACACAGGTCTTCCTGACTCTACGCCCACTGCTCTATTCTTTGCCTCACCTAGATACCTTTTTCTCTCTCTCCCTCCTTCCCTCTCACTTCCCCCTCTTTCTTCTGTTCTCTCCCTCTCTCTCTTTCTATCCTATACATTTATCTACTTTATATTCATCTGTACATTGATTCATTTATCTCTTTTAATTCCCTTTCATTACCATTTATCTTCTATTTATTTATTTGTTCACTCATCCATCTATGTATACACATATATATCTATCCATTTATCTATTTACTTATTGATCTATATATCCATTGATTTATTTATCCATAGTTATTCATTTATTCTTCTATGCATCTATTAGTTTGGTCCATTGTCCAGTGGTTGATTCATTGATTAATTCAACAAATATTTATTGGACATTTACTATATGGAGGGTCTCTTGTGTTTTGTTTTGGGCCAGAACTGTGACTTCATTAGTATAGGAAGTCCCATTTTTCCTTTTCTTTTTAAAAATGTATTTATTTACTTTTAATTTACAACATTCAGTTCCACAATCCCTTGAGATTCAAATTTTCTGCTCCTCCCTCTCTTCCCCTCTGTTTCCCCCATGGTGGCATGCAATCAAATATAGGATCTACAAATACCTTCACATTATACATCAGTCAGGTTGTAAAGAAGAATTATGACCAGTACAGTGAACAATGAGAAAGAAGAAACAAAACAAAACAACAACAAAAAAAGAGAGAGGTCAAGTAGTTTGCTTCAGTCTGCATTCACTCTATAGTTCTTTCTCTGGATGTGAATATTATCTTTCCATTATGAGTCTTTTGGAGTTGTCTTATAATCTTGCAATCTTGGTTGGAGCCCAGTCTATCAAAGTTAGTCTTCAAACATACATTGTGTCTATAATTGTAGTTCTGCTCTTCTCACTCAACAACTGTTTAAACAAGTCTCTCTAGGTTATTATGAAGTCCGTCTGCTCTTCATTTCTTATAGCACAATAGTGTTCCATTACATTCATATACCACAACTTGTTTAGCCATTCACTAATTGATGGGTATCCCCTTGATTTCCAATTCTTCACCACCACAAAAAGAGCTAATATAAAAATTTTTGTACATACGGGTCCTTTTTTCCACTTCCGTGACCTTGTTGTGCTACAACCCTAGAAGTGGTATTGCTGGGTCAAAGGGTATGTACTTATTTATAGCCTTTTGGGAATAGTTCCAAATTGCTCTCCAGAGTGGTTTAATCAGTTCACAACTCCACCAACAATGCATTAGTGTTCCAATTTTTCCACATCCTGTCCATTTTCTTGTTTTGTCATTTTAGCCAATCTTAGCGATGAGATGTGGTACCTCAGAGTTGTTTTGATTTGCATTTCTATAGTCAATTGCGATTTGGAGTATTTTTCATATGCTCATAGATATCTTTAATTTCTTCCTCTGAAAACTGCCTGTTCATATCCTTTGATCACTTATCAATGGGGGAGTGACTTGTATTCTTATAGATTTACTCAGTTCTCTGTATATTTTAGAAATGAGGCCTTTATCAGAGACACTGGTTGTAAAAATCTTTCCAAAATTTCCACTTCCCTCTTAATATTGGTTACATTGGCTTTATTTGTATGGGAACATTCAATTTTATGTAATCAAAATTATCCATTTTTGCATTTCATAATGCTCTCTAACTCTTGTTTGGTCATAAAATCTTCCCTTCTCCATAAATCTGACAGGTAAACTATTCCTTGCTCTCCCAGGTTGCTTACACTATCAGCCTTTATACCTAGACTGTGCACCTATTTCAACTTGATTTTAGTATAGGGGGTAAGATATTGGACTATGCCAAGTTTCTGTCATACTGTATTTCAGTTTTCCCAAGTTTTTGTCAAATAGTGAGTTCCTATCCCCAAAACTGGGATCTTTGGGTTTGTCAAACAGTAGATTACTATAATCATTCACTGCTATGTCTCCTATACCTAATCTGTTCCACTGATACACTAGTCTATTGCTCAGCCAGTACCAAGAAGCTTTAATGAATGCTGCTTTATAATACAGAGTAAAATCTTGTATGGCTAGGCCACCTTCCCTAGCATTTCTTTTCATTACTTCCCTTGATATTCTGGACCTTTTGTTCTTCCAAATGAATTTGGTTACTATTTTTTCTAGCTCTATAAGGTACTTTTTTGGTAGATTGATTGGTATGGCATGAAATACTTAATTTAATTTAGGTAAAATTGTCATTTTTATTATATTAGCTCTACCTAGCCATGAGCAGCTGATATTTTTCCAATTATTAGGTCTGACTTTACTTGTGTGAAAAGCATTTTGCAGTTGTGTTCATATAGGTCCTGTGTTTGTTTTGGCAGGTACATTCCTAAATATTTTATAATGTCTACAGTAACTTTAACTTTAAAGAAATTGAAGAATTTCTCTTTCTATCTCTTATTGTTGGATTTTGTTAGAAATATATAGGAATGCTGAAGATTTATGTGGGTTTATTTTATGTCCTTCAAATTTGCCAAATTTATTTATCTCAAGTAGTTTTTTACTTGATTCTCTAGGATTCTCTAAGTATATCATCATATCATCTGTAAAGTGTGATAGCTCAGTCTCTTTTTTGCCGAATTTGATTCCTTCAAGTTATTTTTCTTCTCTTATTGCTACTGCTCACATTTCTAGTACCAAGTTGAATAAGAGGAGTAATAATAGACACCCTTTTTTTTCACCCTGATCTTATTGGAAATGTTTCTAGCTTATCCCCATTACATATAATACTTGCTGATGGTTTTAAATAGAGTCTACTTATTATTTTAAAGAAGACTCCAGGGGTGACCAGGTGGTGCAGTGAATAGAGCACCATCCCTGAAGTCGCAAGGACCTGAGTTCAAATGTGGTCTCAGACACTTAACTTATTAGCCCTGTGACCATGGGCAAGGCGCTTAATCCCAATTGCACTGCTTTCACCCTTCAAAAAGCAAAAAGAAACACACACACACACACACACACACACACACCAAAAAAAGAAGACTCCATTTATTCCTATACTTTTTAGTGTTTTTAATAGGGACAGGTGTTGTATTTTGTCAAAAGCCTTTTATGCATCTATTGAGATTATCATATGGTTTCTGCTAGTTTTGTTGTTGATATGATCAATTATACTGAGAGTTTTCCTAATATTGAACCATCCTTGCATTACTGGAATAAATCCTACCTGATCAAAGTGAACTATTCTCATGACAATTTGCTGGAGTTTTTTTTTTGCTAATATCTTATTTAACATTTTTGCATCTATATTCATGAGTGAAATTGGTCTATAATTTTCTTCCTCCATTTCATCTCTTCCCAATTTAGGCATCAGTACCATATTTGTATCATAAAGAGGATTTAGTGGGACTCTTTCTTCTTTAGTTTCCCCAAATAGTTTGTAAAGTATTAGGATCAATTGTTCTTTAAATGTTTGATAGAATTCACTAGGAAATCCATCTGGCATTGTAGATTTGTTCCTAGGGAGTTCATTGATGGCTAGTTCAATTTTGCTTTCTGGATGGGGTTATTTAAGTAATTTATTTTCCTCTTCAGTTAACCTAGGCAACTTATATTTTTGTAAATAGTCATCCATTTCACCAAGATTGTCGAATTTATATGCATACAATTGGACAAAATAATTCCTAATTATTGTTTTAATTTCCTTTTCATTGGAGGTAGATTCTGTTTCATTTTTGATACTCATAATTTGGTTTTCTTCTTTCTTTTTTATCATATTGACTAAAGGCCTATCAATTTTATTGTTTTTTCACAAAACCAGCTGTTAGTTTTATTTATTAATTCAATAGTTTTTTAAATTTCAATTTTATTAATCTCTCCTTTGGTTTTCAGTATTTCTAATTTAGTATTGATTGGGGATTTTCAATTTGTTCTTTTTCTAACTTTTAATCAACCTCCATTTTCTTTATTTTATTCATGTATGTATTCAGAGATATAAAGCTTCCCCTAAGATCTGCTTTTGCTGAATCCCACAAGTTTTGGCAAATTGTCTCATTATTGTCATTCTCTTGAATGAAGTTACTGATCATTTCTATAATTTCTTGTGTGACCCAGTCATTCTTTAGAATTAAATTATTTAGTGTATGATTACTTTTTAGTCTATCTTTCGATGGCCCTTTATTACATATAATTTTTATTGTATCATAATCTGAGAAGGATGCATTTAATATTTCTGCCTTTCTGCACTGAATTGTGAGGTTTTTTGTGCCCTAGTACATGGTCAATTTTGTGTATGTGCCATGTACCACTGAGAAGAAAGTATATTTCTTTTTATCCCCATTCAGTTTTACCCAAAGGTCTATCGTATTTACCATCTTGAAAATTCTATTCGCCTTCTTAACTTCTTTCTTGTTTATTTTGAAGTTAAATTTATCAAGTTCAGAGAGGGGGAGTTTGAAGTCCCCCACTAGTACAGTTTTACTGTCTATTTCTTCCTCCAATTCCCTTAACTTCTCCTCTAGGAGTCTATATGCCATACTTCTTGGTGCACATATGTTAAGTAATGATATTGCTTCATTCTCCATGGTGCCTTTAGCAGGATATAGTTTCTGAAACCCCATTTTTTCAAGACAGATCTGTGATGAACCAGAAATAGTCCTTGCCCTTAAGGACCTTGCTGTCTAGTAGAACAGAGGAATATATGCATAAATAACTGCAATAATATTGGGCACCATTTATATGGCACTTGTATGTTCACAAAGGATTTATCACATTTATCTCACAACAACCCCAGAAATTAGATATTATTATTATTACCTTTAAAAAAAATTTTTTTTTGAGGGCAATTGGGGTTAAGTGACTTGCCTGAAGTCACACGGCTAGTTTTTTGGGTAGAGTGTCTGAGGTCGGATTTGAACTCAGGTCCTTCTGACTCCAAGGCTGGTGCTCTATTGACTGCACCACCTAGCCACCCCTATTATTCCCTTTTTAATGATGAGGAAATGGAGATTGCAAGAGATATGCTGACTTGTCCAAAATCATAAATATAGTAAGTGTGTGAGGCCAGATTTCTTTTCAGATGTTTCTGACTGCAAGTCTGAAATACACAGTAAGTACCAATGGAACATCACAAACAAAAGGAGCTCTAGAAATTCAGAAAGGGTCATGTCCCTTATACTGAGGTGCAGCAGTGTTCTATTTATGGAGAAGTCTCTGCTAAGTTGGTTCTTATTAATGTTGAGCCCAGTTCTATGACAGAGTTATATAAGGTGGGGATCATATATGCCTTTGGAGAGCAGTCCTATGAAGCTACCTTAGTATAAAGAAAGTGGATGGATGGAAAGAGGCTTGGGTCCTGGACATTCTTTGAAGCACATAAGTGACAATGTGGGATCTATAGTTTGAGGGTCTGATTTGGCAGATACAGGAAAATGGGACAGGAAACAGTGGGTTGGGCATGTGATGCCAGACTCGTGTTTTGTCTCCCCTCTTCTCACTAGCTCAGTTCATGGCATCTCTCCCTGATCAGGTGTTCCTTGCTTTGAGATATCTGCCACCTTCTCCTCAGAGTCCCAGAATTTCAGAATCAGAGGGGAACTCTGTGACTTCCATTAATCCAGTCTATTCCAGAAAATGCTTCCTCTCCATGACTTTCCCAACAAGTAGCCATTTTGGCTCTTTGATCCTACAGGCATCAAATGAGATCTGGAAGGGGCCATCTAGTCCACTGATAGACAAGGGTTAAATGACTTCATAGGATTCCAGATCTAGACCTAGAAGGAATCAAAGAGGCCAAACCGTCCAATATCTTCATTTTAAAGCAGTGGAAACTGTGGTCCCAAAAAGGAAAATGCTTTGTCTGAAGAGTATGGGGAAAAGGAATGATGCAAATCCAGATCTTCTAACTTTCCACAGCCAGTTTTTCCAGAGTACTGTGCTGCCTCCCTCTTACAGAATCTCTAGCAAAAGATGGCCAATAACATTGGAGGCAGCCCAATTCACCTTTAGATAGTTCTAAAGGTTGGGAAGTTTTACTGTTAGTCAAGGCCATGCTGAAGAGATGAATCCCTCTCCTCCCATGAATCCCTCTCCTCCCCCTCATATTTCATTCTTTTTTATTCCCTTGACTATTTGGGTAAGCAGTTACTCACTCTTCTGCATACACTGTGTCACCATCAAGACCTTCTACCTCTGCAGAGCCATCAAGAGCAGCCCTGGCTCTCCAGTTTGGCCTTCCATGGGACCTGCTAGCTTCTTTCCCCAGACCTTCCAAGGGTGGCTCAGTGCTTGGATTCACATATTTATGACAGTAACTGAAAAATGTCGCCAGTCTAGAACTGGAAATACTCAACCTTGCTGTTTGCAATTGAGGCAATTAAACCCATCCAGCTGAATAATAAAAAAGCACATTGCTTTTTGTGATAAAAGTGATTTCAAGGAAGACTGAGTAACTGGCTGGCAGTGGTGGGACTGGTATGATGGAGAGCATCCCTCAGACTCAGGATGTTGGTATATCTCCTCATCCACCTGTGATTTGGATGAAAATTCAACTTGTAGTCAACAACTCAACTGAAAAAAAGTGTTTATTAAGTGTCTACTCTGGGAGAGGCAACATAGTAGAGTGGATAGAGGGCTGACCTCAGACCTAGGTTCAAGTCCCAACTCTGATATATACCCACTGTGGCATCCTGGGAAAATCCCTGAGTCTCGTCAGTTACACATACAGACACACACCCACACCCACACCCACACCCACACCCACACACACACACCCATCTCAGAACTGAATTGATAGCCTTTCTCCTGTAGATGAAATCATATGTCTAGGCTTTAACCCTACTGTGCTACTGAAGATGTAGAGACACACATAAAATAGTCCTTGCCTTTATGAGCTCCTATTCTACTGGGGGGGGGGGAAGAGTCATAACATGTACCTAAAAATTCAAGTCAATCCAAAGCAACATTTTCTGAAATTGGTTCTCAACTGTTCAGTGGGGTGTCTCCTTGCATGTAGATAACTATGTCATGACTGATGGAGGGCTAGGGGGAGTACAGATAGAAATCCTCCTATCTCAGTCCATAACTGAGTCCTCCAATTTTGATTGCTCCCCCAGACTACTGGATTGTACTTTGTAATGTAAGCACAAGAGGGCATAGCTTATCCTCTCAGTCAAACACTAGATATTATATGAGTGGCATCAATTGCCTTCAATCAATGGCCAAGGTCCGATAACTCTCTCAAGTTAATTAAGACACTTTAAACTTTATTGTTGGGTTGTAGGAAAATTCTTTAATGCATATTCCTTTTCTCACTCCAAAAGTACTATGGGAAGTAGAGTGGTATGGGGAAAGAACAATGTATTTAGAGAGATGACCTGGGTTCAAATCCTGAGTCTGCTACTGACATGATGCAGCTGTACTTGCAGATGCATAGACTTGTGCTCTGGAGTTGGGTCTTTATTCATCAATAAACAGAGATGAAAATCTAAAAATACAGTGTGTCACAGACTTTAATTTATAGGCATATAAATAGCACCATGTAGACAGAATGTAAGTTCAATCAATTGTAGATGAAGTTATTTTTTGCTTCTTCTTCCAGATGTTTTGACATCTTATCTGGACCTGACTCAAACTAGCCTTTGAGTTTGCTAAGAGGCTATGGACTCATGCTAGTTTAGATCTTTCAGATGAGAACACAGAGTAGTTTATGGAGTGAATGTAGAAAGGTAAAGAGAAGACCCCTGAGGAACTGGAATCTACTCTTCAGGTAAAAGAATAATTGGACTTTTCCTGTTTGTCAGAAGATATAAGTGCGTTAAATAGGTAGAAGCTGTAATAAGTCAGATCTTCAGTTTACTGTAACTACATATTTCCTAATGTTGTTCAGAAAGGTTCTAGGAAGATTCTGAAGATCACCTGGCAGGATTTTTTCTCAAACCAAATTGCCAAGCCCTCAAATTCTATTGCAAAGATTGCAACTCTGATGGGTGGTCATATTGTTTGAATGCCAAATGGACATGTGCCTAACAAACTACTTTATGGAGAACTCACACAAGGTGAGCATTGACATGGAGGTCAGAAGACACTATACAAGGATACTCTCCAGTTCTCTCTGAAGAACTTTGCAATTGAGTGTGTGACATGGGAGACAATGGCCAAGGATTGCCCAGCATGCCGTGTCCACATCAAAGAAGGCTCTATGGTCTATGAGCAAAGCAGAATTGAAGTAGATCAAAAGAAATATGAGATGCTCAAATTTAGAGAAGCCATCCCAGATGTTCACATGGACTCTTTGTGCCCAACCTGTGATAGAGCATTCTGAGCTCACATTGATCTGATCAGCCACAGTCTGACACACCAACATGCTGTCTTTCCATCATTTCAGTTGTGTCTGACTCTATGACCCCATTTGGGGTTTTCTTGGAAAAGATACTGGAGTGAGTTGCTGACCATCAGTTTCCTCATCTCATAAATGACTAACTGTTGTTCATACTTCATAAAGTATTGTGAGACTCAAGCAAATTCATGTTCATCTGACACTTTGAAAATGTTAAGAAAACGAAAGCTACAAAAATGTCATTATAATTAGAAAAGACGACTTAGGAAGGGAATAATATCTTGCTGATTCATCACCTCTAATTAGAACTTGCCTTATTTTGCAGAAAATTCAAAGAATATTTCTTGGCCAATTATGCTGTACCACAGAAAAGTCATGCATTGACTTTTGGGAGGGAGGAGGAATGTTGAAGTTCTCCTTTTAATTCTGCTTAGAGTTGAACTTAAGCTTATCCATTGACCTGACCTTGTCTTTCTTTACTGGTCTTTTGATTGTAGTTGCCATAATGAGAATAGAGGACTGAGTATTGCATTTGCCCTCTGATACTGAAACTCTGAAGTTATAGTTAACTCAGGCAAGAGAGAGCTTGAACATGGAGCTTATAGTAAAGTGTGAGCATGCAAACATAGATATACACACACAGAGACACTCCATATTCACAGCCACATGCACACATAGGCTCAGCTGCTGGTCTCTCACACTCTAGATTTAGTTCAAACACCCAGTGCCTTTGTATAGTAACACATCCACTGCATAACTTGGTTGTTCATCCACCATGAAATGATTTCAAAATTTGTAACTATTATTTTGAATAAAAAGAGGCATCACTTTCTTGTTTATTGGGCAAAGTCACCAGCTTCTGGGCAGACGGGAACATTTGACACAATAATGGAACACTTGCTTATGTTCCTGGCTCCTGCTGGCACTTTGGCACCAGTCATGCTATGTTCCCAAGGAAGCAAAGTTTGTGGTTAGAAACACGTAAGAAGTAACAACATTCTACAACAAATACATCTTTTCTCCCACCTCCTTAAAATCCCAATGTGTTTATTTAAACACCTGGAGGGAGCTGGACACATTCAGGGGAAAGAAAAAAACAACAGTTTTATCAAAGCAAGCTAGTTAGGCATTTTTTCATCCATTCAACAAATGTTGAATGAAGCAGCAGTAGGTAGTAAATAAAGAAACAGCAGAATATCTGGGAACACCTGGGCTTAAATCCCCCCTTTAACATATACATACTGTTTTTGTGGACTTAGCAACCTCTAAGTGCTTCCCTGGACACTTTCTAAGACTCAGTTAAAGAACTAGGTCTGATTTGCATTGGTTTTCTTACTGAGCATTTTCTTTTCTGGAATAATGTCTGGACAAAAAACTGATAAAAATGAGTATCAGGCAACCTTCTTGTTCCTGGGAGTATACAATTAAAAACAGAAGAGTTCTTGTCCTCAAGTAGCTTGTGTTTTAGTAGGGGAAACAATAGGAAATACATAGAAAGCCGATAGAAAGTAATTTCCAGAGGGGGTTGGAAGACACCAGAAGCTGTAGTGGTCCTGTAGAAGGTGACCAAGAAGTAAAGTAGGGAATGTATGAGACAGAGATGGAGGTGTGTGGTTGTGGTGGTGGTGGTGGTGGTGGTGGTGGTGGGGTGATAGCAATTATTTAGTCATGGAGACAACCTGCAGGAAAGTTTGGATAGAGAAAAATGGAATATTATATACAAGAAATAGCAGTTAGGTCAAGATGGGCTGGAATTAAGAGTGTAAGAAAATGAGTCACAATGAACCTGAAGAAGTAGCAAGAAAAAGTCATATTAGAGAGGGCTTTAAAGAGACAAAGGAGAACATTTTGTCTTAGAAGCAAGCAGGAGCCTCTGAAGCTTCTTGAATTTGAGAGACATGGTCATGTCTGTTAGCATCTAAGGAAAAGCAATGAAATCAGGAAAGGGATCGGCTGGGATCAATCATCTTTGATAATGCTGCTATTTTGCTTTCAAGCTAGAACTTTTCCAACAATCTGTTAAAGTGGGGTAAAGCCACATTTCTTTCCCTTTGATTTTGGGAAACTCCCACATTAATGAATTCACAGAATTCTACAGTACTTGGCGAAAGAGGAAAGAAAACAGGGATCATGTCTATGTGGGCAGAGTAAAGTTGCTAGGGGAGTGGACAATTTCTCTTGGGTCTCCTAATGCTTCTTCTTTGTCTTAGGAGTGTTTCTTTAGGAGATTTCCTGTGTCTGACTATGATGTCACCTTTGCCTGGGGTTTGGGTACCCTGATGAGAGATCACCCTTTGCATGCTTTTTAAAAAATAATCTTTCATTTATTTATTTTAAGTTTTCAACATTCATTTCCATGAGATTTTGAGTTACAAGTCTTCTCCTGTTTTTCTCCTACCACCCCCACCCCAAGATAGAAAGCCTACTGAATACCCCTTCCCCCAAACTGCTGTCTCTTATATTTTCCCCTATCACCCCACTAATTTTCAAGTAGGGCAAGATGGATTTTTATGCCCCTGTGCCCATATATTTTATTTCCCAGTTGCAAAGTTAAAAAAAACAACAAAACAAAACATTTTTTCAACATTTGTTTTTAAAACTTTGATTTCCAGATTCTTTCCCTTCTTCCCTCATCACCCAACCCCACTGGGAAGACAAGAAATTCAATATAGGTTGTACATGTGTATTTCCACCAAACATTTCCATAGCAGTTATATTGTGAAAGACTAACTATATTTAACTCCATCCTATCCCTCCCATCCACTTATTTTGTTTTCTCCTTTGACCCTTTCCCCTTGCAAAAGTGTTTGCTTCTAACTATCTTCTCTTCCAATCTGCCCTCTCTTCTACCATCCCACCTCTAATCTCCTTCCCCCCTACTTTCCTGTAGGGTAAGATACTCAAGTGAGTGTGTATGCTTTTCCTTCCTTAAGCCAAATTCAATAAGAGTAAGTTTGACCTGTTCTATTTCACCTTCCTGCTCATCCCCTCCATTGTAATAGATGTCTCTTGCCTCTATTATATGAGATAATTTACCCTATTCTATCTCTTGCTTTCTCCTTTTCCCATTATATTCCTCTCTCATCTTTTAATTTTATTTTAAAAATATCATCCCTCCTTATTCTACTGATCCTGTGACTTCTATCTATGTATGCATGTACACTCATACAAACATACGTATTTGTACACACATACCATATACACCCATATGGATTTATACACACACACCCTCCTATACATACATGTATGTATATATGTGTGTGTATACACACATATACATTCCCTTCAATTATCCTCATATTGAGAAAAGTCTCATGAGTTAAAACGATCATTTTTCCATGTAGGAACATAAATAGCTCAACTTTAATAAGTTCCTTATGATTTCTTTATCTTGTTTGCATTCTCATGCCTCTCTTGCTTCTTGTATTTGAAAGTCAAATTTTCTGTTCAGTTCTTTTTTTTCATCAAGAATAATTGAAAGTCCTTTATTTCATTGAATGAGCATATTTTTCCCTGTAGCATTATTCTCAGTTTTGCTGGGTAGGTGATTTTTGGTTTTAATCCTATCTTCTTTGACCTCTGGAATATCATATTCCAAGCCCTTTGATCCCTTAATGTAGAAGCTGCTAGATCTTGTGTTATCACAAATTGTGTTTCCACAATATTCAAATTGTTTCTTCCTGAAAGCTTGTAATATTTTCTCCTAGACCTGGGAAATCTGGACATTGGCTATCTTATTTCTAAGAGTTTTCTTTTTGGTAACTTTTTCAAGAGGTGATTGGTTAATTATTTAAATTTCTATTTTGCCCTCTGGTTCTAGAACATCTAGAGTATCTAGAATATCAGGGAAATATTTCTTGAAAGATGATTTATAGGATTTTTTATCATGAGTTTCAGGCAGTTCAATAATTTTAAAATTCTCTCTCCTGGATATATTTTCCAGGTAAGTGGTTTTTCCAATCAGACATTTCACATTGCCTTCTGTTTTTTCATTTGTTTGTATCTGTTTTATAATATCATGATTTCTTATGAAGTCATTAGCTTCCACACTAATTTCTAGAAGTTCCAGTCTAACTTTGAAGGACTTGTTCTCTTCATTGAGTTTTTGAAACACATTTTCCATATGGCCAATTCAACTTTTTAAGACATTCTCTCCTCCTTGGCTTTTTGGACCTCTTTTTGTCATTTGAGTTAGTCTATTTTTTAAGGTGTTATTTTCTTCAGTCAGGCTGTTGACTTGCTTTTCATGATTTTCTTCCATCATTCTCTTTTCTCTTCCCAATTTTTCCTCCACTTTTCTTTTTTTAATGTAATAAATTTTATTTGTTTTCTTGTTTACATCATTCATTTTCATGAGATTTTTAAGTTACAAATTTTCTCCCCGTCTTTCCCCTACCCCACCCCCAAAACAGCGATCCCATTGTGCAGCCCCTCCCCTGGTCTGCTCTCTTACTTTCTGGTAGGGCAGGGAGGGTCTCCGTACCATAGCCCCTGTATATCTTGATTCCTAGTTGCAGGTATTGCAGAGCTTTAAATTCTAGCTTCTTTCAGTTCCTCCCTTGTCACCTTGTCACCCTGCTGGAAGGACAACCAATTCAATACAGGCTGTGTAGGTGTGATTATACAGGACATCTTCATAGTGGACATATTGTAACAGTGATCATATGTCCCTCCTTCGTATCCCACCACCTCCCTTGTTCTGTTCTGTACCCTGTCCCTGTCCCTTTATTGAAGTGTGAGCATCCAACATCCCTCCCCCAGACCCTGCCCTCTCCTCCGTCATCCCGCCTTTCATCCATATGCCCCCTACTCTCTTGTGTGGCATGATGCTCATTTTAGAGTTTATGCCATTTCTTCCCTAAGCCAGATTCGATGAGAGTAAATGAAAGTAAATTTGTAACAGTTATCC
>CM053595.1:312197489-312215297 GCA_028646575.1 Pseudocheirus occidentalis
TAAGAGAGCAGAGCAGGGGAGGGGCTTTACAGTGGGATTGCTGTCTTGGGGTTGGGGCACGGGCAAGATGGGGAGAAAATGTGTAATTCAAAAATGTAATGAAAATGAATAATGTAAACAAGAAAACAAATAAAAACTAAATTTTAAGAAATGAAAAAAAAAGAAAATAAAAGAAGAATTAACACCTTGAGTGAGCTGCTTAATGAACTTCTTTGTGGTGAATTTTCTTCATCTATAAAATGACAGAGATGGACAGAGAAATAAATCTGTCCCATCTCTAGATCTATGACCATTAAATTTAAATAAATTGATCTGGGGTGGAGCCCATATGGTGGAAAAGAAACAGCACTTCCATGCAGGTCCAGCTTCCACCTCCTCTAATACATGTAAAAAAATGACTCTAAACGAACTTTAGAGTTACAGAAATCTCCCACTGAAGGAAGCCCAGCAGGAAGGGTCCATTGCAGTTTGATGAAACAAGGGCAGTCCCACCTGACCCTTGGTTTTAGGTCCAGGGTGGCCCCAACTAAACATGGCTGGAGCAAATTTCACCAGAGTAAATCACCAGTAGCTGTAGTGGTTTCAAGACTTCTCAATCCACACATGCCAAAGACAGAGTAAAAGGTTAGTGTGGAACTTTTTTGGAATAGGGGAGGCATGGTCAGCTGCTACACCCAAAGCACAAAGGCATAATAGCTGCAGCCTCTGCCATGTGGCTGCTTCCTGAGCTCCTAGCATGCAGATTGTGGAAATGAATGTTGTAAGCTAAAAATAAATAAATTAAAATTTAAAAAAAAATTAAAACTAAATTGTCCTAGATTTTTTGAAAAATAAAAAAATAAAATGAATGAAAAGTTGATAAAAATAAATAAATTGATCAATATGTTGAAATTGATTATATTCTTTTCCATGAAACACAATGTAAACATTTAAGTATATGTAAAATATTTGCAAAGAAGGCACATGGAGACAGCTAGGTGACCCAGTGGATAGACCTTGGCTCACAAAGAATTGAGTTCAGTTCCAGTCTTAGATACTTACTAGCTATGTGGTCTCTGGTTAGGTACTTGACCCTGTTTGTCTCAGTTTCCTCATTTGTAAAATGAGCTAGAGGGGGAAATGGTAAAGCACTCTGGTATCTGCCAAGAAAACCCCAAATAGGGACATGAAGAGTAGGACATGACTGAAATAACTGAATGGCAACATACATGGAGGCTCAACCTACTTCAGAGAGACCATAGTAGTGAGATGTAGGCTCTAGGAGCCACCTTGAGCTCCCCTTGAATCTTTGAGGTACAGGCTCTGAGGAAGTAAATCTTCTCTGTGAACGCATTTGCCTGAGGTCATGGGCCTTAAGTTCTGCTCTGCTCAAGTCTTTAGTCCTCCCTTGTTCCCACCCTTAGTGTTCCTGTTCCCACCCTTGTCTATGGTCTCCAAGTAGCCTCCAGCAACTTCCCACTCTTAATCACTCATTGGAGTCTGACCTCATCTTGACTCCTGAAGACCCTCCCTACTGGAGTCTGACCTCATCTGATTCTTCCTGAAGACCATCCCCAAACTTCTCCTTTAGACCACCCCTAGATTCCTCCCACAACCTTTCTGTGTATAGAATCCCATCTCCCTTCCATGTGGTGTGAGAGCACCATAGAATGCCCTAACACAGACTTGCTCTGTGTGAGAGTGCCATAGAATGACCTAGCATAGACTGGCTCCTTAAGAGTCTACCCCATATAGTGAACTTTTAATGAACTTTCAATATTTTTTTTTTGGCCGAGAAGACTTGAGTGGAATTCTTTCTGTAGGACCTGGCATGTTGGTATTTTGGGGTCTCAGGCAACCCTAACTCTCTTTGGGTACCTTCTTCAATAGGAAGGCCAGAAGGAACTTTAGAAGTTAGCTATGTGTAATAATTTCATTGTATAGACAAGGATTCTGAGGCACATAGTCAGCCAACAAGCATTTATGTGAGTTTTTCATTATACGGTATGAAGTAGCAAAAATAGGATTCAAAACCAGTTCCATTGACTCCAGGTTCAAGATTTTTTTTTCATTCTCCCAGGGGTCAGTCTCTCTTTCTCCCTCTCTCTCTCTCTGTCTCTCTGTCTCTCTCTCCCCCTCTCTCTCTCTCTCTCTTTGTGTCTCTGTGTGTGTCTCTCTGTATCTGTCTCTCTGTCTCTGTCTCTTTCTACTCCATTAGCATTCTACTAAATTTCGTCAGACCTTTTCAGAATAATATTTTAAATGTAATCCAAATATATAGGATTACAAAGGACACTAAATATGTTCAAAGCTATCAAGATATATATTTCTAAAGTTCATGTACATCCAGGCTAAACATCCCTCCATATCCTATTGTTTCCTATTAAAAGCTGGAAAAGACGGTACATCTGCCCTATTAATTATGTTTCATGATGCTTCTTTTTTTTTTTTAAGAAATGAAATAAGACCTTTTTTTTTCTTTTACCAAAGACTGGAGAATTACCGTCCACTGAAGCAGGCTTAACTATGGGTAGAAATTTTATTTGGTTGTGAATTCAGTTTTATGGTTCTAAGCACCAGTCTAACCTAACACCGATTCATTAAAATCAGCACTTGGAGCATAAATCACTTGTGTACTCATTTCTCTGGGAATAAAATGATCACACTGTTGGAATGAATGTGTATATTCAAATCTAATCAAACAGGAAGGAAAGCAACGCACAGTGGATAGATGGATCCTCTAAAAGACTCCATCGTTTAGGTGACGGATGACCACCATTATTCTTGCTAATTGGTGTTCTGGTTTTTCTAAGAATTCAAAACTTTGTAAATTGATTTGCAACATAAACAGAAAGCATTGATTCAGGGAAGCGCTGGCAGTAATTTTCTGAAGTGTCAGAACTAGATGTGAACAAGCTTCAGAGTGTCTTTACAGGCAGTGAGGGAAAGAGGTCTAGCGGCACACCTTGCAAGATGCAAGCAGATGCTGGAGTTGACCCCACAGGGTCTAGCAGAGCTTTACTCCTAATACAACCTGCCCAGCTTGGCCTTTAAAGTCTTCTTTGACCAGATTCCACCCTATGCTCCCCGGATTATTCCATATTGCTCCCCTCTACAATCCAGTCAAACACATATTCTTGACATTCCCCACTCCCTGCATTCTTTGTACCGTCTCCAAGCCTCTGCACAGGCTGTCCTTCATGCCTGCAATGCCATCTGTATGGACCTCTACTTCTTAAAATGACTAGTTTCTTTCAAAGCTCAGACCAAGCAGTTGTGCTCTCTGAAGAAGAGTTTGAATACTTGGCAGTTTAATTTGAGTAAGAACCTCAATGTCTGGCATGTTATCCTTCCAGGTGATCTTCAGAGTCTTCCTAAGACAATTCAAATGAACTTTAGTTTAAAAAAGGCCAAGGTCTCGCACTGTGTCTCATCATCACCGGATGTGATGTCATCTGGTGATCCTGACCTGAGTGCTGCCACTGGGTCCAGATGTTCTGGATGAGAGAGTAAGGCTTATGACTACACAGCTCTGCCTCACTTACATGGAAATCACTTGCAAGTTAAGACCTCAGCCTCCTGATGTCATCAGTCTTCTTGGAGAAAGAAGAACAAACATCAACCACCACCTAACAGAGTCTAACTCATAGAAGGCAACTTAACCAGTTCTTAATGATTTATTCATTGATTCTGACTCAGATCAGCTCTCCAGCCTCTAATGATTCTAATTTAAGCCACACTGTGTCTTAGATTTTTTTTTTTAATCTGAGACCAAGGCTAGGGTACATTCCAAGTGCATATTCCCAGGTATGTGGGGATTGGAGCTAAATCTGTCCATGCAATAAGAATTTCTCTACATATAGCCAGTAACTTGTTTATAATGAAAAACAGGAAGAATTTTAGGGGCAAATGATTATTTGTGTGGGAGGATACATATTGATTTATGCAACCTATTTCCCAGGGCTTTATATTGTGGAATGTGGGCAAATGCTTAGGGAATGCTTAAAATTAATTACTTAAGGCTTCAGAGTTTGTATTTAGATTTATGACAAATACTATACATGTATAACCATGTATTTGGTTGACAGAGCTGATCTGGAAAGAAGTTTATAAGGAGAGAGGGGGCAAAGACTAATAATGGGTAGGGGAAGAGAGACAGAGAGAGCAAAGGGTGAGGTCCCACAGGGGAAGACACAGAGACATAGAGACACAGATGGGGAGAAGATTTAGACCAGTTTGGCTCTCTCATCAAGACTGAATCTTCCGCATATAGGGGAAGAAAATATTTTCTGCATTGTGAATTACTTAATCGTGAATTACACTATCCCCTATTCTGTCTGAGTGCTGATATAATAAAGACATGGGCTTTCATCTTTGTAGGGAGATCCTCGTAGGAAAGTTCTAGCCACCAAGAGAGTACAACTATTCTGCAATTTATAGCCTTAGGTGCCTGGAGTCACTGAGAGATTAATTAGCTTGCAGAGGCTTCGATAGTCAATGTGTGTTAGAGATCAGGCATAAATCAGGTTGTCCTGACTCTAGTCATCATTATAAGAATTACCTATTTCTCTTCTCCTTTATTGGGGTGGGGAAGCAGATTTGTAATTTAAATAAAGTATCCATTTGGAGATCGTTGTAGTGGATGGAGGAAGATGCTGGTTTGAAATCACTATTTGACAAACTGCCTTTTCAGCAGATCCTAGGAATTTCTCCTGTTTTTCTCCCCACCCTATTTGAAGCCTTAATCTTGATCAGTGCATCCCTGTACCCTCCCCTTGCCTACCCTTTGCCATTCTCCTAACAACGACACCATGGCTGGGGTAAAGTTCATAACAAAAAGATAGATGTGATTACAAAAGACAAGGTAGACTAGTCTAGGTAATTCTTCAAGTGAAAGGCATCATAGGGGAGTAGATGTGGTCTGGCTTTAGAATCAGGACAAGCTGGTCAAGGTTTAACACCCTGCTCTCTGAAGAAAATGTACACATGGCACAATTTTCAGTTTAGTCTGCATTAACATTTTCACTTTAAGTCTAGATAATCAACATAACAATAAAACACGCCCCAATTTCTAGCAGTTGCCAGAAAATGACTAATCTTAACACTGGAAATATCAAGTGAGGCCTAGAGCTCAGCTGACTCAATCATACCCTGTCCCCCAACCACCTAGACAACATTTGGGACAGTCAATGGAGAAAAGTAGCTTGACTGCCCTTATTTACCACTTGGATAAAATTCATCAAGTATTTAGCCCTTCACAAGATTTGAAGGACTTGCAGGCCTTACTATCTGCCTTACCTCTGAACCGTAGAGGCCTCTTGGGACTGCCATTAACCTTGGATACAGTTACAAAGTATAATTTGGAAGATGATCCGGCAAAGGAGACAGAAAAGGAGTGGTCAGAAAGGTAGGAGGAAAGTCAGGAGAGAGAGAGAGAGATGTCCTGAAATCCTGGAGAGAAGAGAGTATCAAGAAGCAGAAAGTGATCAGTAGCTTCCAAGGCCTCATAGAAGTCAAGGATATTGGGGCAGCTAGATGGCACAGTGAATAGAGAACTGGCCCTGGAGTCAGGAGGACCTGAGTTCAAATCCAGCCTCAGACACTTAACACAAAACAACTAGCTGCATGACCTTGGGCAAGTCATTTAACTCCAATTGCCCTCCATAAAGCAAAAAAAAAAGATTTTTTTTAATTAAAAAAAATTAGAAAAATAAGTCAGGGATATTGAGGATTGAGAAAAGACTGGTAGATTTGGTAACTAAGAGATCATCAGTAACTTTGGAGAGAGAAGTTTGGGTGGAATGATTAGACTGGAAGGCAGATTGCAAAGGGTTAAGAAGAGAGTAAGAGGAAAGTAGAGGCACCTGTTGTAGTAGCCATTTTGAGGAGTTTGGCTAGAAAGAGCAGAAGAGATACAGGATGATAGCAGAAATGGAAGGATAAAATGTGGGTTTCCTTAGGCTAGAGGAGGCATAGGCATGCTTATAGGAAGGAGGAAATGGGCCAGTAGATAGGGAGATGTGGAGAATGAGTAAAAGAATGGGATATCTCAAAAATCTTCATGCACCTTTGCTCTCTGATAATTTAAAGCTGCCCTAAGACCTTCGGGACCCCCAGTATAAATGGTAGCTATTGAGTCCTGGGCTAGATGACCTCTAGCCCAATCAATAAGAGCATCTGAAGAGTCAATAGTGTCCAACATATCAATTTTAACAGTTGGTTTCTTCTACATATTAATTGAACAATGATACTGATTGACTTTTACAAAGAGATCTTTACAGACAAGATATAAAATACAAAATGATCTTCCATCTGCACCCCCAAAAATAAAAACAAAAATGAGGAGCATTCTCCCCTCCACATTTTGGTCTCTGAGGAGAGTGAGCTCAAACTCAAAAGGATAAACATTCTCCCCAATGTCCAGTTCACATCTCACTTATAGAACATGGAGGATTGTTTGCTGGGTGAGGGTAGGCAAGCAAACTACTCCTAAGGGCTGGCTTTTCCCCAGAGTCAGACTTCAGGAAGCCTGGGAGTACTTCTGACTTTTCAAAGCACAGAAAGTTACAACCTTGTCTGTTCCATCTTGATACTATTCAGCTAAGAACTGTAAAGCACAAACCAAAAGAGGTAGATGAGCAGAGACTCCATGAGCTCACAGCCGCAATTGGAACAATAGGACACAATGCCTCTCCCCATCTACAGGTATTCCTTTGATCACCACCAGCAAAGAGACACCTTGAGTTTCTCCATTGGTTGCTTGTTTTATAAATTCACTCAGTTTCAGGTCAGCAAGCAATTAAATGGTTTTCATTCTTCATGCAGTAAACATGAAGACACAGCAGCTAGGTGTCACAGTGAATAGAGTGCCCAGGGTGAAATCATAAAAGACTCTTCTTGCTTAGTTCAATACATACTAGCTGTTAGATCCTGGGTAAGTTATTTAAACCTGTTTGCCTCAATTTCCTCATTTGTAAAATAAGCTAGAGAAGAAAATGGAAAGCCACTCCAGTATCTTTGTCAAGAAAACCCCCAAAGGGGTTTCAAAAAGTCAGACATGACTGAAAAGAAAAAGACTGAATATATGTATGGTATGACTCTGATCAAGCATAAGCTTCTTGAGGGTAGGAGCCATTTCTTTCTTTTCTTTGTATTTCTAGTAAATTGGCATAGTTCCCACTATACAGTAAGCACTTAATATACATTGATTGATTTGTTGATGATTTGTTTTTGCTTCCCTCATAGAGAGTAAATTCCTTGAGGGCAGGGAATCTCTCTCTCTCTCTCTCTCTCTCTCTCTCTCTCTCTCTCTCTCTCTCTCTCTCTCTCTCTCTCTCCTCCCTCCCTTCTTCCTTCTTTCCTTCTTTGTTCCTTCCTTTTTCTTTCTTTCTTTCCTTCTGTCTTTCTTTCCTTCTTTTTTTCTTTCTTATTATCAGTATATAGTCTACTTCTTGACACACAGTAGGCATTTAAACATATGTTGATGGATTATTTGTGAACCTGTGAAGCTATGAATCCATAAAATGTAGGCTTCTTGAGGTATGAGACTATTTCACTTTTGTTTTTGTATCTATGGTATTTAGCACAGCCCTAGGATATGATAGGCATTTCACTGACTGGTTGCTTTTTTTTTTAAATTTTATTTTATTATTATTTTTTTAAAGTTAACTGGTTCACATTTAGGTTACAAGATTCTGTTCCATAGTCACTTCAGTTAAAAATTTTTCTCCCCTTCCTCCCCATTCCCCACCCGACCCCCCCATGGTGGCATACAATCATGTATAGGATCTGCAAACTCCTTCACATTGTACAATAGTCTGGTTGCATAGGTGTTATAGCCAATGGAGTGAACAATGAGAAAAGAGAAACAAAAGCCGAACATCGAAAAGAATGATAGCGTGCATTGCTTCAGTCTCCATTTAAACTCTGATCTTTCTGGATCTTTCTCTGAATGTAGACATCTCCTTCCATCCTGAGACTTGCATAGTTGTCTTTGACTGGTTGCTTTTTTAATGGTCCAGTCATCACCAAGGTATCCAAAACACCATGGAGAGTGAGAAATTTATATTGGAAAGGTCCAAAGTGCAGTGGGCAAAAGTGGGTCTTTAGGTTTAAAAAAAAATCACTAAATGGCTATGATACATTCATTTCTCATCCTTCCTTAGAGGAAAAAAAGCAAACTAACAATTAATAAAAATATTTGTTATAATCTGTTGACTTGGTAAAGCTCTTCACAATTTCTATTGTATATTGTATTTATCATTTCAATTTAATAATTAGGGAAAACACAGGTATGTGAAACTATAACCCTCAATTTGGGTAGTTAGGAATGGACTGGTTCTCCAGAATTTATGGACCTAGGATTAAAAATTAAGAGATGGGATAGCATTTCTTATTCTTTTCACAACTAGCTTTGGAAAAGCACTGGTTTATGACTTCCACATTTTAAAGAGAACATTGGCAAACTGGACTCTGGACAAAGTATTGTAAAAGAGAAAGTGCCATTTGAGGGTCACTTGAGAGAAATGGGGGCATTTAGCCAGAAGAAGAAATTTCCTGGGAACATGACAGCTTCCTTAAATATTGAAAGACTGTGATAGAAAAGATATATCTTTGGGTTGTTCTGCTGGGGCTTAAGGTTAGAACTGAAGTAATGGTTAAACACTGAACATAATCAATTTCTTTTGAATTGTCTTAGGAAGATTGTGAAGGTTTACCTAATAAGATAAGGTACTGGATATAGAGGTCCTTTCTCTAACTAAACTGCCAAGCATTCATAGCAAACTCTATTGTAGAGAGCACAAATCTCATGGGCTGGACATGTAGCCCAAATGCCAAATGTACATTTGCCTAAAAGACTTTTATGGAGAACTCACACAAAGCTAGCACTCACACAGAGGTCAGAAGAAGTGATACAAGGACACTCTCAAGATCTCTCTGAAAAACTTTAGTATGGATTGTGAGACAAGGGAGATGCTTACACAGGATCAGCCATCATGATGTGCCTGCATCAAAGAAGGCACTACATTTTATGAGCAAAGGAGAATTGCAGTAGCACGAAGGTAATGTGAGACATTCAAATTTAGAGATGTCTCCATATCAATAATAATCTGTTATCTGTGTCCAAACTGTGGTGGAGTCTTCCAAGCTTGTATTTGTCCAATCAGTCATAGTCAAGCACGTTGTACCTTGACTCCAACAATCCCATGTCATTGGTCCTCTTTGATTTTAAAGGATCAACAATAACAACATATAAGAAATGATATTTGTAAAGCCCTTTGCAAACCTTAATCCACTATGCAAAGGCTAGCAATTATGATTTATGAAGCAACTAGATGGCACAGTAGATAAAAATGTTGGACTTGGAGATAGGAAAAATGGGTTCAACTCTGGCCTCAGACATTTATTAGCTATTTGATTCTGAACAAGTCACTAAGCCCCTGCCTGTCTCAGTTTCCTAATCCGTAAAATTGCTTTCTAATCTATAAAATTACCTGCCGAGGGTATTATGAATATAAATTGAAATAATATTTGTAGTGTGCTTTGGGAACCTTAAAATACTATATAAATGCTAATTATTATTATCAGTACATGTTGTCTATCATTACATATAAATTTATTGAGTTTATTTTTCCCCTTTGATAAAACAATGTTGAACATGTCAGATCTCTGAGATCTACTTCTAGGGACTGCTGTCCAAGGTGACAATAACTCATTGATCACCATGAGTTGATTGTGTCCATTCTACCTGTTCAGATTCACTCCATGATACCACCCTCTAGTTCACATCTGTCTACATCTGTCTCTTTTCTGCTACAAAAGAATAGGAAACATTTTGCCAAATGGACTTCTGAAATCAGATAACTTGATTGTTTTGGGGGGTTGTAACACCGTGCACCAGAAGATTCCCAAAAGAATGCTACTCTGAACAGCTTTCAAGATTCAGATTACACAGTAATGGTGAATGCTCTGTTTATTCCATTATGAATCAAGGGAACCATTCATAATATAATATTCACATTACATCTTATCACAGAAAGTCACAACATAGTTTTCAAAAAGCTTAACATTAAAATGGCCACACAGTTTTCACTACAGTGCCCACAATATTTAGAACAAGGAACAAAAGAATAATCACTTGGTTTCCCCAAGGGGGAAACCCTTCTCACTTATTCAATCAATCAGTTCACAATATATCACTCTTCCACTCATGGGGCAACCATTAACTTAATCAGTCACTCATCTAGCAGTCAGTCACTAAGCTATATTCCCAACTACTGAATATCATTAATCACTAGTATGGTCATTAGGAAACCACACAAACTCTCCACCCATTGTTTTCCAGCAAACTTCAGTTTCATCCAAGGAGAGGCCTTTTTTTCATCTTGACTCTGAGTGGTCTCTCTGATTCCCTGGATCCCCTTCCATGGTACCAGCTCCCTCCTGAATCCACAAAACAGTCACCTGGATACAGAAGCAGACAGCCACCAGGTTCTCATCTAGTACTCAGGGCAATCCCCAGCACACACTGAAGTTCATAGGGCTCATCACATCTCAAACCCTTCACCGCTTCTCTTGTCTGGACCTCAAGGATCAGCCAGGCCATGAATAAAAAAAGTCTTATCCTGGTCATGCTTCTTCAGTCTTCCAGCAGTTCAGCTGGCTCTAGAACACAGAAGGAATATCAGCCTTCTGGATGGCCTTCACCAGATTCTGGTCTAAGGAAAACTCCATCTCAGGTCTCAGTAAGCTTCCAGATTGCTGGGAGAGAAACTAACTCTCTCTCTCTCTCTCTCTCTCTCTCTCTCTCTCTCTCTCTCTCTCTCTCTCTCTCTCTCTCTCTCTCTCTTCCTCTCTCCTTAAAGAAAAACTCCAAGTCACTTCCAGCAGCCCAGCTCCCAGATGCTGAGACAATCCTGCTTCCTCCACAGGAAAATCCCAATTCTGTCTCTCTGTCTCTGGAATTCTTCTTTATATATAGCACTGGCCTCCTATTTCAACTAATCCCCTACTGCCATGTCATCAGGGGAGTTCACTCCTTCTCAACAGGGGACAGGGCTCACATCTTCCATACTTAGCCCTAAAGTTACTGTTACTTAGCCCTCAGTTACTAAGTGCTAAGTATCTGATAAACTGATTACAATTACAGGGGTATGTCAGAAAATCAAACCAAATCAAACCTTTAAGTGCCTCCCCAAATCTTATTTAACAGTAGAATGTAAGGTCTATAGAGCACATTTCTTGTAGTAAATATAGTAAACTTATAGGCATGTACCTATTATTATCTCCATTTTATAGACAATACAACTCAGACTCAGGTGAAGGTACCTATTTCTAGTCATACTGACAGTTATCACTGGAGCTGTGATTTAAATCAGTGCTGCCTCACTCCATTCACCAGAATCTCTGGCATCAGAGTTCCAAAGATGCACATAATTCATATCCTGTTTTTAAATATTTTAGCATCTTACAAGGAGAGAAAGACAAGAACCACTTGGAGGGATATAAATAAATAAAGAAGTACTGTATTACAGAATCACAGAATTTGAGAGTCAGAAGGGATCTCATCTGTGATTGGATATCAGTTATATATTAAAGGAATGTCTACTGTAACCTAACTGATTGTAGCTATTTTAAAGAGGACAAAAGATCTAGTACCTAGAGAAATATTTTTACATAGGATGTCATACCTGACCCTGAAGAAATCTGAGTATTCTCATAGGTATAGATGAGGAGGGACTTCATTCCTCGCATGGGATAGATTGGAGAATTATTACTAGACAAGATTTATTGAAACAAAGAGTACCTACAGGGCAGTAATAAGGCAGAATAAGAAAATGTGTCCCTCCTTTCCCCCTTTTTCATGACTCATAGCTACAGACAAAAATGTCATGACTATCCAACTTGCCAATTTCTTTAAACTTGAAAACTGAGAATCCCTCCTGGGTTAATGTTACTGGTGGCATCTTAACAAGTTAGATACCATTAGGGTTTAACTTTGGTGCAGAATACTTTTACCACCCTCACAGGGCATTATATCAATCTACCCATGCTCTAAATTAGCAGTTGTGCTTTTAACATTCCATTAAGTCTGCAGGTCCATAAAATAACACTTTGGCCATTGTCTCAGAGTCAAATCCAGCTGTGATGGACATCTGGTTGCCATCATTCTGCTGAGTAGATGAAAATTACAGTCTAGGATCCATGTGGATTTTTGAGCCTGAGTAGCTGATGGTGAAGAGGGTAAGGGTTTTCTTGGGGCAAGACTTGTAGGTGAAGTTCTGAAATGTTAGGAAGGCATTTTGACAGACCCAATCTATCTTTCTTAGAACGGGCAGATGGCTCAGGAGATGGAACAGTGGAATTGGAGTCAGGAGTACTCATCTTCCTGAGTTCAAATCTGGTCTCAGATATTTATTTACTAGTTCTGTGACCCTAGGCAAATCACTTAACCCTGTTTGCCTCAGTTTCCTCATTTGTAAAATGAGCTCAAAAAAGAAATGGCAAACCACTCCAGGACCTCTGCCAACAAAAACCCCATGGGATCACAAAGAGTTAGACATGACTGAAAAACAACTCCACAACAGCACCACTTCTGGTCAGCCTTCTCAGGTGAGAAAATGGACCAATATTTTCTGTCCCCTTGTACCTTTTGCCTTCCAGCTCCTCTTCCCTCTGAAGGGTAGAGATAGGCAGGAAAATCCTGCAACAGAAGATGGGAGATGAATATGCCCCATAGGAGAGACAGAAGTGCCATTCCCTACCCATATTCCTCCTCCTTCTCCTTCTATGGCCAGGTGCAGCAGGAGATGGAAGACCTGAAGTCAAAGGGAAGTTTGCTCCTCTTTGCTCCTAATGTACTCCACATTCTAGTTGGAAGATTAGGCTGGCAGCAGGAGGTGGAAGTTACCTTGTGTTGGCACAGATGACAGTCACTGTTTGGGGGCAGATTCTTAATTCTAGGGCCTTCCTTCAGCTAATTATTTCCTGTTTATATCTTGTTTATTGCTTTCTTTGTCTATATTTGTTCACATGTTGTCTCCTTCATTCAATTACAAGCTCACCCAAGGTCAAGGACTGTCTTTTGGCTCTTTTTGTATCCCCCCACTTAGCCCAGTGTAATGGTAATGGAATTTAAAGATCCCTTTGTATTGTCTTGGTTTTGGAGTTAAGTGTTAAAACCCAGAGCTGGTGAATCCCACTTGTGGGATGGACATGTTTACTTGAAGGAAGGGGGCTGAACTGGAATGAGATGGTGTGGTAGATTTAGAGACAGGTCTAAGCAGAGAAGGCCAGAAGAACTTTTGGGGAGCAGTATCATGGAGGCAGAGAGGGAAGAGAATTGCTGGGGGCCAGAGTTGCTGAGAGAGACTGCTGAGAGCCAGTTGGAGCTGCCCAGGACTTTTGAGAGCTGCCACCCAAAGCTGCCGAGAACTGAGGAGGTGTGACTGTGGTGCTTGTAATTTTTCTGTCTGTTTTGATGTTGTTTTGGCAGAACTGTCTCCTCATAAAGGACAGTGCTATTGTTGCAGAGCTCCTTGTCCTTGCTGTTGGTTCAGAAGCCCTGAAGGATTTTCTTATAGTATGTTTACAGAAATCCTGAAAGAGGGTCTTGCTGATGTTTTCAGAAATCCTGAGACTGTTTGGCAGGCAGAGAGTGAATTGATGAAGACACTGGCAGTGTATCTTATGGCTTTGTTAACTTTTGTCTCTCCAAGAACAGAGATTGCTGAGAACTTGCCTTGTGTGCAGATGAAGAAAAGATCTCTCCTTTGGTGTTGAATGCTGTAATGATATCTTTTTGTTGTTATTGTCAAATGTTAAATTTATTGCAATAGTCTCCATCGTAGCTTTTAACTTGCTGGGCATTCAGTAGCATCCCTATTGATATCAATGACATCATGAGGATGTTGGCCATCAATGTTGCAGCCCACAGATTGGCTGCCCCAAGTATTTCTTTTTTTTTTTTTTTGCTTTTTGGAGGGCAGTTGGGATTAAGTGACTTGCCCAAGGTCACACGGCTAGTTTTTTGTGTTAAGGGTCTGAGGCCGGATTTGAACTCAGGTACTCCTGACTCCAGGGCCAGTGCTCTATTCACTGCACCACCTAGCCGCCCCCCAAGTATTTCTTTAATGGTTCCAGAGAGATCTCTTGCCAAGGATTGATGCTTCATCTGTCAAGCAATGTTGACAAGCTCATTGAGACTGATGTTTCCATTGTCTTTAATATTTTTCTGCTTCTTTCTGTCCTGAAGTGGTTCCTTTAGGGCTTTAATGATCAAGGCTGAGGCAGAAGGCACAACCTTAATCTGGGCCTGTCTGTTCTGAATGGTAAGTTTCACTCTAATCCTTAGTCCTTTCCAGTCACCAGTTGCCTTGGCAATGTCATCATCAACCTTTTTGGGAGACAAACACAAAGGACCAATTTTGGGGGGCAGAGCTGATGTGGCACCAACTTCACCACTAGTGCATCTTAAAAACATGACTTTAATTTCATTAGGATCAAACTTGGGCAGCATGGCAGCATCGAAGGTGGAGACTTGGCCTGGATGCTGTGGGGTGGCTTCTGGTAATGGATGAACCTGGATTTGGAACTACTGAAAGAAGTTTCACCTTCATCACCATGAACTGGAAGCCAAAAGCCTGTGATGATATCTTAACCTTGTTGTGACTTAGGGGTAGACAGCCTTTGTGCTCTCCACTACCCCTTTTTAGAAGGTACTTGGCACTAACTGATGATAATTGTGATCCAAGGGTGTGAAATTTTTGACTTTTTGTGCACTGTAACTGACCAAATGAATGTACTTTGTTTATGATTGGAAACTAATCTCCTTTTGAGAAGAGAGACTTTGTGACTGACTAAATTAATGTATTAGCCACTGATGGAGTACTTTGACTCTATACTTCGTAACTGAATTGAGAACTTCCTAAATGACTCAGTAACACTGTATTTTGATTTTCTCTGTTCTGTGAAATGTTTTGCTTTAATTTGTCGCTGAATAAATGGAGAGTTACTATGCTGGTATTCTGAACCTTGGAAGTTGCCTTTGCTTGGTAATACACCCAATGCCTGGCATGTAGCAGGCACTTAATAAATGTTTATAGGTTGATTGATTGCTCTTAGTAGTTTAATTAGAATAGCACTAAAACTTTACAGAATTTTCAAAATAATAAAATGTACTTGGAGAAACAAAAGACCTAGACTCAGAAGGGAAATGGTTTCTACAAAATCAGCAATGACGAGGGCTCAGCATTATTTATTCTTAACCGATATTATAAAGCTGGCATCATCAAAACTATCATTTTATTAAAGAAAGATAGGTCAATGAAAAATGACAAAGGGGACTGACTGACTAAGTGAATGAAAGAATGAAATAAACAGTTACTATGTGCTACGCACTGCATTTAAGGCCAGAACTACAAAGAGAACAAATTAATAAGTCTCTAATCTCATACTCTAATTGAGGAAGACAACACATAGATGAGAGTTCAGCTTTAGGGCAGCTGGGAAGGCTTGAGAATCTTAGGGGTTTAGTAGCAGAGTAGAAGGCAGAGTAGTATCACCAAGAGTGCTCAGGGATTGTCTATAATACCAAAGTGATATTCACAGCACCCATAGAATCTATGAATATGCTGGTGTGGTTGTGAATTGCAAACTGTAACAGACTCTCCACATGAAAGACAGAACCAAAACATTTACTCAAATATCAGAAAGCCTAATCCCAACACCAGAAAGCCAAATCCATTGTAAAAACCAAGAAGTTGGTACACATAACCAATGCAGCAAACACTAACATCTCCAAGCCTTCCCTCTGGAAGGCCTCCAAAACAAAACAGGCCTCCTTAAGCAAAAATACCCCTCTCTC
Organism: Pseudocheirus occidentalis; assembly: GCA_028646575.1. Taxonomy (NCBI): domain Eukaryota; kingdom Metazoa; phylum Chordata; class Mammalia; order Diprotodontia; family Pseudocheiridae; genus Pseudocheirus; species Pseudocheirus occidentalis. The sequence goes on from CM053595.1 coordinate 312,213,334, forward strand.
ACTCACACTAGCTATTCTACCTCCAGGCTGCTTGTTCCCAGCTGTTCTGACTCTCTCCTGCTCCCTCTTCCTGCTCTACCTTTCCTGATCCACCCTTTCAGCAAGTTTCTCTGAATGACTGACTGACTGACTGAATGAATGAATGAATGAATGAGGTGCAGGAGAGGGGGTATCCATAGAGATAGGGTCTTGAGAGTGCCTGAAATGAGCTGGGGTTATAAATTCTGTAAGGACTTGTAGCTGGAACCAGTCAAGGAAGTCAAGAGCCCAGGTGGCCAAGGAGAGAATCCAAGAGATAATCATTGCAATGCCTATTCTCTGCATCTGGAAACATTTAATCCCCAACTGTAGGCTGAGCCCTGAATGGTTCATGCTTGAAGATTAGTTTGGCACCAAGTCACATAATGAAGAAATAATCACCCAGATGATTTCATAGTTAATGTGATTCAACATTGAAACACTGACTGCTACAAGCCTGGTTCTAGTAACTGAGCTCTTACCTTATTTATTTTTCCTTGCCAGAAACCCTCTTGTCTGATATTCCAAGTAACCAGTAACTGGACCAATGAGTCTATCTAGTTTCCCAGGTCCTAAAGGACTGGGATCTTGACTTTGTTTCTACACTTACTCCTCCCAGGATTTCTCCTTTAAACATCAATGTCTGTGCTTCAGTGTCTTAGTACCTGCTTTCAGATCTCCTTGAATCTAGCCATCTGTGTATATTTCTATCCATTGTCTGCTGCCCTGATTATGTGCTCTGCCTGCCTGTTTTCTTTCTGCAAAACTTCATGGATGGACTGTGGCCACTAATCTGCTGACAGTTCCCTCCATCCCTATTCAGTGTCCTCTGCCTAGATCATCTAGTCACTATTTCCACTCCTGGTCACAGAATCATAGAATGTCAGTGCTTGGGGGGCCATTAGAACACAGAATGTCAGTGCTAGAATGAGGCTTAACATACAGAAATAAAAGGGTAGATATGTGAAAGACATTATAGCATGAAGTAAAATATCAAAAACTAGAGGGACCTTAGAATGTAGAATGTCAAAGCTGGAAGGGGACTAAGAACACAGAACGTCCGAAATGGGAGAGAACTTGAAACATAGGATGGCAGAATGGGAAGATACCTTAGAGATCATGTAGTCCCATGGTATCAAACACACAACCCCAGGCCTCTTTGTGGCCCCAAACTCCTGAGTGAGGTTAGACAGGATTAAAATGCAGTTGGAAAATATTTTTTAAAAATAAGTAAAAATGTAACAAAACACAAATGATGCTGACATGTGGTTTTCCAAGCCATTATGTGGCCCATGACGATCCTTTTCTATGGTTTAGAGACCCCTGATTCTACTTGAGTTTGATGCCACTGATCAAGCTCATGTTATAAGGGGAGAAACTGAGACCCAGAAATATTAAGTGATTTTCCCAAGGTTACATCCTATATCAATCAGTTAAAACCATTTCTTATGAACCTACTATATATATGAGTCTGTGTTAGCCATTGGAGATACCAAGAAAGAAAAACTATAAAATCCCCACTTTTAAGTAACTTACATGTATTCTTTTTTATTTATTTTTTGTTTGTTTTCTTGTTTACATTATTCATTTTCATTACATTTTTGAATTACACATTTTCTCCCCGTCTTGCCCCTGTCCCAAAAACCCTAAAACAGCACTGTAAAGTCCCTCCCCTGCTCTGCTCTCTTATTTTCTGGTGGGGCCGGGAGGGTCTCCCTATCCCAGCCCCTGTATATCTTAATTCCTAGTTGCAGGTATTGGAGAATTTTGAATTCTAGATTCTTTTGATTCCTCCCTTGTCACCCACCCCCACTAGAAGGACACTCAGTTCAATACAAGCTATGGATGTGTGATAATACAGGACATCTTCATAGTGGACACACCATGACAGTGATCGTCTGTCTCTCCTTCTTATCCCTCCCCCCTCCCTTGTTCTGTTCTCTACC
>CM053595.1:312215797-312240579 GCA_028646575.1 Pseudocheirus occidentalis
TCTGGAACCTGGCAATAACATTTCTAAGAGTTTTCTTTTGGGGATCTTTTTGAAGAGGTGATTGGTGAATTCTTTCAAGTTCTATTTTGCCCTCTGACTCTAAAACATCGGGGCAATTTTCTTTGAGGATTTCTTGAATGCCCATTTCACTTTGCATGAGTTTCTATAAGTCTTATAAGTTTTTTTTTCTGAAACCATCCTGCTCATCATTTTTTTAATAGAAAAATAGTGTTCTATCATACCAACATGCCACAACTTGGTTAGCCATTCTCCAATTGATGGACATCCCCTCAATTCCTGATTCTTTGCCACCGCAAGAAGAGCTCCTATAAATACTGTTGTACAGATAGGTCCTATTGCCTTTTCTTTAATCTCGTTGGAATACATACCTAGTATTATTATCACTGGGCCAAAGGGTATGCATAATTTTATAGCCATTTGGGCATAGAACCTAATTGTTTTACTGAATGCTTGAAGTAGTTTACTAGCTAGTGCATCCCAGTCCAAATTTTTCCATATGTCTTCCAGTATTTGTCATTTTCTTTTTCTGTCATGTTGGTCAAGTTGACAGATATGAGGTGGCATATCCCAACAGAAATTTTTAAAAATATTTATTAGTACACCAGTACTGGCTTCATCTCCACCATGCACCATCCTCATTGGTTTCACAGCATTGAGAACGTTAACTCCCTTCCCAACTCTGCCTCCTGAATTCCCTGGTCTCTTCTAAATCTGAGCTAAAATCCTACTTTTTACAAGAAGTTTTTTTTTCCCCAATGTCACTTATTCTAATGCCTTCCATCTCTTCACTATCTCCAAATTGTCTTGTATTTAACTTTCATGGGTACATTTACTTAAATATATTCTTTCCTTGTTAGACTACAAGCTCTTGGAAACCAAGGGCATTTGTTTTCTTTCTTTCTTGGTATCCCGATGACTTGATGACTTTGTGCAATGTCTCACACATAGGAATCATTAAAATGTTTATATATTGACTGGTTCCCTTCATTTAACAGATGAGGAAATTGAATTGCAGAAAAAGGAGATGGTTTACCTATGATCATGCAGGTAATAAGTGACTGAGCAGGAATTCAGGCCACTTCCTTTGTTGCCGTAGCTGGCATGCTTCCCACTATCATGCACCTTATATAAAATGAGGTGGCTCACTTGTGTCTTGAAGTCCATTAAGGGAAGGAATTGTAAAGTGTCCTTTGCTTATCTGGGACCAGCTACCATAATGGGCATGTGGAGGCTTTTATATTTATTGTGGGATGACAGATGATGAATTTCTTTCGATAAGGAAAATGACAATCTATAATCAGTACCTCCCCCCTTCAAAAAAAAAGTGACTTGGCTAAAACATCAAGATAAATTAGGGTCTTAAATTGGCTCAGATACAAAGAATCTCATGACTGAACTGGCCATAAGAGATTACCTATTCCAACATGTAGACAAATATAAATATCCTCCACAATGTTCCAGCCAATGACACCCTCATGTATTTAAATTTTGGACTGACTTAAAACTCCATCACAAATTGAGGGATAAAAATTCATATCTCAAGTTTAATATGAGCTAATGACGTGATTTGGCAACTGTAATGGGAATCTGAAGCTCTTTCCTGCCCCTAGCCCCTTTGCTTAAGTGGCTCCAAGAATGTTCATGTGGAGCCCGTGGCAAGAAGCTTGGTTTTGGGGGGGAATGACCACACCTTGTTGCTTTATAATTGGACAGTGGGTCAAGAGGACTTACCCAGGAGAAGCCTATATATACGCCCTGATGTGAGGTTTTGCTTTGGGGCTCACTTTGAGAAGAGTTGTGTGATTTGACCAGATGAGACTCTGGGAAGCTGTTGAGTGTAATAGATGTGTTGGTCAGATGGTTGGAAGCCCATCTGCTGCTCTGTTTCTTGGTCTGTTTGCAAGTTGTGTTTGTAACTTGTGCCTGTAACTTGGGTTTGTGTTCTCTGAAGTTCAGGGTGCTGACTTTTCGCCCTGAATTAGGTAAATGATATGTTTGTTTGATGAAAGAAAGATTGTTAACCCATTTTGAGTTGCTTTTCTTTAGAAAGGCAGATCTAAGAACCTGTGCTATCAGCTGCCCTGGGTATGCTAGGGTGCTTGCTGATACAGCAACCAAGAAGCATGATGGAATCTTGGGATGAACAGAGAGAGGCAGAACATCTAGGAATAAAAGGATAATAGTCCTCCTCCACTCTACCCTGACCAAACCCCATCTATAGTATTATGTTTAGTTCTGGGCACCACAGTTCAGGAAGACATTGATAAGTTGGGGAGCATCCATAGGAGTTTTACCGGTTTGGTAAGGGCCGTGAGCCCATGTCATATGAGAAATGGTGGCTTCACATATTTGGTCCTCAAGGGCCATCACTTAGGAAATGGATTTGATTTATTCTTGCTCCCAAAAAGGCAGAACTAAGAAAAATGGGTGGAAATCAATTTTCCCAAGCCAAAGCATGATGATTGTTTCTTTTCAGTTATGTTGCATAGACTTTTGTTTTGTTTTGTTTTGTCCTTGGGTATAAATTGGCTATTGAGATGTGAAATGATAGTTCTTGGGCAAAGCTCTTGTCAAGGTAGAGCTTGGGGCATTTTCCTGCTGGAACATACATCCACAATTCTGACACCCTTCTCCCACTGGTGAATTTTTTCCTGGGCCTTCATTTTAAATGGATCAAGTCTATCCATCCTTCATTCCCTCTTGGCTGTTTTCCTAACTCTCTTAAGTATTGCCAGTATGACTCAACTGCCCTCTCACCCTGAATCTTCCCTCTGGCCTTGAGAAGGAATACCAATCCCCCATCACCCTTTTGTGAGTCATTACTATATAGTCTTCTGATTTTGAAAGAGATCCAAAGGAGGCATATTCCATTCCCTTCTATCAATACTGATGACTCTCTCGACTTTGCGATCACATCCTGGCCAGGGCACCTTATCCATGCCTCTCTCCTACCACCCCTTTAAAACATTAAGAATTTTCCATATTATTTTTTGTTTATTGTGAGTTCCAGCTTTTCTTCATTTCTCCCACCTCTGCCCCATCCATTGAGAGGGTGAGCATTATATCATTTACACATGTCAAAGTATGAAAAACATGTCTGTTAGCCCTATTTCAAAAAATAGTCAAGGAAAATAAAGTGAAAAAATATGCTTCAAGTTTCACTCAGAGTTCATTAGTTCTCTCTCTGGAGGCAGATAGAATTTTTTCATCATGAGTCTTTGGAGTTGTCTTGGCTCTTAGTATTATTCAGAATAGCCAAGTCTTTCACAGTTAATCATCATTACAACACTGCTGTTACTGTGCACAATTATCTCCTGCTCTTCTCACTTTGCATTAGTTCATACAGGTCTTTTTGGGTTGTTTCCCCCACGTCCCCCTGAAACCACCTCTTTCATCATTTCATATAGCAGGATAGTATTCCATCACAATCATATGGCACCACTTGTTCACCCATTCCCCAAATGATTAACATCCCCTTGATTTCAAATTATTTGCCACCACAAAAAGAGCTACTATAAATACTGTGGTAAATATAGGTCCTTGTCCTTTTTCCTTAATCCCTTTGGAATGCAGATGAGGATCTGTGGAGTATGAACAGTTTTATATCCCTTTGGACATAGTTCTGAATTGTTCTCCAGAGTGGTTGGATCAGTTCACTACTCCACCGGTTATCCATTACTGTACCTATTTTTCCTTCATCCCTTCCATCATTTGTCATTTCCCATGGGTGCGGTACTTAAGAATTATTTTACTATGCATTTCTGTAATCAACAGAGATTTAGAGCATTTTAATATGACTAAAGATTGCTTTGTTTTCTTCTTCTGAAAACTGCCTGTTTACATGCTTTGACCATTTATCTATTGAGGAATGGTTCTTATTTTTATAAATGTGACTCACTTCTATAGTCAGTATATATTTGAGAAATGAGACCTTTTCAAGAGAAACTTGTTGTAAAGAAATTTTGTTACTTCATTGTCCATGGTACCATTTAGCAAAATGAAGTTTTCCTGAGTGTCTCTTTTAATTATATCTGTTTTTGCTTTTGTTTTGTCTGAGAGTATGATTGTTACTCCTGCCTTTTTATTTCAGCTAGAGCATAATAGATTCTGTTCCAGCCCTTTATTTTAACTTGGCATGTCTTTCTGTTCCAAGTGTGTCTCTTGCATACAACATATTGTTAGATTCTGGTTTCTAATCCATTCTATCAGCTTCTGTTTTATGGATTAACTCATCCTATTCAAATTCACAGCTATAATTACTAACTGTGTGTTTCCTTCTATTTTATTTTTTTCTTTTTATCCTTCCATCTCTTTTTATCATTTCCCTCCTCAAAAGTCTTTTTTGCTTCTCACACTGCCTTTGTTAACCTTCCCTCTCTTTCATCCTCCTCCTCCATATCTCTTACCCTCTAAACATTCTGTTTACCTATTGATAAGTTACATTTTTATACACACCTAAGTGTGTAAATATAGTCTTCCCTCTTTGAATCAATTCCAGTGAATGTAAGGTTCAAGCATTGCTTGCCAGTCTTCCCCCACCAATATCCTCTCCAGTATAAAAGTTCTTCCTTTCATACTTCTTTAATGTGAGAAAATTTTCCCCATTATACTTCTTTCTACCCCCTTCAACCAGTGCATCACTATTTCTCACTCCGTAATGTTTTTGGAGATCATTCCAACATAATCAACTCATACTCATGCCCTCTCTCTATGTAAACCTTTTTTAAATTGCCATAACATGATAAATTCTTAGGAATCACATATATCATCTCCTTATATAGGAATATAATCATTTTAATTTTATTAAATCCCTTATGACTTATCTTTCATACTTACCTTCTTATGATTCTCTTGAATCTTCTGTTTAAATGTCAAATTTTCTATTCAGCTCTGATCTTTTCTTCAGGAATAATTGAAAGTCCTATTTTATTAAATGTCCATTTTCCCGCTAAAGCATTATACTCAATATTTCTAAATAGGTGATTCTTGCCTGTAATCCTAACTGCATTGCCTTCCAAAATATTATATTCCAAGCCCTCCTCTTCTTTAATGTGGAACCCACTAAACCTTGTGTGATCTTTGCTGTAGGCCCACAAAATCTAAATTAATTCTTTCTGATTTCTTTAAGTTTTCTCATTGATCCAGGAGTTCTGGAATTTGGCTATAATATTCCTGGTAGTTTTCATTTTGTGGTATCTTTCCAGAGATGATCGATGAATTCTTTCAATTTCCATTTTACTCTCTGTATTGAAGGTGTATTTTCCTTGATAATTTCTTGAAATATGATGTATACTTTTATTGATGGTGGCTCTCAGGTAATATCAATAATTCTTAAATTGTCTCACCTCAATCTGTTTTCCACATCAGTTGTTTTTTCTAATGAGATATTCCACTTTTCCAATGAGATATTCCGTTTCATTCTTTTGACTTTAATTATGTCTTGATGTCTCATAAAGACATTGTTTTACTTACTCAATTCCAATTTGTAAGGAGTTATTTTCTTCACTGATTTTTAAATCTCTTTTTTTTTCCACATTTGGCCAATTCTGATTTTTAAGTTCTTTGCTTCAGTGAATTTTTGTATCTCATTTCCAATTTACTAATTCTGTTTAATAAAGTCTTATTTTTTTTATTTAATGTATTTATTTTTGTTTTCAATACTCACTTCCATAAGTTTTCATTTTTTCTCTCTCCCTTCTCCCTCCCTCCTTAAGATGGCCTGCAATCTGATAAAGGCTCTACAAATACAATCCTAGTAAACATTTTCACATTAATCATATTGTATAGAAGAATTATAATGAATGGGAGAAACCATAAGAAAGGAAGGAAAAAGAAGGAAAATTGTCTACTTTGCTTTGCATTCAGACTCCATAATTGTTTCTGTGGATGTGGATGGCATTTTCCATCATGAGTCCTTTGGAAATGATTAGGTACTTGCATTGCTGAGAAGGGCTAAGTCTATCAAAATCAGTTATCAGAGACTGTGGTTGTTACTTTATACACTGTTCTCCTGGTTCTGCTCACTTCACTCAGCCTGAATTAGTATAAATCTTTCCAGGCTTTTCTGAAATCCATCTGTTACATCATTTCTTTCTTTCTTTTTTTTTTACTAGTTCTTAGTTTTGGTTTTTTGTTTTGTTTTGTTTTATTTTATTAAATTAACTTTGGCTTATTTTTAATTTACATCATGCATTTCCACAAGATTTTGAGTTACAAAATTTTTCTCCGTCTTTCCCCTACCCACTACACCAAAACAGACATCCCACTGTATACCCCCTCCCCCAATCTGCTCTCTCCTATGTCCTCCACCATTACCCCTCTGTCTTTCTGGTAGGGCAAGATGGATAGCCCTAGCCCAGTGCCTGTATATCTTATTTCTCATTTGCATGTAAATCATCATAATGATAATTACATATATAATGTAATTCAAAGTTGCAAATTCAAAGTTCTAAAATCAAATGTTAAATATATATATATATATTTAACATTTGATTATATATTTGATTATATATATATATACATATATGTGTGTGTGTGTGTGTGTGTTTCCACAGTATTCAAATTGTTTCTTCTTGGCAGCTTGTAATATTTTCTCCTAGATCTGGGAACTCCAGAACCTGGCTATAACATTCCTAGGAGTTTTCTCTTGGGGATCTTTTTCAAAAGGTAATAGGTGAATTCTTTCAAGTTCTATTTTGCCCTCTAGTTCTAAAATATTAGGGCAATTTTCCTTTAGAATTTCTTGAAGGAGGATTTCTAGGTTCTATTTCTGATTGTGGTTTTCAGGTAGTCCAATAATTTTTTAAATTGTCTCTCCTGGATCTATTTTCCAGGTCAGTGATTTTTTTCAAGGAGATATTTCACATTGCCTTCTATTTTTTTTTCATTTGATAGTATCTTGATTTCTCATAAAGTCATTTGCTTCCATTTGTTCCACTCTAATGTAAAGTTGGATTGCTGAACTTGCTTTGCTTCCTTTGTCTGCTCATGTTGCCATGACTTCTGGACTCAGTAGAACTCTGCTTTCAGAGTGGAGAGTTTTGTCCCAAATTGCTGGGACTTTCGCAGTTGTTGGAACTATTAGGAGGCCACTGTCTCTGAAGCCCCCACCAGTTTTGGCTCATTGGTCACACACCTTAAGACCACCACCCAAGACCATGATCCTGATCCAGGCAGGTTAAGGCAAGATCCATTAGCCTCTGAATTATTGCTTGGACCCTCTGCAATCTGCAGGCGAGGAGCTCTGAAGTGGCCACATGGAGGTGGCTTCAGGGCTGCTACTTCAGGCCACTTCTAGCTCTGGAGGCAGACAGCCAGACCCTCTCCCCCAAATTTAGCTGTGTTCCACTGACCTTTCCCTTTGTTCTTGGTTCTGGAAACCTCCACAGCTGCTGGTGATCCACTCTCCAGAAAGCTCCAGTTGTGGCTTGTCCTGGATACCCTGGGGCTAAAACCACATGGGGCTGGCTGGGCTCTGGCCCCAGCATACTGCAATGAACCCTTCCTGTCAGCTTGTTAGGCTTCTTTCAGCAGGAGTTTTGCTTCTCTGTGATGCTGTGGGATCTGGAACTCTAAAATTTATTTAGAGTCATATTTTACGGGTATTTGAGGTGGTTATTGGGAGAGCTCATGGAGTTCTCCTATTTCTATGCCACCATCTTGACTCTGCCCCCCTGTATCATTTCTTATAGCATAATGGCATTATATTACATTCTTTTATTACAGCTTATTCAGCTAGTCCCAAATTAATGGGCATCTCCTCAGTTTCTAGCTCTTGGCCAACCCCAAAGGAAGCTGCTATAAATAATTTTGTGTATGTGTGTCCTTTTCCTATTTTTATGATCTCTTTGGGATACAGATGTAGAAGAGGTATTTCTGGTTCAAAGATATGCACATTTTTATAGCTCTTTGGGCATAATTCCAAATTGCTCTCCAGAATAGTTGATTAAACTCACAGCTCCACCAACAATGAATTAGTGTTCCAACTTTCCCACATCTTCTCCAACATTTATCATTTTTCTGTTTAGGTCATAAAGCCTCATAGTCCAGTACAGAAAGGCAGAAACATTAAATGGATCCTTTTCAGATCATGATGCAATAAAAACTACATGTAATAAAGGGCCATGGAAACAGACTAAAAATTAATTGGAAACTAAGTAATCTAATCCTAAAGAATGAGTACATCAAACAACAAATCATAGAAACAATCAATAACTTCATTCATGAGAATGGCAATAATGAAACAACATACCAATACTTATAAGATGCACTAAAAGCAGTTCTTAGGGAAAGTTGTTTTTTGGGTTGGGTTTTTTTTTAATCTCTGAATATTTCAATGAATAAAATAGAGACGGGGGAAATCAATGTATTGGGCATGCAACCGAAAAAGCTGGAGAAAGAACAAATTAAAAATCCTCAATTAAATATCATATTTAAAATGCTGAAAACTAAAGGAGGTATTAATAAAATTGAAGTTAAGAAAACTATTGAACTAATAAAAAAAAACCTAAGAGCAGGTTTTATGAAAATGCAATAAAATTGATAAATCTTTGCTTAATTGGATTTTTTAAAAAAGAAGAAAACCAAATTACCAGTATCAAAAATGAAAGGATTGAATACCACCAATGAAGGGTAAATTAAAACAATACTTAGGAATTATTTTACCTAACTGTTTGCCCATAAATTGTACATTCTTAGTGAAATGGATGAATATTTACAAAAGTATAAATTTCCCAGATTAACAGAAGAAGTGAAACACTTAAATAACCCCATCTCAGAAAAAGAAATTGAACAAGCCATCAATGAGTACCCTAGGAAAAAATCTGCAGGGCTAGATAGATTCACGAGCAAATTCTATCAAACATTTAAAAAACAATTAATTCCAATATTATATATACTATTGGACAAAATTGCTGAAGAAAGTATTTTTGCATATTTTGTGCCTTTTTTATTATTCCCTTTTGATAATTTTCTTGCATCACTCTTATTTCTTTCCCCAATTTTACCTTTGCCACTCTTTTTTTCCCTTTAACTCTTCCAGGAATTCTTGTTGAGCTTGAGTCCAATTAGCATTGTTCTTGGAGGCCTTTTTGTAGCCATTTTCACATTTTTCTCTTCCTCTGAGTTGATGTCTTCCCTGCTCCCATAGTAACTTTTTATGTTCATGTTTTGTTTGCTCATTTTTTCTAGCCTTTTTTTTATTTTATTTTTTTGGAGGGCAGTTGTGGTTAAGTCACTTGCCCAAGGTCACATGGCTAGTAAGTCTTAAGTGTCTGAGGCTGGATTTGAACCCAGGTTCTCCTGACTTTATGGTTGGTAAAGCCACCTCCCAGTACTCTGCCCTCTAGTCTTCTTAAGACTCTGAATGACAGGAAAGCATGGGGCTTGGCAATGCTCCCACTTTCTCCATCTCTCACTGAACTCTAGGCAAGCATTGAAGTTGAAGGTAAGGTTACCCACTTTATTATGGCTAAGTTCTCTGTTCTAACCAATTGGTTCTACCCTCCCTTTGACCAGTTAGGTCAAGAGCACAGAAGGGGAAACTAAGGGGTTGTCTCCAGATGTACCCAGTCTACTGCTTACTTGAAGATCTGTTGTTTGAACATTCCTTCCTTATGCTCTCCTCTTATCCTGTTTCCTTGTTGGGAAGGGACCTGTTGGTGAAATTGGGAAGTCAATGTTCTCTAGCTAAGCCTCCCAGATCTCCCCACGTTCCCTTAGGAGTGTGGGAGATAGTTGAATCAATTGTCTGAGATCAGGAAATTTCTGGGTGAGCTATTTCTGCCATCCCAGCATTTCTTTTTTACTCCTAGATCCTAAAGTGTCCCCCCATCATGGTCTATATCCAATTAAACCCAATGCCTGAGAGGGACTGCAATCATCAATACCACTCAAGGTCCTGACTTGTTTTGTCTAGAGTGGGGCCCAGGCCACCAGGTGAAAGCTTTTGAGACTTTGAAAACAAAATTGACTACCACTCCAACATTACCCAATCTATGAAAAACTTTTTTCTCTCTATGATGATGGAAGGAGAGAACAGGCTTTGGGAGTTGTTGCCTGTTTTTGAAAACTATTAGATTCTGTGGCTGCTATTGCTTGTGCTAAATGCCCATGGGGCAATTTGGAAAGGAAAGGGATATCTGACAGCCTTTTGGCCTTGCCATAGTCATCTTTAATTCCTACCAGGGAAATTTCCCTTTATACTTTTTTGTGCCTGTTTGGTCTTTGTTTACTTAACCTCCTTACCAGGTTTGTCTCCTCCAGGACAACTAAGTCTATCTCTGACCAAAGCCAAGTTCTCCCACCCACTGGACCTTGCATCATCCAGGTTCCCAAGTCTGATCCCTTGAAAGTGAAGTCTGACCCCCTTGAAGAACTCAGAGAGGCAGGGACAGCTCTATGCCCCTTGCCAGCAAGAAGCACTTTCAGAAGCTGAGACCTTCACCCTTTACCCCAAAGGAATTTGGGTCCCAATTGTTTGAGGGGGGAATTATGAGGTGTAGGCTCTGGGAACTCCCTTGATCTCTCTTGAATCTTTGAGGTATGGGCTCTGGGGACCCCTTGAACTCTGATTGAATATTCCCACTTGATGAGGCATTTGCATGAGGCCATAAGCCTTTCATTGTGACTGTGCCCAAACCTTTGTTACTAGCATGGCCCTCAATTGTTCATCTAGTTCCCACCCTTGAGCCTATCAAAATATCTATACCCAAATCAACTGTTACCTGACTTCATTGACTCCTCCTGAAGACACTCCCCCAAATCCCCCCCAGAGCACCCCTATATTCCTCCAACAACCTTTCTGTATATAAGACCCCATATTGCCCCCATGTGCCATAGAAGTTTCTAGCACAGACTTAAACTGTGTCTAACACAGGCGAATTTTTAATGCACTTTGCTTTTCTTTGGCTGAGAGAAGACAAGTCAAATTCATTCAGCAGGACCCAGCATGTTGCTTTTTGGGGTCTTGAGCAACACTAACCCTAACCACATCATATTTACTGTGCCACCTAGCCACCCCACAAGTTTCTCTTTCCAGAGCTAGTTCTTGTAGTCTCTAAGTTTTTGGTACTTCTAAGGTGATGTGATTCTGGGAGAAATGTGGTCACTCATCTCTTGGCCTGCACTCTGGCCTTTATCCAGGAACAGCTCCTACTCTCCTATAGCAGCATGTACTTCTGCTTCCTTTTGCCTTACTAGGACCCCACTCCCTTGTAACCAAACACCAGCACCCCTCACTGGCCTGTACCTGCTTTAACTTCATTTTTACGTATTATCTTCCTCATAAGAATGGAAGCTCCTTGGGGACAGGAATTATCTTTCTTTCCACCTATATTTTTATCCCCACAATTTAGTCAGTGGCCAGTATATAGGAAATTCCTAATAAATACTTGCTTACGACTTGGTTGTTGTTTTTGTCTTTTTATGTGTAGTGGGGGAAGTCATCTAGACACTGGATTTCATCAAGGCAGAAACCTCACCCACTGTTGCAGCTCAACAAGTCATCTATAACTTACAACCAAAATAAGACATTTTTCCTGCAGGACTGGATGATTGAGCAGCTCATCAGTATTCTCACAGATATTATATTTCAGAGGCAGGGCCTAAGCTCAGGTCAGTCTGCTCCCAAGGCCAGCCCTCTCAATAAATCCATGCTTCCTCTTCCACCAATTCTAAGGGCTTCTGAAATTACATTTGCAAGCTATATTTTGAATCTTTCTCTGTTTTTTTTAATCTGTCAGTATGATTCTTGGTAAGGGAGTACAAATTTGATATGACCATTAGAAATGGATAGCTCCAGTTTTTCATTTTTAGCCTGGATTTTCAGTATCTGTCTTGACTATGCTATTGCATACCTCTAAAGCAGTAATCATTTTTACTCCTTCTGGTCTGTAGGCATATGAGGTGGGGTTTTTTCTGTATCATTAATACTTTTTATATCTATAAATAAGACATTGATTTCTTATTTCAATTAAATTCATTAGAAAATGGACATGGCTAGCTTTGTGAGTAAAAGAATAAAGTTCTGACTTTTAATTACAGAGAGACAGAGACAGACTAAAAGAGACAAAAACAGAGAGAGATAGATACACAGAAAAAAAGAGAGAGACATTCAGAGAGACACAGAGAGAGACAGAGAGAGGACTAACATTTGTTCATATTTGCAATGATGTTCCGTTTCTGTCTTCTACCTTTTAAATTAGTCAGATGTGCTCCTGGAGAACTAATTCCACAAGTAGGAAGGACACAGATGAATTTGTGAGATATCGTTGCTTCGGCCACAGAAACTTATTCCAATTTGTAACAGCTGAACTAGCAGTCAAGATATTTCTGATCTTCTCTTGGGGGTGTAAGAGAAGCACAATTGCCTGAATCTTTCTTCTCTTTCCGTTTGATAAAAAAATATGGTTGCATTTGGTGGAGCAGGACAGCATGAAGTGTCCCAAGGAGAGATGCTATCAGAAGTGCAGTGAAGAAAAAACATGGTGTCAGCCTTTTTCCTACACTATTAAAAATATGCCCAGCCTCATAAGGACTCAGCATATTGGTGATTCTAATACAAGAAGGACCGAACCACCCTGAATGAAATGAATTCATTTTTGTCTCCCTTACTTTTCCTATCTACATTAATGTTTCATTTTAAATTCAGAGGGCATTTGTGTAATTAAATCATACCAACTGGTCATAATGATCATTAATCAGAAGAAAGCAAACAATATTTTATATCTTGTCTACTAATCTAAAGAATGTTCAGAACACAGTAAATGCTTTAACGAATTCCCAATGGCTGAATGAATGAATTTTTGAATGAATGCACGAATGAACAAGTTGCCCAGTTGAAAGAAATTTGAGATAGGCATTAAGTTACTTAACATGGTAGAATGGAAAGAAGTTCAAGTGTGGGACATTGATGGGGGCTCTGCCCCAGGGTACTGAATTTAAGAGATCCTAACAATGCTTTCACTCATTTAGCAGGCAGAAATAACTGAGTGTAATGACTGGCAAGAATAATTAGTGAAAATAAGAAGCTTCCTGATGTTATTTCCTCCCTGCTACCATGCCATCCCCAAAGGGGACAGCTCCCTGACTGCTCCAACCTTGTTCTCACCACAATGACTTCCTCACTGGCAGCTTCACAGTGTCAAGAGACCTTATGTCCTGTGATCTAAGAACTCTCTGCCCTCATAAAGGTAGATCTCTCAAGCTATTTGCCTCAGGAACATTTCTGCTTATGACTCTCTTGAAAAGAGTGGGGACTGGGGATCAGAAGGCATGGTTTTTACTGTTAACTACCCTTTATTCAGCACTTTTAAAGTTTACAAAGCACTTTACCCAGAACACAGTAGGTTTTGGGTTGATTATTCAATCAGAACCTTATAATGACCCTGTAAGTCAGGTACCAAAAGTATAATCCCTGTTTTACAGATGAGGAAATCCAGGCTCAATGGGCATAGAGCCTTGCTCACATTCACCTAACTAATATTACTTACTGGCAATATTATCACTGTGCAGCTAGGTGGCACAGGGACAGAGCACAGGGCCTGAAGTCAGAAAAACTCATCTTGGTGAAATGAAATCGAGCGTCAGACACTTACTAACTGTGTGACCCTGGGCAAATCAGTTCACCTTGTTTGCTTCAGCTCCTCATCTGTATAATAAGTTGGAGAAGGAAATGGCCAAGCACATCAGTATCTTTGCCAAGAAAAGCCCACATGGAGTCACAGTTAAGCATAGCTAAAATGACTGAACAACAAACATTACCAGTAGTATTAGGCAGGATGCAGCCCTAGGTCTTCCTGCCCCTCAGTCCCACAATCTATCTGCTTTGTGTGTCCCCTTCCATCCAGTACCAGCACTGTCTTTAATGCACAGTATAACCTATTATGCCTCATTTTTCTTCTCTGGGCCTCAATGACCTTATCTGTAAAATGAATGAGTTTCAAACATAGGATGTTCTCCAGTTTTACTATTCCTTTAGGGCTATGATCCTTAAGAAATGTTATCAGTGGATGTATAATTTTTGGTTGACTTTATCATGATTAATTTCTTTGTTTTTCTGCTATCTGCAAACCTTTTCTCCTCAGTCCTGGATCAACACCTCTGAGACCATATGTGCCTATGAGATTATATATACCTAGTCAGGGTTCTCTTGGAAGGAGGGCTGGACTGAGAACCAGAAAGCATACCTTCTCATGTTAATGGCTTCTATACACAGGGCAGGCACCAACAGCACCCAACTTGATACCCAATATGGCAGAACAAGAGTCCATGCTATGTGGCAGAGCCCTGTCTTCCCCTGAGGACAACAGAGACCCCAGAGCATCATTGGCATGAGTGATCACTATCATTATTAGAAGTCATGAGGAATAATACGTATTAATAATAATAGCTACCATTTATGTAGCACTTTCAACAAAGCACTTTATATTTGATAGCTCACATATCCTCATAGCAACCCTGCAAGGTAAGTGCTGTTATTATTCCCATGTTACACGTGAGCAAACCAAGGCTCAGAAAAATAAAGTGTGTTGTAAAAGGGCTCTCTGCTAGTTAGTCAGAGGCAGGATTCAAACTCAAGTCTTCCTGACTTCAAGCCCAATACTTTAGCCAATGCCTCCAAATCTATCACGGGATAATTGATTTAGACCCATAAAGAACCTCAGAGGTTATCTAATTCAGTCTACTCATTTTACAGATGAAGAAACTGAGGTCAGAGGGCTGAATGGTTTATACAAGACCATGCCAGAGCTGGGATTTGAGCCCTACTTGTCTGACTTTAAACTGAGAGTTCCTTTCACTGAACCATACTGCCTCCCAGATTATCTTCTCCCAATAGATAGACTTACTTTCTCTTTTACATATTCTATGCCTCTCCCCTTTGCACTGTATTTAAGGGTAAGGAAAAAAAGTTCTGTCTCAGAAAACTGAAATAGCAACAGAGCAAGAGCAGACCCTGCCTGGCTCCAGCAGGCTGCTGACAGTGCCAAATTCTTGTCATCGAGCCACCAGTAGAACATGGGAAGAGATTGGTGCTCCAACAGCTGCTGCTGAGGTTTGTGACTTGGGTGGTTAACCCCCTCTGGCAATGGGGGCCAATAATGGCCATGTTGGGGAGGCCCATGGCAAACCAAAATGCCTTCTAGGAGATCATCTATCTGCTAACAATACTTCCAGGGACAAGCAGATGGTGTGTCAGACATGTTCCATGAACTGAAACAGGTATCTTGAGGGAGCCAGCCATCTGAGATTGGGGGGTGGGGGCTAGAGTGCAGCTCTCAGAATGTATGCAGGAGGCCATTGTTAACCTGTGTCTACTTGATAACCTCAAGGCCTTCTCCTAACATCTACCATGCCATTCCCAGGCCCCCAAACACCTATTCTTCCTATTTCTTCCAAGACAAAACACAAACACTTATGTTTGACACTTCATGTCTTTCATAAAAGAACTTCTGCCTACCTTCCAGGGTCAATTATACATTACTCCCCCTTTTGGTTTAATTTGCTGCTCCCTGTACATAACAATCTATGTTCTGTGCCTCTGTCTTTGTAGAGGCTATTCATCAGGCCTGGAATGTACTCTCCCGCCTAACTTCCCTATCCTAGAGTCCTGAACTTTCTTCAAAGATCACTTCAAATCCTTCGTCTTTAATGAGACTTCTCCTGATCTTCCCAGGTACCAGGATCCCCTTATTTACTTTGTATTACATTAAATCTACATTTGTTCCTTTATTAAGGTACATATCTTCTCCATAGCTTCCTTAAGAATAGAGGCTATTTTGTTTTTTGCCTTTATAGTCCCTGTCCCTTTCATAGTACGTGGTACGTGATAGGCAAGTAATAAATGCTTGCTGATTGATTGCATAGCAGGGTAACTGGCCAATGAGGGTCCAGTCCTTCAAGCATAAGCAATATACTCTGACTGGCAATCCATGTGAAGGGTTGGTGAGCCTGATTCCAGAAATTTTCGAGAGAGGGATCTTTTCCTTCCCTGCTTTGCATCTTGCACAAGTACCCACCAACTATTTTTTGTCACCTTACTGCATACTGACAAAAAAACCTTTTGTTTTTGAGAGGTGGTTGAGACAAAACTGTGTAAATATAAAGTTAAAATAATGAACTTGAAGTTTTCCCCTAGTGGCAAGTGAGTCAAGAACTACTGATGGGGTTTGGGCACTTAATCCCCACTCAATTCCCATTTTTCTGCCAGCTTATATGGTATCTTCCCATTTAAAAGTGTAAGCCCTTTAAGGACTGGAATTGTCTAGTTCAAGGGTGAGAGAACCTGTGGCCTTGAGGCTTTTTAAATCCTTAATAAAGAAAATCATTTTATTACAGGGATATGTTCTGTTAAGTTTAGATTCAGCCAAAGGGCCACAGTTGAGAACCTAGAGGGGCACAAGTGGCCTCAAGGCCACAGATTGCTTGCTCATCGCTGGTCTAGCTTTTTCTTCATAGTTGTACCCCAGTGCTTAACACACTGCTGGGCACAGAGTCAGTGCAAAATAATGCAAAATAATTGCTTTTTATTTCTTTCCTTCTTTCTTTCTTGCTTTCTCCTTTCCTCCCTTTATTTCTTCATTTTCTTCTTTCCTTAATTCTTCCTTTCTTCCCTTCTATTCTTTCTTACTATCTCCAAAGGAAATTGAAGCCCAGAGTTTGACTTTCCCAAGTCCACCTAAGTAGCAAGCAACAGATTAGATTCAAACCCATATGCTCTAATTCCCAATTCATGGTTCTTTCCATGAACATCATCAACAGAATTTCGATCTAGGTAAGAGTTGGAAAAAATTGTCTTCTAACTTCGAAATTCAGTGATTTCAATTAATTGAATCAAAACAAATTGATTGAATATAGAATCCCAAACAGAACATGAATCCTCTTAGATCTACCCTGGTTTACGAAGGTCTAAGTAGTGGATTCCCTAACATCACAACACTAATTAATAGTGTAAATGCATTAATAGTGCGTAATGGTGGTCTATTGTCAGTGCCACCTCAGGGACCCCCAAATGATAAGGGAATATGGTAGACTTCTCAGGACCACCCAACCTTTGGATTTTCCAGTCACTATTGTATCCCTTCAACCACCTGGGCAGCTTTACATATGACTCGACTTCCTTTTAGCTTCTACTGTTGGCTTAACCTTATGTTCCTCATTACCAGATAACAAATCTGCTTTTTCCAAGAAAGGTGATTGGATTTTGTAAGAAAATGAAAAGATCAGACAAATATAAAATCCCTCAAACACCTCTGTGTTCCTGGTAATGTGATTTACAAACATGGCCATGCTATTTAGACAGGAAAAGTTTATAGGGCAGAGAATGAGAATCCACAAGGGAACAGGAAATAAGACGTGCTGCTTAGAAAATGACTAGATTTACTACATTTCTGGTCTGTAGTTGGATTTTTTTTTCCTATAGGGGCCAAACTGAAAAAAACCAAAGAACAGCAGTCTCTTACTCTCAAGAAATTGAAAATATAGAACCATCAAATTCTTCAATGTCGTGACCTTCTGAATTAGGCTGCAGATGGCTTCTCTCAGCAGATGTGAATAGCCCTAATCTATTCATAGCAATTGTAAACATAATTATAATCCTTATTTGCAGGGCATTTCACAATGCTATTTCTGGCTATGGGGAGAAAGTTATAGGCATAAGAAACATATATTTAAGATAGGCAGAAGAAAGAACCACACTGAAGTGTGGAGGAGCATTGCCTTAGTTGGGCATGGAGAAACTCCAGCAAGAGTTTTTTTCCCTTTCCCTAAACAGCATTATAGAATCTCAGACATTAGCATAGTGTCCATCACACAGTAACTGATTTTATTCATTAGTTGATTAGAATGTTACAGGACAGCTCTGTGGTGCAGTGGATAGAGCATTGGGCCGGAATTCAGGAAGACTCATCGTTGTGAGTTCAAATCTAGCCTCAGACACTTACTGGCTATGGAACCTGGCCAAGTCATTTAATATTGTTTGCTTCAGTTTCCTCATCTGTAAAATGAGTTGAAAAAAAATCACCTCCCTATCTTTGCAAAAGTAAATCCCAAATGGGGTCACAAATTATTGGACATTGATGGAACAAAAAAGATTGTGAAGAGGATTTACAGACCATCCAGTCTAATCCATACCTAGACACAAATTTCTTCTGTATTATTTTCTACAAGTGACCATTATAACTCTGGCTGGTAAATGAGATGGAGTCACCCACATCAGGAAGCTTCTACTTTGGGACAGCTCTCCTAGTTGGGAAGATCTTCCCTGATATCAACCTTCAATCTAACTGCAATTTCTACACATTGTTCTTCATTCTTTCCTGTGTGGAGAAATAGGATAAGTGCCATGCCACATGTCTGCCACATGACAGCCTCTATGAACTCAAATGAACTCTATGAACTCACATGAACTCAAAGACAGCTCTCATACCTCTTAAATCCTCTCTTTTTTGAGGCTAAAATTCCTCAAGCTTTTCAATTGATCCTAATATGGAATAAGTTCCCAGTTCTTCACTATGCTCACTACCCTCTTTTGGATGCTCTCCAGCTTGTTAATGTTTCACTGAAAATGAGAAATATAGCCTAGCTATGGTCTGAGAAAAGCAGATTACAATAGGACTATCACCTTCCTCTACCTGGTCTTCATGCCCCCCTTAATTAAGTCTAAAGACATTTGTTGTTGTTCTTTAGTAATTTCAAGCATGTCCAACTTTTTGTAACATCACTTTGGGGTATTCTTGGCAAAGATACTAGAGTGGCTTTTACTTCCTTTTTCAGATCATTTTTACAGATAAGGAAACTGAGGCAAACAGGGTTAGATGACTGGCCTAGGGTCACAGTTTCTGAGGGCATATTTGAACTCACAAAGTTGAGTCTTCCAGGTTCTAGGTCCAGGTCTCTATCCACTGGCCCACCTAGCTATCTCTGCTAATTCCTAGGGAGTTGATTGCTTTTTTTGAAAGTAAGGATTTAAATTTATCCCCATGATATTTCATCTTCTTACATTTGACCTGTTTTTCTACTCTATATCGATCTTACTTTAAAACTTTTTATCTATATCCATCACTTTAAGATCTCTACTAATTTTGCATCATTTATAGCTTTGAGAAGGAAGTCGTTAAGGAGGTTATCCAAATCATCAATATGTTCATAGTTCTGTGATCTTATCACTGTGGATATTACTTCCAAGTGCACCAATTAGAACCCGTCCATCCCTGTATGCCCCATGTGACTCCTTTAGGTTCTAAAAGGCAGTCTACTCACTATGATGGGGTTGTCCCCAAAACCCCTTTATATTGAAAGGATACCAATGGTGCAAACAGGCTGTCTACTGATTATCTTTTGTTTCTCCTCATAACTCAACTATTTCTTTCAGCCTTACAGCTGCCTAATAACATTTTTTTTTTTGCCTTGCTTCACCTTCATACTTTTTCATAGGTCACACTTTACATATTATTGACTTGCACAATGCATCTATCCATTACTCTAGAGATGGCCTGTAACTTAATTCTTTGGAGTCTGAAGTCTACCAAGACTTGATATATTCAGCATTTGAAGACCTCATCCTCCTCTTCCCTTTATACTGCCCTAGAAAATCACCATGAAGGATATGGAATGCACATTTCCTTGATCTACACCTTTCTTAGGATTATTCTTTAGAAGGTTATCTGACCAAAGTTACATCGTTGAAGGATTCTTGTGTGATTTTAACACATTTATGTCAAATAAAAGTGGAAGAGTTTCTTTAAGGAATACTTTGCCACTGAATCAATTTATTTTATAGTCAATAAGAAATCTGAAATCTAAATGTGCTCTGCTCTGCACATTTCATTCAATTGTGTGACTACAAAGATATGATTAGTTTTAGAACATCATTTATGAGAGCTTGAATATTCTCACTTCCATGCATCAAGAGTACCCTTGGTAGGGGGGGTAATTTGGTTTCATGGAATTTTTACAGAGATGGGAAAGTAGGCATATAATTCTTTAATTATGAAGGATTTTTGGTTGTCTTCCAAATATTTTTGTAGCAATAAGTCCCAAGATTATATTTTTAAGTCCCTTGGAATCCTCCCTTCCTTCATATTCTTTGAAAATCAAACAATCTCCCTCCCCCAAATCCTTCAAACTGTCTCTTCCAGAATAGACCCTCTTTCTGTAAACTGATCTAACCCAGTTATTCTTTTGGCTTTTTTGTTTATTTTTTCTTTTTGAAGGGGGGAGAGTAGGGCAATTGGGGTTAAGTGACTTGCCCAAGGTCACACAGCTAGTAAGTGTTGAGTATCTGAGTCCAGATTAGAACTAAAGTCCCCCTGATTCCAGGGCCAGTGCTCTATTCCCTGTGCCATCTATCCATCCTTAACCCAGTTATTCTTGCAATCTTTGGTTCTTTCAAGTTCCATTTCTTCTTCCTCCTGCAACACATTGGGAACTGAAGCAATGAATCCTAATGTGGTGGTTGCATTGATATTAATGGAGGAAAGAATTTGTTAGAGAAATCTTTGCAAACCTCTAGTTTCCATCTGTTAGTTGTTTTCTTTACAGTTTTATTACTTAGATAACTTGGGGTGATTAGCTCTATTGTATCTCTTGCCAAGATTTGCAGAAACTGATTTTCTCCTCCGCTTTCTCTCATTGTTTTAAGTAAAATCATTCTCCTCATCTTTCAGCGTCCTCCATAAGATTTGAAAATCAATCATACCCTGAACAAAATGACTGTTCAATTTTTTTTAAAGCATCATTATGTGCAATTTTTAAAAATTGTAAGTGACCTGATGTCCAAAAATATGGTAATGGTTAAATAAATGGCAGCATATTATAATGTCAGAATATGATAATGGACCACAAATTCCTCATCTGGAAATAGAAAAGTTTTTACTAGATGCCGTCTGAGGCCACTTCAAACTTGAAATTTATGATCTGTGATCTATGATTGAATTAAGACAGACAAGTATGAGGAATTCAAAGAAACCGGAGAAGACTTATGAAATAATGCAAAGTGAAAAAAATAGATCCAGAAGACTGTAGTACCTACTACATACGACCATTTAAGAAGAAAAGTTAATAACTTAAAGACTAAAATTTTGTGCAGATTTGCTGATAATTGAAATGAAAGACAATGAATTAAAATTAGTATTAGTAAATTTAGTTAAATTCATATTTAATGTTCAGCTCATAATATTTTTTCAAACTAATTTAGAACCAAATTCTAAACTAGTGTTGAAAATGGAAGCCCTATAACTCCTCTATTGGCAAGTAAATCGAATATTTAGGTGTTTTTGGTTTCATTGAAGAGATTAATTTAAATCAGCTCAACTTCCTTAGAAAATAGTGATATTCTTGTGAGGTATTTATTACTTTATCCATCATGGGTTTTTTTTGGTTTTCTGGTTTGTTTGTTTGTTTTGCTTTTTGGAGGGCAGTTGGGGTCAAGTGACTTCCCCGAGGTCACATGGCTAGTCTTTATAGTTAAGTGTCTGAGGCTGGATTTGAACTCTGGTCCTCCTGACTCCAGGGCTGGTGCTCTATTTACTGAACCACCTAGCCGCCCCCTATCCATTCTGTTTTTCAATGTTTGCTATTTTATCTTTTCCATCTAGAGCACCAGTCCTCAAATTAAGAATGAGGTTCAAATCCAGCCTTAAGTAATTATTCTCTGTGCAACCCAGGGAAAGACACTTAGCTTCTGTTTGACTCAGTTTTCTCATCTCCCAAATGAGGGTAATACCTGTATTACCAGTACCATATACCTGCCAGGTTTATTAATAATAATAGTTGTAAAACACTTAGCACAGTGCTTGGAATATAGTATGACCCACATAAATGTTAGTTATTATTATCATTATTAAAATAGGTAAGGTTTGAGTTCTCAAAACTAAATGCCATATTTTCTTCATTTCAAAACAATTGCCAAGTCAAATTTAGTTGTTTGTATCAGTGTAAAATCTAATTTTTAAAGTGAATAATTTATGTGTTTTTCACCAGTTTATAACCAAATTGTAAAGTAGCCTTGCTTTTGGATGCCACATTTCTCCATCTGGCAAGTAAATCTTGACAATATATCCAATTAAGACAGTCATTGGTTCCTGATCAATTAGTCTCTCCAACTGACAATGAAATTGAAGAATACAAGAAGTGAGCAGTAAAGACAACAAGGCAATAGAGAAGTTTCACTTGTACTTTGTGAAGGGTCTACTTTCAGGTCTTATACATTTTGTGTTTTCAAAGAGGTGTAACACCTTGAGTTGCTCACACACTGATTTATCTATAAGCATTTTATAAAAACCTAAGACTGGAAGTTGCTCGTTCCCAGCCTGTAAAAGCCAAGATGTGTTCTGATCCCGTTCATCCTTTAGAGAGTAAGAAGAATTTCCTGATCAGTTATACGGAAACCATCTACTGGCAGGCTAAGGATCAAACACACTCTTCCTGAAATTTAAAAATCTAGCTAGCTCTTAAATGCACTTTAACCAGAGTTTTGCAAAGGGTGAAGAGTGAACAGAAATTCATTCGTCCTCTCCTTCGCTGTGGCAATGAATAGCGGAACAGAGGCTAGCTGTAAATTGAGCAAGTCAGAGAACCATTGGTGGAAAAGCAGCTCTGGCAGTACAGAAAAGAGTCCAGCTGGAGAATTAAGTTGTGGAGAGTAGACAACCAAGGAGCCTAGCCTGAAGAAAGAACATGAAGACACCATCAGGGTTGAGAAGGCCCTGAAGTACTAGAGGTATAATTTGCTTTGGTCTCATGTGCTCCAGAACTGTGTGCTTCCCTACTACTATAGTCTTTGTATGAGGTCACTCTTCTCAATGGCAATGTGTATTCTTCCCAAGTTTATGGAGGAATACTATTCATGTTATGTTATTAATGCCTTTACATTGAGTTAATCAATTTGTTAAGTATGAAAGGTAAACACACCAGTGGGAGCTCATGGGTTATGGTTTTAAGAGTGCATAAGAGTGAATATGCATAAATTATATTAAACGGGCATAATGATAAAGGGAATCTGAAGATCTTCTCTGTGCCTTGGCCCCTTGAGAGACTTAAGTGACTCTGAGAACCTTCCCTGATTTGAAAATACACTTTGCTCCCTAATAGGCTGAATGTGGTCATATGGGGCCTATGGAGTGAGGCTTGTTTTTCAGAAATGTCCACACCTTGTTACTTTGTGACTGGGCAGTGGGTCAAGAGGGCTGTGACATTCTCTGACCCAGGAGAAGTCTATATATACCCTGATGTGAGGTTTTGCTTTGGGTTTCACTTTGGGAAGAGTTGTATGATTTGACCAGATGAGACTCTGGGCAGCCATTGAGCCCCCCTGGCTTTGAAAACCCAGATGTTGGTGCTTCTCTCTCTGGTAACTAACTATGTATGGATGTAATGGTCAGACAACTAGAGGCCCTGTCTGCTGATCTCTTCCTCTGTATTTTTTTTGTCTGCTTGTAACTTCTATTTGTATTATCTGAAATTTGGGGTGCTGACTTTTCCCCCCCAACTAGGTAAATGGTATGTTTGATTAAAGTAGAATTGTTAGTCCATTTTGAGTTGGTTTCCTTTAGAAAAGCAGATCTAAGAACCTCTGCTTGCAGCCATCCTGGGTATGCTACGGTGCTTGCTGCTACAACCTGTTATAGTCACACATATACACATACACATATATACACACACCCTTTGAGGGTAAGTTGGAGGGGGGAGTCAAGAAGTGATGGTATATACACTTATAAATTTAAAATTATATAGAAGAGACATGTAAAATACTTAGGGAAAGAGGATTTCATAGCTGGAGAATTAAGGAAAGTCTTCATACAGATGTCACCTGAGCTGAACTTTGAAGAAAACAGAGTTTCTAAGAGGCAGAGAAGAAAGTGCATCTCCAGTTCTCAATCTATTAGGATGATAATAATATTACTTTTTCCCCCCTTTCTCAGAACATTATTCATATCTTAATGTCATTTAAGATTACACATTCTTTGAGGGGCTGTCATGTTTTCCCTACCTGTATTCTTCCATCATCTGTATCCAAAATTTGAGAACTCCTCTGCCTCTGTTGTGTCTCATTATCATACACATCAAGGTCAATTGACATTTTCCTAATTAAAATAACTACATTTGTTCTGGGAGAACTGAAGGCTGAATAGGTCATAGCAGTTCCCACTTGGCGAGATTTCTTTCCCAGGTTGGCTTGGCAGACAACCAGACTCCTGGTCTCCTGGGTCTGGTGCAGCATGGAGCTTTCTGAATTCGTATTTAATTGGTTTGAATACATGAGGGACATTGATGTTTTATTTCATGCATTTAAATTACCAGGGTTGTCCTTATGCTTATTTCCTTGAGGTACATTTTCCTTGAAGGACATATACACATATGTGTATATACTTGCACATGTATACATATATATGTGGGTGTACATAAATTTAATGAAAAAAAGCATACAAATCTAAAATAAATTGACATTGGCAAGAATTTTGTAAAAAGTCTTGCAATGATCCATTGAATATTCTATAAACTGATTAGGGAGGAGAGCTATAGATTCTGGGGTTTGGGGGATTTGTTGTTCTTATTGTCATATCTTTTCAGTGTACTAAGTAGCCAGGTTCTAAGTGTTCTAAGACTGAAGAAATGGTGAATCTCCACGGTTTCTACAGGTGAGAAAACATACAACATAGAGTAATGGCAAGAACTCTGGAATTAGGGAGGAAGGAAGGAAGAAAGGAGGAAAGGAAGGAAGGAAGGAAGGAAGGAAGGAAGGAAGGAAGGAAGGAAGGAAGGAA
>CM053595.1:312241079-312263797 GCA_028646575.1 Pseudocheirus occidentalis
AACAGATTGTGGGAGGGGTCTTACAGTGTGATCAATGTTCTGGGCTGGGGGGTAGGGACAAAAAGGGGAGAAAATTTGTAACTCAAAACCTTGTGGAAATGAATGATGTAACCAAGAAAATAAATTAAAATTAAAAAAAAATCTCCTGAGCTTCAGTCATGAATTATCAGCTTTCTGCTGGACATCTTCAACTGCGTGTTCCACGTGCATCTGAAACTCACCATGTCTAAAACAAAACTATTTACTGTTCCCTCCATGGCATTCCTCTTCTCTCAACTATACTATTTCTTTGTATAGTTTTCTCCTATTCACAGAAATTTATAATTTTTTAGTCATTCTCAACTTATCAACCTCCTTGCCTCCTATGTCCAATTAGTTTCTGAGTCATACTGATTAGACCGCTACAGTGTTTCTCACTTCTATCCCTTCTCTCCACTCATATGATCACCATCCCAGTCTGGATGCTCATTATGGCTTTCTTTTATTATTGTAATAGGTTGCTAAATAAATATCCCTGCTTTTAATCTCTCCCATCTACAATTCATTTTCCACATGTGTAACAAATTTATATTCTTTAAGCATGAATTGGATTAAATCATCACCCTTTTCTACAAGCTTAGAAGCCCTTTATTGCCTCTAGTGAAAACATACAGGATCTTCTTGGTTTACAGCCAGAAGGAAATTGAGAGTCTATCCATTCCATTTTTGAGGTGAGAAGATTAAAGCACAGACAGGAAATTTAAGTAGCTTATGTAAGGTCACAAATGTAACAAGAATCTTAGGTGGGATTTTAACCCATATTTTCTGACTTCATATATAGTGCTCTTTCAACTGTGCCATATACAAATTCCTTTTGTTGTGTATTTTTAGCCCATTCTAACCTGGCCACACTGATTATATATGACTTTCCTTCATGCACTCAGGTTCAACTAAACTAGTCCGATCTCTACGCATGCTATTTCTATTGATTGCTTAAGTTTTAATCTCCTTGAGAAGAAAAACCACGGCATATTGGACATCTCATTTGAACTATTCTTTTTTTTATAATCTGCAATTATATGAGATTTTAGAATCAAAAGGGACTTCAGAGGTGATCTCTTTTAATTGCTGTGTTCATAAATCCCAATGAAAGAGGGCCAGCTAGGTGGCGCAGTGAATAGAGCACGAGCCCTGGAGTCAGGAGTACCTGAGTTCAAATCCGGCCTCAGACACTTAACACAAAAACTAGCTGTGTGACCTTGGGCAAGTCACTTAACCCCAATTGCCCTCCAAAAAGCAAAAACCAAAACTAAATAAATAAATAAATAAATCCCAATGAAAGGCTCAATGACTTAGCCCAAAGTCATACTGGAAGCACTGGAAAGATTAAAATTCCTTGTTTGCTGATTTCAAATAGCATTTCATTTCTGTTATTTTTTGCTGATTTATTTAACCAATTCCCATCCAATGAAATACACTTCAATACCATAAGCACTTATTAAGAACTTATTATATGCCAGAAACTTTGTTAGATGATGGGAATAAATTTTCCAAAAAAAAAAAAGAGACAAAACAGTTCCCAACTTCAAGGAGTTTATAAACTATGGGGTTGAGAGACAGGAAACATTTATGCAGATAATAAACCCCATATATATTCAAGGTAATATGAATTATGGAAAGGTAGGATCTAAGAAATTATTATTTATAGCCACTTTTTGTGGAGGGGGGAAATTAGATTCTTAGCTATTAGTTTCTTCTAAAGTCCTTTAAAAGTTCAGTCTTTGGAAGGACATTACTGATAGTGATGTTAAATTAATTCTCTTCCATCATGGTCAGACCCCACCAAACAAGGATTTAAACTTAGGTGGGGAAGCCTATTGTGTTTAAGTCAAATTTGGGTGGAGATTGATCCTTTTGTCTAGAGAGTATAAAGATAAGTTTCTCTGTCCAAAGGCCAATGATGTCACCCTCAGCCCCTCTTGAAGCCCTTATTATATAATCTGTGATCTTCACTGCTATGTCTTTAGTTTAAGAGAGATGGTCTTTAGTTTAAGAGAGATGTTATTATTAATTTATTGCTATTATTAATAACTTGCTGGCCTTATTAATAAAGTGATTAAGTTGCCTAGAAGCTATGTCTCTTGAACCCTTATATCATCACAAGGACAATTGCTTTTGGAATTAGAGAACCCAGGTTCTCTAATACAAATTCCTCTAATAGAAATACAAGTTCAATCTCTCTCTGATGCTTATAATCAATGGGGCATCTGCAATTCATTTATCTTTTCTGGGCCTCTGTTCCTTTATTTTTAAATTAAGGAGTTTCGTGGCATTTGAAATCTTTATAACATCTAGGTCTTTGATTCTTATTTTGCAGGCTTACTAGCAACTGGTACAGTTACCTTGAAGCTGGATGAAACTAGGGAGTAAATCATATGTTTCCAAGAAATAAATTGTTTCAATATTATTATATTGCAACAAAAGAACAGAGAGAAAGAAATAATCCCAATTCTTAACTCACTTTTCCCACACTCAGCAATGGGGATTTGTGCTACTGCAGCATTTAAACTCATGTCTATCCTTTCTAGGATGCTTGAAAATAAAATTACCTTTGTCATGAATCTGAGCTAGATTTGGTAATTTGGGGGTGAAAAACAACATTTTAATTTGCACCTTTTTTCCCTATTATTTGCCATTTTCTACAAAATAATTGATCTGATAGAAGTCAAAGACAAGAGTAAATCACCAGAAGAAAAGGGCAATCACTTCTTTAGAAAAAGTTAAAAGGCATATTGAAACTTCAAAACACATACAATTCTCAGAGTCTTATCTTTTCCCCTTTCTTTTAAAGTTCTTATTTCCTTTGGAAACTTGGCTTTAGGAATTGATGCTGGTGGCTTTCAAAAAATAAAGAGGGAAATTCTCTATAAGCTTGGCTCTCATTACTTCTTCCCGTAGTTCTCAAACGCTCATCTCCGGTCATGTTTGCTCCTATTTTTCTCCTCTTTCCAGTGGTAGCAAGCCACCTTAATCTAATGCTTCATTTGCAGGTGAATTAGAGGGTAATTAAAAAAATTATGCATGAGTAGGCTGTAGCATGTCACCACCAGCAACTGCCATAAAAATTACATGTATAGTGTTCTCAGTAAAGGAGGCACATTGGCCTTGTGCCCAATGGTACATAAGGCTGAACATATCACAAATCAAGCTCATTTTCTTTAATGTCATTACCTTTTTGTAGTTCCCTTAATTCTAGCCTTTATTCAGCTAATTTGCAGCTTCCATAAACTGGGTTCTGGGAGGAGATAATAACTAACATTTATATAATACTTTAAGGTTTGTATAATTAGGTGAATATATTATTTCACTGTATCCTCCTAACTGGCTAGAGAAGTGGGATTCTATTATTATCTCAATGGAATGGGACTGAGAAAGGTTAAGTGATTTGCTCAGTCACACAAATGGCAAGTTTGCAAGGTGACTGCATTGCTACTTACTATGTGTGTTTATTATGGATCTTCTATTTGATGAGAAGAAGAGACTTTAATGTAAAGCTTGGATCATCCTTGTTAATGAACAGTATGAGCAAGTGTTAACTTGAAAGTGAAGACTATGTAGCCTAGATTAGTAATATTTAAGAAAGGGGGCAGATACAATTCTAGCTTCGTTCTCCTATCTGAAGAGAATAGAATGGTCAGTCTTTACACTCCCCTCCAGCTTCCCCTCTTGGCAGGAATTAAAGTCTCCCTTTGGAGAAGAGAGTAGAGGCAAGAGGTGTCCATTCTCCCTTCTTTAGAGCCACCCAATAACATCCCCAAGCAACATGTGGGAGGTAACTTCACTGCACAAATATAAGAAGAATCCCTTCCCTTAAGGAGCTTACAATCTAACGGGCAGAGACAAGAGCCACATGAAGGCTGAAAAGGAGGAGAGTGAGGAAAATACCCAAAATAGTGGCATGATTGGAAAGCTAGAGAACCCCAAGTAGTAGGTCCATGTGAAAAATAAGGAGAACCATTCAATCGATAATTAAATTCCCAAGACTTAAATAAATCTCTACTATATGCCAAGTACTGTACTAGGAGTTGGAGATATAAAAGTGGAAATGAAAAAAAAAAACTCTTTCCACAAAGAATTTTCATTTTAATGGAGAGGTAAAGGGATAAAAAATGGAAAAAAAAATATTTGTGTGCTGTATGTGTGTGTGTATCTAAATACATATATAACTATTACATGCATATTCTATTTTTTGTATATACCATACATATCTTAAATCTGCATTAAGACTTTTGTGCTACCCTTTATATAATAAATGTAATTAGTACTTTCTTTGGAGGAGGGAGAGAGGCACTAGAGGCTTGGGGGCTCATTAAAGCCTCCTCTAGAAGGTGACATTTGATTTGAATCTTGAAGGAAACTATGGATTCTGAAATATAGATACAAGGAGTGAGTGCATTCCAGGTATATGGTGCAACTTGTGCAAAAGTATAGAGATGAGAATTTTATGAGGAGAACATAAGTATCAAATAGCTAAGAAACCAAGTAGAGTATAATTATTCTGTGAGAGGGGCATGAGCAAAGTGCTCTGAGAATTTGAGCATCAGTAGGAGTAGAAAGCTTAGTGTCTTTGGAATAAAGGGCTCAAAGTTCATAGCCTGGCTTTGATTCTTAGTACCAGTGTGCCCTGGGATAAGTCATTTTACCTCCTCAGACCTGTCTTAATTTCCTCATCTGTGAAATGTGAGGGTTGGGCTAACTGAAATCTGAGATCTCTATTACTTCTAAATACTGTGACAGCAATGTTGCAGCTTCCACTGGGGATAATCTAGAAGGATTCATGGAAGATGAATAACTGAGAAGAACCTTAAGAGGACTTACAAAATTTCAATAAGAAGTGTATGGAGGGGATGGACTTAGATTTACAGGTAGAGATGATGGTATAGAAACAAAGCATGGAATAGGAAAGTTCCTGAATCATTCAATCAACAAACATCAATAAGGCACTTACAATGGACCCATAAAGCAGTCTAGTTTATCTGGGTGTAGGAAGAGAGGATCAGGAGATTTAAGTAGAGTCATATATCTTGCTCCACTCTCCTAACACTGGCAACTTTTGTGTCTAGTAGTCCACAGGAGGAATCATCTATTTTGAGAATCCCATCAAGGTCTGTAAAATTCTTGACATGAATTGCCATGATTTACCCCCCCCCCTAAAAAAAGGGAGGGACTAGGATATTCTGGAACTTTTACCTGGATTTCTCTTGCTTTCCCTCTATATTTTCAATAGTAATGGGGATTTGAAGATCTTCCCTGCCCCTTGTAATAGCAAGCAAACAAGTACTTAGTGCCTTATTTTAGTTGACTCTTGCCCTTGATTATATCAAGTCTTTGTTTAGAAACAGAACTCCTGAAACTCACAGTTGGAGAAACCTGCTCATACAACAGGAAGGGGGAAAGCAGGGAGGAGCTAATGACCAGAATAAAAAGCTGAGCACAAGCTGAGAGAAAAGCAAGCAGCGTGGAGGCTGAGAAGCTAGTATGAGTGAGAGAGGGGCATTTTTGCTTAAGGGAACCTGTTTTGTTTTGAAAACCTGATGGAGGGAAGCTTTGGGAAGGCTTGGGCATATTGGTGTTCACTGCATTGGTTATGTGTACCAACTTCATGGTCACTATGATGAACATGGCTTTTTGATTTTGGGATTTGGCTTTCTGGTATTTGAATAAATATTTTGATTCTGTCCTCCATGTAGAGAGCCTGTTACACTTTGTGATTCAAAACTTCACCAGCATATTCATGGCTTCCAAGGTTCTGTGAGTATCACACTGGTGTTATAATATTATACACACATACTCACTTGATCATTCATTTGGGAGGTGGTCATCTACCTGAGAGACTGTGTAGTTTCTGAAAGGACTGAGAAACAGTCATCATGGTGTTTTCTGCCAAACAACTCCAGGAGACATGCCAAGAGTGGAACAGAGCTTTGTATACAACATTTTTCATATGACCAGAGCCTTTGATACTGTTAGTTATGAAGGCTTATGGCAAATTATGTCAAAATTAGATTGCCTAGAGAAATGCACCAGTATTATACATCAGTTTCATGATGGTGTGCTGCCTGGGTACTGGATAAGGGCTGGTGCTCTTGCATTTTTTCAGTTACCATTGGAATTAAATAAGGCTGTGTGCTTGCTCCCACACTTTTAAGTATGATGTTTTCAGTTGTGTTGTCAAAAGCCTTCAGTAAAGATGAACATGGTATCAGTATGCTACCTCATTGACAGAAAATTATTCAATGTGAAAAGGATACAACCAAGACTAAAGGGGAGGCAGTGTTGGCACATAGTGTTTTTGTTTTTGTTTGATTGTGCACTCAATACAGGCTCTGAAGGTGAGATGCAGTAAAATATGGGTAGGTTCTCTGTTGCCTGTGCTAATTTTTATCTAGCAATTAAAACCAAGAAAATACAGGTGTTCCATCAGCCAACATCCCACCATCCCTATGTGTAAAGACACATGCAATTAGCTTTCCAGAGGATGGCTGCTGTGAACAGCTTTCAAGGTTCTGATTACATAGTATAGTGAAAACTATTTATTCAATAAGAAATCATAGCAAAACATTCACAGAAAATCAAGTTACAGCTTTCACAATGTTACAGCTTATCACAGATAATAAAAATATAGCATTCACAACATCTTATCACAGAAAATGGCCACGCAGTTTTCACCACAGTGGTCATACAGTTTTGAACAAGGTACAGTCATTTAGTAAATCAATCATTTAATAATTCAACCATTCAACCAGCTCAATAATTCAATCATCCTTAAGGAGGCTTCCTTAAGGGCTTGTGACCCTTCCTTAAGGGTCACAAAATACAAGAGTCAAAGTTCTTCATTCATGGGGCACACTAAGGTACAAATAAGTCACTACTCAATTATCATTCATTATTCATTCATCAGAAAATATAAAAGCCCTCCACTCCTAGGTTACAAGTAAATTACAATTTCTTAGTCAGTACATAGTATCCAAGTAAAGTCTTCTTTCAGCTTGACTCAGGGTGGTCTCTCAGATTCCCTGGATCCCCTTCCATGGTCCCAGATCCTACCTGGATTAATCAAATTATCACCTGTGTTCAAAGGCAGACAGCTCTCATGTCCTTGTCCAGCTCTCTGTTCCATGCTGAAGCTCACATCATCCAGTCCACCTTAACTCCTTCACGGTCTCTGTTCCCAAGAAGTTAAGGCTTAACAAAGCCAACAACAGGTTCATACAATGTACCAGCATCACAGGCATGCTTCCTCAGTCTGCAGCAGC
Organism: Pseudocheirus occidentalis; assembly: GCA_028646575.1. NCBI lineage: Eukaryota > Metazoa > Chordata > Mammalia > Diprotodontia > Pseudocheiridae > Pseudocheirus > Pseudocheirus occidentalis. The sequence goes on from CM053595.1 coordinate 312,248,375, forward strand.
TCCAGCTGGCTCTCAGACTCAGCAGTTCCTCAGCAGAAGCTCCAGATGGTTCACAGAATCAAAATCACTTCACCGAGGTTCACAAAATCAAAATAATTCTCTCCAGCCTGTGGGGGTCTTTCTTCTTCAGCCTCCCTGGAAGCAGCAGTTTCTGCCTCCACAAAACTTGCTCCAAGATCTGTCTGACCCAACAGGGGCTTCTCCTTATATACATATGGCATTAGCTCCTTCCAGTTTTAGCCCACCCTTTCCTTACATCAGCAACAGGGGTTCATACCTTCTATAACAGAGGCTTGATTAATTACTAAGTGCTAAGTACCTGTTACCTTTGCCAAGACAAAGAGATCTTCAAATTCAAATTACATTACCATTAAAATATGTGGAACCATTGGTTCCAGCAAATGGAGTAGTTTTGAATGCTGTGGATAATTTCATTTACATTGCTAGTATACTTTTCAGGGATGAACACATTGATAATGAGGTTGATGGACACATTTCCAGACCTAGCTCAGCCTTTGGAGACTATGAAGGAAAGTGTGGGAAAGAAGAAGTGTTAAACTGACTATCAAACTGAAGGTCTACAGAACCATTGTGGTGACCTCATTGTTGTATGTCTATGAAACCTGGACAGTCTACCAGCACCATGCCAGGAAATTGAATTGCTTCCATTTGAATTCTCTTAGGAAGATTCTGAAGATCATGTGGCAGGATAAGGTATCAGACACTGAGGTCCTTTATTGAAATGAAAGTGCCAAGCATTCAAACTCTATTGTAGGATCTCAACTCTAATGGCCTGGCCACTTTGTTCAAATGCAAAATGTACTTGCCTAAAAGACTATTTTATGGAGAACTTATACAAGGCAAGTGCTCACATGGTGATACAAGAGTACTCTCAAGGTCTCTTTTAAGAGCTTTGGAAGTGATTGTGTGGTATTATGAGAAACTGGCACAGGAACGCCTAACAGCGCATGCCCTCATCAGAAAAAGTGCTGTATTCGACCAAAACAGAATCAATGGAGCTTGAAAGAAATGCAAGATGCACAAATTTAAAGAATCCACCTCAAATATTCACATGTTCTTGTGACTGACTTTTGTGCAGAACATTCTGAGCTCATATTGATCTGATCAGCCACAGTCAGACACACTAACTTGACTCTAGCATAGTGATGTCGTTTTCATCCTCAGAGAACAAAGAACAACCAACTGACATATACATTCACCAATGTACATGCATCCCATTTATATTTACACTGAGTGACTTTTTTTTACTTCAGTTCAGTGAAGATACCTTCCACCACCCACGACACCCAATTGAATTTCTCTTTAAGAACTCCACGCTTGTGGTTCTGGCCTGGGGAAACATGTATCTCACGAGGGTAGAGCAATGAGGAGGCTCCAGTGGTCTCCTACATTTTCCAGAATATGTACTTGTGCTAGATTTCAAGGGAAATTTATCTCATGGGCAGCTATCTACCAATCAATCAGCATTGAGACATTTATTATTTGCTATGTCACAAGCACTATGCCAGGCACTTGGTATACAAAGAATCAACAACAGAAGATTTCCTGCCTTAGGAAGCATATAGTATAGGAGGGAGAAAAGTGTACATAAATAAGTTCATACAAGATATATATGAAAGAAAAATGAGGAAAATGTTTTTGGGGGTTGGGGCATCAGCAGTTTAGTGGATCAGGAAAGGTTTCATCTAGAAAGTTTAATGAGCAACATTTTAAAAGAAGCAAGAGATTCTGTGAAGAGCAAATGAGGTAGAAATGTATTTCAAGCATGAGACATGGTTAGTGCAAAGGCATGGATGTGGGAGAAAGAAAGAAGATAAAGAAGGTCACTTTGGGTATCAGAGTCCAGGAGGATGAGACATATATAATCAGATGAAAAGAAAGTCTTGTCATTAGGTTGTGGGAATATTCAAAAGCTAAACACTGGAGCTCATAGTTGATCCTAGAGGTAATAGGGAACCATTGGAGTTTGTTGAGAATGGACATAGCATGGTCAGGTCTCTTGGCATCATTGTGAGATATGGAGAAGAGAGGGGAGAAATGTGAGGTACATATGCATGTGTGTATGTATGTATATGTATGTTCACATATATACCCATAGATACATAAATACACACATATACTTGCATATATACATACATTTTGAAATGTATTCATATATATACACATACACAATTTAATATTCAGTGATTTCAATGAAAAAGTGGTAATAAGTGAATATGAGGAAAATATATTGGCAAATATGGATGAGAAACAAACAAGAAGGAAAAAGACTCTTAGAGTAGACATGATCCTCAAGTCTAAATATTATTAATGCTTTCTTTGAGAAAATAACCAGAAGTTACCAGGCAAGGAGATCTATGAATAACATAAAAAAAGGTAATTATCTTTTGTGACAGGAAATGAGACCTGACTTAATGTGGGAATAATTCTTGAATCATCAGTCTGTGGAAGGATATTTATATCATGGATTTATAAAAGTAAAGATAAAATTTCCACACAATCTTAAATAATAAAAACGATGAAAATATATCACTTCAACTGATAAGAAATCCTACAACTAGACCTTTTAAAGCAACTTATTAATGATTGTTTGTATGTATATATGTGTATATGTTCATATATATGTGTATATATACATATATACACACACATATATAAATAGATGTACATATACATACACATACACACATATATGGAAAAAGGCAAGGGAGCAAGCACTTATTAAGTACTTGTCATGGAAAAAAAATACAAGGAAAAAGAAAGACAAGGAGACAATTTTTTAGTAGAGGGAGACAATAAACAAAAGGGAACAAAAATGGAGGTGTACCCAATATGGGACATGGCATCAAAGTTGGGAATCAGAAGTATAGCCAGAAAGGGAATGGAAGGTGGGTGGCCTGGGTAGTTCCCTAAAGTGGAGGCACTCGGAGGAACTAACCAATGGAAAGAGGGATGTTCCAGGGTGAGAAGACCTCGGGGATGGTGGAAGGAAGCCCCATGTGTTGAGAGAAGTTCCTGGGTGAGATTGCATTTAGGGTATTTGGGCAAAGAGTCCAGGAAGTTAAAAGTTAGGCCATGAAAGAGAATAAAGGCTGTAGAGTATGTTTATTAAAAAAAATTAGGCAATATAAATCCATTTCCAAAACAAGGAAATAAACAGAGTAAAAATTACTTTTGCCAATAAACCTTTGACATACTAGCTCAGAGCAGTGATATGAAATCCAAGGGCAAAGCTAGTTTCAAATATATACAAACACATTTGTAAAATTATACAAAGAAGGATGGTGGAAGATTATGAACAAAATCACCTCATAAAACAGTTAGAAGCAGTTCAGGGTAACCAGATGAAGAAAGCTTAGAGAAATACTCAAATTAGTAATGACATCCCAAGAACATATAAATATGAAAATGAAGGATAATGAAAAAAGTAAAGACAAACAATCTTCTCATATTTTTAAAACAGCATGCTCTGTTCATATTGAAAGAAAACAGATAATATAGCTGCATTTGAACATTACAGTCCTAGATAGTTTTATGGCAAAAGCAATAACAAACACTAAAGACCTGAGATGAGAAAAGAACTAAATTAAGTCAATCCATAAAGGACATTTTCTTTGGTGGTAACACAGTCATGAAGATACTGAAGGAGTAAATTCATAAGGTTTATGTAGGAGGGGAAGACACCAAAGGAAAATTTGGGGGTGTGTATGTATATGATGTATATACGCAGATGATTCCATAGTATATGTAGGTAGGCATATCATATGTATCACATGTACAGTATTATACAGTATATGTATATTTATATACACACACATAGAGGACATAACATCAATCTTATGTATCTTCTTTCCTTTTTATAGCAAATGAAATAAAATATCTGAAGCATTGTATAAATTTTAAAGCATTACATTAATTTTAAAAAATATTGTTATAAACATTTTTACTAAAACTAATATGCACAAAGGGCATTCTTACTGATGACATTATTAGGAAACAGGTGGGTTTCCATAAGTGACATATAAATATGGCATATAGGAGGCATTTAATTATTGCTGATTTGTCTTGATTCGATTTGATACACAGCCCTACAACATACGTAGTACATTGATACTTTTAAATGGCCTTATCTTTCTTGGTGACATTTGAGATTACTAAATGAGCTTCTAAGTTTCCCAAAGATATTCTCTCTCTCTCTGTCTCTCTCTGTCTCTGTCTCTGTCTCTGTCTGTCTGTCTGTCTGTCTGTCTCTCTCTCTCTGTCTCTCTCTCTCTCTCCACACACACACACACACACACATCTGTCATTTATATCTATATGGGAAAGATATCGATAGATGTATATTTATACATACATACACACATACATGTATACATTCTCTTGAATAATGTTGAAGGATGTGTGGGAAAGACCATTTCCCAAGAGACCACTTCATTTCAGTGAATCAAAAGCTTTTTAAACAGTTAACAATAAGCACAGTTGGAACTTGTACATATTTCAGTGTGTTGTGTAATGAATATAGAATAGGAATGATACTACATGAATGAAAAGGGAAGAAAACCCCAGAAGTGGTGAAAGTTGAAGAGATATGAGCAGCTTTTCTAACAATTGGAATTGATCAAAAGTGGATTGAGTTGCCTCATCATGTATCAGGTTATACCTCACCAAAGTCTTCAGGCAGAGCATGGATGGCCATTGTTGGGATGCTGCAGAGGATGTTCCTTATCAGGAATGATTTGAGCTAGCTGACATGTAAAGTCTTTCCTAATCTCTGAGGCTCTGGGATTTGGCAATATTCCAATGTGTCATTTTGCTTCCTTCAATGAAAATGGGCAAGTCTACTTTGAATCAGAGTATTTGGAGAGTGGGAAGACCACATTTGAAGTTCTGAAATGGGCCTTAAGGCAATGTCATATGACAATTTAAAAAAACATTTAAGGAACTAGGGAGGTCTGGTTTGCAGAAAACCAGGCTGGGGGTGGAGTAGAAGCGAACATGATGGCTATCTTGACAAAAGTTGAAAGACTCTCACATGGAAGATGGATTAAATGTGTCCTGTTTGACCTTAGAGGGCAGATCCAAGAACAGGTAGTAGAAATCATGAAATCATGAAATTTTGGAGAAAAAAGTAAGATGAATTAGAGATACCAATTTATGGTGGCAAATTTTACCTCCTAAGTTTACCTGAGAGTGGTTGAAGCAAGTGTCTAGATTAGGGTTTTATGTGATTATCCCACATTCAAAAGGAGAATAGGTAAAGAGAGGAAGGTGGAGTGGGATTGTATTTATTTAGAAAGTATTGTCATGTAAGAAAAATAGAGAAACAGTAGGGAGAAGCTTTGTGGGTAACATTGGACCAATAAAAGCCACTTGTAGAATGTGGCTCTTCAGTTCAGTCTTGAAGGAAGCTGAGGAAACTAATAGATAGGGATGAGGGAAAGGAACATTGTATGGTCTGTGTGAGAAACAGCAAGTGGACTAAGATGGCAAAACTTTGGGACTTCTCAGAATAGTTCTTAAATGCAAAATGTATACATCGCATATTTCATATATACATCTATGTACATATATACATGCATATTGTGTGTGTGTGTGTGTGTGTGTGTGTAGTGGTATCCTAGAGGTTGTTCTTGTACCTCAGGTTGAGAACCTCTGAGAGGAGAGAGAAGAGAGCACAAGACAGACATGAAAAGAGTTTTGAGAATTTATACGTCCTATCTCCTAGAATCTAGGAGATGAGGGAATCTAGGAAATGAGTTGGAGCACCTGGGGCTCCTTCGTCTTGAGGAGAGAGATTATAAAGAAACATGAGAACTGAAATCTCAGGCTTTTAAGGCTTCCACAAAGCCAGACTTATGCCAGTTGGTCTCTGTTGGCCTAAGTCATAGACAATAAAAGGAAAAAGGCAAAGAATCAAATTTAGGTTCCATGTAAATTAAAACAAACATTATCCTAACAATTAGAGAAAGCCTGCAATTGAATGAGCTATCTTGGGAGCTAAGCAGTGGTAAAAGAACCTCTAGTCTGAATGAGTTGAAGGGCTCTTTTTTGGAGGGGGTGCATATTGTTTGGAATAGTTGACCACTAAGGTCCCTTCCAACTCTGAATTTTGGTGATTCTGGACCCATTGATTTAGTTTTTCTCAGTGTAAATTCTTTGGACTGACTTTCTCCTGCTACAGGTTCCTGCTTGCACTGAGATCTGATGTTAAGGCATTTATTTTCCCAGATGTTGGAACAACTTTGCACCTGGAATTTAACTTTCACTGTAATACCCTTTTATGATTTCCTGGCATTTCAGGGGTTGTTGAGACTAGGCTGCCAATGCAAACAAACAGAATAGAGTGGGTCCCGCAGGAGTTATTTCTAAACTGGAAGAAAACACCTGTACTATGAACAAATTCCTGTTCAAAGGACACCATACTCTTCAGGGCAGGTTTATAGTTTTATGCTAAAGTTATCTTGATAGAGCAGATTAAAAGACTCTATATAATGTGTAGATTTGCCATTTCAGAAACTTAGAACTGGAAGGGTTCTTAGAATTGTGTACATTGAAATTCCTTCATTTTACATAGAGGGAAACTGAGGCTTAGAGGTGTTGGGTTATATGCTCAAACTCATGCTAAATGGTATAGCTAGGATTTGAACCTGGGTCTTCTAACTCCAAATCTAGTTCACTGTATCATGCTGCCTCTATCCCAAAAGCTGTTTAGCAATTGAGAACACTGTTCATGATGAATATAATTATATAAATGCTGTATTAATATAAATTAACATACTATAAATAATATAAATTAATAATAAAATAATATTAATCATTTAAACAATATAAAAATAAATTTAATAAACAAAATACTAAAATTAATATAAATTAATTAATATAGATTCTGTGTATACATACTGTATATAATACAATATATAAATACTGTTTTAATATAAAAACTATATTATACAATAAATACTTATTAGTTATATGCCTGCTTCATGACAGAGGATAAAAAGACAAGAAGAAGCAGTTTCTGATCCAGAGGAATTTGTATGTTATTGAAGGGAGCAATGACATCATCCTACAATCCTTCAATAATTCAGGGTGCCAAGATTTCATTAGCCTGCATCCTTTCTCTTTCCATGACATGGAACTAACATTTTTTTTGCCCCTGCATATGGTATTAGAGGGTTGCTCATGGTAGAAATAGCTCTCACCCCATGGGTAAGCTGATGATAAGCCTTTCTGAAAGGGTCCTTGGCAAATAGACAAAGAGATCAATTCAGGATCCATGCCTGAAACTTTTTTTTCCCCTTGGCCTTGGAGGGAAAGACAAGGAAAAATGGGTGGAAATAAACAGAAAGGGCAGACTCAGATTTGATGTTAAAACAAAAAATAAACAACATTTCCATCACTAAACTACATTTTGTAAAAAAGTGATGTGCCAAGTCAGTTCTAGATGAACCAGGCTGTGACCAAGTAAGACTTCATGCTAAGCATTGGAAAGATTTAGGAGGCTCAAATGAGATAATGAAAACTAGTACTTTGGAAAAACCTTAAAGAGTTATATAAATGTCATCTACCATCATGATTATCAGCCACAATGGAGCCCATTTACTCTCCTCCACCTCCCTAAACCCACCTTTCCTCCAAACATCCCTATTTCTGATGCAGGCAATATTTTTCTTTTCATTTTTGTAAACTCAGAGGCTTCCTTAACTCCTTATCTTCTCTCTTCCTCCATAACCAATCAGATACTAAATATAATTAATTCTAATGCTACAGTAGGCTTCACATCCATGCCTTTTTCGGCCATCATATATCCTCCATTTCAGGTCAGTCCATTGTCATCTCTTACCTTCAATATCACCTTACCTCATCTTGGCCTTCTGACTCCTCTCCCTTCCTCTGGGTTCTTTCTTCTCTAAGGCATCCTCCACACAGATGCCAAAGTGATACTCTTAAAGCACTGTGATGACCAGGCCACTGTTTTGCTCAAGAAATTCTTGTAGCTCACTTTTATGTCTAGGATATAACAACATCCCCAGCCTGACAATTAAATGATGCTCCAACATGACTGCCACCTACATTGCCAGTCTTATTGAAAAAATACTGCCCTTCAGGCAAACTCTCTGTACAGTCAAACAGCCCTATTTGCTGCTGCTTACACATGATCCTCCATTTCCTGCCACTGGACCTCTGCACACTGGAAGCCTTCCTGATTTCCATTGGTGGTTGGTCTCTCACCTCTGGGGAATTATTTTTTCACGTACTTTGAAATTATTTTGTATATAACTTTTGGAAACGACTTTCTATATTGCATTGTATGCTTCTATCTATCACTAAATCATCATGCTCTTACTAAGCATTCCCTATACATCTAGCACCATGCTAACTGGTGGTGATATAAAGAAAAAGTGAACAGAGCCTTGTCCTTAAGGAACTTATTTTCTGGGGAGGGAACAATTTTCTTAAGTTGGTATATTACACACACACACGGATGTATATGTATATACACACTACATGTGTGTATATATGTATATATATATATAATGTTTTTGTGTGTGAGAGAGGGAAAGGGAGAGAGACAGAGTGAGAGGGAGGGATGAAAGCGTTTCTTGGCAGTTTATTCCAAGCTGGGTCATGGTTCCCATCTGCTTTCAACCTAACAGATGGGGGTTGGGTGAGCTTCCTATAAGCCAGGAGTGACTGAAGGTTATAGTGGTACTATGGTGACAAAGAATCTCTTAATTAGCTTAGGACCTGGAACTGAGAGTGTATAAAAGAAGTTTGAGTTGACAATGTTTTACTTTTTTCCCTGTCAGCTTTTGAGTGAGGACTGTTACTATGAGCTGGGATGGAAGATGTGGAAGAGAAAGATAGCTTCCCTTCCAATGGACTGCCATATACTTCTGTGCATGATACCTATTTCTTTTGTGCTTGTCTGCCTGTCTATCTACTTAGCATTGATCTATCTATTATCAATCTATCTATCCATTCATTTTGATTTTTTCTTGATCATATGTGAATTAATAACCAGAGATGGAAATGACAACATTGTACAAAAGAATATTGAAAGAGTTATCAGAGGTGCCCTCAGCTAGCAGAGTTGGTAACAGACATGGTGGGAGTGTGTAGCAGTGGTAGTTGAGTCTGGTGATGAGCCAGCTGTAAGGAACGATCTGTTTGAGTCATCCTAGCAGTGAATTGATCCATGAACTAATACACCATGTCCTTGAAAGGAACCAGCTCCCAAGGAAGTCTCATTATATTGAGAAATGGGGGAGGAGGGTTTTCAATGAATTAAATGGAGTCTGTCTCCTCAGCTCTAGCCCAACATCATCAACTCTCTCTTGTACATTTCCAAGTAAATGTATTATAATCATTTTAGACTCAACATGCTCAACAATAGAACTCATTAACTTTCTTTTTATGACTTTCTAAAATTCTGAACTTAACAAATACCAAACAAAATGAGCACTTTTAGATGCACAAACAAAAGAATTGCATAAAAATACTGTGAAATGCTATTATACACAACTTTCTTTTCTTTTAAAGTATATAATAAATTCAAAATGCAAAATTCAAAATCCTGTGATTCCTTCTTGCTTCTCTACAGAGTTTTAAAAATGATTCATTGATCCCTGAGCCCTTTTGTTTCTTTCTTCATTTCTCATATCAAGCTAAAATCCCATCTTCTATAAGACACCTTTCTTGATCCACCTTAGTGCGAGTACTTTCCTTCTGTTGATTATCTCTGATTCACCCTGCCTATGTCTTGAATGTACATAGTCGCTATATTGTCTTCATATTAGACCATGGGCTCTTTGAGAGAAGGAACTGTCATTTGCCTGCCTTTGTAGCCTCAGCCTTTATCCTAGTGTCTGGCACATAGTAGGTGTTTAATACACACTAGTTAACTGGCTGACTTTCTCTTTTTTTAATCTCTGTCTCTCTACTTCTATGAGTCTTGCTGTCTCTTTACCTCCCTCCCTCTCTCTGTCTCTCGTTTCCCTCTTTCACTCTCTGTTTCTATTTCTCTCTGTCTTTCTTTGTCTCTGTCTCTCTCCTCTCTGTATTCCTAGCCCTACTTTTGGTTCTAGCTCTTCTTCTTCCAAACACACATAAAGGGGAAAAAAATAAATTCCAACAAAAATTCATTATAAGCAAAATAAATTTCCACATTGGTCATGTTTGACAAAGTATCTACACTTTGAATCTATTACCTCTTTGTTATGGTCAGGTTAAGCCACTGACTTTCAACTCTGACTCCAGGAGAGAATTGGATGGATCACTCTGTGAGTAGCTGGGGCACAGGCAACATGGCAGAAAAGAGACTGCACAGCTGGTGGACAGACATTTGTTCCTGGGGAATTAAAAAACAACAACAACAACAAAAACCAACTGAACTGGCCTAAAGAGAGCAAGCAGGGTACAAAATGCATGGAAGATAAATCACTGCCTGCTCTTGTGAATTTTTTTTCTTTCACCAAACAGATTTCTTATAGAGTTGTAATGCCAAGCAAAGGCAACTTCCAAGGTTCAGATTACAACATAGCAAACCCCATTTATTCAGCAGACATTCACAGAACAGAGAAAGTCAAAATACAATATAACTCACACATTTCACAAGTTCTCAATTCAATCCAGGTACTACTCCACCTCTAGACAGTACATTCATGAGACTAGTCAGTCAAGGTCTCTTCTTAAATGGAGATCATTTTCCAATCATAAACAAAGTACATATATTTGTTCAGTCACAGAGCACAAAAAGGCCAAAGGTTTCCCACCCCTGGACTCAGAGTAATTACAATACCATCCATTACCACCAAGCATTTTCTCAAAAGGGAGCAGGAGAGCACAAAAGGCCATCCACCCTTAAGCCACAACAAGGTCAGGATATCATCTCGACATTGAAAACCCAAGGAAAGGCCCTTCTTTCATGTTCACTTGAGGCAAGCCCTCAGTAATCTCAGTTCCTGGGGAGACTAGGCTCAACAAAGTCATAGCCACTGTCCTCATCAAGTCATACTCTGCAATCCCAGAACTCCTGAAAGTATCAGCAAGGGCCCCTTCCAGGATTTCTGTGAACATATAACAAGAAAATCCTTCTTCAGGGCTTCTGAACCAACACCCAAATTCCAGGACCTCTACAACAGTAGCACTGTCCACCATCAGGTGAATCTGGAAAAACAGCATCAAAACAGACAGACAAAATACCAGCATCACAGCCATGCCTCTTCAGTTCTCAGCAGCTCAAGGTGGCAGTCCTCAAAAGTCCTGGGCAGCTCCAATGGGGTCTCAGCAGCTCAGACTCCAGAATACTGGTTATTGCTCTTCCAAAAAGTCTGGGTTATACAAAGACATAACAGAAAATATATTTGCCCTTAAGGAGTTTATGTGCTACTTGGGGAAATCACACCTAAAGAGTCTTCTTCACTAAAGAATGAACGAGTCCACATCAAAAACAAGCAAGACAAGACATTCTTCCACCAGGTCCCTGCTCCCCTTTTCCCGACATATCCACTAGCCCTCCCCACAGTACCTTGTTATGGTTCGGACATTGTTGTATGGGATATTTTGGAGAGAACCGAATAGTAGAACCTGGGAGAAGGGGCTTTGATATGCAATCATCCTTGACTCCACCCTGATTTCTGTTACTCTTCATCTGGTACATCCATGTCCTCCTTAAAAAAGTTCAGTGGCTGCATCTAACTACTCTGATGAAACTATATGACAAATGAAGCCCTTCAAACACTCACTTTCCTTCAAATAGACTTTGAGTTTTATTTCACATAATTTCCCTCCATAGGTAGTGTGGGACTCCTTCTACTTGGTGATCCATTTCTGACCTCTGAACATCCCCTCTCTCCCATCATAATCATTTTTATCTTCTTTTTTTTAGTCAGTTTTGAGATTGGGTCTTGCCATCTTGCCAGGCTAGGAGTGCAGTGTCCACTGCAGGTACCCATCCTGCTGCTTGTTCCAGAAGCTTTGTCTTGCTAGTTTTCGATGTAAGCTAGTTCATTCTCCCTTCAGTAGCCAGCCTCCACCCCTGCACACTCTGCCATGTAGGATACTGGACTTAGTGGGAACACCTGATCTGCTTAGGCCCCTGCAGCTCAGAACTTCTAAGATGGAGAGGTCCATCAACCTCCATTTCACTATTAGTAGGAATTAATGTGCTACCATGGTTGGCATTTGCATTTATTTTTCTTTTAAAATATTAAATTAATGAATAGATGAAAGACAAAATGGATGAAAAGAAAAAGAAAAAAAAGAAAGTGAATGAATAAAAGAAAAATGATTTATTAGGCAAGTACTATTTGATCAAGGATACTGCTCTGATCCACTAGACTGTGGCACCATCCAAGGAGTGTGTGCATTCTTGCTTCATATGGAGAGAAAAATGTTCTGGATCAATGGGAAAAGACTTTTGGTTGATGAGGCCAATCCCAAGCAATATGTATACAGAAATATGTGTCCATAAACAGGCTTTTTGTTTTCCCTTTAAAGGACACTTGTGACTGTAGGCTTCTCATTGGTCCCTAACACTGAGGGCTGTTGAAGTTCATTGGTGACTGAGTAGTTAGAGCTGTTTTCTCTCTAGACTTAAAAAGGAAACAAAGTCTATTCTTGCTCTCTTTGCCTCTGTATTTAATGTATTATTTAAGACTCTTTTGGACTTCATATTGTGACAGGACTTCTCTCTCTTTCTTTCCCAGCAGAAACTATAGCAGCTATCCACACATACCAGCAACTAAACAGCAGCATTGACATGGATGTGTCTAATCTTGACAGATTCCTCTTGAGTTAGAGAGATTGAGAGTTCCTGGGTGCTGACTGGCAGGAGGAGGCATTTCCTGCAATGACACCCTTCTCCAAGGGGAAGATGACAACTGCCCACATGATGAGATATTTTGTCATTGGCTGAACAGAAGACCTGGCCCTTAAGTTGCTGGGTTTTTTTATTTAGAGTGTTATTTTTAATTGACTTGTTTATTTACTTTTAGTATACAACATTCATTTACAGAATCACTTGAGTTTCAGATTTTCTCCGCTCTCTTCTCTCCCCCACCCCAAGGTGGCGTACAATCATGTATGGGATTTGCAAACACTTCCACATTGTAGAATAGTCATGTTGGATATAAGCATTGTAACCAATGGAGCAAATAATGTGAAAAGAAAGAAGAAAAAAAAAGAGTGTAAGTATCTCCTTCCATTCTGAGGCTTGTAGAGTTGTCTTTTAACTGGATGTTGCTGAGAAGAGTCCAGTTTATCAGGGATGGTCATCATACTTATGATGTATCTGTGACTGTATACAAATTTTTCCTGGTTCTGTTCTTCTCACTTAGCATCAATTCATATAAGCATCTCCAGGTAAATATGAAGTCCATCTCCTTTCCATTTCTTATAGCACAATAGTATTCCATGACATTCATACACCATAACTTGTTCAACCATTCCCCAACTGATGGGCATCCCCTAAGTTTCCGGTTTTTTTGCCACCACAAAGAGGGCTGCAATGAATATTTGTGTACATATGGGTCCTTTTCCACTTCTATGATCTCTTTGGGATACAACCCCAAAAGTGGTATTACTGGGCCAAAAGGCATGCAATTATTTATAGCCCTTTGGGCATAGTTCCAGATTGTCCTCCAGAATGGTTGTATCAGTTTACATCTCCACCAACAATGCATTACAGTTCTGATTTTTCCACATCCTCTCCAGCACTTGTCATTTTCCTGTTTTGTCATCTTGGCCAATTTGACTGGTGAGATGTGGTACCTCAGAGTTGTTTTGATTTCCATTTCTCAAATCAATAGTGATTTAGAGCATTTTTCCATATACTTAAAGATATCTTTAATTTCTGCCTCTGAAAATTGCCTCTTCATATCCTTTGAACATTTATCAATTGGGGAATGATGTGTATTCTTATAAATTTTACTTAATTCCCTGTATGTTTTAGAAATTAGGCCTTTATCAGAGACACTGGTTGTAAATATGCTTTTCCCAATTTCCAACTTTCCTCTTAATCTTGGTTACATTGGCTTTCTTTGTACAGAAACTTTTCAATTTAATGTAATCAAGATTATCCATTTTGTATTTTATAATCCTCTCCAACTCTTCTTTGGTCATAAAGTCTTCCCTACTCCATAAATCTGACAGGTAAAATATTCCTTGCTTCCCCAGATTATTTGTAGTATCAGCCTTTTTACCTAGATTGTGCACCCATTTAGACTTGACTTTGGTGTATGGCTTTAGGTGATGGTCTATGCCCAGCTTCTTCCATACTATATTCCAATTTTCCCAGCATTTTTTATCAAATACTGAATTCTTAACCCAGAAACTGAGGTCTTTGGGCTTATCAAATAGTATATTACTATAGTCATAGTCATTGACTACTGCATCTTTTGTACCCAGTCTATTCCATTGATGCACTACTCTATTCCTTAACCAGTACCAGGCAGTTTTGAGGACTGCTGCTTTATAATAGAAATTAAAGTCTGGTACAGCTAGGCCACCTTCCCTAACATTTCTTTTCATTAATTGCCTTGATATTCTGGACTTTTTGTTCTTCCAAATGAATTTTGTTACTATTTTTTCTAGTGTATATGGTAAATTTTTGGTAGGCTGATTGGTATGGCACTAAATATGTAATTTAGTTTAGGCAAAATTGTCATTTTTATTATATTAGCTCTATCCAGCCAGGAGCAATTGATGTTTTTCCAATTAGTAAGATCTTATTTTATTTGTGTGAAAAATGTTTTGTAGTTGTGTTCACAAAGGTACTGGGCTTGTTTTGGTAGGTGAATTCCCAAATATTTTATAATGTCCACAGTAACTTTAAATGGAGTTTCTCTTACTATCTCTTGCTGTTGGACTTTATTGGAAATATATAAGAATGCTGAGGATTTGTGGGGGTTTATTTTATATCCTGTAACTTTGCTAAATTTATTTATTATCTCAAGAAGTTTTTTACTTGATTCTCTAGGATTTTCTAAGTATATCATTATGTCATCTGCATAGAGTGATAGCTTAGTCTCTTCTTGGTCTAATTTGATTCCTTTGATTTCTTTTTCTCCTCTAATTGTTACTGCTAACATGTCTAGTACCAGGTTGAATAAGAGGGGTGATAGTGAACATCCTTGTTTCACCCCTGATCTTATTGGAAATGCTTCTAGTTTGTCCCCATTGCATATAATACTTGCTGATGGCTTTAAGTAGATGCTACCTATTATTCTAAGGAAAACTCCATTTATTCCTATACTTTTGAGTGTTTTTAAAGGAATGGATGCTGTATTTTGTCAAAGGCTTTTTCTGCATCTATTGAAAAATTCATATGGTTTCTGCTAGTTTTATTGTTGATATGATCAATGATACTGATGGTTTTCCTAATATTGAACCACCCTTGCA
>CM053595.1:312264297-312309655 GCA_028646575.1 Pseudocheirus occidentalis
CAATGCAGATAGACACATAGATGTAAATGCAGGTACAGATACAGGTTTAGATAAATAGATATCGATAATACAGATATAGATGATACAATAAGAGTGAGAGAGAGAGAATGGAGATAGAAATAGATAATTAGATATACACCACTTTTCGGAATATTTTAAGCACAAGGAATGAAATAAATAGAATTAAAAAGGAAACCCATTATATTGAAATGTAGGTCACAGTTTGTATCCATATATACACAGCTGTGACGATGTCAATACAGGATATTCCAAAAATTATAGTGTGCAGTCATAAATCCCTACATGCATGCATGTATACCTGGGTGTATATATGTATATATCAATATGAGTATGGCAGCTGCAAGGGAGGAGGAGAGATTTGAAGCAGGAAGTGCATTGACAAGCTTTAGCAATAGAAGGGACTTCAAATATCCTCAAGTTTAACCCCCTCACTGTACATTGTGCAGATGAGGAAAATGAAGTCCTGAGAGTTATAGAGATTTAGCTGATGCCACAAATTCATAAATTCACTTGTTTCTTCAAAAACTATTATGAATTGCTGGTCATCAGTGCTGGGTCCAGGGGTTACCTTGGGCACATTAAAGAACCAGCCTGGTCTTTTTCAGCTTTTCAGGTCCTCAAATAACTGTACACATTCTCCCCAAACCTCAGAAAGTCCTTACTTCTACATCTTTTATTAGATAGACTAAACAAGTTAATGTTACAATTTCCAAGGCTACAGTGTTGTCCTCAACTACCGTTATCCTGCTATCAATGAGATCACCTGCTCAGAGCTGCCTTGACCATTTTAATTAAGGTCCACCAGTACTCAGTTATCAAGCAAGTGAGGAGGGGAGAGGCTAATTAGCTCTGAGGAATGGTTCTTCCTTAAGGAGAATTACAAAAGTTTTGACGGGGAGGGCATCTGGTGGTAAATCTTCCCAAGGGAGATGGAAATTGCATTGCTTCCTTGCAGGTTCTGTTTTTAATGTGATGGCATGCTGATTAACTAACTGATTTGTTGGGCATTTAATTCTGATGGCTGTTTTGCAAAGATTTAACTGCCCATGAAGCACTCATAAAAACACTTGCAGGCACTATGGGTGCATCCCATACCACATGCCTCATGACAAAATTAACATCAAAAGATGGTTATTGTCTCTGAGCAAAAGCTGTTTATCAGAACATCTGGAATGCTGCCAGCCAATCAGCATTTGTGTCTTCTCCCTGTGGGGAAGTCACTCACGTTCCCAGCAAGACAGAGACAGAGACAAAACCTGGCAATTGATGGATGTCTTAGCCTTTTAATGTCAAAAAGGGAGAAATCTGTGGCATCTGTATATTAGAGCCGTCATTAACCTTGATGCAATGGAAGGTCTGACTTTTATATGGCTGGAACATGGAAGTCTTTGGGGGTCAGAATGAACAGGTCTGTCTTATGATAATTTAATTATTTTTATGAGGCTTTTTCACAAAAAGCCTTCCCACATGTCCTCTCCTGATGCCTTATAGTGCCATGGAGGTGACCTCAGTGTTCTTGAAGGACATGCCAAGAGGGTATAATTTCCAGTAGGTTTCAAAAAAAGGATTTCAAAGTTGGCCATGGGGGCGAACTGGATGTTCGCTATCCAATAAATAGTATAAAAATGTTGGCAGGTTGTGGGAGAGGGGGATTTTCCCCAAAGGGTTTGCATCTGGAATTATAAATTTGGGGGAACACAAGAATTTCCTAAATCAATAGTTATATAGGATTATAAAACCATATATTTTGCATTGGAAGGTATCTATCATCAAATCTAAAGCCTTATTTTTAACAGATAAAGAAAGACCTAGAGAGGTTAGGTCACTTGCCTAAGTGTCTGAGGCAGGATTCAAACACAATTTTTCTTTCTTCCAGGTTCAGCAGTCCATCCACTTGAGCATGGGTTAAGCTCTGTGTCACTATAGAGTAGGGATTCTTACTTTTCTGTTTTCATTTATGCCTTTAACAGTCTGGTGAACCCTTTGGACCTCTTATCAATGAGAATTTATGGTGCCTGGCACATAGTAGGCACTTAATGTATGTTCGTTTCCTCCCTCCTCTTAGAATGATGTTTTAAGTGCATAAAATAAAATGAATAGGATTACAAACGAAGCCAATTATATTGAAATGCAATTACAAATTAGCCATGTGTGGCTAATTTGTAATTAATTAGTTAATTAATTCTGTTAATCCCTTCTACTGAAGGATTAGAGGATAGGGAAACACCTGTATTCTGGAGTTATGAGCTACAATGAGATAAATTGATTGACTGTGTGCACTAAGTCTGATTCCAATAACAGGAGCCTCTGAAAGAAGTTGGACACCAAGGTTGCCTAAAGAAGGGGGAATGAGGGATGGAGCCAAGATGGCAAAGTAAAAACAGGAATTTACTTGAGCTCTCACTCCAACCACCTCCAATACCTGTAAAATATGACTCTAGACTAATTTTACAGTTACAGAATCCACAAAGTGACAGAGGGAAACAAATCTCTGACTGAAAGCAGCCCAACAGGCTGACAGGAAGAGACTATTGCACAGGGCTGGGAGCCAAGTACAGTCCCATGTGAAACAGAGGGGCACAGACCCATTTCATCCTTGACCAGTGACCCAGACCTGCCAGAGCACTGGCAACTGTGGCAGTTTCCAGATTTATCAACCCATAAATGCCAAAGAAAAAGTAAAAGGTCGGCGGGGAACCTTATTGATCCAGAGTCCTGGCCCCCACCACCATGGTGAGAGGGGCATGGCTGTGCAAATGTAGCTGGTACCACATGGCTGCCTGAGGATCTTCTAGCCTGCAGTTTTTAGGGGGACAAAGCCACCATTCAGAGGGTAATCATTTTGGCTTTGACCTACTTGGATCTGGGTCACAGTCATAGGTGGTGGCCCTGGAGCAAGGAACACTAGCATGTCAGAACTTATATAGATTGTAGAGAGGGTACCCTCCTCATAGCTCTAACAACAGCTCTGACAATAGCTGCAAAAACCTCAGCAATTTGAGACAAAACTCTTTACCCTCTGGAAACAGAGTTCTACTGTGGCAAAGAGCTCAAAAGTCAAATAACTGGCTGGAAAGATGAGCAAATAGAGGAAGTAAAATCAGATGGTAGAATCTTTTTTTTTTTGCCAGGGGCGAGGTGGGGGGACAAAAAAGATTAAAACATGGAACCAGAAGAAGACAACAAAGTCAAAAAACTTGCATCAAAAGCTTTCAAGGAAAATATGAATTGGTTTCAGGCCATGGGGAGCTTGAGAAGTTTTTGAAAATCAAGTAAGAGAAGTGGAGGAAAAATGGGGAAGGGAAATGAGAATGATGGGAAAAAATCATGAAAAGGGAATCAACAGCCTGACTGAGGAAAATAGCACCTTAAAAAATAGACCAACTCAAATGGCAAAAGAGGTCCAAAAGCCAATGAAGAGAATAATGTCTTAAAAAGCTGAACTGGCCAGATGGAAAAGAAATTACAACAACTCACTGAAACAAATAATTTCTACAAAATTAGACAGGAGCTAATGGAAAATAATAACTTTATGAGAAATCAAGATACTATAAAACAGATCCAAACAAATGAAAAAATAAAAGGCAATGTGAAATACCTCATTGAAAAAGCCACTGACCTGCAAAATAGATCCAGAAGATATCATTTTAAAATTATTGGACTATCTGAAAACCATGATCATAAAAAGGGCCTAGAAATCATCCTTCCAGAAATTCTCAAGAAAAATTGCTATGATATTCTAGAACCAGAGGGTAAAATAGAACTTGAAAGAATTCACCAATCACCTCTTGAAAAAGATCCAGAAAAGAAAACTGCTAGGAATATTATAACCAAATTCCCGAGTTCTCAGGTCAAAGAAATAACGTTACAAGCTGTCAGGAAGAAACAATTTGAGTATTGTGGAAACACAATGAGAATAACACAAGATCTATCAGTTTCTACATTAAGGGATCAAAGGGCTTGGAATATGATTTTCTGGAGGTCAAAGGAGTTAGGATTAAAACCAAGAATCACCTACCCAGCAAAATTGAGTATAATGTTTCAGGAGAAAATATGGGCATTCAGTGAAATGGAGGACTCTCAAGTATTCTTGAGGAAAAACCCAGAGATGAACAGAAAATTTGATTTTTGAATACAAGAAGCAAGAGACCCATGAGAAGGTAAACAGGAAAAAGAAATGAGAAGGAACTTATTTAAGTTGAACTATATACATTCCTATATGGAAAAATGATAATTGTAACTCATGAGGCTTTTCTCAGTATGAGGATAGTTGAAAGGAATATATATGTGTGTGTCTATCTATCTATCTATCTATCTACCTATCTATCTATCTCTTAGAGATAGATAGATAGGTAGATAGATAGATACATACACATGCATACATACATATATACATACATATATACATACATACACACATAAATGCATACATACATATATGCATGTATAGGAAGGTATATGTGCTTATAAATACATATGTGAGTATGTGTGTGCATGCATGCATAAATAGGGGGCACAAGGTTCAGGTAAATATGAAGGGATGATATCTAGAAAATAAAATTAAGAAGTGAGAGAGTAATATATTGGGAGAAGGAGAAAGGGAGAGACAGAATAGGGTAAATTATCTCATACAAAAGAGTCAAGAGAAAACTATTACAATGGAGGGGAAGAGCAGGAAGGTGAAAGGCAATGGAACAATCTTACTTTCATTGAATTTGGCTTAAGGAGGGAATAGCATATATACTCCATTGGGTACCTTACCCTATAGGAAAGAAGGGGGGAAAGGGATAAGAGTGGGGGAAGATAGAAGGGAAGGCAGATTGGGGGAGAGGTTAGTAAGAATCACATATGCTTGAAAAGTTACAGGATCAAAGTAGAAAATAGAGTAAATTGGGAGTGGGATAGGATGGAGAGAAATATAGTTAGTCTTTCACAGTATAACTACTATGGAAAAAATTTGCATAACCACACATGTATAACCTATATTGAATTGCTTGTCTTTCCAGTGGGGGTGGGTGAGGAGGGAAGAAGTGAAAGAATCTGGAAATCAAAGCTTTAAAAACAAATGTTAAAAATTTTTTGGGGGGGGGGCAGCTAGGTGCCAGTGAATAGAGCACCAACTGTGGAGTCAGGAGTACCTGAGTTCAAATCCAGCTTCAGAAACTTAACCCAAAACTAGCCATGTGACCTTAGGCAAGTCACTTAACCCCAATTGCCCTACTTTACTCCCTCCAAAAAAAAAGCAAAAAAAAGTTTTTACATGCATCTGGGAAATAAGATATACAGGTACTGGGATATAGAAATCCATCTTGACCTATTACAAAGTTAGGGGGGATGGGGAAGGATATGAGAGAACAGATGGGGGGAAGGGCTATTCAGTAGGCTCAATATCTTGTGGTAGCAGTAGGGGAAAGATGGGGAGAAAATCTGTAACTCAAAATATTGTGGAAATGAATGTTGAAAACTAAAAATAAATAAATAAATTGAAATAAAGAAGGGGTAATCAGCTCAGGTTGGAAGCAGAGAAAGTCAAAGAAAGAATCGGTGGGGTCAAGCCCATGAGGGACCACTGCACTTCCAGTGTGAATCAGAAGGGAGACCTATTTTCAAAATAGAAATAAACAAAATGAAACAAAACCAACAGACTCCCAGATCCCAGTTAATTATGCCTGCAGTAGAGACTAATACCAATACATACACCCAACACATTTCAACAACTCCCAGGGAAACTGTTGATCTCATTTGTTCTAATGCACTGCAAGAACTGTTGCCAAATGTACAATTAAGGACAACAATATGAAAAAACAAATTTCACCAAAGGAAGTAATGTAATTGATGGAGGGAATGTCAATGAATTTTCAGAAAAACAGTCAAGGAGCATATTGAGTGTATACACACACACACACACACACACACACAATATATATATACCCTTAATACAGAGATGGAAACACTACTTCCTAATTTATATGGAAAAGAAATGATGTTTTAATGAATTGGATAGATTTTGTGGCCAACAAAGATTCTTTGCAAAGTGACCACCAAAATTTTATATTCTCACTTATTGTGGCTCTTTTTCACCAAAAAGAGCTCATTCTAGAGGCAAAAAAAAAAAAAATAAATGAAAGGTGAAATAAATACAAAAGAAATTTTTAAAAAGTATATCTGAGTTATGTATGTTTACACAAGTTGTCTAATCATATCAAATCAACTCATGGGTGGCATGGAGAGATAAAATCTGAGACCTCCTCAGCCTCTGTGGTAAGAATGAGAGTTAAAGATAAAGACTGTGCCTGCAAACTGGCTCAAGTTTTGGTTCATGGTGACAGGGGGAAAAACAAAGAAACAAATGGTATTGAGACAATGCTATTTTTACCATCTCGATGATGGTTATTCAACTATTCTATCTATCTGCATATTTCTCTGGTCTAAGGTTACAACTCTAGGTTCAGAAGGAAAAAACATTTTAAGAAGAATGTCGGTCCTTATCTTACACTCTCCAATTTAGCTCCTTTTCACCAAAATCTGGTTACACAAAAGACCATAGCAAATAGTGAATAAAAGTAAACCCATTCATCCAAGAAAAAAATAGCAAACAAAAATCAGAGGAGTTATACAAATTAGAATATACCAAAAAATGCACAAGAATGAAGATTTCTTTAGCTGAGACCAAGATGCAATCTCAACTCCATAAAACAAATAAAATACAGTCTCAGCACGGGTAGGTCCATTCCAGTGGTCTGTAGGATTTCAATCAAGTCTGGAGACATGAAAGAATTGGCTTTCTATGCATGGCTGCTACATACATATCCTTCCTCCAATCCCTGGAATACGTCTTCTGCCACCCTCTTTCCCCCAAAAAGCTCTCACCCCAACAATTCCCTTAAACAGATACACAAAGTCCCTCTCAGCCTTCTCTCTTCAATCAAAAATCACATCTCCTTCTACATGTATGAAAGCACTCAAAATTTGCTAGGCATGGACAGAAGCCTAGTTATGCATGGTTCTTATTTTGTTTTTATTTTTAATCTATAGTTTTTGTTTGCAACATTTGTTTCCACAAGATTTTGAGTTACAAATTTTCTCCCCATCTTCCCCCAAGCCCCCCCCATGATAGTAAGTCTACTAAATACTATTTCCCCCAATCTGCTCTCTCTTATATCCTCCCCCATCACCCCCTAACTTTCTAGTAGGGCAAGATGGATTTCTATACCCCAGTGCCAGTATATCTCATTTCCCAGTTTACACATTGTTTTTAAATAGAAAGAAAGACAGGGTGGTAGATTTGACTGAAATTATAAGCTGACTTCTTGAGGCATAAGATAAATGGACACATTGATAACTTGGTGTTTTCAGGATAATTAATAATTATATAAATATGTGTATAAAGGTTGACTCTTGTACAGGAGAAGTATCAAATTTGTGGTCTGCAAAACCATTGAGTATGGCCTGAACTATTGAAATATAATTAGGAAATGTTTAACAAAATAAATTAAAATACAATACAACAAAGATGTTACTTGTGGCTTTCTAAGTCATTATGTGATATCAAGGATGCTTTTCAATTTTGATTTTAACATCACTGTTGTATAGGATGAGAGAAGTATGATTGGGAGATAATTCATATGGAAAAGAAATGATGTTTTAGTGAATTGGATAGATTTTGTGGCCAACAAAGATTCTTTGTAAAGTGACCACCAAAATATTCCTACTACCCTAGGTTCAATTCAGAGAAGCAAAGCTCCTGAAATGAGAGAGGGAAGAGTCCACTGTCCTCTGCCCTGGTCAGACTACATCTTGAGGATTGTTTTTAGTTCTGGGCTCCATATTTGAGTGAGGATGTTGACAAGGGAAAAAGAATCCAGAATAACTATGGGTTTTCAGTCAGCACTGGGAAACCACTTATCACAGATGGTGCAGAAGAAATGAGTGTTCCATGGTTGGATTCCAATGATCCAGGGTAGAATAAAATGTTGCTGAGGTTCTTTTGAGCACTAAATACTGTGACTCTGATGATTAAATTGCTGTGATTAGCTAAGCCCTTTACTGTAGAACAGTCCCAAAAGGGTCATTTATTTAAACTTCAGGGGGTAACTAGCATTTTCTGCCAAGTAAGAAAAAATGGCATTTCCACTCACTAATTCATCCTTTCTCCTACTGGAGAAAACCAGATTGGCAACATTTTTTGTGCTAATACTCAGATCTTCCTAATTCTAAATCTAATGCTCAAAAGATTTCAAATCAGAAAACACAGAGGTTCAAGTTCACCCCCTCCCCCCAAGTCACTTAGTTAAGTGACCAGGAAAAACAAAACACTTCTGATCTACACATCTCCATTTCTTAATTTGTAACAGGACATTATTGATTTGTGTACTGCTGACTTTATTGGGTTCTTTTTGAGGGAAAATATTTTCTAAATCACAAAAGGCACTAAATAAAGGTCTAAGGTTTTCTAAAAGTTGTCTGCATGTGCTATAGATGAGAGATCAACAAGGAGAACTCCAAAAGCCTTGATCTCTTTCTGACATCTGGAATGTGCCCTTCTCATTCCTAGTGAATTTCTCTTCCCACTTTAAGTCAAATGCCTCCTAGATGATCCATTCTTCCAACTTCATATTAATTTATTCCACCTAGCTCTGAATGAATGAGTGAAAAAGTGAGAGAAAAAATATTTGCTTGTGCCAGACACTGTACTAATCACAAAGGATATAAAAGAAAAGCAATATGGTGAGCTCCAAGTACTCACATTTGAATGTGCAGACGGCATGTAGAGGAGGATTCACAGAAAATTTAATGGAAACTGCCCAAGCAAGTGATGATTCATCTTCTTCAGTATCATCTCCACTGATAAAATAATATCAAGTCCCTATCAGTCGATTGTGTATATTATTGTTATCTGTGCATCTTGTAGTATCATCAAATCATTTAGAGCTAAAAGGGTCCTCAGAAACCATTAATTCCAAATGCATTAGTTTATAGGCTGTTGCATTTTGACGTGCTAGGAACCATGAAATGCAAGGGTACAGGGGGGTCTGTCTGGAAATAATCCAACCACTCAAGTCTTCCTTCAGTCAAAGTAGTTTTATTATAACACCAGTATGGTAGGCAAGATTCCTAGTAAATCTGTGACATAATGGGGGTGAGAATGCTAGTTCTAGAGAGAAAAAGGGGAAAAGGGTCAGTGAAAAGACCTTGATGGGATTAAGGAGAGGTAAGTAGCCTTGGAGTGGGCCAGGGGCAAAGAATGAAAGGAGTTCATGGGCTAGAGCCCCAGTGAAAGGGCAGATTAAAAGATTTAGTGTTGAGATAGACTGGGATTGGCTACATATCTCAGGCAAAATGCCAGTGTAGGAAAATTTTAGGGGTTCAGGTTTCATCATCCCATCAAGGAGAAGACAGGATCACAGAAGTCACAAGGTCACAATGCTAGTAGGCATCAATGGCAAAATTGGAGCTCAACTTTCCTCATTTCAGTTCTAGGACTCTGTCCTCTATATCTCGCTGTATCTGTTTATTACCCTCCTAGACCATAAGCTCTATGAAGACTGGAAGTATTCCTGATCTAATATATCTATATCCCTAAGGACTGAGCACAGAATGCTGCACACAGTAAGTTCTAAAATGCATTTTCTTCTCAACTGAAAAGCAATATTAAGGGAAGGATAGATATTAACAGGGCAATGAATATAGAGCCACAGTGCTGGCAACCATGAGAGTGCAAGCTTCGGTATTCTTCAAATCATTCTTATTGAGCCTTCAGTGGACCACAAAGGCCAGCACACCTAAGTCATATCTGAATAAGAACTCCTCTGCAACTTAATTCCCAAGTAATCTTCCCTTGAACACCTCCAAGAAGGGGAAACCCATGACCTCCAGAAGCATCCTCTTCCCATTGACCACAGTCCTTGTTGGTAGGAAGCTTTTCCCTCTTGACTTCTTGAAAGCATTGCTCACAATTTGAATACGTTGCAACTCTTTGTTAGTGACCCAGTGATAATTTAAAGACTTTAAAGTTAAACTGACACATGCAAGCATCTACCTGGAACAGGAGTGAGGAGTTTGCACCTCCAGGTCATATGTGGCTTTCTAGGTCTTCAAGTGAAGTCCTTTGACTGAATCCAAATCTACTTCACAAGTCTGCATTAAGTCAAAGGGTGGCACTTGAGGACCTAGAGGGCCACTTGTGGCCTGGAGACCACAGGGTCCCCATCCCTGACCTTGCACCAATATCATTGTGCTCATGTAGTGACCTGCAGATGAAGAAGTTACCCATAAAATGTAAAGGGCTGGGGTTAGGCTACTCAAGACCCCAAAATACCAACACACTGGGTCCTCCTGAATGAATTTGACTCAAGTCATCTCTAAGCAAAAGAAAAGCAAAGTTTATTAAAAGTTTGCCTGTATTGGACACAGAGAAAGTCTGTGCTATATCATTCTATGGTGCTCTCGCACACATGGAGGCAAGATGGGGTCTTATATACAGAAAAGTTGTAGGAGGAATCTAGAGGTGGTCTAGAGGAGTTTGGGGAGGGTCTTCAGGAGGAGTTAATGAGGTCAGACTCCAAGGAATCAGTAAAGTTTCTGGAGGCTACCTGGAGATGACAGACATTGGGGGGTTAGGCCAGTTCTAGGGTGTAACAATTGATTTGGATATTTTGATAGGCTCAAGGGTGGGAAGCAGATGGACAATGGAGGGCTAGGCTAGTAAGAGTAAGAGATGTAGGCCTAGCTATAATGAAAGGTTTATGGCCTCAGGCAAATGCCTCATCAAGTGGGAATATTCAAACAGAGTTCAAGGGGGTTCCCAGAGTCTGTACCTTATCACAGAGACTTGCCTGTCTCTATATTAACCTTGTCTGTTTCAGCTCTGTGTCCCAAAGAAACAAAGAAGGTTTTCATTGACCTTAGTAATTAGACAGTTATATTGAAGATAGATTGGTAAAAGGGAGAAGACAGGCTGACCAGTTGGGGATCTATTATCATAACTTAAGTGGGAGGGAATAAAAATCCCAACTAACATAATTGTGGTGGAATTCGAGACAGGGAGAAAGATATCAGAGATGTTGAACAAGTAGAATTGACAAGATTTAGTGATTTATTAGATATGGGTGATGACATGGGAATCTGAAGACCTTCCCTGACCCTTGATAGGCTTAAGTGACTCTGAGAACCTTCCCTCATTTGAAAATATACTCTGCCCCCTAATAGGCTGAATGTGGTCACATGGAGCCTGTGGTGGGAGGTTTGTTTTCAGGAATGCCCACACCTTGTTACTTTGTGATTGGGCAGTGGGTCAAGAGGGCTGTGACATTTTCTGACCCAGGAGAAGGCTATTCATATACCCTGATGTGAGATTTTGCTTTGGGGCTCATTTTGGGAAGAGTTGTGTGATTTGGCCAGATGAGATTCTGGGCAGCTGTTGAGCCCCTATTCCCCTTACACCCCCAATCCCACTTGGAAAACCCAGATGTTGGTGCTTCCCTCTCTGGTAACTCACTAGTTACGGTTCCCTCTCTGGTAATGAACTAGGTATGGATGTAATGCTCAGACTGCTGGAAGCCCTGTCTGCTGATCTCTTTCTCTATGTATTTTTTTTGTATCCTTTTAACTTCTGTTTGTATTCTCTGAAGTTCAGTTTGCTGACTTTTGCCCCTGAATGAGGTAAATGGTATGTTTGATTAAAGTATGATCGTTAACCCATTTTGAGTTGCTTTCCTTTAGAAAAGCAGATTTAAGAATCTGTGCTAGCAGCCACAGTGGGTATGTTGGGGGTGCTTGCTGCTGCAGGTGGGCAATAGTAAAAGCTCATTCCTCTAGGAAATTGAAAACAGAATGGTGTTACCAAATAGGGAAGTTAGGAGGAGGGGTGGCTTTGGGGAAAAGATATGTTCTGTTTTTAAGATAATTTTTGAAAAATAACATTGCTGTTTCTGTTCCCATTAATCTTCACTCAGATGCCCTAAATCACCTTCCCCCACATTGGTTCTTGGATTTTCTTAGTATATAAAGGTAATCCTTTACTCCCTCCCCAAGCTCTAGTACCTACCTACTTGCCGTCTAGATCCATTTTCAAGGTATGGGCCTCATTACACAAAAATGACAGTGATATTTTTGAGCTCAAAGTTGCCTCTTTGCATTGAGATCTCTATTTCTTCTTGTGTTCTTTTTTCTTTCTTTCCAGAGCTGGGAAGGACAGTCTGGTCATTGTCCTCCGATCATGGAACAGCTTAGCAAAGCCCTTCCCCAAAGTGGGACTTAGAGAACCAAACATGAAATCTCGGCTAGTGTTGAAGGGAAAATTCTTGGATCAGGTTTTTACTCTGATTAAGGAGGCAAAACTCAGGACAAATAGAATTGAAAAGAATTCATTGTAAGTATGTTAATGTAGCAACATGTTGTCTGACTGATCACTGGAGAGGAACAATAGCTTCAAAGTGGGGCCAGTTTTTATAGATAATTTGTAAGGAGAAAAAGACAATTTAGATATGTCAAAGTCAGCAAAAGGGACTGGCCCTCAGTTTCTCCCCAAGGTAGCCAGTTTGTGACAATTTCTACGTAGGGATACAAACATCCCAGTTCAGGATACTGACAAAGAGCAGTTCCTCCAAAAAGCTGCAAACTTGACATTGCCTCCCCCAAAGCTGATTGACAAGCAGAACTGGGAGCAACAGGTCACTGAGGCAACATAATTTTCAGTCCTAGTAAGGGCCAGGTACAAGATTCAAACTTGATTATCTGCCTCTTGGTTCTTCATTGTAACATATCCTCTGTGCTCTGAATAATAACTGACACTTATTTAATGTTTCAAAGTTTGCAACGACCTTTGTCTACATTATATCATTTGCCTTTCACAGCCACCTACTATGGCAGATAATAGTGACACTGTTAGTATTTCCCTAGGAGGGATGTTGCATTCATGGTGCCACAGCTCCTGGGTGTCAGGATGAAGATTTAAACTCAAACCTTCCTGACTCTAATGTCACCCCCCTCCTCAATCCGTATAACATTTTATATGCAGATTTTCTTTTTCTCACTTCCTAAATAGTCTCAATCAGATTGCAGAGCCTGGAAATTAGGCTAGCAAAGAAATTTTCTCAAATTCTCTTTGCAAAAATTGGAAATAAGTCCACATACTAGAAAAGAGGAAAACAAGCTGTGACAAAGGGGTGAAATAAGTCCATTGAGCGTGGAGCAGTGGGAATAGCACAAAATTTAGTCTCAGGAATTGGATTCAAATCCCGGTTCTGGGCATCACCATTAACAAAACACCTAACCTTGCCTGTCCTCAGTTTCTGTCTCTGAAAAAATGAGAGCATTGAATCAAATGAGATATTCTTAACCTGAAGGACGTGAACTTCAAAAAAAGTTTTAATAATTTAATTTCAAAAAAATTCCTGTCCTTGTATTTGATATGAGGAGTTCCTAGGCTTCAACATATGTCAGGTCAAGGGGTCTAGGGTTAAAAATAGCTAGAAATCCATGGATTAGATGGTGTTTTATAGCCCTTCCTGCTTAGATCAATGGACTCATAATCTCTTCTGTATCTTAGTTTTTGTGAAAGACACACTTATGAGGATCACAGGACTTCCCACACAGGTTCAGGAAGTTACCCAGGATAAGCTTCCAATGTCCACTGCTTCCCTTGGTGCCCTTAGGAAGATCCACATGATATGCCCCTTGACATAACACCTTCTCACTGAAAGAAGTCAGAAACAGAGTGGGAAGAGGAAGTTGCTTATTATGCTTCCCACAAGAAAGCAGGTGTGGTGCTCACTAAGAACACACACACTGATATAGAAGCAGGAGTGAGGTTATAAAGTCCTGTCCTTCCTGTTAGAGTTAGGGTTAGTTAAATTTCCTCAGTTTATTTCCCTACATTCTCTCTTTATGCAGATTAGTAGGCATGGTAGTGAAGACGCTTGTGATGGGGCATAAGCTCTAGGGTCTAAGCTGTTTGTCACACCCCCACCTTTCTAGTTCTCCCTGGGACCAGTATGGACCTTGTCTTAGTAAAATAAGATAATGGAAAAGGAAACTTCCCCACAGTTATCGATTATCTCCCAATAACTTTTCTGGGAGAAAAACAAGATACCATAATATGCCCCTTACAATTTCCTCCTTTGTAAAATTAGGGTATTAGACCAGTTGGTCAGCCAATAAATATATATATATATATATATTTATTAAGCACTTAGTGCATCCAAGAATTGGACTAAGCTCTTAAGATATCAAAAAAAAAAAGGCAAAAACACAAGACCAGCCTCTGCCCTTAGGCAGCTTACTGAGGGAACCAATATGTAAAGAAATAGACAAGTACAGGAAAGAGAAATACAGAGAATGAGGGTGACCTTGAAGGAGAAGACCTACAGACAGCTGGGTGCTGGCAGCGGATGGAGCACAGAACCTAGAGTCAGGAAGACCTGAGTTCAAATTTGGCCTCATGCCCTTACTAGTTGTGTGACCCTGTGGAAGTCACTTACCTCTGTTTGCCTCAGTTTCCTCATCTTTAAAATGAACTGGAAAAGAAAATGGCAAAACTACTCCAGTATCTTTGAAAAAAAAAATGGTGTCACAGAGTAGGACATGACTGAAACAACTAAACAAGTGGCCAGTTTTTTTTTCTATTTAAAATCTATAACGCTATGAAGCTCACTGGTCCTCAGTTTCCCCTTCTGAAAAAGAGTGGGATGGGCATGGCTAGATGGCCTCTAAGGACCCTTCTAGCTCTAATCCCACCATAGTCTTGTGAGAGTTAGAAATCACAAGATCCTTCTTGAATCAGTTAAAATTGGACTGGAATTGTAAGTGTTTATTCTTGGCAAAGTTATTTATAAAACAAGATTTTTAAAAAAATGATTTCTCATAAAAATGGACTGAGACCTAGTTGAACGTATAACTACTCTTAGGAAAACGAATGAATTGATGAACAAAGTGTGGAGGAATAAAATCATGTGCAAATGCACATTAGTTCTCAAGGTCAATGGCAAAAATCTTGGCCAAAGGCATCATGGTTTTAAACTTTGGAGCTGTCTGCCTGTAAAGTATGTTACTCACTATCTTCAAACCAGTGGAAGCATGGGCAAAAAAGGAGATGAGAAACCAGTGGGTTCCAACTGAAATTCACTAAAGACAGCAGGATACTATGAAAAAGAGGATTCTTCAAGTGCTATATGCAGATGCTACCTCTGGTATCTATTAGCTTCGTGACCTGAGAAAATTACTGAAGTTCTCTGTGACTCAGTTTCCCCATCTGCAAAATGTAGCATTTAGCTTGAATGATCAGTTACCTTCCAATTCTAGATTTTGGATCCAATGAAAAATCACAGTTTGACTAGAATGGAGAGTACCCTAAGAGGAAAAATATGAACTCATACTGCAAAGGTAGGTGGGAGCCAGATAGTGGAGGATTTGAAATGTCCAGCTGAGGATTCTATATTTTATTCTAGAGTTTGAGAAAATTGTTGAGTATGGTCTGACATTGTCAAATCTGGGTTTTAGAAATGTCCCTTTGTTGTCCATATGGACGGTAGATTGGAGACTGAAAAGTGGGTATGTAGACACCCCAGGGAGGAAGCATTGAGAAGCTAACTAAGGGGAAGGGCTGTGAGGGTACAGACAAAAGGAAAGATGTCAGAGCTGTTATGGAGGGAGAAGGGAGAAGTGAGGCAACTGCTTAGGGATTCTTAGAAATCACAGTTTTGTTGTAACCAAACCCAAATCACAGATCATTACATTCCACCTGATTTGTGGCCCACCATTAAGTCCCTCTATATTTTTGTCTTTGTCTCTATCCTACATGCTGTAACAACTTGAAAAAGCTTAAGGCATAGTCCTGGGTATTGCCTAAGGCATAGTCCCCTAACTCCCTCCTTCCTGAATTAGCATTCTATATATTCTCCCTGAATCAGCATACTGTACCAGGATCAGCCCTGAGGTTATAGTGCAAGACTATTTCATGTAGAGACCACTCTGTCCTGTTCCACTGATCAAGCAGGGTCCCCACACCCTTCACCCAGACCATGACCTGGTCTATTCTGGGGAATTGACTCTTCTCCACTCTCCCTTACTCAATGACCCTCAACCTTATAACCTCCACCCTGTTCTATGAGGGACTTCCTTATTCTCTGGAAGATTGTATCCTTGTACCCTTGTGCCATATTCCCAAATTAGCCCTGAGCTATAGATCTAATCAATGGCTGTTCTCAGCTTCTGTATGTCATTGCTTCTGCTAGCTCCCCTCCCTGATTGTGGTTTTTGTTTAGCCTTTTTAAACACTGTTCATACCTTCAATCAAGGCTACCTAATTTGGGTCCATGCCCTAGATTGTTGCACACTTGATCGATAAATCCACACCTAAATTTATCTTGAACCCAGATGTCAGCTCAATCTTATTATCTGCATAACAGTTTCAGAGATGGAAATGACCTTAGAAGCCAATACTCCCATTTTACAGATGAAAAAAGAAAGGCATAGCAAGGTAATATAACTCACCTGGGGCCACACAGTAATATTTAGGGCAGGATTTGAACTCACATCTTCAGGACTCCAAAGAGACACAGCTAACTTACTCCCCTGTGAATATAGAAGGAGAAGAATTTCTTAGCTTCTCAGCTAAATATGCCTTTGTGAGAGAGGTGTGGAATGGCACTTAAACCCACTCAATAGTTTAGGATGCTGCAGCCTGAAGGGAATTTTCAGAGCTACCTCACTTTTTTTTTCCTATGTATATTACTTTCAGTCTTGGCTTATTTGTATAGCCATGTTTGTATTATATGAGCTCAGGACAACCAGCTGGTCTCAGTTTATCCATCTGTAGAAGGGGAAGAGCTAGGCCTCCTTTACTGTATCTCTGTGAGGGAGAGCTAGCCACAAATAAAACAAAGGCTTAAAGTCAAGAGCTCCTGGGCTTCACCTCAGACACTGTGTGATCACAGGTAAATGATTTAACTCCTTTCAGTTTGTTTCTTTCTGCAAAATGGTGGTAGTAATTCTCCCACCGAGTCGATGTCACAGCGTTGCTGGATATCTGTAAACATGTTTCATTACCTTGATGGGTTCAAATTCAATTCTCCCATGTTTTAGTATACTTTAGATCCTTATAAGTGCTGACCGCCACTCCCCGGCCACCCAAATACCATAGTCTGATGGCTGATTTTCCATTAAGAAGCCTCTCCAAACTTGGCTGGCTCACAGTCTCTTGGACAAGTGTGGCCTGAGGCCTGTGGCCTGTCCTTGATGACTTTGAAACTCCATCTGAGATATCGGCTAGACCTTGTGTTCTGTTGGCATGGATCCCTGGAGCCCAGGGTCACCTCCCCAGGGCCAGACAGGATTAGCTAAGGATATCAAGGAGGTTACTAATACTAATAACATTGCAAAGGACTGTCTCAGACAGGTCAATTTCTCATCCTGGGGCACAGAGGTCTGGCTTTGTCAGCAGGTCCCTGAACTGTCCAGCTCTAAAATGAAAAATGTGAGTAGTCTAATTTGACCTGATACTATTAATTCCATCAGCTGGGGCCAGAGGAATGGAATGCCCTGCCTCCCTTTGGCATGATACACACAGGAGAAGAGTTGAGTAGACTCTGTAAGGTTTGCAAAATGTAGGTAATGCTCACAAATATTAAATACTTTATCAGCTTTAAATCCCTTTATATGGGTTAGTAACTTTCTTCATGACATTCTTTCCTGGCTTCAGTGTATTGTGGAACATTGGGAGCTGTCTTCAAATTCAGGAAAATTCTGATTCCAACCCTGTCTCTGACCCATGCTGCTATGTGACCTTGAGAAAGTTACTCAACATCTCTAGGGCACATATTCCTCACCTGTAAACTGAAGAGGTTGGCCTCTGTGGCCTCTGTGGCCTCTGTGATCCTTTCTACTTGTAGACTTTTTACTCAGGGATCAACCATGAACAACAACAATGGATAACCCAACCAAATGCTCATCCCTGTGTGGTGATGGGCATTTGTCATCCATTTCAATTCTTCTTTAGTGAATTATTAACCTAATATTTCATCAGAGGTTCATCTTGGGCATGATAACAAAATGCCACAGGGTTTCTTAAGAGGAATCCATCAATAAACAAGAATTTACTAAACACCTACTGTATTCCAGGTATGGTGCTAGAGCTTGATTTTGTTTTTCAATCATTCAGTTGTGTCCAACTATTCATGATCCCGTTTTGCATACCACATCAATGCTGGCCATGGCATTTTAAAGATACTGGAGTGGTTTGCCATTTCCATCTCCAGGAGATTAAGGCAAACAGAGGTTAAGTGACTTTCCCAGGATCACACAGTTAGTAACTATCTGAGGCTGGATTTGAACTCAGATCTTCCTGCTTCCAGACCCAGCCCTCAATCCACTAAGCTACTTAGCTGGCTCAGGCCTTGAGTATATTAATACAAAGGGCTTTACATTTTTGGGGTGAGAGAAGTATATATCCAAATATACCCAGTATAAACATAAACACTACATTTACATACAAAGTAGTTAGGAGCAAGATAAAAATTTGGAAGGGAAGGCACAAGCAATTGGAGGGATCAGGAAAAGCTTCATGCCAAAAATAGTGCTCAAGCTTAAAGGAAGGGAGGCATGATATGAGGCAAAAATAAGAAGGAAGTTAATTCTAGGCTTTTGAAATGGCCAATACATAGGGACGTGTCAAGAGATAGAGTATCATAAGTGAGGAGCAAACAGGAGGCCAAACTTCACAGAACAGGGAGTAAGAAGCAGTGAGTCTAGAAAGAAAGGCTGGGGCCAGATTGTAGTGGGCTTTCAAAGCCAGTCAGAAGACTATTATATTGTATATTACATTGTAGAGGTAAGAAGAAGCTATTGATGACCTTTTCAGCTGGGAATCACACTTACAGATTATGGCAAGGGGAGTTTTTAAGTGTGAAAACCATATATGTCTGGACCACAATACAGGAATTCTTTGGTTTTGCCTGAGCAGTTTCCAAGTTGTTAGGTCTGTGATTATTCAACAGGGCACAGAAGCAGGATTAGCTTGGCCAGCAACAAAAGTGAGGCACCTGGTTTAGTTCACTCATCAGTTACAAGTATGGGGATTGTTAGCATGTCAGGGGACCTGATTGATCACTTTCAGGTGCAGCATGTTGGCTGCAATCTCAGCTTCCAAGTTGGGATCCTGGAAAGTAGGGAAGACCCAACAAATCTAAATAGCATAAATCATTGCATATATCATATCAATTAATATGCAAATTATAATTCTCATGACAACAGTCACAAAGATTCCAGGTCTCTCAGTTGCCTTACCTTGAAGGGCCATCTCTAAACTAAGAAGTTTTCATGTCTTATAAAATGCCTCTCATCCCAACCCGATTATATCTATTTCTGACTCTCTTTCACTCCTAGAACACCAAGGGAGAACAGGCTGATGATGGAAGGAATATCTTCCAAGATGACAATTGTTCTTCATTTCTCTAAAAAAGTCCCTAGAAAGGGACATTTACCTTTTCCTAAGCTATGATGGTCAGCTGAGTGGCACAATGGATAGAGCACTGGACCTGAGATAAAATCTTGCAATAGACACTTACCAACTGAGTGGCCCTATGCAAGTTGCAATTATGATCATGGTGGTCTGTTTGCTGATGCTCACTCTGAATTCAAAACAGCCAAAGAATGTTCAAGAGAAAATCTGATGGAAGAAAACTGGCATGACACCCAATTACGGCAGATTAGCCTCAGAGCCGTGGTTGGTGAAACAAGGACATCAAAAGCCTAATGGACCCAATCTGCCAGCATTTTTATACTGAACTCTTCTCATGAGTGACTGAAGTTGTCCCATGTGTTTGGAGGCTGCCACCTTAGGACCAGTGTACTATCTGGTGCATGTTCATTGGCATATCATCATCATCATCATCATCACCATCATCACCATCATCATCATCATCAGAGCTAACATTTATATAAAACCAATTATATGTGAGGGCAACTAGGGGGCACAGTGGATAGAGTGCCAAGCTCGAAGTCAAGAAGACTTATTATTGTGAGTTCAAATCTGGACTCATCCAGGTACTGGGCAAGTCCCTTAACCCTTTTTTTTTTTTTTCAGTTCCTCGTCTGTAAAATGATCTGGAGAAGGAAATGGCGAAACACTCTGGTATCTTTGCCAAGAAAACCCCAAATGGGGTCACAGAGAGCTAAACACGACTGAAAATGACTAAATAACAATCTCATTACATACCTGGGGTTGTGCTGGGTCCTTGACAATTATTGTATCATTTGGTCCTCCCAACAACCCTGGCAGGTGGGCGCTATTGTTATCTCCATTTTATAGATGAGGAAATTGAGGAAAACAGAAGCAAAGTGACTTGCCCAAGGTCACACAGCCAAGAAGTGTCTGACACTGTATTTAAACTCAAGTTTCCTCTCTCCAGGCCCAGTCCTCCATCCAGTGCACCGTCTAGTATTTAACAAGATTTGGAGGAAAGACACTGAAAAATAGGATGGCCAAGCATTTTAAGCTGTTTTTTTTTTCATTTTATTCATTTTATATTGAACTTAGGAAATAAAACGAACATCTCCATAACATAGCAAAATAAGGGGGAAAAGTTGACTGCACATGAAATTACGAATCTGTTATATACAACTTGCTCTTCCTTTTAAATATATAATTAAGTTATCATGTAAGTTTTATTTTTCTCTTTTTCTTCCCTCCCCATCCCTGGTCTAGAGATAACTACCATCAGGAACAAAAGTATGTATGTATGTGTGTATGTGTATGTGTGTGTGCATGTATATATGTGCATATACATAAAACCATTCTACACATACCATTATATACATGTGTGCATATATATATACACACGTGTGTGTGCATATACATATATGCATATATTCTGCATGTATATATATATATATATATATAGTTTCATCATTCTATATACATTTCTATTTATCAGGTCTTTCTCTGGGTGCAGATGAGTCTTCTTTCATATGTCCTTTGTAGTTAATGTGGGTGTTTATAATAGTCAGAATGACTTAGTCATTCAAAGCCATTCTTCAAACAACGTTGCTGTTACTGTGTACAATGTTCTCTTGGCTCTGCTCATTTCACTCTGCATTATTTTTATAATTCTGCCCTTACTGGGTTTTAAGGGTTAGGTCATTAGTAGTCACTGACAGCAGTGACTCTTTTTTATTTTTTTTTTAATTCTGGATATGTGACTTCATCTTTATTGGAACCTCTTAGTAAAGAAACTCTCTGTCAAGACAGATTGGCAATTGTTCTGAAATTTAGAGTCTTAAAGAAAACAGCAAGAAATTAGGTGATTTACTGGGTTTCATATATTCATTGTGTGCCTGAGGCAAGAATGGCACCAATTCTGTTTTTCTTATTTCAGTGAAACAGTTATGACAATAATGCACACTCTTATTGGGGACTTTCCTTTATGAAAGTACAGGACAGAGATGAACAACTTCATGGAGGTGACTGTCAACAATAGGGTCTTGTAACTAGCCGAGAGATATTAAAAAAAAATCAAGGTATACTGCTTATATTGCTCTCCTACAAACACTCGACTCAGCTTATTGTGCCACTGAAGGCCATGGTTTTCCCCTGAGCTTACCTCAGATCAATCCTTTATATGGCTTCTTGGATGTGGTCTCTCCAATTAGAATGTGAGCTCCTTGAGAACAGGGACTGTTTTTGATTTCATCTGTATTCCCAGCATGTAGCAGAGTCTCTTGCACACAGTAGGTGCATAATAAATGTTTTTTGACTTGACTAACATATGGTGTCTCCCCTTTATGAATGGGAATCCTATAAGACTTACCTAGTTGCAGTTCTTCAAACACAACACTCCATCTCCCATCTCTGTGTCTTGGCATTGACTTCCTCCCATAATCCCTCACCTTCACCTCCTAGTTTCTCTAATTTTCTTTATGTCTCAGATCAAACACTACATTCTTTGCGAGCTCCCTCTTGCTGCCCAGCTGCTCATGCCTTCCCTTCTTGGACTTTACGTCTCTATCTGGTATATACTGTATTACTTGTATGTCATCTTCCCGTTGGAATGTGAACCCCTTAGGATCTTTGATCAGATTCTTTTTCATTTTATTTGACTTCCCAGAGTTAAGCACAGTGTCTGGCACACTGTAAGTACCTAATAAATGTTTGCTGACTGACTGACCAACAAGAATATAAATACAAGAATAAGGATATAAATATGGAGTTGACAAATGAGAATCAAATAAGATTGTTCTAAAGCATTGTGCAAACCTTAATGTGCCACCATAGAAATGTCATAATCACCATCATCACCACCACCACTCAGAGTTGCATAGTTTTCAAGGCAGGATTTGAATCTATGTTCAAATTATGTACTACCCATTGTGCTATGTTGTCTCTTTTGTCTGTTGCTTGGCTTTTAAAGCCCTCCATAACCTGGCTTTTTCCTACCTTGCCAGTTCTTATATTTTATGCCTTCTCCCCACCCATCACTCCCACCACAGAATCTGTGATCCAGTGACAGTAGCCTGCTTGTTGGCTCTTCAACAAGACACCCCATTTCCCAACTCCAGCCATTTTTACTGGCTCTTCCCCATGACTAGAAATATCTTTCGCCTTAGCTCTGCCTGCTGGCTTCCTCAGCTTCATTCAAGTTGTACCTAAAGGCCCATCTTCTTCAAGAAGTCTTTCCCAGTCTTCCTTAATCAGGATGCCTCTGTCTTGAGTTTATCTCAAAATTATATATATATATGTATGGATGTGTGGACATATAAATGTGTGTGGATATCTGTGTGGATATTTGTATGTCTTTATATGTGTGTGTGTGTATATATATATTATATATATATAAATATGTATGATCATGTCATTATATAGTTGTTTCCATGTTGTCTCTTCCTTTAAATTGTGGACTCCATAAGAACATGGAGTGAACTTTTGCCTTTTTTTTGCATCCACAGTGCTCAGACCAATGTCTGACACACAGTAGGTACTTATAAATACTTGTTGACTTGACTTGTCTCCCTTGGTCCTGCTTACCATTGAAGGTTCTTAGGTACTG
The DNA here is from genome assembly GCA_028646575.1 of Pseudocheirus occidentalis. NCBI lineage: Eukaryota > Metazoa > Chordata > Mammalia > Diprotodontia > Pseudocheiridae > Pseudocheirus > Pseudocheirus occidentalis. Next base: position 312,287,358 of record CM053595.1, read on the forward strand.
AAGCTCTTGTGTTCATTGAAATATGAGCTCAAACCTCCAAAAACCTACTGTGTGAGAGATATTTCATATATCCCTATGAAGAGCCAGTTTCAGAGAGTGATTCTGGAGAATGCTTTATATTCAAGACTAGTCTAAGAAACGCCTAGATAGGCGACATCTACCAATGCCCTTGCCAAATGGACTTGGCTACTTCTTTTCCTTCAAAGGTATTGAAATTGTCCTTGAGCACTGCGTGGCTCAGGAGATTAGGGCTTCGACGGCTGATATGACTTTTGTGCTGCCTAAGTGTCCAAAAGCCCCAAGGTCTTCCAGATGCACTCAACTACATCAGCTAGGTACTATCACTTTATACCATTGCAGAATATGCTTCCCTAGCTTGGCTATGTCAATATTTTCTTGTGAACATCTCAGTATGCCCCAATTGTCATTGGAGCATGAAGATGGCCTAGGGGATGGAGTGCTGGAGTTGGAGGTAGGAAGACATGAGTCCCAATTCTGCCTCGGATTCAGTAACTTTGTGACCCTGGGAAAGTGACTTCATTTCTCTCAGACTCAGTTTCGTCATCTGTAAAATGGAGCACTTACCTCTCAGAGTTGTCAGGACAATCAAACAAGGCACCAAATGTAAAGTGTTGTCCTATAAAAGTGCTAGGTATTATTTCATTCTATTCCAGTAACAATAGTTTGGGGCTTGGTTTTGGTTTTCCCTTTTCCCTCTGGAAAACAAAATATCTGGGACTTTCAGTGAAGTGTAAGCTCAAAGGTGATAGCAGCAGTGTGATCCAGCTGTCCAAATGGCTTACCAGGAACTCAACCTGCATTAACAGAGAGATGCCCATTCCAGAAGAGGGGGAGGGACTTCTGCTGCACTTGACTCTGTGGGAGCAAAATCTAGCCCAGGCCCATTCAGGATGTCATTTCACTTCTCACTGCTTACACACAGTTTGGGCTTCTTTCCAGGCTCTTGTTGATCTTTGTTCTTCGTTCTCCGAGAGGACCACAATAGTGAGAATGTGAGGCTATGACATGCAAGTGAATTGGATTTAAGTGAGGGAGTGCACTGCAAAGTCACCAGCCTCACTCTCTCCTCTGGAGCCACCTGAGTCCAGTGACAAGATGGAGATGGAGATCCATGAAAGAGCAAAGCAAGATGTCAAACAAATGGGACCCGTGTGCCTTGAACAACTCAGTCACCCTTATCTTGAAGGTGAAGTGTATGGATCTGACTCCTGCAAAAGAGGTAAATTTTAGGAAAAACAAGAACACATTTTAAATAAATCAAGACCATCCCTCCAGTACCTTTTGGACAAGGCAGCCTTCAATTTTCTGAGGAAGTGCTTTGAGTTTGCACATCCTGTACAATGTTTTCCCAGAGACTCGGCCATGAACTTTGGTGGTCAGTGTATTATTCTATGAGCCCACAGGCTGTACAGTGATGACTGCTGGGTGAGCAAGATACCAGGAATAAGTTTATTTTGTCATTTGTGGTTAGGTGCAATGGATATTTGGCAGTATACAGTGGAGAGGAAGCACAAATGTCCCTGCTGAGGGATCTAGGAAGCTTGGGAAGTTAAGGGACTTTCTATCTCATCAGATTTGCTTGTTTGCTTTTGCATTTTCCTTATGATTCAAAACAATCCCCATTATTCAGGAAATTCTGCTGCCTGCAATACTCTCCCTCCTTACCTTTTCTCTTTCTAAGACCTGGCATCCTTCAAGACTTCCCTTCCTTATTCATCCTTCAAAATTTATACTAAATGTTCTTTTCTGTAGGAGGTCTTTGCAATCCAATCCAATCAATATTTATTAGGTGTCTACTAGGGCTAGGCTCAGTTCTAAGTGATAAGGATACAATTAATACTGAGAAAAACAGGCCCTGTCTTCAATTCGCTTACAGTCTAATTAAGTGAGTCTACACAGAAGTCAGGAAAGGTGATGGGGGAGAGAGCAGGGAATGTCCAGCTCAAGGCGAAAGAGGGGTGCTGCTGGGGGCGAATGGGGGATAGAATCTTGTTCAACTGAGTTAAAACCAGGGAGTGAAGCAGATGCAGAGTGCAGCGGACTGAAAAGTCCAAAGGAAATAATTGGGAAGAGTTTGGTCATTGGCCCTTCAATCAGAGGGGGAAAGAGGAGGCTGAGGGAGGTGGAGTCAATCAAGGCTTAAATTAATAACATCCTGATATTAGAGGTGATGAGTTTAACGTGGGAGAAATGTCTTTTCCAGAAGTTGAAAGTAGGAAGGGCAGCAAATGCCAAGAGAGTGAGATCCTGGTTATCTTTCTTGGTTCTCTGAGTTTTTAGTGCCCTTCATTCCAAATTATGTCCTATCCACTTTGGATGTATCATCTTTATACTACCTTTCCCATTAGAATGGAAGGTTCTTATGATCAGAGAGAGTTTTCACTTTCTCTGGGTTTCCCCTATGCTGAACACAATGACTGATGCATAGTAAGTGCTTAAAAGAAGCTTCTTTATTGAATAAATCAAAGGCATGCTGGTGAGATAGGTGCTATCTAAGAACGAATATGGGACAGTATTCTCCCCTGCTTTGCTCTCATTGCAAAATGATTTTTTCCAACATCTCCTTCTTTCTTCCTGCTTCATGTAAGCTATCCTACTTTGTCTTCACTTCTTAGAATAATAAAGGTCTCCCTGCTTCTCCTCTACCCCCTTTCTAACCATTCCCCACATTACTGCCAAAGAAATCCACTAATGCCTCATTCTAAACATGTCACTCAAGAATTCACTGCCTACTGAACAAGCAGAAAATTCCTGAAATTGGCATTGAAGTCTTCCTAGGCTATGATTCCATAGCAATCTTTATGATAACAAGAGCTAGAATTTATATAGAGTTGTAAGGTTTGCAAGACTCTACAAATATTATATACTTTATCCTTAAAAACATCCTGGGAGGTAAGTGTGATTATTGTCACCCTTTCATAGGTAACCAAACAAAAGTTGTGACTTCTTCAGTATAACACAAATAAAAGTCTGCAGTCAGATCCAAGCTCCAATGTTCCTGACTACAGACACAGTACTCTATGCTTTGTGCCACCTAGCTGCCACATTTCTCTTTTTTTTTCTTTTCATACTAGCCTCTGTACTCACTGAGGCTCATGGTGCTCCTTTTCCATCCCCTCCTGATCCTTTTGTGTGTCACTGCTTCAACCATTCTATGTTCTTGGTAGGAATAAACTTGATCTCTGCCCTGTAAAATTCCTTCCTTCATTTAAGGGACATCTTAGGTACTGTCTCTTCTAGGGAACTTGCCCTGAACTTGCTTGCTTGGCCCTCCTACCCTTTATAACCAGCCCATTATGAAATAGAGAGGATTCTCTACTTCCTTCAATAATATCTGACCCTTTTACCTGCTCTTCTTCACACCTAACATAGCATTTCCTGGATCCTACATTTTTGCATGGAAATATTCCTCTTTATCAATCTTCCAACTCCCAATAAACATGGTTTGTTGACATTTCAAGTACTCCTCAGGTCCAGAAAACTTGTGGTTTTACCTTTCCTAAGACCTGATGTTTCATCTGCCATCTTCTTGCCTTTTTCCAGCTTGCCCCCATGCTTGTAATGCTTTTTCTCTTTACCTCTACCACTTACAGTCCCTATTTACCTTAACTGTTGATTATTTGTTTCAGTTGTGCCTGACACTTTGTGAACTCATTTGGAGTTTTCTTGGCAAAGATACTGGAGGTGTTTGCCATTTCCTTCTCCAGTTCATTTTACAGATAAGAAAACTCAGGCAAATGAGGTGAAGTGACTTGCCCAGGGTCACACAACTAGTAAGTATCTGAGGCTGGATTTGAACTCAGGAGGATGAGTCTTCCTGACTTCAGGCCCAGTACTCTATGCACTATAGCACCACCTAGCTGCCCGTTTCCTTACTACTAAGTTAATGTTTTCTTAATTTTTCAGTTTAAATATCATTTTCTGCATGACACATTTTTCTGAGCCCCTCTTAGCTGTTGCATGCATGCATATGTATGTGTGTGTGTATTAAACCTTAATACCATGCCTCTACAGCTAGATGGTAATTGCTTTCTGAAGTCTCTCTCTCTCTCTCTCTCTATCACACACACACACACACACACACACACACTCACATATATACATACACTGAATGAGAAAGCTCCTACCAGACCTGCATATATTTACATAAATACACACACACAAACACACACTTTTAATGTATATATGTATATATGTGTGAACACAAGTTATATTTATGTAAATGTTTATAAAAGTATTCACACATATGTATTGTGTAAATGTACACACCAACATGTATACACACACATCTATTCTTGTCTTCTCAAATAGGTTGCAATCTCCTTGAGGGCAGGGGCTATTTCATTTTTGGCTTCACATATCCTCCATCTAGCACTGTGTTTGACACTTAGGAGGTTTTTAATGAAGGCTGAGACCTGAATTCAAATCCTATTTCAAACACTAAGTCTGTGACCCTGGGCAAGTCTCTTCAGCACTATCATCCTCAGTGTCTTCCTTTCTAAATGTAGATGATCACAGTACTTACCTCAGAGTGTTGTTGTGAGGGTTAGATGACATAATATTTGGAGAGGGCATTACAAACTTTCATGGGCTATATAAATATTAGCTCTTACAATGATTGATCGATTTCTCTTAGGATCACAAGAGCAGAGATTAAGAAGTAGAAGTGACATTTAATTGAAATGCTACATGAGTTGGCTGATATTTGTACCAAAGTCAATGACACAGAGTGGAGGAAACTGGACAGGTAGTCACTCTGTATTTGAGTACAGAAAGACCTGGGTTCAAATCCTTCCCTTAACACTTACTCTATGGGTGATAGTTAAGTCAATATCTTTTGGTCATTTACCTCTCTACAAAGTGAAATAATAATAACATACAACCACCTCCACCTCCGACCCAATCCAAAATTTGTGTGAGGAACAAATATGACAATGTGTTTTTTAAACCTTAAAGTGCTGTTGTTGTTCATCCTGAATCTGTCCTGAATTAGTTCTGTTATTAGGGATGTTACTTAGCTTCTTTGGGTCTCAGTTTCCCCCCTGTATAATGATAAAATGTTTTTAAATTGATAAACACACATTACACCTTGGATGTTTTTTTCCTCTTCTTATCTAAAATTAATATTACTAGATGTCTATGAAAGAGTCATGTCTTTTTCAATTCAATTCCATAAACATTGAGTGCCTACTACGGGCCAAGCACTGTAATAAAATTTCTCTATTGGTAAGAGAATTTGCTATTTGCCAAGAAATAATTTCCTTTCTAATTAGCCAATTGGTTTTCTGATTCACGTTTGACTCTTCCATCCACCCCTACTTTGAATTTATCCATAGGGATTGCTTTCCCTTCATTTCCTAGATTCTCTACATTAATAGATTCTTTTAATAAACTTTAGAGATTTCAGGAAGGAACAGCCCCCTGGAAAGAAAAATAATTGTCTCTCTAGAGTTTCAATCCACCTCCCCTATCTCTACAAACACACCCGAATACATTTAACTACATATTATTTTAGTATTACAAACTGAATAAAGGATTAAGTCAGCCTCCTTGGAATACTGAACACTGGATAAGTTCATCAGTGTCGAAATATTCCCAAACCTCCTTAATTTATTTGCAAGACTATATTCATCATCCACCCACCTCTTAATCTGAAAGCCTTAGAGAATTTTCTGAAACTGTAGGGAGCAGATCAGACAGTTATTAACCCAGTTATAAATAGTCTGTCGAATCTAACATTCAACAGCTGAGATCTTAATTGACTGGCTCCACACTTTTCCTAAGTGGCCTACCATTCACCGACCTGGCTGGCCACTTGTTTATGCAACTGTTGTGACTAGGGAAAGTATCCACTCTAGATTGGAGCCAATTTCTGAGCTGAGGAGGCCACAGCCAGTATTCTCACTCAGACCTCAGCTGTCAGGGCTCCAGTGAGAAATATTGAAAGGGAGTAAATGACATTTCCTCATTATTGATTTGATTCAGACACCTGGGCCATGCCTCTACAGCTAGATGGTAATTGCTTTCTGAAGTCTCTCTCTCTCTCTCTCTCTCTCTCTCTCTCTCTCACACACACACACACACACACACACACACACACACTCAATGAGAAAGCTCCTACAAGACCTGCAATTCTTTACAAATACTTTCCTTCCAAGTGAGATGTGACAATAGCTATTAAGTTTTCAGCACCATTATAAGCCATTTTCATGGAGATTACTGGTTAACTGTATGAGTTTCACCAAAAGGACTACAGAATTAATAATAGCAATCATATAATGCCTCAAGTTTTGAAAAGCATGTGCTTTTCACAAGCAGTCTGAAAGGTAACCCATTTCATGCCCATTTTACAGATAAGGAAACTGAGTCGAAGAGAAGGTAAATGATTTGTCCAAGATCAGACAGCTAGTAAGTTTTCAGAGGCAGATTTAGAACTCAGGCTTTCCCAACTGTAGATCCAATGTTTTATCCATTGCTCTACCTAGATGCCCAACAATATTAAGACTTAGAAATTTTCTGGTCCAACATTTTTATTTTACAAAGGTAGCAAATAAGGCCTGTGGAAGTGGAATGACTTGTTCAATTAACAAGGAAGCAGATAAAATATTGTCTCCATGATTAAGGTGCTCCCCCTCCCTTTGACATTTAAAGTCCTTTGGGATATGGCTCCAAAGTCTCTTTCAAAGTTACTCCATATCATTTCTTTTCACATAGTCTATACTCTATACAAACTGGTGCTCTGGCCATTGGCCCTAAGGGACATGGCATCTCCCACCTCCCTATCTTTGCATAGATTGGACCTTCAAAACCTGGAATGTTTTCTCTCCACATGGCCACCTCTTCAAACCCCCTTCACTGTTCATCATTTTGATCAAAGGTCTATTCCTCCCACAGTCCTTTACTGATGTCTCTCATTCTTAGTTCTTTCTCTGTACCCTGAAATTCCCTTTTATATACTTTTAATCATTTATATTTATATTATCCTGACTCCTTTGTAGTCATGTGGACATCTTTATGTTGCTCTTCCTCTCCTTCCTCCCCACTAGAATATAACTTTTTGGGTATTGGGACAGTTTTATTTTAGTCTTTGTATTCTCATTGCCCAGTAGAGTGTTTGGCATGTAGCAAGCACTTAATGCTCAATCTGAATGGAGGTTAACTAATTTTAACTCAGGTCCACTGATCCAAAGCCATCACTTTTTCCACAGCTGCTTCCTGTTTGAGGTCAGGTCAGTACCCAGGAGATTGATCACCAAATGTGAGGGAGAAACAAGATGGGGTTAGCAATGGAGAAAGCCTGGAAATCCCAAGGAGGGATTTCAGTCCTTGAGGCACGACTGAGTCAACAGCAAATGTGGAACATTCAGCACCCTATCAGCACATCAGGGCAGGGAAAGATTGTGGAATGTGACCAATTGCCATATAAGACTGAAATTTGGAGAGTGAGGAATGCAGGGAAAAATTGAGGTGATATTAAAGAAAAAACCATCCAGAAAATCTGAGGAAGAACAGTTGAGTCACCTCCAAGTTTTCCTCCTCCTACTCCCATATCTCATATCCTGATCTAGCAACAACCCCTTTTCTGAATTATTCTCCTGTAGTCAAATTCCAACAGCGTATCTAACCTGATTTGTAGCCTATACCATCCCAACCTAACCTGTTAGTGTTTGCACAGGGCAGCTAGGTGGTACAGTGAACATTTCAAATTTGACCTCAAACAGTAGCTGTGTGACCCTGGACAAGTCCCTGAACCCTGTTTGCCTCAGATTCCTCAAGTATAAAATGAGAAGAAGGAAATGACAAATCACTCTAGTACACTTGACAAGAAAACACTGAATAGGAGGGTGAAGAGTTGGACATGACTGAACCGCAGCATTTTCAGGTTTCCAAAACTCTTTACAAATATTTCATGTCACCTTCATAACAACCCAAGAAATTAGTTGCTATTACTATCTGAATTTTAGAAATGCAGAAACAGAGGCAGAAGGAGGTTAAGTGACTTGCCCAGGGTCACATAGCTGGTTAACGTCTGAAGGCAGGATTTAAGCTCATATCTTCCTGATGCCAGGTCTGGCAGAGTATTCACTGCAACACCTAGCTGCTTCAGTGTGTCAGATGCCATGTCAGTCAATCAGTCAATAAATATTTATCTGCACCTACTCTGTGTCAGGCATCATACTAAGCTCTAGAGCTACAAAGAAAGGCAAAAGTGGTATTTGCTCTCAAGGAGTTCAGTCTAGTTGTTGAGACAGCACAGAAAATGTTATTTCCCATGCTATACAATGAGATAAAAAGACAAAAACAAAACCCTCTCTTTCCTCAAAGAGTTTACATTCCGATGGGATGAAACAAAATATTCATGATACTTACAACACATATGCAAGGGAATTATGGGGTGCAGTAAGAAGACTTTGCCATGAAAAGAAGGCCATCTAAGAGGTTTCAACGGAATATTACCTTGAATGGGGCTGGAGGTTCTTAAGCATGGAAGTGAGGAAGGCAAGCATTCCAGACATGATGGGAAGCCCATGCAAAGGAGGCAGAAATGTTGTGCAAGAGGGCCATTAACTGACCATCTCTGGTTGTATTTATTACAAGAGTGCATGATGAGAAATAATTTGGAAACAGGCTGGAAATATAGGTTGAAGTCCTAATTTTGGTGAAATGTAAATGCTAGAGAAAGCAGCTTGTATTTTCTTCTAGAAAAAGATGGGAGCAACTGAAGAATATTGAACAGTAATGTGGCATGATTAAGCTGATACTTCAGGACTATCAATTGTCTACCATGAAAAAAAGGCTTAGGTCATTATTTACATTTTTGTGGGAGGGGGGTGTTTTTTGGTTTTGTTTTGTTTTGTTCTGCATAAAACAAAAGTCGATATTAAATGATCTTGCTGCTGGGGAATTCACATTCCAAAATGACTATTTTTTTATTGATTGCCTGGCTTTCTGGATAATTTTAGGTTCAATTTATTTATTGCCTTTTCAGAAGTCTGGGTAATAGAGCTACATAATTAGGGAGAACACTTTCAATTTTAACTATTTCCAGAATTCTATAGGCAAAAATCTAAGGAGCTTTTTTCAGCATTTTTTTCATCATGTGATCTCTACCTCATCTTTCACTTTGCTGAGATCAGGAAAAAGGTGAGTTGCATCTTCCTCTCAGATTATCCATCCTGCGCCTTGGCCTTTCACAAAAGCCTAAGTAGTAATGATTTACTGATGACAAGCTTTTCTATTTGTCCTTGGTTTTAACTGAACTTGTTTTCATTGACTTTTTTTGAACAAAATATTGTTTGCATAAAGTATGGTGTATCTTGAAGGACAAATACATTCTGCTTTGGGGGAGTCAGTAATTAGAATTTTGCAAATAAATAAAACATATATGCACACATGTGTATGTATTTGTGTGTAAATGCATGTATATATACACAAATATGTATGTGTGCATATATACATATCTACATATGTATTTATATGTGTGTGTATACATGTACATGTACATATACATATACATACATATACATGCATATGCATATACAAATACACATACACATACACATGCACATACACATACACATACACATACACATACATATACATATACATATACATATACATATACATATACATATACATACACATACACATACATATACATACACATACACATACACATACACATACACATACACATACACATACACATACACATACACATACACATACACATATACATATACATATATAGTAGTGTAGTTTACAAGGGAAATGCAACATGTTAACTGAAGAGACATTAGCCATAAATAGGAGGTGGTTGGGCTGGATTGTGAAATCTTATTGTTGACAGTAACATAGCATAGTGAATAGAAAACTGGACTTGGAGTCAGGACGATGTGGGGTCAAATCCCTCTTCTAACACTTGTCCGATGACCTTGAGAAAACCCATTCATCTTTCTGAACCTCAGTTCACTCATTTTGAAAATTGGAATTAATAATTTCAATTTATCCCATGAGGCTGTAATAAGGATTAAATAAGATTGTTCAAATACAGGGTGAAACAGATAATATGATCAGATTACTTGACTGATTGTTGGAACTGGATTCAGCTTCTGGTTTTAACACACAATTGCCAATATGGATGGGTAGAGTGTCTTTCCTTACCTGTAGATCCCGATACCAATGACAGTGTAGGTCCAAATCAATAATAACAATAACAATATAATTCTTCAGGTATGCACAAGTTGTATCCAATGAGCACTGTATAAACTCATCAAGTTCAGGAACGCTCTTGTCTTGGCGTCTCCAGTGTTTTCCATAGTGCCTGACATAAAGGAAATGATCAGTAAATGCTTGTTGCTGAGTTGGAATTCAATTAACACTTCTGGCCCCCCTCCTCCTTCTCCCCCAGTTATCCATGCCCTTGTGGATGCCTTATTTCACTTCTTGAGTACAAGGCATCACTGGTGACATGGTATTGCTTACTTAGACCCTCCATGTGTTTTTCCCATCGTTTGGGGGGGACATCTTCAAGTTTCACCATTTTGAGGTGGTGGTGTTCCATGGATTGCAGCAACAAAGCATCTCGGGGAGATTCCCATTTCATTCTCCAAATTTATTATCAATTTTGACCTTTGCTCTAAGCAGTCAATAATTAGAATTTTGCAAATAAATAAACCATATATACATGCATATGTATGTGCATGTGTGTAGATGTATGCATATATACATAAATGTGTATATGCATGTATATAAGCAATATATATGATATCTAGAAATACGTATTCTGATCATTATCTGTCTTCCATTTGGGTTGGATTAAGAACTCTGTTATTGCCATTGTCCAGGCATCAGAGCAAAGAGGATGCATTTAGAAAGGTAATGACATCCATAAATACCACAATCCTAAACAAGCCCTCAGGTACACAGGAGCTCTATATTCCCTTGATTAACTACATATTCCCCCAAGATCTGTCATCCAGGCTTTTCAGTCAAATTGTTGTTTTAACAACAGGATATCACCCTACCCAACAATGTCTTTGGCAATTTGTCAGACCCGCCTTGGAGATGTCCTGGCAGGCTTCCTGGACTATTCAGTTTATCCATCATCTGTGGCTAATGATTCCTTTCAATATGTAACTGGCAGCAAAACACAAAATTCGAGAGAGACACATTTCAATCCTTTTTTTTTTTCACAGTTGTGGAGGAGATGATGTTGTTTGGCCTAAGTGAGGCTTCCAATTTTGAGTATAGAAAAGCAAAAGAGATGTGCGGTCCTGGGAAGAGTAAGTGATAGCTTTCCTGCTCTATTCAAAATCACATCATATTTGAAGTCATACATTTAGTTTTGAAACCAGATTTTTTCATTGTGTGAGTGATTACACACAAGTCATTTAGCTTAGTTACTTCTCTCACAATAAACTAGATTTTCCTATCTGTAAAATGAGAGATGTGTTTATATCTCTAAAATCCCTTGCACTGCAAATGTTCATGATTTTAGCATTCTGTATTTTAAGGTAACTCCACTACTGACATTCAATATCTTATAGCCCTTCTCAATTTTATTGTTCTGTTCTCTCTGTTCCAAGCTCCCTCATATCTCTAACATTCTAAGATCCTTCCCATCTCTAAAGTTCTGTATTCTTAGGTTCTTCCCATATTTGGCATTCTGTATTCTAAGGTCCCACCAAGATCTAATATTCTATGCTGTAAGTCTCCCCCAGCACTAACCTTCCATGGATTGTGTCCTAAGGGCTCTTTCCAGTTCTATGTTGATCTTATCTCTGATATGCTATGTCCTTAGGTCCCCTCTAACTCTGGCCTTCTATGTTCTATTTTATAAAGTTACTCCCAGCTTTTAAGTTCAGTGTCCTAACCTCCCTCTCAACTTGATATTCTAGGTGCTGAGATCCTTAACTAGCTTAAGCTTCTGTATTTTTATGTTATATTAATTCTCTCAATCTAACAGTCTCTGCTTTATGTTTTGACTCCTTTCCACCTTTGAAACTCTACTAGAATTTGCATTCAAAATTGCCTATAGTCTCTTAATCTATAATCCTATGATCCCTCTGTCCAACAGTTAAGTTGCTTCAAGCAGCCTCAGTGGCAACTGTGAAGAAAAGCCTGGAGTTAAGGGTCTGGAAATAGATAAGGCAGAGGCCCTGGATGTAGCTGATCCGGGGAGTAGGGGTGATGGACTGTTCAGTTATGGCTTAAGGGTGTAAAGGTAGCTAAGAATTTTCCACCTTCTTTGTTTGTGATTAGCCTTCATTCCCTTATTTTCTTCTTGCCAATGGAAGTGGAATATCTTTATTATCCAATTCTAAGTAAGGCGATACTTTGCTAACATTCAAAACCAGCTATTAGTGGCCTGCTTGCTGAATATTTAATGAAATCATGACTGAAATAGGAACTATATTTGATATGGTGGGAAATCCATATAGGCACAGAGTCAACCAGGGTTTCTATCCCTCAGCTGTGCCCTATCCTTCCTTGAATGGTTGCCTTATGTAAATGCCCACTTTCCCCTTATCACCTGTTGAAGTTCTACTAAAGCTTTAAAACCCAGCTCCAATGACATCCTCTTGATGATGTCTTCCCTGATCCCCAAGGATATGTGCTCCCTCTCTCCTCATATTATCTTAATTATTCATATATAAATGTACAAAAGATACTCATATCACTTATACCACCACTGATTGTCATGGGAGCTTTGGCTGGTTTACACTTCTTTTAGCATGATGATCGACCATCCCCAGACTTAGGACAAGGACATAATCCCGATATCCCACTGAAGCTCAGAACTGCAGAACTCCAGAGATCCACCAGACTCAGTCTCCCATCAATTGAAATTCCAAGCATTCACCACCATGCTGAAATATCTGAGCACTCAACACAATCACTCATGGTATTTGTGTAGAAAAGACATGAGAATTTAGTTTAGATGATAGGACAATTACATGGATTCAGGACTATGCCATCAGAATAATTAAATATTGACTTGGTGTCACCTTGGTCATTCCTCCAAATTTGAATGGAAGTGTTAAGACGATCCCCTTATCTTCTCTAGGCTAAACATCCCCAGTTCTTTCTTACAATTCCATTCTGCTTTTTGTATTTCTGGTGCTTACCATAGTGTCTAGCACATTGTTGAATGACTGACTCACTTCCCTGCTTTGCATCATCTGCAAATGTAGCAATGGCTACATACAAATGGCAAAAATAAGCATTCCATTTCTGCTCTTAACTAAGTGACCAATAAAAATACCGAAGAGAGCAAGACTGAGATCAAATCCCTGGGGTCTCCTTGGACAATTCCCTTCCAAAGTGATAGCAAGACATCAGGCTTATAGGAATGATAGAAAATGCTCCCAAGAGCACAGCTCTTTAATTGCAGGTACAGGTGGGGGAGCTCATTGGCTAACAGTCATGGGATGACTACAAAGTTTGGTCAAGCATTCATGCCAGTTTGAAGTTGCTTCCAGGAGGGAGGTTTCATTGTTAAATTATTGATGATGGAACCCCAGTGCAATCACTGAAATTTCAAAATACCTTACCACTTGTGGGAACCAAAAGAAGCATCCCAACTTCCCAAAGATTGATCACTTCAGGAGAAAATTCACAATGAAAGATTTAATATGAAGAGCTAGGTCTTGTGTGGGACTAAACCCCAGTCACCCCAAACAGGGTGTGTGCACACACTGTGTGAAACAAAAGAAGACAAAGTATGCCACAGAGAAAGAAAGGAAGTGCTTGGTGACTTAATCCATCCTCTGAAAGGTTCTCAGCCCAAATGAACAACCAACTATTCCATTCCTCCTTTTTCTTTTTCCTGTGTCCCATCATTGAACAAAATACTTTTGTTGTTTTCGGATCATCAAGAAATTGTTAAAGACTCCTGATATGCCCAACACTTTGCTAGTAAAATAAGGAATTGAGAACTTTCCAGAATTCTGGGATTTGTGAGTTCAGAAGCATAGGCAGACCTGAAAGTTAATTTGTTACTGCTGTTGATTAGTTGTTGTGCTCATGTTCAACTCTTGATGACACCTCTTGGGGTTTTATTGCAAAGATACAGGAGTGGTTTGCCATTTTCTTCTCCAGCTCATTTTACAGAAAAGGCAATAAAGCAGATGAGGTTAAATGACTTACCTAGGGTCACACAGCTCATAAAGATCTGAGGTCAGATCTGAACTAAGGCCTTCCTGACTCCTGGCTCAGCACTCTATGCACTATGTCACCTAGCTACCTCTGAGCCACCTACCTACCTCATGATAATTTGAATTATTACAGTCTTGAATCCACAAGAGGATTTGAGTCAAGCTCAGGAATTTTAAAAGAGATAAACATTGCCTGGAGGAAAGAAGAGTGAGAGAAAGCATAGAGATAAAATTGACAGCCCCACAGAAGACTTGCAAAACTGAATTGGAAAGCAAGAGAGGTCCAGGGTTACTAACCAAAGAAAAAAAGCCAAAGGAGAAATTGAAATGAGGGCAGAGATGCAGTGAAAGGAGAAAAAGAGGTGGTCCTTACGGCCTCCTCAGATGGTTTATTACACTAAATACTGTGTGTATGAAGAAAAAATAATACCTGCCTCCAAAAAGCTTGCATTCTACAATAAGGATACATTTATTCTTCTTCTTCTGGACCCCTAATTTTTATGTTGGTATTCCCTTCAACAACTCATCAGCAATCATTTGATTCACTGGTAGCTTCTTGAAGTCATGGACTCTTCCAGTTTTGCCTTTGTGTCTACAGCTACTAATATTACTTGCCACATAGAAGGAGTGTATTGATTTATCCATCCCCACCCATTCTATGGGAGTCTTGCCCAAGTCTTCCCATATACTTGCTACACAAGGTCCAGGCAACATTCAAGAGGTATTTCTTGAGTTCCCTTGACATCATAAAAATATCAATGAACCACATGACTGATTGTCCATTGGACAGGTCTGGCCCTCTTTTTTTGCATGACCAGTCCACTGTCAGGTTCAAACACATATATCTTTGATGCCCTCTTTATAATCTTCCTTTACAATGCCTTGCTTGTGTGTAATGTCTTGTGTCACCCTGGTGTCTGTCACATGCATCTCCATTGCTCTTTGGGTGATTTTTATTGGTTTAAATTCCTGAAACAACATGATAACATAGCAAAATACAAGATAATTGAAGGAGGGCCAGATCCACTTTCTAAGTGAAAGTAGCACCTCCTATGACTTTGTTTACTTGGTGAAACTGTTAAAGATTCTCAATTTCTATGGCTGTCATTACTTACTGCCCTTCTTGTTTAAAAATAATATTTTTTGATAACTTTCCTTATTGATATTGCCTATATTTCATAATAGTTCCCTGTCTTCATATTTCAGGGAACTGTTCTTAATGATAAAAATAAAAATAGAAAGTTTAACAAAATTAATCAACATATATAGAAAACATATGATGCTATTTGCAGTGTTCCAAACCCATAATTGCTCACTTCTTTTAAAAAGTGGGGAAAAAAAAACTTACCTTTCCTAGGTGATTCCACATCAGAGACCGTTTTTTCTGCCTGAAATAGGAGATGGGCAGTGCCTTGAAAGGAACTTATACAACTTTGTAGAAGTACATGACTGGCAGCTCCCAGAGATATTTTTAATTGAAATATTCAATTCCAAGAAGCAAATGCATATTTCTAAAGAGAAATTATTTCCAGGCTAAATACTGACCCACTTGAATTGTTTGTAGCAACACCACAGGACAAAGAAAAGAATGCCAGATCCCTTTGAAATGGGCAGCAGCATTTAAAATAGTAAAAGGAGTCTGTAATTAGCTAATTGAAATGCCACTTAAGCTTATGAAACCCCTGAGTTTATAAGGTTGTTTGGTTTCCCCCTCAACATGCCCATACCTGTTTCTTTTCGTTTCTTTTCACATACTAACCTCAACAAATTAGAGTATTTATATAAATATGGTCATAGTCAAGTTACCATCATCCTTAAGCTTCAATGTTCTCATTGGCAAAATGGGATAATAACATCTATAAAAGCTACATCACAGGAGAGTTGTAAGGATCTTTGATATGTTCTCTGATAAACACTTTGCAAACTAAGGCTTTCTAGATTTTCATCATATTAGATATTAAGTGTATCTTTGACAAAATCTTCTTCAGTGTCATCATCATCATCATCATCATCATCATCACCATTCTCTGTTCCTGCTTGTATAAAATTCATTTGGAGGGAGCACATTTTAGGGAGGGCACCAAG
Organism: Pseudocheirus occidentalis; assembly: GCA_028646575.1. NCBI lineage: Eukaryota > Metazoa > Chordata > Mammalia > Diprotodontia > Pseudocheiridae > Pseudocheirus > Pseudocheirus occidentalis. Next base: position 312,303,623 of record CM053595.1, read on the forward strand.
AAGCTTGAAAGTGTCCAGAAAGGACCCAGTCAAAATGGCAAAGCTCCTCAGATTCATGCCACATGTGGATCACTTGAACAAATAAAGACTGTTGGAAGGGGAGGAATTACCTTTTTTGTTCATCCTTCATTTACAACAAGGATCTATGACAATAGGAGATGTCTTAATTTGCACATGAACTATATTTAAGTGAGGTAGAGTTATACAAAGTTGGTAAATCAGCCTCACCCTCTCTTCCAGAGTCATCAAAGTCCAGTGGCAAGACAAAAGTTAAAATGACAGGAGATGGCCTGGGATGTAGTGAATGAGCTTAGCATCTTTGATATGTAACCAAGCTCTAAGTGCTCCATAGCACCTGCTTCAGCCACCTTCTTGAATATTGGAATAAACTGTTCTCCTCTGCCTCTTCCACTGGGGGAGTTTTTCACATTCTTAGGGAAGAAATCTCACTAATTCACTGAGAAGGCATACCTCAATTGACTACATGAAGGTGGAAGAAAAAAGATTATCAGTACTCAAGCATTTGATGGTGTGATGTTTAAAAAGTTAGAGAGATGTAATTTCTGCATAATTAATTTATTAATAATGTTAGCATTTTATTAATAAATATGGCCATGAAACTCTCAAATGCCAAAGAACCCTCATGGTGGTGAGTTAACAGTATATATATCTTTGGAAGAATGGGGGTTCCTATGGGTGACACTCAACTCTAATTGATCAATAATTAATGAGAGAATGAATATTATAATGAGAGGTGGACCTGTTTTGATGCAGAACTTGGGAGTATAACTTTGATTTATGTAATTTACTTCTAAATTACCTCTGGTCTTGAGCAATCTAATCAAAGAATTTATCCTCTCCCAAACCTTGGTAGAATTCACTTAGATGAGATGGTCTACGTGGGGTAAATTTTTGGCAGAGATCAGTAATGTCCTTCAAAGGGGCTTCAAACAAAGAAACAAGAGAGGGAAAAAGACTGGATCTCCTCCATAACTGATTATTAACAATCATTTCTCTCATTCTCCCATGTGATTCTTTCAAGAGATGCTGTCTCTTCAATGAATCACTAACAAACACTCATCAAGGGATAAGTGTTTTTGAGATTTATGAGGGGTATCAATATGAGGGGAAAAGGGAAAGATCACCCAGTGCTTTGGCAAAATCAAAAGGGACAATCACTTTTAATAAGTAGAACTTACAGATAAAATATGCAAAGAGAAAAGTAAACAGCACACACAAAAATAAAAAATAAAATTCTCCTTTTGTAGAAATCTCATCTTATACAGCCATCTGATTCTCTGGGAACATCTGATTTAACCCTCTGGTTTGGGTATTGTCTCAGAGCAGTTTCCCGTTGACTGGCTTCTCTGGTTCAGGTCCATTAGATCTTAACACAACTTTAAATTTGCTTTGCCAACAACCAGGTCAGACAGTGAAACACTATGTCTCTAGTACTAGAAAAATCAAATTTGGAGCATCTTTGACCAGAAAATTTTTAATTTAAGTTAGTCAATTGTCATGTTGATATATCCAAGAAACAAATCTAAAACTAGACCCTGATTTTCACACTTGACATTATTCATTCACTCATTAGGAAGATGAGATTCTGCTAAGGAATTAATAACAGAACACTTTTTATAAGATGATGGACTCTAATACCAAAATGAATTGATTTAAAAGTTGACAGATTAACTACAACAAAAGGTTGTAGTTTGAGTTATTGAGTGATCAATTTCAAAACAGTGAATATCAAGCAAGTAATTTTTAATAAAAGATTTTCAACTTCTAGCCATGTTCAGATGAACAATCCCTAATAAATGTTGAATTCACTTTAGGCCATTTATAAGACAGACCACAACCCATTCTTCTCTTGAGATAACTAATTATCCTGCTATTGTTTTTCATTAACAAAACTGAGACAGTTATGATATTCACCCCACAGGATTATACCCTGGTTTCACAAGTCTTTGCATCATTTGCCTGATTATCCCCATATCATTTTGAGCAAATAAAGGATCTTAATATTTGCAGAAATATGTAAATAGTAGCAGACAGGTGAGCAAGGCTAAATATGTTGCTTGGAATACAGGAGGGACTAAAATTCTAGACCAAAATGTTCAAACCTTATGCCTGTAACTAACTATAGTAACTCAGATGTAGGTCCAATTAATCTAAATGATCTACTTAGTTATCTTCATACTAGGCATCTAACATGGTTATAGAAACTGGTCACAGAAGAAGAATTAGAGAAACAGTTACACAGGAAGGGAACAATGCTTCTCTAATTTCATGTCAATTTCATGCAAAAGTTATACAGACAACCAATTGAATTGAGCTAGACCTAAAGTCAGCTAGGTGGGATATTTTCCATCCCACAGGAAATGTCATACTGGGAAAATTGAGTCAGGATACAAAGAGAAAAGTTCTAATACATCTTCTCTTTGTCTTTTATTATAACTTTCGTTCTTGTCTCCTGATGGTAGAACCAGGAGTGATATATGGAAGTTTAAAAAGGAAGAAAAAAAACCTTAAGTTTTAATAGAGCAGGTCTAAAGTAATTTTGGCTAGCTTGGAATCAATGAGTTCCTTCTCTCTACAGGCCTTCAACCAATGGCCAATAATCAAGATTTAAGGGATGACATCAATGGTATTCTTATCCAGAAATAAGTTATACTAAATATCTTCTGAGGCTCCCTTAAACTCTAAGATTCAGTGGTTCTTTGATTCCTATTATAGGAGAGAGAATGTGTAGTAAAATATTTATTAGTGTAGAGGAGACTATGCCTGGTGTAGGTTCCTAAGGTGACCCTAGTACCTTCTGATGGCAAATTCTACTTATGAATTTCTTAGGCCAGCAAAACATTGGGGGAACTGGATAACATAGATTCAAGGGAAAGGAAAAATATTAATGACTCTGCTTGAAGACTTCTAGTACTGGGAAGCTTATTGCCTTTTGAGGTGGCCCATCCTTGTTTAAAAATGTGTTTCTCTTACATTAATCCTGAACTTTCCTCTTTACAACTTTCTCCCATTAATAGTTCTATCTTCTGGGACTAAGCAGGGTATGTATCCCTATTCTTCCATGTGACAGCACTTCACATACTTTATTATGACCATCAGATCCCTTCTTTATCAACTCTTGTCTGGAGTACACATTCCCAGTCCCTTCTCCAAATACTGATATACAACATATAATACAGTTTAGAGTGCTAGGAACCCTGAAATGTAAGGGCACAGTGTGAGTCTGCTAGAAAGAATTCAAGCACTCAAGTTTTCTTTCAAAGTAGCAAGGTTTATTGTAACGCCAATAGAAGTGACTAGATCCTTACTGAATCTGCATATTAATGGGGATGAGACTGATGCTTACATACAAAAAGGACAGTGAAAAGATATGGGTAGGATTAAAGAGTGGTAAGTAGTCTGAGGTGGGCAACCAGTATACTAGTGAAAGGAATAAAGTATTCTGGGGTGGGACAGAGCAATAGTGAAAGGAATATTGAGTAGTCTAGAATGGGCAAAGAGGAAAGTGAAATGATTGTCCAGAAAGTTAATTAAGTGATCTAAGTAGGCTGGGGTAGACCAGTTCCCTTGGACAGTGGAACCAGTGATCTGGGCTGCTGAGATGTATGGGAAAATTAAGGGACTGGGCGGCTTTCAAAGAAATGGTCTTTTCTTTCCAGGTATCAAGGTCTCAGTACTCCATCAATAGACCCAAGAACTTTCTGTATACTGGATGCCCTTCTCCAAACCTTCTCTAGGAGATCAGCAACCATCTAAAACTGTGGCACCCAAGCCCGAATGCATTATTCAAGATGTGATTAAACTAAAGATTATCATATCTTTATTCTGGAAGCCATCTTTCAATGCACCCCAAAATCAGCTAGCTTTTTTCACTGCTTCACCAAACTAATGAGTCATATTGAGCTGATTGTCCATGAAAACCACTGATCTTTTTCTACCAAACTGCTACTTAACTGTGTCTACTCATCTCTCATTTGTGGAACTGATTGTTTTAACTCAAATTCAAGACTTTTCCCTTCTTAAATTAATCTCCCCTACTAAAATGTCATTCTATTAAATTTTGCTTGATGTTCTGGTCTGCCTAGCTCGTTTGGTATTCCTGTTCTTTCATTTAGTGTATTATCTATCCTTCCCATCTTTGGATTAGCTGTTAATCTAATAAGCACACAATATATGTCTTTATCCCATCACTGATAAAAGAAATTAAATACTACAGGGCCAACCACAGCCTCCTGAAGCACTCCACTGAAGACTTCCCAGTGCTTGGGACAGTGCCTGGCATGTAGTAAGCACTTAATCAATGCCTGTTGATGCTTGTGAAGTTGGGAAGGTAATTTTTCTACCCTTTTCATTGATCCATTTAACCAGATATCAGGGAATCTAATTTCCCAATTAGCTTGTATCTTTACCTTTTCCTCAAGACTAGCATAGAATTTGGTTTGTTAAATAAGATAAACAATGTCTCCTCTGGTCTCCTCTGTTTATTTAGTAGTAATCCTGTTTTAAATAAAGGAAATAGACTCAATCTGCTTTCAATTATTCTTGATGCAGAAGATTTTTGGTCAGTACTTCCTTTTCTAGATTTTCACTCAATATTGCTAAAAAAAATGGGCAGTAATTAATTGTTGGTGGAATTCTGAACTTATCTCACGATTTTGGAGAGCAATCTGGAATTATATCTAAAGAGTTATTACCCTTTGACCAAGCAATATTCCTACTAGGTCTATTTCCAAAGACTATTAGGGGGAAAGGAAAAGAACTTATATGTTCTAAAATGTTACTAGCAGCTTACTTTGTGGTGGCAAAGAACTAGAAATTGTAGAGATTCCTATCAGTTGGGGATTGGCTGAACAAGTGGCATATGATTGTGATGGAATTGGTTCATTGGTTCTTGTCCTTTGTTATTGAAGAGGACCAAAAGGACATCATTGTTAGAGTCAAGTTACAATGAGTCCACCTGTGACTGCTCAGACCAATATGGGCTCAGAAGGACCTACCACAGGTTGGTCACAAATATTCCATATGAACACTTGTGATGGTTTCTCTAAATGTGTACCTTTCAAATTTCTTTTGAGTTATTTCAGTTCTACTTTGCTCAATTACTACTGTGCTATAAGAAATGATGAGCTCAGTCATCCTAGAAAAGACATAGATTTGCACAGAATAATGAAGATCAAAATGAGCAGAACCAAGAAAACACTATATACAGCAACAAGTGTTTTTACACCAACTTTGAGAGACTAAGTCCTCTTGACTATTATAAATGGCAAATTAACTACAAAGGATGTATGAAAGAAGGTTCTATCTGCATGCAGATAAGGAAAAAACTGAAAATAAGGAGGTATAGAATGATTTTATACACAGCTGTATGTGTGTCTAAAGGACGGGGGGAAGAAGGGCAGGGAAGAAAGAAAGAAAAGGAAAAATAATTTACATGAGAACTTTATTACATATTTTAAAGGAATAGCAAGTTGCACATAATAGCTTGCATTTTCATATACAATCATATTTTTTATTATGCCATATTATGGAAAATTTTGTTTTATTCCATAAATTCAATATAAAATATTTTTAAAGTAACACTTCAAGAACACATTCTAGAAGTTTTCCAGGAAATGGTGCTGATCTTGCTGTATTTCCCAAAGTTAGTGGTTTCTTGTGTCTTCCTTTTTTTTTTTTTCTAATTTGGGCATATTGCATCTTCTAGCCCTTTGGGACCTCAGCAAGTGACCAGTATAACTGGCAGTGGTTCAGAAATCATAGCCACTAATTTCTCCACTGATTGTACTTTTTGCTATATACATTTAGGTGTGTGTGTGTGTGTGTGTGTGTGTGTGTGTGTGTGTGTGTGTGTTTTGAGAGATATCTACTTCCTATTCTCCTTGAAGGTGTGGCAGGTTTGGATACAAAGATTCAGAAGTATCTGTAGGAGGGGTTGCTACTTCCCTATTCAATCGAATGTTAAGTACCTTTTCTTTGTACATCTTATGCAGCTCTTCAGTTGGAATGCCA
>CM053595.1:312310155-312343010 GCA_028646575.1 Pseudocheirus occidentalis
TTCTTTCTTTCTTTCTTTCTCTCTTTCTTCCTTTCTTTCTTTCTTTCTTTCTTTCTTTCTCTCTTTCTTCCTTTCTTTCTTTCTTTCTTTCTTTCTTTCTCTCTTTCTTCCTTTCTTTCTTTCTTTCTTTCTTTCTTTCGCTTTTTGGAGAGCAATTGGGATTAAGTGACTTGCCCAACGTCACATGGCTAGCTTCCTAAGATTTCAAAAGGCAGGCGATGTCTCCCTACCTTCTCAGTCATCTGAAAAAATGAGGTGTCTGCAGTTGGGGCAGCAATGGAGGCCATGGCATGAGAGGAGGGGAAAGTGTTGCTCTTAAAAAAATAAACCACAGGAAAAGGAAAATAAAAGAGTCCCTTTAACAATCATCAAGCTGTCCATAGTGTATGTGAAATATCAAATAGGTGATGAGTCCATCTCTTACAAAGATCTAAGCCAGTGGTTCTCAACCTTCCTAATGCCATGACCCTTTAATACTTGTATGTGGGAATATCTGCATGTGGGTGAACCCACCTGGAGATGGATAGAGGAGGTTCCTAAGACCATCGGAAATATGTGTTTTCCAGCGGTCTTAGGCGACCCCTGTGACTCCTGTGAAAGTGTCAATTGACCCCAAAGGGGTTGCGACCCACAGGTTGAGAACCCCTGAACTAAGCAAAGCTTGAGCACAAACTCCTTATTTGAATACAATCATTCTAAGAGTTTTTATTGCTTACTAGCATCCCATTTTTGGTGTGGAAATAAAACTGTTTAAATTCTATGTGTATGAATCATTTTTGTTTCATGCTTCTATTCTTGGTACCTTTTTACTCCAGCCTCCCCCAAGGGAAGACTTTTTAGACCATGGTTCAACACAAATTTGATCCTCAAGAATCTGATTTAGGGGGTCAATCCTAGTTCTCCTACTGAGGAAACAGACAACACCAGATCAATTACCACAGGGTAAAACTTTGATGGAAAAATAATAGGGTAGAAATTCAGGTAGTCTGCCAGCCCTTGTAGATTCATCTGTGGTGCCTGGATAGTCATTTTGTTAAAATTCTTGACCTTTGGCAAATCACTTAACCAATTGGTAGTTTAGTCTCCTTAACTCTAAATGAGAAGGTTGGATTAATGGCCTTAAAGACCTTTTGCAGCATCTGATATTCATCACCCTAAGACCTGGACAAGTCACTTAAGTACTTAGTAGATTAGTCGCCTCATCTGGAAATGAAAGAATTTGTATATATGACCTTAAAGGTCTTTTTTAGCTCCCAATATTTGTCATCCTATGACCTTGGCAAATCATCCTGTCTATACTTCAGTTCTGTGAAATAAAGAAGTGAATCTAGACAACCTCTAAGGTCCTTTCTAGGTGACAGTCATCTACACCTGTAATCACATTTGTCTCTCACAGAAACCTATGAGGTTCATAGTTTAGAGTTCTGTTATCATTATTTTACAAATAAGAGAAGTGGTGCCAGGAAAAATGATGTAGTCCCGTAACTGGCAGCTGGATTTGAAATCATTTTGGTTGCTGTTATATGCACTGCTCTTTCTACCAGAAAGTGGTATGGTGACCCCTGGGGTGAAATGAATGAGATCCAAGACAGGCAAGTTTGAAAATATGGATGGGGCACAGAAGCAAAGAAGGTTCATAGCATGCACCATTACCAAGGAGGTCTGTGTCAGGCATGATGTGGAAATGAGTGTGGGGAAAAGAAGGAAAACAGAAAAATACTTTAGTTTGGCTCCTGTCTAGGGATGGGGCAATGCAAAAATCAGACTATAAGCTTTACAATATTTCCAAGTGAATTCTGCTCCTAAATCCATTTAGAACACAATAAATCCTACTCAGGATGTTTCTATTGGGACACAGGTGCTGAAAAAGTCTAACATCCCTCTTCAGTAAATCTTCTTTGAGCCTTGATTTTCTTCCAATCAATTTGTGCCTAGCTCCAATGCTCACCAAAGACAAAATGATTTTGGAGCTCATGATGCCAGCTGCTGAAGCAGAGCACCAATGGTTTCAAGTCTAAGAAATTCCATTTTTCTTCTATTCCATTCAATGATCTCCTAAACAGTTACTTTTGTCCATGATGTTTTCAGAAAAAAAGCAACAAAAAAACCAAAAAAAACCTCCACAATAATAGTAAGAGGTATTGGAAATAAGTTCTTGTATTTTAGGAAAATTTCCCTTTTTTTGTCTACCATGCCCCAATTTTTAAAGCCTACTTTCTAAGCATAATCTGCAAAATGGCAATTGATGTTCAGTACTGAATAGCCCTGTATGAGCCAGAGACAGATGGATGAAAAGATCTGCCAGGCTTTCTTTTCATAGATATTTGACTGTTCTGTCAGTGGTAATAACATGATGATAAATTGATTTTTTTCTCTCTAATTTCCTATCATGAAGATGCATGTGCTCCCTGTAATACATCTTATGAAACATTACTGAGGACCAATTGAATTCTTTGAAAAAAGACTGTCACAAAAAAATCTCACTAAGGTGCATAAAACCTGAGTGGGGAAAGTTCAGTCATATACAGAAAATGGGCCTTCTGCTTTCAGTACCTGACAGAGTAATGAGAATAATTTGATTTATCCAGGACCAATGGCACTGAGAAATATAAATGAAACAGAAAGTTCTTGTATAGACTAAAGGACAAGAGGAAAAGAATATAAGAAACTCAGGAAGAGAAACAGAATATTTTGAAGGTTTTTTGGGTTTGTGTGTGTGGTAAAATGTGGTTCACATGTCAAATCATTTAATTAAGGGGAAAATGAGAAGCCTTTTATCTCTCTGCTTGCTGTATGGTAAAGAAAAGGACATTTGATTGGTTGGTTCTTGAGCTGAAACTGAGCATGCCTCTGAAAGGCACTAACTTGCTAACAAATGAGCCCTCTTTCTTTTCTGTCTGGCTGTGTTTGAGTGAGGAGGCACAGACTGCTATAATTCACTGAGGAAGGAGAGCTAGCCCCAGTGTCCTCCCTTCCCTCTCTTTCATCATCAAACCATAAGATATGTTCTGCTGTTGTTCTTGTCCCTGATATAACTATTTTTTCTTGCCTTAGTGAAGGATTATTGGAGGTGGAATGGAGTAGGTTGTAACCTCATGAGCTATAAAAGATCAGAAGAATAAAATGTCGGAGGTCCAGCGACAGGCAAACACGTTAGAGTTTGCAGACAGCTGATTCCAGTGAACCAATGAAGTGGTCAGGAACTAGCAGGAACTAGTTAAACTATGGAATCAAGAGATTAGCCAGGAAACAGTTAAGTAATACTTTGTGAAATAAGAAATCAGTGAGCGTACCCAAACTGAAACCATATCCAAAGCAGAACTCAGTAAACTCAGAGTGAAATCAATCACTAGAGATCAGTGGAAGTGGCTATGTGACTAAACCTGCATCCCCATGCCCAACTCCATATTCAGTCTCCTGGCTTCTGTACCTAACTCTTCATTAATCAGTATTGAGGTAATCACATTCTCCTGGTCCCTACTTCACGGTTCCCTGAAGATAAAGAATAGATCCCCATATCTGGATGTCAAGTAGTTACAATAATCAATTAAGTATAGAAAATAACTGTTTATACCTGGATACCAAATAGTTTTGGTTACAGATTGTATCTGGATACCAATTTGGTTGTAGTTATAGATTACACTTGGATCCCAACTTAGTTATTGATTATGTTGTTAGAAACCCAAAATGGTATAAAAGACCCTGTACTTCTGTGTTATTTTGCTGCTCCTTTAATTGGCATATTGGACAGACTCCAGCTGGCTAAATTAAAGCTCCTTAAAACTTTCATTTAGACTCTGTGGTTACTTTGTTAAAACTTGCTATTTTTATTTTGGCTATTACACCTTCATCCTAACTGACTCAGCATGGAAATGATTTAAGGATAGCCAAGGTGGAATAAATTATCCATCAGCTATGTCATATTCAAAAATGAACTTGTGGGTGGTGGTGGTAGCCATTGCTTTGAGTTTGAATCTACTCTTCTGATGAATTAAATGGCTGTAGGAGAGAATGTGCCCCTGACATGGCCAGGGGAGGGGGGGGCATGTTTTTGTTGCTTTCTATATCTTTTTTAATAAGTTACTTTGTAAAATCTAATTGATGTTACTTGGTTAAATGATACTGGATCACTACTCACTGTGAATAACATAAGGAAAATACTAATTGTAACTAGCAATTGATGCTGGTAATAATACACTGAATGGGAGTTTGAGCTCATAGTATTAGAGATGATCCTTGAAGTCCCTCAGAATCACCCTATATCCATGAAGGGGAGATGTAATTGCCATTACTCTTATGTTGAGACTCATCAAAGTGACCAGGAATCAGGATAAAGTCTGTCAAAACTGACAGTGGCTACACTCTGATTCTTGTATTCTAACAACTGAAGGCATGGCATGGAACTGAAAGATGCCATTAAGATCATGATCCAGTTGGTGTGGCTTGCTCTGATAACCACAAAGTTTCAGCAAATAGAAAGAGAAACAGTAACGATAATAAGCTGATATTTCTACAATGTTTTAAATTTGTAAAATATTGTCCATAGATTGTCCATTTAGCTATCATAATGACACTGAGTCAGATGCTATTTTAGTGCTTATTTACAGGTGCTATTTTAATCTGATGTTTAATCCTTGGTAGAAAAATGGAGACAAATGGAGGTATCAAAGAGTGATTGAGTCATAGCAGAATATCACAGAGTCAAAATATTTTACTTTTTATCTTTGGCACTTAACACAGTGCCTTGCACATAGTGGGTGTTTAATTAGAATTTTGTTGATTGATCCTGCATGATCTCCTTTATTGATCTCTAGTCTATCAAGGTCCTTCCTAAGCTCCAGTTTCCAGAATTGAAAACAGTTCTCCAGATGTTGTCTGGCTAAGGAAGATGAGGTAGAATTGTTTCTTGTTCCTGTCCTTTTATTAATTCAGCATTTGATCATCAACTTTGCTTTCCAACATTTGTTTTCTTTTTGCTATTAGATAATTCTGCTGACTGATGGTAAGCCTACAAATGAGATCCTCAATATATAAAATTACTTTTTTTTTAGGTCTGAGCATAAGAACTGACATTTATTTCTATTAAATTTTATCTTCATAGGATGACAGGTTTTGAGATAGAAGCGATATTAGGTATCATTGGGTCTAACTTACCTTTATAGGCTATTTTGTATCTGAGGAAATTGAGGCCAGGATTGGTTAAAAGACTTTCCCATGGTCATAAACTGAGCAATAAAAATATGGTATTTGAATTCAAGACCTGTACTTTTAAATGAAACATACTGTGTTTCCTTAATTAGATCCTGTCAAGCCTGTCAAGATCCTTCTGGATGTCAAGTCTATCATCCAGTGAGGAAGCTATTACTTTCATCTCTGTGTAATATGCAAATCTGATGAGCCTTTAGGCAAATGATTAATAATGATGTTAAACTGCACATGACCAAGTTTAGGTCCTTGGCACACTCCACTGAAATCTTCAAGCCTTTACTTCTTGGATCCCACTATTAAACCATATCTAAATCCACCAAATTATATTATCATCTAGCTCATATCTCTCCATATTTTTTTTCTTGAGCACAGTCCATGGGGAAGAGAAAGGAAGAGAGAAGAAGAAAAAGGAGGAGGAGGAGGAGAAAGAGGAAAAACTTTAGTGGAGATTTTCAGAATTTTTTTAGAAATTTTTTTTAGAAAATTGCAAAGCATACCTCCTAGATTGTCTTTGAAACTGTAGAAAAAGTTAATAAAGAGGTAAGGGGTGTGTGTGTGTGTGTGTGTGTGTGTGTGTGTGTGTGTGTGTGTGTGTTTGTGTGTGTGTGCCTGCACGTGCAGGTATGTGTGGAGTAATTGTTGTCTCTCAATTTACCTTTTAGGTTCTTCTAACCTATTATAAGAAGACCTTGTTGCATATATGCCCACATTCTTGTTTCACCTTAAAAGAGAAGGAAAGTACGTTTACATGATGTCTCACATTCCTCATATGTTGGAACACTCTGGAACTTCCCAAGAGTCAGTGTGATCATAAAAAATGAAAACATTAGGATTGCTGCTGTGGATGAAAAGGAATGGCCTAAATATAGTAAAGGAGACTGATTCATTTTTATATATCTCCATTTGATAGTTCTTGTTGTTCAGTCATTTCAGTCATGTCTTACTCTTTGGGACCCCATTTTTGGTTTTCGTGCCAAATACTGGAGTGGTTTATCATTTCCTTCTCCAGCTCATTTTACAGATGAGGATACTCAGGCAAACAGGGTCATACAACTAGAAATTGAAACCAGATTTAATTTAATTTAGTGATGTCTGAGGAGAGATTTGAACTATGAGGATGAGCCTTCCTAACTCCAGATGTAGTTGTCTATCCACTGTGCCATATAGCTACCCTCCACTTCATACAGAAAGCCTCAAAATTCAAAAGGCAATTTTCTCTTCTTTTCCTATAGTACTAATGTTTTCCATTGGAGAGTCAAAGTTTGCAAAATAAGAGAATTTACCCTAAACCAAATATTGATTTAATAGAATTAAATTAAAAATCCTTATATAACAAAATGAGTGAGACTTATTTTAGAGGGAAGTTATTTAGTTTTATTCTGATAATGTCTACAATCTGTTTTGTGTGTATTTAGCATCCAAAGCATGAATAAGATAAAGGACATTTTTTTATAATAACTGGCACAAGTCAATAATAAAACCAGTAAGATTTTTTTCTACTAAACAGAATTAAAAAATATTGACTATGCCCTCCTGCAAATGATTATCTATGGAGATGGCATGCAGCTTAGAGAAACATGGGAAGATACATTTGAACTGATGCAGAGGGCAGAAAACAGAGTTAAAACAATATAACCAACAAAAGGAAAATGGCACTAAAGTATATCCAAATTCACATTATTCACAGTGACCAATCTAGCTCCAATAGAAGGGAGATGATGAAATACTTCTTGTATCTAGGTGGAAAGGTGAGGGCAGGTGCTTTGTGTTAAGGATGATATCTCCTACCATTTGAAGTGAACAGTGTCACAAAAACCTAGAGAGAAGAAAATAGGAAGGATAAAAAAATGATAGGCTGTGTTAAGTTCTGAAAAGAGGTCAAGAAGGATGAAGATTTTTAAAAAGCCATTAAATCTGGCAATTAAAAGATTGTAATTAATTTGTAAAGAGCATTTTCCACTGAAAAAGATTGGATGTCAGACTGCAGAAGCTTGAGAAGAGAATGAAAGGAAAAAAATAAAGTAGTCATTGATTAAAGATTGTCTTCCCAAGGAGTTTAGCCACAAAAAGGGAGGAGAGATAGGGAATAAGATCTAGCAGGGATAAATGGACCAAGTATGGGTTTTTTGAAGCTTGGGGTGACATGGGTATATTTGTAGACAATAGTGAAGCAACCATTAGACAGGGAGAGATTGATAATAAGTAAGAGTGTGAATGATAGAGGAGGCAATCTGCTGTAGATGATGGGAAGGTAAGGCACATAGTAAGCACTTAAGTTATCTATCTTTTAAAATATGTGCTTCAAAGGAGGGATCACTGGATATAGAAAGAGCTACATATCTTTAAAAATGAATATGATACAAAACAAAAGACATCAATAAAAAGTAATATGTAAATTAAACAATAGCACATATCTTTTCTTATACAAATGAAAACCAACAACCAAGCTTGCTTATCAGTACTCTCAGATATTTAATTACTGGGCTATCCATCATACTTACTTTCTTTCTCTGTCTTATGGCAGAGTGTGCCTGTGAATGGGAACACCGATGGTATGGCAATTGGGTGTTTTGATAAATGGGAATATTAATGGCTCCTCACTATTTCTTTGAAATTATATCTAATTAACTGAAAGCAAGAATATTGGAGACCTTGGAGCTGGGGAAATAAGGACAGGTATCAGGTTTCTTTTCTTTTTACTTTTTCCCCCTTTCTGCCCCCTGAGATAATTGTCAATCACAAGATGTAGTCCTTATCTAAAAGGTATCTGAATGGGGATATAGTGATGGGCAAAAGGATTTCTCTCTTTTGTCCTAGTTTTCTTGATTTCTCATTCAACACTGGACTCAATCAATTAATCTGCAAAAAGAAGAGAAAGAGAGAAAAATATGCCTTTTCTTTGCTATGGATGGTTTGGGCTTTCTGAGAATACAAGAAAGGGTGTCAGTTTTCAGAATATACAAAGTCATAGAGTGAGTCATATGAGCCTTATGACCCATGTAGTCTTTTTTTATGGGAAGACATGTTAACTGAAGCAGAGTGAATTAATCAGAAACAGAAAATATTATTGACAATAATTTCAATAATGTAAATATAAGAGCAATAAAAACAAAACTATTCTAATAGTCAAACTTTACTACAAAGAATAATTGAGAAAATGAACTTCTCTCTCATCATTGCAGATGTGGGCGGTGATGGGTGTGGGATATTACATACGTTGATGCATTGGTTGGCTTTCCTGAAGGGGAAGTGACATTTAGAAAGAATATGATAAAGAAATAAATCCTGCCAATAAAAATAATTTGGAAACATATATTTTTATGATGATCTAGTCATAAAGGAAATCTAGGAAATCTAGAAAGAAACTTGAAGTCTGAACAACTTGGATTAAGTTGTTGCTCTTCTTTTTGCTACCTGTATGCTATTTTTTTTGGAATAGGGAAGGCAGGGCAATTGGGGTTGTGTCTTGCATAAAGACATACAGCTAGTAAGTGTTTAAGTGTCTGAGGCTTGATTGGAACTCAGGACCTCCTGACTCCAGGGATGGTGCTCTATTACCTATATGCTTTTATGACCTTATCCAAATTACCTTAAATGGGTCTCAGGGTTTTTCTTATACTGAAGTAGAGGAGTTGCAATATTTTAGTGGCCTCCAAACTGGGGATTATGGCTTCTTTACATCCCATGACATGAGTCCAAAAGGTGCTCAATTAATCAGTTGGAGACTGGGAATTTGGATCCCATTGCAACCTCACTAGAATGGACAATGTGGGGCTTGTCTCTAACAAAACTCCATTTGCCCTTCACCTATCACAACCCAACACTCCAATGCTCCATCCTATGTGCCAGCTCTCTATCTTTCCTTCTGCATCGGATATTGGCTACTCAGGGCAATTATAACTTAAATTTGAGCCCAGGCATTCATAAGAGCAACTGCACAGGTGCCATTTGGATCACCTTCCCTCCTTCATGTATACTTTTTACCTTCCCTCTTTCTATTACCTTCTGGGTGCCCCAAGGTACTTCTGAAATTATTGCATTCTGGGACAATATCCAGGGATTCAGGGAAGCAGCTTTCCTTTTCATGCTAGGTAAAGAATAGTGGGTCACACAAGATTCACAGATATGTATGAGTTACAATGGGGTAGCTATATGGTGCAGTGTATAGAGTGCATAGAGTGAGCAAGACTGATCTGAGTTCAAATCTAGTCTCAGATACTTACTAGCTGTGTGACCCTGGGCAAGTCTCTTAACCATGTTTGCTTCAGTTTCCTTATCTGTAAAATGACCTGGAGAAGGAAATAGCAAACTACTATAGTATCTGCCAAGAAAATGCCAAATGGGGTCAAGAAGATTTGGACATGACTGAAAACATCTGACCAACTATAAGAGTTATAATGTGTTCCACAGGTCAATCTCATCATACTATCTTTTCACCAAAATCCTCCCTTTTCTGACCTTTAATTGTTGCTTTCTATCCACTACCATCTTTTTAGTCATTCAGTTTATTTTGGTGTCTTTCTCTACTCCTTCCTCCTACTTATCTCCTTCCTGTATACAATCAGTTGTGAAACCTTGTCCTTTCTATCTGCACAGCATGCCTCACGTCTGCCTCTCCACACACACAGCCTCCAACTTGGTGTAGGCCCTCATTACCTCATAACTGAACTGTTGCAAGAGTCTTCTGATAGGTCTCCCTGCCTCAAGTCTCTCCCCATTTCAGTCTATCCTTCACTCATATGAGGTAGTTTATCTTGTTCTCAGATGATGAACTCCTTTACTCTCACATGTTCTAGGTTTATTTTCATCTTCACAACTTCTCAGATTTTTGTTTATTAATAATTTTATATAGAAGTAAATGGTTATGGAAAGTGACATTTATTATTCAGCATCAAAGTTTTGTACTCCTAAACAAGCAATATTTAAGGTATAAAAGATAGAGAGATGATATATAGGTAGATAGATAGACAGACTAGAAGACAGATAGGTAGATAGGTAGATAGGTAGATAGATAGATAGATAGATAGATAGATAGATAGATAGATAGATAGACAGATAGACAGACAGACAGACAGACAAAATCTTAGTCCAATACTGTTCTTATGTATGGGAAAAGGCAGGAGCAAACACCTAGCCTAAGGCCTCCTCCTGCTCTCCATGATAGCATAAATCAATCTCCCTTTGAAAGTTATGGACCACAGCCCAGCTTAGAAATCTTTACATTAACAACCATATTAGAATATTCATATTAACAACCATACAATATGCATTGTCTTAAATTTCTCTCCTAGAAAAGCCCATTTTCCTACCAGGGGGTCTTTAATGAGGCCGCAGGTGCACCTGTGAGCTGACCTGCATAATTTCATCTCTTACCTACATCCTTGACATCAGAGGCAACAAGATACAGTGGATAGGGTCCTGATATCAGGAAAACTTGGATTTGAATTTCATGGTTACTAGCCAAGAGCAAATAACTTAATCTTTCCAAACCTCTGTTTTCTTTATGGGGGGGGGAGTGATACCTGTACTACCTACCTGATCCAAATATTATGGCCATTAAACAAGACAATGTATATAAAGTGCTTTGCAAACCTAAAATATTAGCCTTAAACAGGTGCTAGCTTTTATTACACCCTTTATTGTCAGCCTTTTGTGGATTGTGGAGATAAGGGGTAAGGTTCCTTCACAATAGGAAGAAGTTGGGGCAGCTAGGTGGCACAATGTATAGAGCACTGGCCCTGGAGTCTGGAGGAACTGAGTTCAAATCCAGCCTCAGACACTTAACATTTACTAGATGTGTGACCTTGGGCAAGTCACTTAACCCCAGTTGCCCTGCCCTTCCCCCTCCAAAAAGCAAAAAATAAAAATTAAAAAAAAGAAAGATGTTGTTTTCCTCTTCTTTTCCAGCTATGCTAAAAGGATAGGGGTACACAGCATGAAAACCAGTCCTTGATTTCAGAGGACTTGTAGTCTAGAGCTATCCTATAAATCTTCTTTTGTACCTGTGTCTCAGTTTTTGAGAGAAATTTCACAGAATTCCTAATACAGTACAGGAAATTCAGGGTAAAAACTTGAAATTGGATTAATAAGTGTGTTTGTTCCCTGTTTCTATGGTAAAGAAGGATCCTATTTTTATTTTATTTTATTTTATTTTTTGTATATACAGCCTTGCATTTTCAATCAAACTTATCTGGTGAGCACATCTACTATTCTTGCTTCTATTTTAACTTAATGCACAAACTCAGTATTCTTTATCCATGAAGTACATTTCATTAAGTTTTTCCAAAGCATATTATGCTTCTCTAATTCAGTCAGAAGACAGAAGTTCAATTGAGCCTCACCCATTATTCAAGCTAGTAATTCCACTAAATTTGAGTTGGGTATATTGAGAAAAATAAATGAAAAGAACAAAGGTCCAGATCCATTTCGTCGGGTCTTAACGGCCTCAAGTAGAAGCAGGAGAAGTGGTCCTCGCCTGCACTCCCTACCATTCATTCATTGTAAGGTGTGAGTGAAGGAATCAATTTCATCTGCAGACTGAAATATAGCATATGTGAGCTGCATTGCTAGATTAGGCCATTTTAAAAATTACAGTTCCAACTACCCAGCCACAGAAAAAGGCTAGCCCCAATGACATGGCATGTCAGTGCAGAATGGCCATGTATACTTTAGTTTTCCATCTTCTGAAAGCAATTCTTTCATTTAGGCTCTTCTCAACCATGTGGGCACAATCATCTTAACTGATCCGTTCATGGACCAAACCTCACTTATTTTATTTTATTTTATTGATTTCATAGGGTACAACAGTAAAAGGAAAGAAGCTAGTGAGAGAATATAGGCTTGATTTCAGTGTAGCTTGAGTTTAGACCATTCTTCTTCCCAGAGACATAGAATCTTCATGAATTAGCAAAGTGCTCTCATCCAATTCCCCACTTTTTTGCCCCAGGTCACACAGCTAGTAAGTGTTAATCTGAGACCAGATTTGAACTCAGGTCTTCTTGATTCCAGGGTTGGTGCTCTATTCACTGTGCTACCTAGCTGCCCTTCAAGTCCCCACTCTTAATATTACATGGACTCCCTAAGTTTTCAGAACTCTTGTCCTTAAAAGTTCTCCATTCTGGGAGAAACCATGGGAAAAGATGTAGGAAAAAAGGAAATATGGCTGCTACCAGTCCATTTTTCTCCTCAACCTGTTGGGAAGCTTGAGATAGATATATAGCCAACACTCTTCTGATAAATGATTAGTAACTGGCTCTTCCAAAATATGTGACACACTTTTAAGTTTCATATAAATTATACACATTTTCTCCATCACTTTCTTAAGTGTAGACAATTAAGAAAATAATAAATCATACCCTGGTTTGTAGTATTTGTTGATTTCTGAGGTTTAAATGTACACACTGAAAAATTGAACAATCCACTCTCTGAGCCTTTTTGTACTGGTTCCAGCACACCCCTTTCATGATCCTAATGCCATTGAAAATAATTAATAGTAGAAGCAGTCACAGCATGTGGGGGAGAAGGAAGGTGCTAATAAGAGGCCAGCAAGAGTTGAGATGAGATTTTTGAGAAGTCTGAGACCAGACAGAAGAGCAGAGAACAAATCAAGGAGAATAGTGCATGTAGGTTCCTGAGATAAAAAGATTCCAGTCTACATTGCCTTTGCTTCCCTGGTCTCCCTTGAGCTTTTCCCAGGAAAAGTCTTGCTCCTGATCATGTTTCCTCTAGTTCCCTCTTCTAACTAGTAATTAGAATGAGTTGGCGTTGAGGCAGAAAAAATCCAACAAGTTGCTGGTCATATTGGGAACTCCTGTACTTTGTTTTACTACCTCTTTGTTTAAATTCTATTCAATACTGTTACTAAAATATTTTTGTTCCAGGCTAAAAGTACATGGTACATGATTGAGAGAGGGGAAAATATCTTGAAACAAGATGAGTTTTGATTCATTTCTTAGGGAGGTTGAGGCAAGATGATTACAGAAAAATTCTTCAGTCCAGTATTTTTTGAGCAACCACATGCCCTTTAGACTCATTTTTTATAATCAGAGAAATTTAATAGGGAAATAAATTTATGAGCAGAAGTAGAATTGTGTAGTTGCATCCAAGTGTTATCCATTTTGGCACTGCTGCTAGCATCTAACCTTGTATGGCAGGACACTAGTCCTTCGTCTACATGGCCTCTGGTCCATGTGGGAATCCCCTCTCTCTCTCTTATGTTAGATAAATCAATACAGTCAATAAAGCTTTATTAATGCATACTATGTGCTAAACACCATGGTAATGCTAGAGATAAAAATATGGAAAAAGAAAAATAGTTCTTGCCCCTAATGAGCTTACAATCAAATGGAGGGAAATAACATATGAAAGGAAATTGAAAAATGGGGGCAGTGGGGAGTTGGGGAGTGTGTGGAAGAGAAGATACTTAACATACGGGAATTATGAAGTCTAGCTCAAGGACTACAAGCTGGTAGAAAATGAACAGATGGTGGAATCCAGATCTCTCTTTAGGGGAAAGCTTTGGAAGGAGTTCTTCCCTTTACTTTCCATCCCTTCAATGAGATGAACAAAGGGTTCTGACAGGGCTGATGAGGTGTGAGTACCAAAGCTGATGTCATCTTGAAGGATGATGAGTTTCCTGATGATGAGGTTTTCTAGAGGCATGATGGAATCCAGTGTAGGGAGTGAAAAGTGGCAGCAAATCAAGAAAATGATAATATCAAACAAAATACTTCACAACATTAGACTACCTAAAAGTGCAATGCATTGTAAGAAAATAGCTTGCTCTCCCCTAGGTATCTTCAAACAAAGACTGGATAACCATTTTAAAGTATATTACAAAGGAATTTTTTTTCTAGCAAATCAATGGACTAGATGTTCTCTGAGCATTCTCACACCTATGAGATTATGAGATTTTGAGATTAATCACAGACTCTCTGGACACCATATTATTCTTTCCCCAATCCCCAGAAACTCCATTCCTAATGAATCACATTCATCTGGAGATAACAATAGATTTTGGTTTAATATTCCAAATTCATTATTTATTCATGGATTCCATCCTATATATGTATGTTCCATACATTTGTATACACTGTCTGCATTTCTACATATTTATCAATTCTCAGCCATATGTGTGTTCCACATGTATGTATATAGTATATGTTTTACACATATATCTCTATCCATCAATCTATCATCTTTCTATCATTCTCTCTATCTGACTAAATTCCTATCATTTTATCTATTGACAGAGGTATGTATAATCCATGTAATCCCTACTTCTGAATCCTTAGTACAGAAAAATCTAACATCAAAGGACATGTGATCAGTGTGATGATGTAGTAGTTTTGTGTATGGCTCCTACACTTTCATAATCTCAGAACAAGTAGAAGGCAAAATCAATAATGACTAAAGCTGCCTCAATAAAGGGAAAACATTAAATGCTTGAAGAAAAAGAAAGCGTGCTGAAATATCAACATAGATCCAACTACCTAATATTCATGCTCATGTTATCTTTGCCCTATTCACTCCATACATAAGCCATAGCCAGTATGGACAATCTGTCCACTTCAGGTTATAAGCTCCAAATGTGGTTACCTTGATCCCCATGGGAGTGATTTGATCTGAATTCTCCTTCTCATATTCTTGCCCTGTTGACCCATAAATGACAGAAAATATTCATCCTGCCTTGCCATAGGAAATAAAATGAGTGCTGAAATTATGAGTAAGCTGCTAGACAATGGTGGTGAGCTAGCTCAAATCCTAAATAGATTCACCTCTCTCCCAGCCAAGTTCAGACAGTATATATACCCAGCTCAGACCACCCCACTTCCCAAATCAAGAAGGCTAAGGCCTCACAGCCTCAGGACTCTATGCTGGAGAAAAATGCACGCAAATGCAATGGGAGTGATTTAAGACTGGAAAATGAGGAGGGAAGTCTGATATTCAGCATTAAACATAGCCCATTGAAAAGAAGTCTGATGGATCAAAAATTAAAGAAATTGTTTGGGTGCAAGGCTAGCTCACAAGCAGAGAAATCTCTGAGAGTCATAAAGACAGAAGGAAATATGAGTAAGAATTCCCAGAAGGTCAGCAGCAAATAGATCTGTGTTATACTTTAGAGGAGAAAGCCAAAAAGCCCTAATGAAAAGGGAACAAGACAATTAATTTTGTATACTTCCCAGAGACTAAGAAATGACAGTAATAAAGTCAAGAGCGGTTCAAAAGAAGAATGAAGTAAAATATCCTGATGGAAATTTAATCAGAAAGTAGATCTCCCAAAGAAGGAAAAAAAGACAAATTACACAGAAGTTTCAACACAGAGAACAGGATGGAGAATCTCTCTAAAGTAACAGAAGTTCTTAAAAAGCAAGTGATAGATTAGACACTAAAATGACCACCAGAGGACTAAGCTTGAAACTCCTAGGTATATTGTGGTTAAATTTTAGAATTATGTCCTACAATAGATTTGGAAAGCATAACTACTTTCAGGGAAATGGATCATTACTTCTCCAGTCAAACACATTTGAGATACTGCTAATTTGGATGGTACCTAGAGTGAGTGATATGAATAATCAGTATATGACTATCCAATCTATGTGGCTTTTTTCCTATCACACATTTTTAAAAAGGGATTACACTGGCATGCTGAGAATCTTCTTCCCTTTCTCTTGGAATTTCAAGAATTCCAGTGGGACACTCAAAGTAGCCAAAAGCTTATTTTTTGCCTTAGCCATGTGATTAGCTGCTGCTCTCTTTCAATCATAATTTTCCTTAATGACATCATGTTCTTCTTTGAAGTTTGCCTTCTTTGCTCAAATGCGTCATATTTAGACATTTTCCTCACTGTAATGCTAATTGTCAATTCTTTGGCGTCTGTTGTGTTCCTTATCTTGTAGTTAGATAGTAAAACAGTGAAATATCATTGTAATAGGGGTCTTACATATGCTTGCAGTGCCTGTAATGGAATTTATCTCTGTGAGTAACTGGGAAGGTGACTTCTTGGAGAAGAGAGATGTGTAAAAGGAGGACTCTGGAGAGACCATACAGCATTTTTGCATACTCTGTAACTGGTTTTGTTCTGCTATGTGTTCAAGAAGAGGCTTTAAAAAAAATAGATATTCAAAAAGGACTGTCTGCTTCCCCTTCCTCCTCTTTTGGCTTAATGTGATGATGCCTTAGTTCATGGCATCTTATGAGAGATTATATCAACCTAGGGAGTTTCAAAATGTCAAAACAATGAGTCACAGGAATTAGAAAGCCAAAGTCCAAGACAGATTTCACAGTCAGAAAATTGATGCCCCAAGGAGCGATGACTGATGTCATTTTCAGCACAAGGTAAGTGGGTTGACTCAACTGTAATGCCACTTTTGGATATCCTGCCCCCCATTTATTCTATTTTCTCCTTTGACTCTATCCTTTCTCAAAAGTGTTTGCTTCTGACTACTCCCTCCCCTAATCTACCCTCTCTTCTATCATCCCTCCCTCTTATCCCCTTACCTCCTATTTTCCTGTAGGGTAAGATACTCTTTTGAGTGTGTATGTTATTCCCACTTGAAGTTGAATTCAATGAGAGTGAAGTTGACTCATTCCCTTTCACTTCCCAGTTCTTCTCTTCCTTTGTAACTGCTTTCACTTGCCTTTTTTGTGTGAGATAATTTATCCTATTCTTTCTCCTTCTCCTCTCTTATCTCTTCATTTTATTTTTTTAGGTATCCTTTCATATTCAAGTTATCCTGTGACATCTATCCATGTATCCACATTGTTATGGGAATCTGAAGATCTTCCCTGCCCCTAGGCCCTTTGATAGGCTTAAGTGGCTCTGAGAACCTTTCCTGATTTAAAAGTATACTATGTCCCCTAATAGGCTGAATGTGGTCACATGGAGACTGTGGCAGAGGCTTGTTTTTTGGGAATGCCTGCACCTTGTTGCTTTGTGATTAGGCAGTGGGTCAAGAGGGTTGTGACATTCTCTGATCCAGGAGAAGGCTATATATATATGTCCTGATGTGAGGTTTTGCTTTGGGGCTCACTTTGAGAAGAGTTGTGTGATTTGGCCAGATGAGACTCTGGAAAGCTGTTGAGCCTTCCAGCTTTGAAAAACCCAGATGTTGATGCTTTCCTCTCTTGTAACTGAGTAGGTATGGATGTAACGGTCAGACGTTGGAAGTCCATTTACTGATCTGTTTCTTGGTCTGTTGGTAACTTGCGTTTGTACTCTCTGAAGTTCAGGGTGCTGACTTTTCCCCCTGAACTAGGTAAATTATATGTGTTTGACTAATTAAACTGAGACTGTTACACCATTTTGAGTTGCTTTCCTTTAGAAAAGCAGATCTAAGAACCTGTACTAGCAGCCATCCTGGGTACACTAGGGTGCTTGCTGATACACACATATGCATGCACATATACACAAACACATATATGTACATGCATACATACACACATACATATATATGTATATTCACACACATATTCCCTTCACCTGTCCTAACATGAAGGAAGTCTCATGAGTTAAAAATATCATCTTTCCACATAGTAAAGTAAACAGCTAAATTTTAATATGTTCCTTATAATCAAATTTTCTGTTCTCTGGTCTTTTCAAAAAGCATACTTGAAAGTCCTCTATTATATTGAATGTTCATATTTTCCCCCGAAATATTATACTGTTTTCCTGGGTAAACAATTCTTGGTTTTAATTCTAGCTCCTTTGTTCTCCAATTCCTTAATACAGAAGCAGTTAGATCTTGTGTTATCCAGATTGTGTTTCCACAGTACTCAAATTGTTTCTCCCTGACTGTCTGTAATATTTTCTTCTTGACCTGGCAACTCTGGAATTTGGTTATAATATTCCTAGGAGTTTTCTTTTTGGGATCTTTTTCAAGAGGTGATTGGAAGATTCTTTCAACTTCTCTTTTGCCCTCTGGTTCTAGAATATCAGGGCAGTTTTCCTTGATAATTTCTTGAAAGATGATGTCTAGGCTATTTTTTTGAACATGGCTTTCATGCAGTCCATTAATTTTTAAATGTTCTCTCCTGATATATTTTCCAGATCAATTGCTTTTCCGATGAGATACACTGTCTTCTATTTTTTTCGTTCTTTTGGATTTGTTTTATAATATCTTGATTTCTCATAAAGTCATTTGCTCCATTCTAGTTTTGAAGGAATTATTTTTTTCAGTGAGCTTTTGGAACTCTTTTTCCATTTGGCCAATTTTGCTTTTTAAGGCATTCTTCCCCTCATTTGGTTTTTTGACCTCTTGTCATTTGAGTTAGTCTATTTTCTAAGGTATTATTTTTTTAGTATTTTCTTGGCGTCTTCTTTAGCAAGCTGTTGACTCATTTTTAATGACTTTCTTGCAACACTATAATTTCTCTTCCCAATTTTTCTTCTCTTTCTCTTACTTGATTTTCAAAATCCTTTTTGAGTTCCCCCATGACCTGTGACCAATTCATATTTTTCTTGGATGCTTTAGATGCAGGAGTTTTGACTTTGTTGTCTTCTTCTGGTTGTGTGATTTGCTCTTTATCACCAAAGAAAGATTCTATAGTCTAATGTTTTTTCCTCTGTTTGATCATTTCCCAACTAATTATTTGACTTTTGAGCTCTTTGCCAAAGTAGGACTCTGTTTCAAGAGTGGAGAATGCTTTGTCCTAAAATTCTGGGGTTTTCTGCAACTGTTGTCAGAGCTACTTCTAAGCACCTGTGATTTTTTTGGTTCTTCTAAGGTGTTATTATCAAAGTAGAAGTGTTCACTCCTCCCAATGTGTGTTATATGGTCTATGAAGAGGATTCTTTCTCCACAGCCACTGCACACCCTGCCATGCCAGTGCTCCTGCTCACCCTAGGACTATGACTTAAGACTTTGACCCTGATCAAGGCATGGCAAAGCAAGAGCAATTGCCCTCTGATCAATCTCTTTATTCCCCCACTGTCTGTGGGCCTAGAGCTCCAGAAGCAGCTGCTATTGCCACTAATGCTGTTGCCACTGCTGATACCTCCACCACACTGGGGTTGGGACCAAACCACAATCTTCTCTCACTCAAGTCCAAGAAAATTTCCCCGTTGACCTTTTACTTTGTCTTTGGCATTTGTGGGTTGAGAAGTCTGGAAACTGCCATCACTACCAGTGATTCAATACCCTAAGACTTGCTCTTGCACTGTCTGTGTTGGTGCAGCACATGTGGGACTATTCTCTGCCCCCACCCCAGTGCAATAGACCCTTCCTGTTGGCCTGCCAGGTTCTCATCAGCTGGATATGTGCATCACTCTGTCATTTTGTGAGTTCTGTAGCTCAAAATTCTGTTTAGAGTCATTTTTTACAGGTGTTTGGAGGTGTTTGCGGGACAAGTTCAAGCAAGTTCTTGCTTTTACTCCACCATATTTTAAAGGCCTCATTTTTAAGATACATTAGAAACTTATTAAGATATATCATAAATGGATTAAAGCTGATAAAATCTGATAAAAACAGAAGAATAAGAAATATTCTCCAGGTGATAGTTAAATTTGAACAGGCAGTATTCAATGACTGAAATCTAAGCTCTCAGTGACTATATTTTTAAAAAGTCCTAATCATTCATTATTAAAAATTGTAAATTAAAGCAACTCCGAGGACCTATGTTATACCAAGCAAATTGGCAAAGATGACAAAAGAACAAATGTTGGAGTGATGCAGAAAAACAGGCAAACCGAAAGCATTGTGAGTAGAACAATGAATCGGAACAACAATTCCAGAAGCCAATTTGGGATTTTCCTCCAAAAGTCATTAGACTGGAGAAGTCCTTTGACCCAACGATGCTACTACTAGACTTATACTTAATAGATCTCACAGAAACAAGGAATAAATACACAAAGATACACACACACATGCACGTACACACATACACGTGCACACACACACGTGCACACACACACACTATTATTGTAATGGTAAAGAACTGGACGCTAAGGGAGGGCCAAAAAATTTGGAAATGGCAGACTACTTTATGGCATGTGAACACAATGGATTATTGTACAATGAGAAATGATAAAAGGATGGTTTCACAGAAACATGAGAGGACTTGTAGGAATGGAGGAACAATCTTATTTAAGCAGAACCAAGAGAAAAAAAAAACATATGGAATGGCAATGTAAAGAAAAAAAAACTTATGAAGATTGATGAATTCTTATCAATTGGATAACCATCCAGGATTACAGAATATCAAAGAATAAATATGCTTTCTACTTCTTGCAATAAAAGGTGATGGAATACAGATGTAGATGGAAACACTTTTTTTTTTCAAATGGCCATTGTGAGCATCTGCTTTGTTTGAGTAAATATATTTGTTCCTAGGGTGTCTCTTTTTCCTTTATTTTATTTTTATTAGGGGGTTAGTAGAAGGCCTAATGATAGGATTGGAGAAAAAAGAGAAGACAACAGAAAGAAGTCTAGTAGGAATCTGAAATGAGTAGGACAGTTTTGCAAGCTACATGTTGCTTTTATTCTCTACCTTAAAATAAAAGTCTACATAACAGAAATATAGTTTCTCATATGAATACCTCTAGTACAGTGTCTCTGGAAAATACTCTTTTTATTTGACATTCGTTAGTTTCAGAACTAAAAAGAAAATATTAAGAAAACAATGGACTCAATATTTTGAAAAACAGAAACAACCAAAACATAATGATGAGCTGTAGGCTCTGGGACTCCCCCCCTCCTCCTTTTTGAGCTCTCCTTGATTCTTTTAGGTACAGGCTCTGGGAAAGTGAACCTTCCCAGGGAAGACATTTGCCTGAGGTCATGAGCCTTAAGTTGTGGCTCTGCCCAAGTCTTTAGCCCCCTTTATTCCAATAGTTTCCCACCCTTGAACTGGCCTGGCCCACCATTGTCTATGGTCTCCAGGTAGCCTCCAGCAATTTCCCACCCTTAATCACTCATTACTGGAGTCTGACCTTATCTTGAATCCTGAAGACCCTCCCTACTGGAGTCTGAATCCTCCTAAAGACCCTCCCCAATCTCCTCCTCTGGACCACCCCTAGATTCCTCCCACAACCTTTCTGTATATAGAATCCCATCTGCCCTCCACCTGGTGTGAGAGTGCCATGGGATAGCTTAGCACCGACTTACTCTGTGTGACAGCGCCATAGAATGCCCTAGCACACAGACTTGCTCTGTGAGAGCCCTGTGAAATGGCATAGCACCCCACGTGGAGAACTTGAAGAATTTTCAATGAACTTTACTTTTTCTTTGGCTGAGAATATTTGAGTGGAATTCTTTCAGCAGGACCCGGCATATTTTGGGGTCTCAGGCAGCCCTGATCCTCTTTAGGCACCCTCTTCAATAAGATTGAACCAATATATTCATAAGTACTGATAAAATGTATGGTTATAAAACCAAATATTAATATTCTGTGTGGGTGCAAAACACTATTAACTCCCAATAAAGACAGGACTACAGCATATGCTACTATTCTCCTCATTCTTATTCAACTCCATTCTAGAAATATCAACAATGAAAAATAATTAAAAGCATCATGTTGGAATAATAGGAGACATAATTATCTTTATGAACAAATAAAATTATTTTAGGAAAGTGCAAAGAATCATCAATGGAAATATTTGAGATTATTAATAACAACCATAAGGGGAGAAGGATGCAAAATTAATTCATAAAATTTTTGTGTATTTGTACAGCAATGGGAAATAACCAGGAGCAAATAAAGAGGAAAAAAAGAGATGGTATTCTAAATTGCTTAGATATTTAAGAGTTAATAGGCCAAAAGATGCACTAAAAATCTATAAATACAATTATAAAACACTCTTTACAGAAATAATAGGAAAGAATAATTGGAGGGATATTCATTGCTCTTAGTTGGACTGTATCAATAAAATGAAAATGCTGAAGCTATCTAAATGACAGATTTAACATTTAATTCAACCAAACTCCCTAGGAATTATTCCTTATAATGAGATAAAATAATTAGAAAATTGACTTACAGGAACAAATGTTCTCAAATCTCAAGGCAATAGTCTAGAGAAAATAACTGAAGGGAAATATTCTTAAAACTTACATATGTCATAAAGGAAATTATCAAAAGATTTAGTCCTGGGTAAAAGACATGAGAACACATTATCCCAAAATGTTATTAGATAATCAAAAATCGAGGGGGTGGGGAGATAGAGACAGTGACTCCATATTTGAATAGCCTAAGAATATATATCACTCCCTGTATGTTAAGAAATTTTGAGATAATTGAAAAGCAATTTGGCAGAACAGATTTAGGAAAGCATCTTACAACATATACCATAATAAGGTCCAGGATATTGCATGGCCTTAATTAGAATGTAACTAGATATGCTTCACAAATGTGACCAGGGGAAGAATTCTTACTTAAAGAAAAGATAGAGGACAACACCAGCAACAACCACCCCCCCCCCCAAAACATTACTACTTGTATACCAATAATAATAATAAAATCTGTATTTATACACACATCCATGAATTAATTTTGCATCCTTCTCCTCTTATGGTTGTTATTAATAATCTCAAATATTTTCCATTGATGATTCTTTGGACTTTTCTAAAATCATTTTATTTGTTCATAAAGATAATTATGTATCCTATTATTTCAAGTATGATGCTTTTAATTATTTTTCATGGTTGATATTTCTAGTATGTGGTTGAATAAAAATTAGGAGAATAGCAGCATATGCTTTAGTCCTGTCTTTATTTGGAGTTAATTGCACTTTGCACCCACACAGAATGTTAATATTTGGTTTTATAACCATACACTTTATCATAACCTATATCAACATCTCTTTCTAAATCATCTCTATCTTTATATCCATCCATCCATCCATCCATCTTTTTTCTTTGTTTGTTTGTTTGTTTGTTTGTTTGTTTGTTTGTTTGTTTGTTTGTTTGTTTGTTTGTTTCTTTCTTTCTTTCTTTCTTTCTTTCTTTCTTTCTTTCTTTCTTTCTCTCTCCCTTTCTCTCTTTCTACCATCTATCTGTAATGGTAATGGTAATTTTCCCCTTAATAGGCTGAATGTAATCACATGGAGCCTGTGGCGGGTGGAGTTTGCTGAATGGGTGGAGCAAGAAGCATGGAGCAGAGCCTAGATGAAGCTGAGAGTCGAATCAGTCAGAATAGAGGAAGGAGAGAAGACAGCTAGGGTTATGAGTGTCTATGGGAAGACTTTGGCATGGTGTTTTTATTTGGAGTGTTATTGTGTATAGATTTCTTTTTTGCTATGATGAATTTGGTTTTCTGGTGTCTGAATAAATGTTTTACTTCTGTAGAAGTACTCTATATGTAGAGTCTGTTATATTTTGTGATTCAGAATTATGCCAGCACATTAATAGTCACCATTAGTGCTTTAAATGTCATGTTAGCACCACTCTATCTATCTATCTATCTATCTATCTATCTATCTATCTATCTATCTATCTATCTCTTTAAGTTTTTGAAGACCACCTTACATATGTTTTTTCATTTTGATCCTCAAAATTAACATGTAAGAAAGATCCTATAATAATAGTATATTGCTATAACCATCCTTTCTTTTTTTTAAGATGAGTCAACTGAGGGCTACAACTTAGTGACTTGCATAGGACTATACAGCTAATTGGCACAGTGAATAGAGCACATGCCCTGGAGGCAGGAGGACTTGAGTTCAAATCTGGCCTCAAACACCTAACACAAAACTAGCTGTGTGACTGTGGACAAGTCACTTAACTCCAATTGCCCTACCTTCCCCCCTCCAAAAGCACTCACACACACACACACACACACACACACACACACACACACACACAAGAATGGACATGAATAATAAAAGAAGGTGAATATCAAGAGAAACTTCCAAATTTTTCTTTAAAGAAGTCCTAAGATTTTACCTCACCCTTAGTAGATTGGCAAAGATGGCACTTTGCAAAAAGTCTAGGCAAATGATCATCAATACATTATGGGGTATCTGAATTGGCCAACTGTTCTGTAAAATACTTCAGATTTCTGCTTAAATCATGCCTAAAATATAAGGGACCTCTGACCCAGAGATGCTATTGTTGGGTGCTCTTTTTATTGGGACTTAGCTACTATGTTGTTTTTCCCTAATTTCTTTTCATTGATATGAGGGAGAGTTTAATCATGTGCTGGAGTCAAGGGATCATTTTAGAAATGACTGTAATATAAAAACAAAAGGCATCAATAAAATCTTTTAAAAATTAAATAAAACTGCTCTGCATCATTGAACAATTGTTCTTCAGGTACTGGTTTGTTTGAGGCTATTTTTCTTTCTCAGAGAACCAGACCTTTTCTTTCCTAGACATTTTTTTCTGATTGCCTTTTCCAAGCACCATAGAGTGACAGATGAGTAAGCAAGCTGCATTTTGAGACAAATACAAGCTTTAAATAGATTTTTCCTTTGCAAAGCTTTCTTTGCTTTTGGTGTTTCATTTGGGGGGAGGGGTCTCAAATTGTACAATCTTTCTGCCTATGCAGTCTGACAGTTAATTTAATTTCCCCAGCTAATAATAAATCATCTATATCAAGTCTCGTTTTCTTAACATTGTGATAATAATGCAAGCTGAATTTCAATGGGAAAGCAATTTGGAAAATCAGTGACAAAAAGAGATTTACTCAACATTTTTTCCAATTGAGTCTTTCTGTAAGTACTTTGTGTAATGTCCCTTAGCAATCTAGAATATTTAATTCTTTCAGATTGAAGATGCCACATGAGTTTCTTCCTTTGTTCTTCATACCAGGTTGATAAACTAACTTTTTTTTAAAGAAGAAAATCTAGATTTCACCACATCATAGAATAACTCAGTGGGAAGGACTTTGTCTTACCTCAACCTGTTAAAGGTTTTCTTCTTTCTTGGTCATTCAGTCTTAGCTTTAAGACCTACAGGAATGTGGAACTCACTATTTCCAGAGGTAGCCATTTTGAGAAGGCATCTTGGTTAGGAAATCTTTCAATGTATTGATTAGTAATTGACCTCTCTGTATCAACCACCTGCATTTTTTGCTTCTTTCCTTCAGGCTTCAGAAACTGTGTGTATATGTGTGTGTGTGTGTGTGTGTATACACATATGTGTATATCTATACCACATGCATATAAATACATACACATGTAAAAATTTTAAAAATAAATAATAAATATAAATAAATATATATGTATAGTGTGTGTGTATATGTGTGTGTGTGTGTATGTGTGTTTTCAAGTGCTGCCTAGGATTTTTAGTCATCTTGAGCAAAGTGAGTTGTCCAGGTTGGTAAAACTAGCCTGATTTTTAGGAGCATGATTATTATATTCAATTAGTTTGGGAGATTATATAGGTTCTGAAATGTCAACACACCTCCAGATGAGTCAGAGTAGGAAACTGATGAGAGAGTCATTTGGGGGGTGGCATGGAAGCTTGTCTCTTGCGAATCAGGAGACCTGAATTAAGTTCCAGGTCTTCTCTGTGAGTCTTGCACAAGACATTAATCACTTTGAGCAGCAGATTCCTTAATTATACAATGGGGTATCCTGTCCTTGCCCCCACTTTCAAGCAGGCTTTCCATACCTCTCACCTAGATTGCTGAGAGATCCTTCAGGCTTCTCTTTTTCCATCCAGTTACACACATTTGGGATTTCTTTGAC
This sequence comes from Pseudocheirus occidentalis, assembly GCA_028646575.1. NCBI lineage: Eukaryota > Metazoa > Chordata > Mammalia > Diprotodontia > Pseudocheiridae > Pseudocheirus > Pseudocheirus occidentalis. The sequence continues at coordinate 312,335,987 of CM053595.1, forward strand.
TTCTCCACCATGCCCCCAGTAAATTCATTATTGGGAAATTTCATTATTTTGCAAGTTCCAATCAGACTTGTTACTCATACTTCATCAGATCCAATTACCTTCTACCCCTCTGATTGGAAGGTGCAGCCATAAATACCTACATTCTAGAAGGGAAACAGAACTGCTGTCTCCTCAGACATCTCCTTATTTCCCACCTGGCTGCACTCCTTTTGCCTTTCCATAATTTTCTCTCTCTTCCCCCTCTTTTCTTCTTTCTTTAGTGTGTTTTCTTCCCCATTGGAGGGCAGGGATTATTTTTTCTTTCTTTTCTTTTTCTGTATTTGTATTCCCAATCCTCGGTACATAGTAGGTGTTTACTAAACGTTTACTAGCTATTGACTAATAGCTTTCTAAATTGTGTCCCTGATTTAGGTCTCTTTCCACTTCAAACCATTCTGCTTCCCAACAGTGCAAATGATTTTCTGAATATGACTGAACGTCTAATCGTATGACCTGACTCCCTTTCTCCAGTTAACTTCAGATAACTCCTTACTCCCTCTAGGATCAAATACAAACTGGTCCTTTCCTATGTTTCCATCCTTATTACATTCTATTTCCCTCAATGCATTCTATGATCCTGTTGCAAGGACTTAATTGTTGTTCCTCACATACAACACTCTATATTCTGTCTCTGTACCTTTGTTCTGAATATCCCCATGATGGGATACAATCCCTTCTTACCATGGGTAATTAGTTTTTCTGACTTCTTTCAAGGCTCAGTTCAAAGGCTAGCAATTTCAGGAGGCCTTTGCCACTTCCCACTTCCCTGCTCACTTCCGCTAATGCCTTCCTCTCCAAGGTTACTTTCTGTGTAGTCTGTTTGGATCTTATATATGTTCTCTTCTTCCATCACTACTACATGAGAAAAGGGACAATTTCTTCTTCTTTTTTTAAAATTGCAACACAGCATAGTAAGAGATTAATGCATGATCTTGTTCATTGTTTGATGATTAATTTGGCATTGGAAACTCTTCACAATCTACCCTAGACTATCTGTACAGACTCATTTCATCTTATTAACACATCCCTTTATAGTTCAGCCAAGCTGTCCTGTTTGCTTTTCTAAGATGAGTTAGACCATTATTACATAGAATACAAAATGTCAGAGATGAAAGTAACCTTTGAATGATGTACAACCAACAGAAAGATTCCTTAAGATATTGAACAGAAAATATTAGAGTTGGGAGAGACCTAAGGAAGCAGAATGGCAGAGCTGCTTGGGTATTGAGAATACAGAACATACCATACATATCAAACCAAAAATACCATAGAAAGAGGGAAGTTCAGAGATCAACTAGGTTAGTTTTATTAGTACCATCCTTGAATCCTTAGGGACTGTAGGGCATCTGTAATTTCAAAACCATTTTTGTAATAATACTAAGATACAATTAGACTATTACAATATCTCTTCTTTTTCCAACTACATATGTTGGAGCATGTTATTCATGCTCTTCAACCAAAACAAGAAATGGTAAGAAATTGAATGGAGAAGCAGACATGAGAATCCATCTTCCATTAAAGCAGATGCTAAAGGGATTTGCAAGTAAGGAATTCCCAATGAGAAAAATTGGGTGGCATTTCCCTTCTCTGAAAAATAAAGATAAACATATTATGTTTAAGTCAAAAATAAAAATAAACATATTATTTTTTCTAAAGATATTAGTGTCAGACTGGAATGAAATAATGTATGTTAACACCAAAGCCATATATAAATAATAATGAAAGCTAACTAATTAATTAATTAGTACGATAATGTAGAGTTTTAAGATTTCAAAGTACTTTACAAATATCTCATCTTATACTCAAAGCAACCTTTGGAGGAATGAATTATTATTTACTCCTTTTTCTCCATTAACTCCCAACCAAATGTGAAAAATGAGAGATGGAGGTTAAGTGATTGGCCCAGGGTCATACAGCATAGCTAACATTACATCTGCTTTGCCACCTAGATAAATGAGAGTGATCACTAAGCTAGTAGGACACAAAATAGGTTCAGGGACTCAGGATTAATTCTGTAAACTTATAGAAAATTATAAGGAGAAGCATGGGAGGCAGCATAGTGTAGTTGATAGGAAAATAGACTTGGAAGAATGAAAACTACCCTGTATTCAAATCTTACCTTTGATGCTCACTAGGTGAATGTCCTCTCTTGAGTCACCTACCTCTTTCAATGTCAGGTCAAGTCAAGTAAAGTCAAGAAGCATTTGTTAATTACCTAATATGTGTCAGGGTCTGTGCTAAGTATGGACAATAGAGACAGAAGCAGAAAGAGATACTCTTTGGCTTCAAGAAGCTTATTTTCTAATGGAGGAGTGCTGGGAATGTGGTGGCTTGGAGATTAAATGGAGGTTCTAGGAGAATCCAGTCAATTACAGGGAGAGTCTGGATAGTCTTTACTTTCTTATCCGTAAGTGAGCAGAGGAATGCACCTATTTCATCAGGTTATTTTGAGTATACAGTGAAATAGTGCATGTAAAGTTCTCCTTAAACCTTGAAGTATGGTATGCAGGCTATCATATGAGTAATCCTTTGGCTATTCACATTATTTTTTTCTAGTGAGATGTACTGCAAGTTAATTGAGCATGTCTATTCATTAATCAACAAGTACTTGGTAAGTTCTTACTATGTGCCAAATTGTGCTTAGTGATGTTGATAGAAAGACTAAAGTAAAACAGTACCTATCCTGTCCTGGAGGAGCTTATACTCTCAGAAGGGAGTCACATAATGCATACCCCCACGCTCCATGTAATGCATACATATTTAAATGTATAATATATGTATGTATAAATATATATGTATACGTATATTATACGTGTATGTATGTATGATAAAATACAAAATAAACATAAGCATAAGAATCTCCAAGTAGAGGTTTATGGAACGGGTATCTGGTCAATAGTACAAGAGAAAAGACCAACAATTCATTATGTATTTTCAACATTTTCAAGGCCACAGAAAAATAAGAAAAATATGGGATCCATTTCATGAGACAAATAAGAACAAATCATGAGGTCATTTTCACATCCTTTTACTAATGTCCTAGAGATGGTTGATTTCTCCTTAGGATCTCTGAGCTGGTCAGACACTCAGCTATCACCAATTATGCATTTGCTAGATGCCAAGTACTGCACTGATCAAAGAAGATGCAAAGAAAGACAAAGACATACCCTTTGTAATTGAGGATCTCATATGTTAGTGGCCACAGAGTTGAATGAGACCTTAGCAGCTGTAGTGTTCAGTCTATCTCCCAAATAAAACACTCCCATTTTTATATAATTGGCAAATGGTCATCCACCTTCTGCTGGAACATGAGAGCTGGGGGAGCTCATCACCTCTTTACTCAGCCCAAATCACTATGCCATTTAGATGCAGAGCGGGTAGTGCTGGAGTCAGGAAGGCTGCATCTTCCTGGGTTCAAATCTGGCCTCAGTCACTTACTGGCTGGGTGTCCCTGGGTAAGTCACTTAATTCTGTTTGCCTTAGTTCATTTGTAAAAGGAGTTGGAGAAAGAAATGACAAACCACTCCATTATCTTTGGCAAGAAAACCACAAATGTGGTTACAAAGAGTCAGATACAACTGAAAGAACTGAAGAACAACAATCACTTTGGCTTAGCTCCAAGTGGTTAGGACATGGTTTTCCTTAGATATAGCCTGAATTACCCCCTTTGAGGTCCTTATCCCTATTTCCTCAAAGCATACACAAATCATATGATCAGGAAATCCCCTCTCCTTTTGGGTTAAGACGTTTTTTCAGAGCCAATTTGTTGCCACAAGGACAGGTAAACTTATACATTCTCATGCCTAGATCATTCATTCGTTCATTTTGCTTTGCTTTTGCTGTTCATAGTGACTTTCAAACACCACCTACCAATTTTATTGTGTGGGTTGAGAACTGTAAGATGGAGGGAGCATCCAAAGAGTTCAGATTAGGAATCTCCAAGTTTCCTATTGTTGTTATTAGCATTATTAACTACTTCACATCCAAATTTGCAGTTAATCAAGATTAATTTGAATTTCTATGGGTGCTTCAGTGTTTATGCAACACTGTCATCCAGACAATCTCAAGCATAGTTAGGAGGCTTCCTACTGGACTTCCTTCCTATTTCTCTCCAAGGCAAGCTAGAAAGTTTAGGCCAATAAGTCATAGCTTGGATTAGAACATTTAGTATATGCATCACTCCCATTCTAATACTTCATAATCCAAACAAATCAACCTGGCTGTTCCTCACACTCCATTTCTTATCTCTGCTTTGGTAGTACCTGTTGCTCAGGTCTGAAATGTATTTTGTTTTCCTTACATGCATTAAGACTTTGAATTTCCCTACCTAAGGATATTTCCAGCTAGGAGGTTATTTGATTTTAAGTCTCTATAATCTTGGTTTTGCAGTTCATTAGCTGGATGACTATAGCTATAAAATGTTTAGTGTCTGCAATAGAACGGGCTCTTAATATATCCTTGCTAATTGGCTATAGGCTAAATATCCTATTTCTCAGTCTCAATTTCCTTTGCTAAGAAAGCAGTAAAATGATAATTGTCTCAATGACTTGAATAGAATATTTTGAGAAAAAAACACACAAGATAAACTGAAATCACATGCAAAAAATTACTTGGAAAAACTGAATACAATCCAGAAAAATCAGGATGGGGTAATATAAAGGGATTTGGACTTCACAGCTAGGAGGTATTTAGATTCAGAATTCCCTTCTTTCACAGTGTTACCATAGACAGATTGCTTAATATTGTGACATTTAAAAAGCTAGGGAGACAAAAGTTTTGGGTAATTTATCATTTTATGAATAATACTAGCATTTTGGTGACACTTTCCAATGCCAGTCTTCTCTTGGTGGTTGGCTCACATTTGCTATGCCCTTGAAAGAGTAAGTGTTCTGAGGGTGGCAATCAGCTTTGAATGGCTAATAATTAAAGAGAGAAAATGGATATTATAATGAGAGGTGAACCTATTGAGCTGGGGGATGTAACTTTATGTCATTCACTTTTAAATTGCCCAACTTCAGGAAATTAACTCAAAGAATTCATCTCCACCAAACTCAGTGTAGAGTACAATGGGCTTCTGTATCTTAGATTAAACTCCTTATTAGGTTGGGTGTTATTCTAGCAATTGATCCTATCTGCTATTTGTCCTTGAAATGAGGACTTTAGAAAAATATAGAAAACTCTGAATCTCCCTAAATCAGTGGTTATTAATAATCATTACCTCAAGCCCTCTGAGACTGCCTTTCCTCAGTGATGAAAGGGAGATAATAGCAGCAATTTCAGCTTCAAAGATCTATTTGAGAATCAACTGAGGCAACATACAAAGGTCTTTCCAAAAATGAAACAGTTATATAAATGAATTAACAAAAACAAGCCGTGTACTCCAGGCACTGTATTAAGAACAAGGGCTAAAAATGCAAGGTCAAAGCTAGTCCCTGCCCTCAAGGAGTTTAACATTTTAATTCTTTTTTTTGGGGGGGGGCAGCAGTGAATGCATAGGAGGATAAAGATCAGACAGAGATATTTTGGTTTGGAAAATCATAGGAATGGGGATTGGAGTGAAGAGGGGTTGATGGACAATCTCTGTTAAAGAACCATAGTAGCATCAATTTTATAACGGTTCCTATATAATAGTAAGGTAATTAGCTAGAAGACAGCAGAGGTGAAATGAGAAAAGTGACTGAGTGGGAATACTGTAATAATGAGGGAATTTGAAGATCTTCCACAATTTGAAAATATACTCTGGGGGTGGCTAGGTGGGACAGTGATTAGAGCACCGGCCCTGGAGTCAAGAGGACCTGAGTTCAAGTCTGGCCTCAGACACTTCACACACACACACACACACACACACACACACGTAGCCATGCAACCTTGGGCAAGTCACTTAACCCCAACTGCCCTCCAAAAAGAAAAAAAAATATACTCTGCCTTCTAATAGGCTGAATGTGGTCACATGGAGCCTGTGGTGGGAAGAATTTGCTGAAGGGTAGAGCAGAGCCCACAGGAGATTGCTTAGGGGAAGCTTGTTTTTCACCACACTTTTTTGTTACTTTGTAATTAGACAGTCGATCACTAGGGTTGTGATGTCCTCTGACCCTAAAGATGGGTATACATACATACACACACGCATGTATACACACGTACATATTATGCACATATATACATGCACACACATATACATATACACATACACATGTTCACATATACACATATGTGCATGTGTGTGTGCACGCGCACGCAAGTGTGTGTGTGTGTGTGTGTGTGTGGGTGTGGGTGTGGGTGTGGGTGTGGGTGTGGGTGTGTGGGTGTGTGTACACAAACATATCTGAGGTGAGAAAACCCAGATTTTGGTACTTCCCTCTCTGGTAAATAACTAAGTATGGATGGAATGGTCAGACAGCTGGAAGCCTTGTCTTCTGGTCTGTTTATCTGTATTTTTTGTCTGCTTGCAATTTCTGTTTGTATTTTCTGAAGTTTGTGGTGCTGACTTTTCACCCTGATCTAGGTAAATGATATATATGTTTGATTAAAGTAAGACTGTTAACCCATTTTGAGTTGCTTTCCTTTAGAAAAGCAGATCAAAGAACTTGTGCTAGCAGCCATCCTGAGTATGCTAGGGTGCTTGTTGCTACACCTATACATAATTGCTGCAACCAGCATAGTATGGCCTAGCTACCAGGTGAGTAAAACAAAGAGAAAGTAAGAGAGAGCTTCCAGCTGAATAAACGAAAGAGGGAGAGAGACAGGGGTGTAATTCATAGTCTGTTTATTGTAGAACCATTTTATACTAACCCAAGGATACAAGAAAATCATAGAGCTTATATTCCTTATTGCAGGGATGATTATGTGATCTAGGTCTGGACTTTTCCCTACCCCAGCCCAAGGCTAATCACCCATTAAGATCTTTATCCTAGGACCTATCAGGAGAAACAAACAAACCAGGAGTCCCAATCAAGACTTGCAAATTAACTTTCAGTACTTTCTTTAG
>CM053595.1:312343510-312373975 GCA_028646575.1 Pseudocheirus occidentalis
GATATTCATGAAACCAATGAGAGCATCCACCCAACAAGATTATACTCTCCTTGCATATCTGCCTAGTGACCTTGTAGAACTGGGGAGCTAATGTGGCCAAGGCCCCTGATAGTCTTGGCCTACTACACATATTGAGCCACATTAGGCACTCACTAATCAGGACAGGGGACCCAAGGGTGGGAGTTGTGGTACTAAAACAGTCGGCCTCTAGGGCAGTAGTATCAAGTTCAAATAGACAGGGATCCACATCAGCAAATATTGTGTTAGAAAATCACAGGTCAACATTATCTGTGTTAAATTGTATTTTTATTTATTTTGGTAAACTTTTCCCAATTACATTTTAATTTGATGGGTCACTGGAATTCTTGTGAGTTTTCTGGTCACGTGTTTGTTATTTCTGCTTTGGGTCAGTATGGTTTCTAGTCTGAAAGTAGAAATGAAACTGAGTTGGCTTATATGATTAGTTAAATTAAAATGAAGGAATGAGTCCACAAATGAATGAATGAATGAACAAATAAACATGTAAATGAATGGATGGATGAAGACACACTAGAATACCTGCTTTGAGGGCAGGAAAGTGTCTCTTTATCCATTTTTGTAGGTAGACTGTCACAACCCTAGGCTTCATGTGAATACTTAAAGGCCTTTGTGGATAGCAATGGGGAAGGGGGTGTGAAGGAGGTAATAAATTTAGAGGCAACTGTTCATCTCCATTATCCTATCTCTTGAATTCCATAAAAAAATACAGATGCTGAGAAATAAAAATCCTTGTGAGGATAAATATTTCATTCTAGATATGCTTCCATTAAAATACTTTGTTATGAGGCCAATCGTCAAACTGAATTTTGATGATTCTCTTGGTTCATCTTGTCCTTTCAGCCCACACGTATCTTTATCATCTGGTTTCCCAGCGTGCAGTACTTCCCAGCTCTTGTCCAGTGTGCTTTTGGGTATGGAAAGAAAGGCCAGGCTGTGTGAGGGGGATGTAGGGGGTGGGTTGAAGAGGAATGGGCCTTGAGGACAGCAACAGCCTCCAAGACACATCTCTCCCTTTATTCCTTTCTGATCCCAGACCACAGCAGCTCATACTGGGGAAGAAAGTACACAACTAGATGTTCTTTGGGCTTTTTGTAAAGGGAGAGGACTTTGAAAAAGATCAGCGCTTATAGCAGGGAAATGGATCTTCATTGAGAGAAATCTTGTAATCCTGAAACATTCACCTGAGACTTTGGGGCAGGACAGGGTCTAACTAGGAATTCAGAAACTGGATCCACTGTCAGTCACTGGGGAGGATTAATAATACTACTACTAATTAATAATAATAAGAATAACAATAATAGTAATGATATACAGTGATACACACATGAACACACACACACACACACACACACACACACACACACACACACACACACACACTGATTACTATGTGCCAGCCATGGGGCTAAGCTCTTTACAATGATCTCATTTCATCTTTATAACAAAGCTGGGAAGTAGGTGCTATTGTTCTCCTGGCTTTTCACATAAGGAAACTGAGCTAATCAAAGATTAAATGACCAGCCCAAGTTTATTTAACTAGTAAATTGGGGTCCTAATGTATATCTAGTCATGTATTTGTGTGTGGTTTAAGCAAATGATAGACAGGCATCATGGGAGTTTGAGAAGTTTGAAAGTCTAGGAGGCCAGGGTATTAGAAAGATGTCCGGGGTTTGGCAGGGAAGACTGTGGACTAGGTAAATTAACTTAGGAGAAGAAGAAGGGACCCCAGGAGTCAACAGATAACAGAGAGGGTCTGGGTGGAATAAACTTTATAAAGAGAGATAAGTCATTGCTGGGTCACGAGAGAAAGAGAGAGTCTGAAAGTAGAAATATGGAGAAAGGAAGATGCCTTGATGGGCAGTTTCATACAATAGAAGGGATAAGCAGACACAGAGTCATGGGTCCAGGTTCAAGTCCCATCTTGTGCATTGACTATGGCCATATTGTTTGATTTCTGTTTCCTCAATTATAAAATGAAGACGTTGCAGAAGACCGTACTGCTATGTACCAGCAGATTCCCAAAATAATGCTACTGTGAACAGCTTTTAAGGTTCAGATTACACAGTAATAGTGAACACTCTGTTTATTACATTACAAATCAAGGCAATTGATTCATTGTATGTATTCACAATATGTCACAATATAGTATTCTCAACATTATATCTTATCACAGAAAGTAACAATATAGTGTTCAAAACAGCTCAACATTAGAATGGCCACACAGTTTTCACTACAGTGGCCACAATATTTAGAACAAGGAACAAAAGAATAATCATGTGGTTTCCCTAAGGAGGAAACCCTTCTCATTTAATCATTTAGTCAATCAGTTCACAATATACCAATCTTCCACTCATGGGGCAACCATTAACTTAATCAGTCACTCATCTAGCAGTCAGTCACTAAGCCAGATTCCCAATTACTAAATATCATTAGTCACTAATACAGTCATTAGAAAACCACACAAACTTTCCACCCCTTGGTTTCCAGCAAACCTCAGTTTCATTCAAGGGGAGGCCTTTTCTTCATCTTGACTCTGGGTGGCCTCTCTGATTTCCTGGATGCCTTTCCACGGTTCCAGCTCCTTTGTGAATCAGACAGTCATCTGGATTCAGAAGAAGACAGCTCCAAGGTCCTTGTCCAGTCCTCAGGGCAATCCCAGGCATACACTGAAGTTCACAGGGTCCAGCACATCTCAAACCCTTCACCACTTCTCTTGCCTGGAACTCAAGGATCAGCCAGGCCATGAATAAGTAAAGTCTTTTCCTGGTCATACTTCTTCAGTCTTCTAGCAACTCTAGCCGGCCCTAGGACTCACAGGAATATTGGCCTTCTGGATGGCCTTCAGTGGATTCTGGTCTCAGGAAAACTCCACCTCAGGTCTCAGCTTCCAGATGCTGAGAGAGAAACTCTCTCTGTCTTTCTCTCTGTCTCTCTGTCTCTCTCTCTCTTCCTCTCTCTTTCAAGAAAAACTCCAACTCACTTCCAGCAGCCCAGCTCCCAGATGCTGAGACAATCCTGCTTCCTCCACAGGAAAATTCTGATTCTGTCTCTCTGTGTCTATAATTCTTCTTTATATACAGCACTGGCCTCCTGTCTCAGCCAATAGCCTTCTTCCACGTCAACAGGGGAGTTCATGCCTTCTCAGTAGGAGACAGGGCTCACACCTTCCATACTTAGCCCTAAGTTACTAAGTGCTAAGTATCTGATAAGCTTATTGCTACTACAAAGACCTCTAAGGTACTTTCCAGTTCTAAATTGATGCACACAGAGGTAGGGTAGATGGTAAGGAATGAAGGACCTTAAGGTAATAACAGAGAAGATAGTAATCTTTGCTGGTCCTTTCTAGAAGGAAGAGAAGTGACTCTCCTTTCTTTCAAGTGATATGAGTTGGTGGTCTGGTTAGTTGGGCCAAGGGAGGGTTTGAACAAAAGGCAGGGGAGGGTGTAGTATTGGGGGTTAGAACCAGGAGGGGCCTCAGAGACCATCTAATCCCATTTCCTCATTTTGCAGATGAGGAATCAGAGGCCTAGAGGTAAAGCTACTTGCCTTAGGGCACAAAGTTAGGGGAAGGATCAAGATTTGAACTGAAGATTTTTAGGGCCCCAATCCAGCAATCTTCACTGCATTACAGTAGAGAGTTATCTCAAAGGGATAAGCTAGAAAGGGAAGAGAAGAAGAGTTGGGGGAATTTAAGATTGACTTTACCGTTGAGAAGATGAGGAGGGGAAGCAAGGTCTATTCACTCGTGATTCCTTTGGTGATTCTACACTGATCTCAAAGTTGAATCTAAGTTCATGTGGCCAGTTCTGGGAGCAGAAAGAAAGGCATCTAGGGAGAAGGGCATGATGTGCATAGAATCCTAGGAAAGGAGGGCAGTTTGGACCAAGCCAAGGTCAGTGGTTTGGAGTTTGGTCCCTATGGGAAAGCAGGACCATGAATCATGTCCTCAGAGATGTTGGCAAGTTAAACAAGCCCTAAATGCCCCAGACTCATTCAAGTTCAAATGGGTGTCAGAAGGTGGAAGGGGAAAGTAACAATGGACTTATTTAAAATGTTCTCTGGGAAAGACTAATTTGGGAAGTAGGAGGAAAACATTCCTTTCACAGCTACATATATGAACATTTCGTTAAGTTCTGCTCATTTTTCTTCCTGACACACAGCATACCTGCATCCATACATACATGTATACATATGAAGAAAGTTTGTTGTCACACTGAGAGGTGTCTAAAGAATTATACAGTCTAGTTCTAACAAGTATGGTGACAAGTTTTATGGATGAAATAGTATAAGTGTTGGATATGGGAAAGGTAGAAGAGAAGTAACTAAAGTCATGGTGAAAACAGAGAAAGAAGAAATAGGGGTTAGAAGTCATTCAATAAGAGATAACAAACATTAATTAAGGACCTGTTGTTTGCAAAACCCAATTTGGAATGAGAGGAGATTTTCAGTCATTTTTCAGTCCTCTCAGACTCTTTGTGACCCCATTTTTTTTTTGGCAAAGATACTGGAATGATTTTCCATTTCCTTCACCAGCTCATTTTACGGATTAGGAAACTGAGGCAAATAAATATTAAATGGCATGCTTAGTGTCAAAGAGCTACTAAGTGTCTGAGGCTAGACTTGAACTCAGGTCTTCCTGCTTCTAGACCCATCATTCTATCTACTGTGCCACATAGCTGCCCTTTGGAAATTAGGGAGATACAATGATTTCATGTTATGGGGGAAGGAGAAATAGACCATCCTGACTCCAGGTTTGGTGCCCTACCCACTGTGCCACCCAGCTGCCCTGCAAATATAACATGTTAAATGCGCAAGAGGCACTTTGTATAGTAGGCAAAGAGCAACATTTGAAGTCTGGGAGGACTGGATTCTTCCTCTGACTCCTATTGATTCAGTATATTCATTATATTATATAAATATTATGATTATATATATAATATAATATCATATAATATGATATATATATAATATATATTCAGTATATTACATATATGCATATATATGTATATGCAGAATTTCAGTATCAAATTGCTAACATGATTAGGAGAAGAGAAGCCAACTTGCATTGGGAGGGGAAGTTTAACATCCTGAGTTTCTCAAATCAGTGAAATTATTAGTTGAGTCTTAATCTCTGTCCCTAATTCAATAAAGAGGATTTAAATTGCTGCAAAAAAGAGAAGAGGTACATGAAGACTCTGAATAGAAGACTGTGGAGTTAAAAAGAAACAGGTGCAAATCCTGCCTCAGACCCTTACTAGTTCTGTGACCAAAAAGATTCTGGGCTTTTAAGAAGTTGCATTCTGTAAAGGAGTCCAGAGATTCAGCTTCAGATCTTTGATTATGACAATTGTTGCCTTTCTGGCAAAAAATCTTAGGTAGATCACATCCTCTAGCTGGGCATTGGGGCCTTCCAATGAAAAATAAGGGGTTTAGCTAGATTACTTCTAACATCCTCATCTTTAAATAACATCATTCTTATGAAGATTTAAATGTCATTGTGGCAGAGTTAAAAAGATTTGTGGCTATTTGACTATTCATGACCCATTTGGGGTTTTCTTCTCAAAGATACTGGAGTGGTTTGCCATTTCCTTCTCCAATTTCCTGTATTACCAATTCCTAGCACATAATAGGTGCTTTAAAAAAGCTCATTTAATTGAATTGAATCAAATTTAATTGGTTATGGCATCACAAATGTAAAAATGGAAGGAATCTTGAAGACCATGGCCTCCAAATCCTTTATTTTATGAATGATGAAGCAAAGGCTTGTGTTTTTATAGATTATATAGGTAAGGAAACTGAGGCAAACAGGGAGAAACAGCTTGCCAAGGGTTATACAGTTACTAAGTGCTTAAGGCCAGATTTCAGCTCATGAAGTTGAGTCTGCTTGATTTCAGGCACAGCTTTCTATCTCGTTGCAGAAAAATTATGTAAACTACCATTAGTGGAGAATGTGCACATGAACAAAGACAGAAGGGAAGGGAAAGGAAGACAAAGAGGAAATATTAGGCAACTGAACAGAACAGATGGGCAAAATTTTAAAACAATGTGTCAATGATAGACTTGCAGAAGGTGTTGGCTGGCATTTTGTGTGTATATGAGTACATGTTCTGTGCATGCTCCTCTTATTCCAATAAAGATGACTTTAAAATAAGTCTATAGACAGACAAATATGTTAGCAAAACAAAACTCTCTGGTCTTCCAAGAAAGCTTATGGGATGTCAGATGGGGGAGCAGACAGTCTGCACAAAATGAACCTCGGACATAGTGCCCTCTGGATACAGTATGGCACAGATGATGAGGAGAGACCAGGTTCAAATCCTATCTCTGCTTTTTAATATATGAGAGATTCTGGGTGAGTTGCCAGTCCCTGAAACTCTCTGGACCATAGTTTCCTCATCTGTAAAATGAGAGAAATGGTCTCAATGTCCAATGGACTGAAATCAGGAAGACCTAAGTTAAAATCAGGCCTCAGACACTTACTTGATCTGTGACCTTGGGCGAGTCACTTGCCCCATTTTTTCTGTTCCTTCATATGTAAAATGAGCTGAAGAAGCAAATGGCAAACCAATCCAGTATCTTTGCCAAGAAAATCAGAAATGGTGCTGTGAAGAGTGAAACATGACTCAAAATTTAAGGGTGTCAAATGGGATTCAATTCAAGAAGACCTGACTTTAAATGCTTTCTCAGATCCTTGCTAAATATGTGATCTGGGACATCACCATCTTTCTCTGCCTTGACTTCATCATCTATAAAACAAAGGGCTTGGAGGTCATAGTCTTCAAGATTCCTTTCACTTTTACAGCTGTAATTCTGTGATGCCGTGATAAATTCAATCTGATTCAATTCAATTCAATGGGCATTTATTAAGCACCTACTATGTGCAAGAAATTGGAAATACAGGAAATCACCCATTGCCTCAATGAACCTACATTCTGCTATCCATGCTTTCCAGATTTGGGTTTGGAAAGGACTTCAGAGGCCATCTAGTCTAACCTCATCATTTTATAGATGAGGAAATATAGAAGAGGAAATTGAAGAAATAATAAGATTATGTTATTCAAGTCTCCAAATCAGTAATCAGCAGGACTTTAAGAGGTTTATGAACTTTCTTTGTAAATTCCAGAGAAACACTGGTTACAGCAGCATCCTCATTATGCTTTCTTCCCTTCTTCCAGGATCTTAAAATATTCTAGACTCTCACTCCCTGTAAAGTGTCTTAGGCTTAGTTGAACAAATTAGGTTTTGAGATCTCTAGAAACTGTTATCTGGAAAGAAGAAGAGTTATAAAAAGGGAGAATAGAGGGAAAAACTCTCTTCTGAAGCCATCTCAGATTTTCTACCTTTCTTTGTGATTGTTCCCTTGCCATCTTTAGGCAGAAGCTATAGAATCATTAAGAACCATTGAAAATCTCAAGTTTGAAAAAGGTGAGATGGTCCAAGCCATAACTAAGAATCCCCTCTATAGCTTATTTTGTAAATATTCATTAAATCTTTGTTTGAAGAATTCCAGGGAGGGTGATCTCACAACCTACCTGTTGCTACTGTTGTCATTAATTCATTGTGTTGTGTCCACCTCTTGATGAGGCTATTTGGGGTTCTCTTGGCAAAGATATTGTAGTGCCATTTGGATACTGGCTTTGTAATTTCCTTCTCCAACTCTCTTTACAAATAAGGAAACTGAGGTAACCAGGATTAAGTGATATCTCCAGGGTCACTCAGGCATTAATAAGTGTCTTGAGGCTAGATTTGAACTCATGTAGATGAGTATTCTTGACTCCAGATTTGACTCTCTATTCACTGCATCACCTAGCTTGGCCCCCTTAGCTACCTGCCAATCTACCTGCTAGGGTGCTTCACTTACTTTGTGAACAGCTCTTATGGTTAGGAAGCTTCCTCCCCCTCCCCTCTTTACATCCAGTCCAAATCTCTTTCTTTTCAACTCCCTTTATTGTTCTTGAATCATTCCTCTAGGCTCTAGAAGGACTAGTTTTTCCTCTAAATGAATACAGCTTTCTTCTTATATATATATTTTTTCTATTCACACATACTTCTATGAGCACAAATTGTTTTGTTTCTCCTCAGCCCTCTTCCCAACGACATAGATTGCAAGCTACTTTAGGGCAGTAGCAGTTTATTTTCTGTCTTTACAAAGTCAGTGACTGACACAGTGTCTGATGTATATATAGTAGGTGCTTAATAATGCTTGCTGAATTTAATTGAACTGAATCATGGTTCCCACCCCTAGTCTTCTCCTGTCCAAGTAGACATCCTCAGTTTCTTCCAGTAATCATCCTATGACTTGATTAGTTGGCAAAGAGCCTTTTGTTTCCTCCCACCACTCTTATACCCTTCACACATGAATGATCACACATTATATTGTAGTATCATCACTTGTACCACATTTGTTCCTCATTTTCTAGTGTGGAAGTAAATAATAGCACAAATTACAGGCTGGCTTTAGATCAAAAGGCAGAAGAGAAAGTGACTGCAACAATTTGTGGGAATATGCTTGAAAAGAAGTTAAGTGATCTTATTGGTGTGAGGAAAATAGCCAAGCTTCTTGAGGGGACCATTATAATAGAAATGATTTCTGGAAGTGGGAGAGGGAGTATGGCAGTGTGCATATAGTGTCTATGAAATGACAGTCTTCTCCGCTATGTCTCCATTTACAAAATCTGTGACTCACTTGATTCAAAATTCCCTTTCCTGGCCACCACTGATATGTGTGTGTGCGTGTGTGTGTTTTCCCCCAGTTAGAAAAGTTGTTTCATTTTTTAAAGAAATTTTATTTTATTTTATTTATTTTAGGAATGAAATTCATTTTAGGAATTTCCCTAAATTACTTTAGAAAAAGAACCATTTTGCTTTTGAATTTTGATCCACTCTACTTAGCACAGTGCTTGGCATGTAGTAAAGATTTAATATATATCTCCTTCCCTCCCTCTCTCCCTCCCTCTCTCCCTTCCTTCCTTCCTTCCTTCCTCCCCTTTTCCTTCTTATTTCTTTTCTTTCCTTTATGCACTCTACAAGAACAAAAAAAAATGAGAAACCCTGACATTTCTCAAACAACATATTCTCTCAGCCATAACTTTACATTGCAAATGCTCCTCCTCATCACATGTAATGCATCCTTTCTTTTTTCCCCTAGACTAGAATTCTCTTTTTAATAGTATTTTTCCAATGACATGTAAAAACAATTTTTAACATTTTTTAAAATAAAATTTTGAGTTCTAATCCCCACCTCCCCCTTTCTCTTCCCGAAGGTGATAAACAATTTCACATAAGTTATTTGTGTTCAATCATGTAAAACATTTCCATATTTGTCTTGTTGTGAAAGAGGAAACAGAAAAAAAGGGGGAAAATACAAAAATTGTCAAATTAGCATGCTTTGATCTGCATTCAGACTCCATCACTTCTTTCTCCAGATATGGATAGCATTTTCCATCTTGGCTCTTTTGGAATTGTCTTAGATCATTGTAGTGTTGTGAAGAGCTAAGTCAATTATAGTTGATCATGTCACAATGTTGATGTTACTGTGTACAATGTTCTCCTGGTTCTGCCACTTCACTTTGCATCAGTTCATGTAATTCTTTGTAGGTTTTTCTGAAATCTGCCTGCTCATCATTTCTTTTTTTAAAATTAAAAAAAATAATATTTTTTCTATCTGTTCTTCTTTTATGTTTACTTTTAGTTTACAACATTCATCTCCACAAGATTTTGAGTTAAAAATGTTCTACCCATCTCTCGCCTACTCACCACCCCAAAACAGCGATCACACTTAATGCCTCCTCCCCCAATCTGATCTCTCCTATATCCTCTCTCATGCCCCCTCCAACTTTGTAGAAGGAGAAGATGGATCTCCATATTCCATTTCATTTACATCTAGTTTCCAAGTTGCATGTAAAATAATAATAATAATAATAAATAGTTTTTTTAAACATTTGACTTTAAAGCTTTGAATTTCAGATTCTTTCTCTTCTTCCCTCATCACCCACCCTTACTGGGAAGGTAAGCAATTCAATATAGGTTGTACATGTGTACTTATGTGAAACATTTCTGTAGTGGATATATTTTGAAAGACTGACTATATATCCCTCCATCCTATCCCATCCCCTACTTGTTCTATTTTCTACTTTGACTCTGACCCTTTTCAAAAGTGTGTGCTTCTAACTACCCTCCCCCTGAATTTTCCATCCCTTCTATCATCCACCACTCTTATCCCCTTCCCGCTTACTTTCCTGCAGAGTAAGATACTCACTTTAGTGTGAATGTTATTCCCTCTTTAAGCTGAATTCAATGAGAGTAAGGTTGGCCATTCCCTTTTGCCTTCCTGTACTTCCTCTCCATTGTAATAGTTTTCCCTTGCCTCTTTCATATGAGATAATTTACCTATTTTGTCTCTTCCCATCTTCTCTCATTACATTCCTCTCTCACCTCTTAATTTTATTTTTTAAATATCATCCCATCCTGCTCAACTGATCCTGTGCTCACTGTTTATGTATATCTGTACACATATACACACACACTCATACATGTATTCATATGCACCTGCACCCTCCTATATAGACATATATGTATGTGTACATATATGAATGTATACATATACATA
Organism: Pseudocheirus occidentalis; assembly: GCA_028646575.1. Lineage (NCBI taxonomy): Eukaryota > Metazoa > Chordata > Mammalia > Diprotodontia > Pseudocheiridae > Pseudocheirus > Pseudocheirus occidentalis. The sequence goes on from CM053595.1 coordinate 312,354,159, forward strand.
TATACATATACACATTTATATTCCCTTCAACTATCCTCATACTGAGAAAAGTTTCATAAGTTACAATTATCATTTTTCCATGTAGAAATGTAAATAGTTCAACATTGATAAGTTCCTTATGATTTCTTTTCCCTGTTTACCTTTTTATGCTTCTTTTGCTTCTTTTATTTGAATGTCAAATTTTCTATCCAATTTTGTTTTTTTCATCAACAACTCTTGAAAGTCCTCTGTATCACTGAATGACCATATTTCCCTTTGAAACATTATACTCAGCTTTTCTGGGTACATGAATCTTGGTTTTAATCCTAGCTCCTTTGACCTACAGAATAACATATTCTAATCTCTTCAATCCCTTAATGAAGAAGCTGCTAGATCTTGTGTTATCCTGATTGTGTTTCTACAATATTCAAATTGTTTCTTCGTGGCTGCTTGTAATATTTTCTCCTTTATCTGTGAAGTCCTGAACCTGGCTGTAATATTCCTAGGAGTTTTCCTTTTGGGATCTTTTTGAAGAGGTGATTGGTGAAGTCTTTACATTTCAATTTTGCCCTCTGATTCTAAAATATTAGGGCAATTTTCCTTGAAAATTTCTTGAAGGATGATTTCTAGTTTCTTTTTTTGATCATGGCCTTCAGGTAGTCCAATAATTTTTAAATTATCTCTCCTGGATCAATTTTCCAGATCAGTGGTTTTTCCAGTGAGATATTTCACATTGCCTTCTATTTTTTCATTTGTTTGTATATGTTTAATAGTATCTTGATTTTTTCATGAAGTCATTAGCTTCCATTTCCTGCAGTCTAATTCTGAAGGAATTATTCTCTTCAATGAGCTTTTGAAAGTCTTTTTCCATCTGGCAAATTTGGGTTTTTAAGCATTTTTCTCTTCATTGGTTTTTTGGGCCTCTTTTGCCATTTGAGTTAGTCTATTTTTAAGGTGTTATTTTCTTTAGTCGAGTTGTTCACACCCTTTTCATGATTTTCTTGCATCATTCTCATTTCTCTTCCCAATTTTTCCTCCACTCCTCTTACTTGATTTTCAAAATCCTTCTTGAGCACCTCCATGGCCTGTAACTGGTTCGTATTTTTCTTGGAAGCTTTTGATGAAAGAATTCTGACTTTGTCGTCTTCAGTCCATTCCATGCTTTGATCCTTTTTTCCCCAAAAAATAAATCTAAGGTTTGATTTCTGTGCTTGCTTTGCTTCCTTTGCTTGCCCATGTTGCCACTCAATCATTTGACTTTTGAACTTTTTGCCACAGTTGAACTCTGCTTCTAGAAAGGAGAGTTTTATTCCAAATCACTGGGGTTTTCACAGCTGCCAGATCTATTAGTTGGGTGCCCTCTCTACAGCCCTCACAACTTCTGGTGCACTGGTCACACATCTTAGACCTCCACCCAAGACAATGATCCAGATCCACGCAGGTTAAAGCAAGAATGATTACCCTCTGAATGGTCACTTGGTCCCCCTATGATCTACATGTCAGGAGCTCTGAAGCAGCCATGTGGAGGTGGCTGCATGGCTGCAGCACCTCCACCACTTCTCACCTTCTCACACCAGGGGCAGTGGTTGGACTGTGCTCCTGGTCTTCCTGTTCCCACAAAGTCCACACTGACCTTTTACTTTGTCTGTAGCATTTATGGTTTGATAATTCTGGAAACTACCACAGCTGCTGGTGATCCCCTCTACTGCAATCTGCTCTTGATGCTGCTGGTTGGATCCACCCTGGGGCTAAAACCATGGGCTCACATTGGGCTGGACTTGGCTCCTAGTGTGCTGTGATGGATCCTTCTGTCTGCCTGCTGGGCTGCCTTCAGTGGGAGATCTGTTTCTCTCGGTCACTTTGTGGGTTCTGTAGCTCTAAAATTTGTAGTAAAATTTGTAGAGTCATATTTTGTAGGTATTTTAGGTGGTTATGGGGGTGGCTTGTGAAGTTTTCCTGCTTCTATCTCTCTAATCCTTTCTAAGTTTTAAAAACTCTAGTTTTCCTCAAAGCTTAGCTCAAATGCCATTTCTACACAAGATCTCTCCTAATGTTCCCCCTTTTTCTAATGCTTCTTCTTTCAAATTATCTTCTATTGATTTATAATGACGTCAGTTGAATAAATCAAGCAAATTACTCTATGCCACCTAAAATACATGGCAAAAATGTTATTCCTTTGTGCCTTAGCGAGAGGGAATGTGTCTTAATTGAATTAAATTGATAAAGACATCCCAATTAAGTGTGAGAAATCCTTGATTAATTTCTTGTCTGATGAGTCATTAGATGAACTAGTCATACCATTGCCTAGGAAGGGTATTCTGGATTGACTGAGGAAATTTGGCTGCACACTAGGATTCTTCTAAAAAATCAATCTTCTGGTCCAAGGCAGATGAAGATTCTAGTGAGCAATGAATGTAGAAAACATCACAGCCAAAGCCCTGAAAAGGGTTTCTTTTAGTGAGGGGGAAGGAGAAGAATACTTTGGCATTGGTTTTGGTCTTCTCTTTTCTCTACCTGTATCATTGACTGAAAGAAGATGTAGTAAAATCCAGATGTCAGGAGCTGGCTCTTGATCTTCTGAAATAGTTGCCAGCTCTGTCTGTATCTGCAGCCAAGGGCAAGCTGGACACAGACTCAGAGAGAGCTCTATAAAGACATCAGGAAAGAAGTTAAATATTGACTAGGAGAAAATTTTAGAGCACTTGACAAAGGAGAGTTCGCCTACCATAAACAAATACCCATCACTTCTTTGCTACATGACGAAGTCGTCTACCACCAGATTATCCCACTATGGAAGTTGAGTTTCCATACAGGTTTGGTATTGTACCCAAGCTCCTTTGGGTACTCCTCACTCATTCACTTTCACCAATCACAAAATAACTCCTGTCTAGTACAATATATTTCCATTTAATTTTGTGCCTAGTTTACATCTTTGATTGATTCAATCAAGGTCCAAGAATTGTTCACACATGATTTATATCTTGGATTCATCAAAGAGGCTTCTGATCTGATAAAGTCATCATGCTTATAGAATTAATTAGGATTGAATGATTTAGGACAATGCTAGCATTTAAAATTAGGGGAATTGTTGACTAGAAGACTTCTGAAGCTCTTTGTTACTCTAAATCTATGACCTTATAGTCTTAGCAGTATGTCTGAGTCACTGAGTTTAAATTTCCTATCTATGTTCACATAGATGGTATGTGACAAACTTGGGCCCTAAAGAGGTCTCATGTCTTCCTCAAATGATGTATCTTACAATACTTAGCACAGTAGAGTTTAGCACAGTGTTTAATAAATGCTTGTTTTCTTCCCCTTCTCTACTTCCCTTCCCCCCCTCCCCACTTCAGGCGTAATTGTTATCTCCCAGGCAATCCTCCCTGGCACAAAGTAGTTGCCTGCTGGATTGAATCCCCTAATTCAATGGCCCTGGATTGAAATCCCTAAATCATGGGCTGCCTACTTTCTAGCTGGTCTGACAGACGCCATGGTCTCATAGTAGCGGTCTCTTGCAGTGAGGGTGATGCTTGATAATAGCACCTCTCCTACATATGATCCAAAGAAAACAAGCTCTTATTGCTCTCTGTGGCTCATACTGTTATCTTGGCTTGTAAGCAGCCAACTCAGAGCAGCTGTGAGTAAGAAATACAACCCCTTCTGAAGGGCAGCTCCTCCCACTGAAACCTCCAAATCCTGCCTTCTTGAAGACACTTGAGGAAATACTCACCTCCAGAATAGGATTTACAAGGAATGAAGAAAGAACAAAATCCACCAAACTTTCATTGATTTTTTGAAGACATGATTGAATGACTTTTGAGAAGATCCAGAAAGGAAGTGATATATATTTTCCTGGTGTTAACCACAGTCACCGGAGAGTCTCACAGTACTAATGATTCTATATTAACCTGGATTCAATTGTGAAAAGATAAGTGGTTCATGTTCAGAGAAAAATAATTGCCTCTCAAAGAAAGGCTCTGGGTACAAAACATGGCAAATCAAAACCCCCACTTCTTTATTTCCTTTATGTTTCTGCTATCACATCCTGGTTCATACTTAGGGAAATGTGTTTTGTTTTCCTCTGTAAAGGTAAGTGCATTATGTGGTAATGGTCTAAAGTTCTAGAAAAGGACCTGAATACGTGTAGTTGAATATAAGTCCAGAAGAGGGCTACGAAGCCTCCTTTACTCAGAGGAAGAATATTAATGCAAAATATAACTGGGCCTCTGTGGTCCAGTCTGTACCTACCTTCTCTCTATCTTCTTCCCTCCATGAACCCAGAGCTCAGTCAAACTACTGACTTTTCATTGCTATTTTCTCTGTCCCATAATATCTTCCTCCCTGCTCTTTACTTAGAATCTTGGGATCAAGATTTGGTAGTAGTATTAGCAGTAGTAACTAGCATTTATGTAATAACTGAAGGTTTGTAATGCCCTTTACATATAGGGTTCTTATGACAACCCCTAGGCTACAACTTAAATAGTAAGTGCTACTATTATCTCTGTTTTACAGATGAGAAAATAGCAATAGACAGTGAGAACTTAATTGATTTGCCTAGGTTTGCATTTGAGTTTTTGTAAATAATTGACAAAACCTTGCATTAGCTGGTATGTGTCCTGCCCTATTTGGGTTGCGTCAAAACCTAACACAATATTCTTACACTATGGGGCAGTGAATACAGTTATGCCTTCCAAATCATGAGCGTTAGGAGCTGGAAAATCCATGTAATTTTTTTTGGCTTTTCCTCCATACCAGAGGAGAATTCTGAATTATTATGGTATTAAAAGATAAAATATGTTGATATTATACAGTGTATCACACACACATATAATTTGTATTTCTGAATTTCTAAACTTTTTCTGTCATTTGCTGGTCTTTCATGTCTGCAGCTTCCATAAAATTGTCCCAAAATTAAATTTTTGGGAAAGTCATGATGTGGAAAGGATGACTCCATAATGCAAGGAATGAAGACCTGGATTTGGAGTCAGATGACCTAGATCTGAAGTTGGGCTCTGACTCTTAGGACCTTGTGACCTTGGTCTAGTCATTTACCTCCCCTGGGCTTCCATTTCCTTATCCGTATAGTGCAGAGCTTGGACTTGGATGACCACTAAGCTTACTTATAATGCTTAAGTTTGGCATCACATTTTCCAGTGGTGGCAGATTTCAATTCTAAGTGAGCCTTTTATTTATTTATTTATTTTTGCCTTTTACATTGTTTATGCCACTTCCTTTCTCACAAGCTCAGCTTCCTCATCTGTAAGGAGGGAATTGTATGAGAAGATCAATAAGGTCCACTTCAGCTCTCAATCTCTACTTCTATAGTTGTAGTCTTTCAGTGCTATTGGCTTTGGGAGCCAATTTAGGGCAGCCAGCCTCCTCTTGGGACAAACCCAGCTACATGAAAGATACAGATTGGAGATGCTGCTTGGGGCCTGAGGAAATTATAGTTTATGTCTTTACTGTGATTTTGAAATAATTTCATATTCATATATTAAATGGTGATTTAATTCTGATCTTCTGTGCACATTTTATTGACAATACATGTGATTTTCTGAGTTAGGAAAGTACCATATGTCTTAAATAGAAACCAGAGAGACTGATTACTATACTCTTGTAGTAGTCCAAAAGCTCTGTAGTCTCATTGTGCTGGTATTCTCTCCAGTAATACAATCATTCAATCAACAAGTGTTTGAGTGCCTGCTGTATGCTGGGAATTATGTTACATGGTGGAAATACAAAGACAGAGGTATAACAGTCCCTGTCCTCAAAAACTATGCAATGTATGGTGGGGGAAAGGGGAATGTGGCAACAGGGTCATGCCTAGGAATATAAAAAATGCATACAGAATAAATAATGACAGTTTTGGGAGAAAGAGCAGGCACTAAAAGCTTGGAAGAAGTTGGAAAATTCTCATATGGGACAGTTGATGGGGACTGAGACCTGAAAGAATTTTATAATGCACAGGTGAAAATGGAAAGAGGTCTAGGAATGGAAAATAACTTGGACAAAGACATGGAAAGCAAGAGATTTCAGTCTGGTCATGGTTGAGCATCCTGTGAAACTCTTGCCAATGCTCTCCATAGGTTTGCCAGAGGGGAATTAATGTTACAGGGTTGACTATCTTGATTCCATTTTATTTAAATTATTGAGATACCAATGGGGCAGGATAACTGTCCATCACTTCTCCATTACTCTCACCCACACTATTGATTTTGCTCAAAATTTTTAATGAATTTTTAATGATGATTCTTAATCCCTTGTTTTAAGTGTGTTATATACTGCTCACATCTATCACATACATGCTGGATAATTCCCAACTTCAGGCTATCATGGAATAGTTGAAGAAGGCTTTAACTCCATAACAATGCTGAAAGAATATTGGAAGGAACTGCACATGGTAAGCTACAGATATCTCAAAAAAAGTTGATTAAATTGTAATAAAATGGAAATTACTGGTTACTGACATGAGTCATTCCTGAAATAGCTTTCTACACAGACTAGAAAATTGCTAGACAAAATTACATTTAATAGAAAATTGGAAGAATGGAAAATGAGAGAAAAGATATGACATATAATAAATACGACCATCAACTGAATTATTTCAATAATTTATTGATTAAAAAAGAAAAGAAGAAATGGATGGAGAAAAGGTCATAGAAAGTACTTATAATGCTTCTATTCAACATTTTAACTGTTGCAAATCAATCATAATCATAAAGAAATAAAAAAAAATAGCAAAAATCTACTTACACTAGAAAATGCTCTAGATCTATCACAAAGCCTAGCACATTGTAGGTGGTTAATGGATGCTTGCCACTTTGTTTTTGTATCAAATGGAGATGCATGCAACTAAGGACAATGTTAACTCAGAATGCAAACTCATTCATACAGGCAAGCAGAAGATGATGGAGGAAGATGTCTAACATCATATAAAATAGGAAGAAATAATAGTAGGAAAAGGAAGCTTAGGGATGTTTGACATAAAAATCAAGTAAATAAAGTCATCCTAAGGCTGTTCAGGTGGGAAATTTGAAGGAAAACAAATAAACAGAAGTTAGAAAAGATTTGCAAAGATTTTTTATAACAAATTCTTTTCACCAAAGAGAGTGGAGGAGCTACACAATCTAATTTTAATATATAATTTCTGGTTATATTTCTTCAAAAGCTAGAGATAGTGGGGAAAACAACAATGACAACAGGATTAGCAATGAGAAAACAAACAAACAAACATCCGGACTAGTCAAAATATGCAAGTAAGATGTCCATAATGGAAGTAACATGATTCTGAACACTACATATTTAAACTAAATAGAATTATCTGGCTTTATGTTACTATCTTCTCAGCTAGACCTGTGAGGAGATCTCAATGTGAGTAAGTAAAGCAATTTTCACTAAAACACTGGAAAAGAACATTTTAGTTAATGCCACTTTTCTTCTTTCCACGACTATCTACTTTTCCCTTCTATCCCTGGGTCTAGGCAATTGATCTAGAATAAATTGGCAAATGCAGACATGGAACCCAATTCAGTCTTTAAGGATTGGTAAAAGAATATGATCTATTGGAAGCAGATAACCTGTAGTCCAGAAAACTTGGGTTCCAATTCCTCTTTTGTTGATTACTAGTTCCTTGGTCATAGTCATATTACTTTTTTCCCTCTGTGCCTTAGTACCTTCCTCTGTAAAATGGGAATAATCATAAATGTAGGTCATGATTTATAGGGTTGTTGTGAGGTTTAATTATTGATATCTTAAAATGTTTTATAAATGTCAGGTAATATTATTAGGAGTGCCAATCCAGGGCATAGATCAAATCCTTGGTAGTGTCTTCTCTGACCTACTCCAACATAGAAGCTTCAGAAGAGAGACACAGAAGGATCAAGAAGTTACTGATTCAGGGTCTTCTATATGTTCTGCCTATCTTAAATCATAATTCAATTAAATAAATGTCTACAGTATACAGAATATTGTGCTAGCTATGAAGATAACAAAATGAAGAAACATAGGGACCCTTTCATGAAGGAGCAAACAAAGTAGCCCTTCACTCCTCCCCATGTTACTATGATTACTGCTTGGTATATCGTATCAAAATCCCCTTTCTCTCTTTCTGAAGTTCTCTATTGCACCCATCTCTTCTTCCTCCCAGCTGTGTTTCTGACTCTCAGGACTTATCCACCATGATGCAGCTGCCTTCTCACCCTGGAGCTTCCCTTGACTATGCTGATCCCCTTCTTTCATTGGGGACCTCCCTTTGGGGTCCTCCATTTTGAGGACATGCCTAGGTCAACCTTGCTTCATTTGCTTTTTGGCTGCATTTATGATTTTCTGGAATTTATCCCAGTCCCTATGTCCATATTGTATGTATTGTATTTCATTAGAGTATAAGTTTCTTGAGGGAAGGGAATCTTTATTTTTTTTCTTGTAATAGCACCTGCATTCTGGGGTTGTTGTGAGGCTCAAATGAGATAAAACTGAAGCACTTAGCACAGTGCCAACACATAGTAAATGTTACATAATTCTTAGCTACCATTTTTGATATTATTTTTGTGTTTTTCTCTTAATAGAGTGCCTGGTGCAGAGTAAGTGCTTAATGAATACTTATTGTCCATCCTCTCATTCCATCATAGCCAGGAGGAGCTCAAGCCAAATCCTGTATGTCTAATTAATTTGAAGATTTTTTGGTCAAAAGACTTATAGACCCTTAGAAAATTGATGGGTGCGTAGAACAAGCAATATTTGAATAATATTTCCTTCTGTGGCTGCCCAGGAAGTACAGGTCAATGCCTGTTTAAAAATCTCCATTGGTCATAGTCATATTACTTTAGGTAAGCCCACCTAAGGTTGCCCCGATCAATTATTGTTCAGCTCTCACTACTGGGAAGTTTCTACCACATATTCAGTCAAATCTGGCATCTGTAGAGTTTCTTCCATTGCTCCTGACTCAGCTCTCATGCCAAGTAAAGCAAGATTCAAATGAGATAAGAGTTTATGATACTTCTTCCACATGGCAGTACTTCAAATACTTGAACACAACAGTGTTCCCCATCTCCCTCCAAAATATTCTCTACCATATGGTAAAAATCCCCAGTTCCTTCAAATGATCCTTATGTTCCATGGGCCCAAGACTTTTAAACCATCCTTTGGTCCAGTGGTTCTCAACCTTCCTAATGCCATGACCCTTTAATACACTTTCTCATGTTGTAGTGACCCCAAACCATAAAATTATTTTTGTTGCTACTGTTATGAATAGTAATGTAAATATCTGATATTCTAAATATATTTTCATTGTTACAAATTGAACAAAACCCACAGGTTTAGAACTGCTGCAAGTTTGACCATTCTCTTGCTCATCAATTGCTTAATAAATGTTTCTCTGTCTCTGTCTGTGTCTGTCTGTCTGTCTGTCTCTCTGTCTCTGCCTTTCTCTCTGTATCTCTCTTTCTGTCTCTGTCTGCCTCTGTCAAGTAATCAATCAATACACATTTATTCAGTGCCTACTATGTGCCAGGTACTGTACTAAATACTGGAGAAACAAAAAGAAGCAAAATATAGTCGCCTTCCTCAAGGAACCTGCAATCTAATGGAGAGACAAAACACAGACAAATATTTACCAAGCAAGCTATACATATAGAATGAATTGGAAACAATTAAAGGGGGAAAGGCACTGAATTAAGAGAGGTTAAAGAAAGATTCCTGTAGAAAATGGGGTTTTGGTTGAGTCTTAAAGGAATCCAGGTCAGTAGTCGAAGCAGAGGAGGAAGAGCACTCTAGGCATGGAGGACAGCTAGAGACAATGCATGGATCAGGGAGAGTTGAGTATATTTTTTATGGAGCAGGCAGGAGGCTGGAGTTGTTGCCTCAAAGAGTATTCTCTGGGAAGTAAGACATAAGAAGACAGGAAAGGTAATAGGGAGCTTTTGTTGTGAAAGGTTTTGAATGATAAGTCATTTTCTTTTTGCCCTTAGTGGTAATAGGTAAATAGTGTAGTTTATTGAGTGGGAGGTGACATGTTTAGAACATTAAAATCACTCCAGTGGATGAATGAGGAGAACTTGAGGCAGGCAGATCACCTATAGCTACTGTGAGGTTATGAGGACCTGCACTAGAGTGGTCCCATCATTTCCTTTTACTCCATATTTAAAAAGATTTGATAAGTTCTGCAGAATCAGAGGTAACATTCCTCTTCTTTTCTAACCAAACTAATTGATACTCATGTCATGCTTGGATGCTAATTGATACCATTTTAAAGATTGACATAAGCCACTCACTAAACTAACCAACATGAATAAACCAGTTATGAAAGGTCCCTCTTGAAAACTTGGCCAAATGTTGACAATGTTCTTTGCATGGGTCACCTGAATGTCTGGGGGGGGGGCGGGAAACAAGACTGTATTACTGAGGCCAACAGACCTTGAGGGTAGAAAAAAGTTTCCATGAATATTGAGTTCTTTTCCTATGGGAGAAAAAATTGTTCCTGATAGAAATCAGACTGTGTTAATTAAATGGATTATTTTCTTTTGGCCCATTTTTAAGACTAAAGATGAAGTTGAAACTGAAAGTCTGACTAGCAGATGAAAATCTAGGGGAAAAATTGTTTCTGTAGCATCCATTTTAATCTCTTCTCCATCTTCTTAGAAACCCAAATTTCAGCAAAACAGAGGTCTTAGAATCCAAAACTCTTGGTCCTTAGATTATCACAAGGCTTATAGTAAAGTATACCTCTGAATTATAGAGCCTATAGCTCAAACAACCATTGCTTCTAATACGGTATGTCCAGATAACCACTTTCCTTGGTACTGTTAATGTCTGATATCCTATTACTGTGTTTAAAGCTCTGCTTTAGTTTTGTGCTTTCTAATTCAGTGAGTGGGCAGATGAGGTAGAACACTGTGGAGTAGTTCTGCCATAAAAATAGGGCAAGACCCTATAGAGTAAAAGTTCTGAGTACCAATGAATGATAATGAGTCCAGGTTCATTTCTTAAGGATTAGATTCTCCTCCAAAATGACTGTTTCTGCTAGCAGAACTTTCAATATAATGAGCATGGCACCATTCTAGGGAATATAACCCTGAACACTTGCAGTAACTTTCTAATGGGTTTCCCAGCCTCCAGCTTCTCCCTCTCCAATTTGTTTTCCATACAGTTGATGAAGTAATTTTTTTAAATGGTTGTTTAAAGGGCTATAAAGCTGCGAATATCCTTTGATCAATAAATACCACTATTAGGTCTGTTGCCCAAAGAGATATAAAGAGAAACAAATCTACATGTACAAAAATATTTGCAGCAGCTTTTTATGGTGCCAAATAATTGGAAATTGAAGGTATGCCCATCAACTGGGGAATGGCTGAAGAAGTTGTGGCATATGAATGTAATGGAATACTATTGTGCTATAAGAAATCATGAGCGAGTGGATTTCAGAAAAAAAAACCCTAGAGTTATATGAACCAATGCTGAGTAAAATGAGAAGAACCAGAACATTGTATATAGTAACAGAAACTTTATTCAGTGACCAACTTTGATAGACTTAGCTCTTCTGAGAAATACAATGATCTAAGACAATTCCAAAAGACTCATGATAGAAAATGTTATCCACATCCAGAGAAAGAACTATGGGGTCTAAATACTGATTGAAACATACCATTTTCTCTCTTTTTTCTTCCTGGTGGTTTTTCCCTTTGGATCTAGTTGTTCTTTACAGCATGACTAATGTGGAAATATGATTAATATGATTGTGCATGTATAGCCTATATCAGATTGTTTGCATTCTTGGGGAGGGGGAAGAAGAGAAAAGGAGGGAGAAAAAAATTGAAACTCAAAATTCTATAAAAGTGAAAATTGAAAACTATCTTTATATGTAATTGGGAAAATACTATTAAGTGGGAAAAAATAAATTGGTGCCCTATAAACTTCAGTGACAGCCCTCTAGGATCAATATGTGCTTCCTCCTTTGATATTTGAAACTCTCCACCTTTCCCTAACTTGTGTTCCTGGACTTATTATGCACAATTCCTCTTTATATATTTGATGGTTCATCTTAACTGGCTCTCTTTTGTTTCTCATTCATAACACTCCATTTGCTTTCTCTTCATTCAGTGTTTCTCATGTCTGGAGTTTATTTACTTCTCATTTCCATTTCTTAGAATCCTTAATTTCCCTTACAACTAAAATCAAGCGCATTTTACATGATGAATTTCCAAAGGGAAAGAAGAAAGGAAGTAAACAAGGGAAGAAATATTTATTAAGTACCTAATATAGTCTGAGCACTCTGCTAAGCACTTTACAAAAATTGTCTAATTTGAGTCTCACAACAACCCTGAAAAACAGGTGCTTGGGGGGGAGCTAGGAGGCACAGTGAATAAAGTACCAGCCCTGAAATCAGGAGGAGCTGAGTTCAAATCCAGCCTTAGATGCTTGACACACTTACTAGCCATATGACTGGGCAAGTCACTTAACCCCGATTGCCCTCCAAAACAAGGAAAAAAAAAGACAGGTGCTTTTGTCATTACCATTTTATGATTGAAGAAACAGAGGCATTCAGAAATGATTTGCCTAGGGTTATAAAACTAGAGAGTATTTGAGGTTGAATTTGAACTTGGGTCTTCTTAAGTCCAGACTCAGCACTATCTGCTACAACATCTAAAAGATACACCTGATCTTTTCCTGATCCTCATATCTCCCAGTAGCTCACTTAAATTCCTTGTTTCTATTTTCTGCCCACTAGCTGAGTGCCCCATGCTGTCACTTAACTTCCAAGTATTATAGGCACCATTCTAATAATATGTCTCAGAGAATATATCTCATATCTCTTTTCTGTTCTAATATTCTAAAAATATTTGCATATCTATTTTCTGTTTTAACCTTGTATTGATAGAGGGTGTTTTCTTAACCAGGATTTCCTTATATCAATAAAAAGTATAGGTTAAATCCTCATCTAAATACACATACACAAACCATATATTTGTCTCTCCTGATGGTATGTAAGCTCTGGGACTATTTTGCCTTTGGCTTTATATTGTCAGAGTTTAGTACTGATTCCCACACATAATAGTTACTTAAAAAATCCTTTTTGACTGATTGATTGATTGGGACAGAGCAGAGCAGCCATGGTAGAATGAGTATTAATTATGAGAGTGATGAAAGGTTAGAAAGACTGGAGGATTGCGCATTTGTTGACTCTCAGAAAGACTGACCTTAATGGAGGTGCAGAAAGTCACACCTACACCATTTTTGCTGAATTGTTGTATATGTACCCTATGAAATGACTGATGAAACTAAGGAATGTGATGCACTAATCTCACATGTGTTCTTTATTGCCTTGAAATTTATTGTGCAATAACACTAGGTGATTACACAATACATCCCAAACTCAAGCCCTAAACAAAACTTATTACCTTTTCCTCAAACCCAGCCCAATTCTAAACCTCCCTATTTCTGCAAAAACACTACCATTCTTCTAGTCACACGTGTTCACAACAATGTTGCTGTCCTCAAATCCTCCCTGTCACAAACCCCTATATTCAATCTGTGGCAAATCTTACCAGTTTGAATTTTACCCAAACTCTTGACTCTCCCCTTCTTGTACTTGCCCTATTTCACACTTTTGCCATCTCACTTACAGACTATTGTAAATGCTTCCTATTTTCCCTTTCTTCCCCTTATGTCTTTGTTCTCCAATTTATCCCACAGAGACAATAAATACATTTCCCCAAAGCATTCACCTAACTACATCACTTCCCTATTCAATAAATTCCAGTGTTTCTCTATTGCCTACAGTTCTAACTATAATCTTCCTCATTTGAGTTTAGTGTTTTCATATCCTGTTCCCAGCTGACTTTTCTAGTTTCATTGAACATTACTTTTTCCTAAATTTTATGAGGTATTAACATGCCTTTCCACTTGCCCAAGGAGGGAAGAAGTGCCAAAGTCTTCATGGTGGAAATGGGTTGAATCCTTATCAGTATTATTAGGATTATAATTTTCTTTCCTCTTTCTAGACTGGGAAGTATAATGTTAATGGGATATAAGATCTTCCCTGCCTCACGTGGAGCCCATTAAGGGAAGCTGGCTTAGGGGAGACTGACATATAGGAAGGCTTTCACATCTTTTGTTAATTTCTAATTAGGCACTGAGTCACAAGGGTTGTGATGCCCTCTGGCTCGAAAAACTGTATTTATACTCTGAAGTTAGTTTTGCTTTCTGGCTTGCTCTTTGGAAGAGTTTTCTTGCTATTTGACCAGATGAAACTGTAGGTAGCAGTTAAGGAGCACCCCTCCCCCCTCTGACTTTGAAAAACCTAGATGTTTCTCTCTCTGGTAACTATGTATATATTGCCTTGATGAACAGTTGAATTTATCTGTTGATCTGTACTAATTTCTCAGACAGTTAGAAGTTCTGTCTGTTGGTCTTTATTTCTCTGCTTGTATTTTCTCTATTTTCTTTGTTTGGATTTTCTCTAAAGTTCAGGGTGTTGACTTTTCCCTGAATTAATGAATGTAATTTAAAAAATTATTGACCACTTAAACAGTTGTTTTTCCTAGCAAAGCAGATCTAAGAACCTGTGCTAGTGGCCATCCTATATATGCCACCGTGATTGTTAATATAAGAAGAGATCACATCACTTGGAAGGGGTGGGGATCTGAAGAAGTGAACAGCAGTTGCAATGAGGACATTATTCCATCTTTGGCACTCAAAAAGAAAAAGACATGAAAAAATGATGACCAGAAAGACACTGCACCGTTTTCACAGAAGCCAACGCTTTACAATTTGAGCCTCCACTCATAGAAAATACCTTTGTAATGAGGTAAATCCTCAATATTGAACAGAGCTAGAATGTTTCTCTCTAAGAAGTCAAGAAAGAAGTCAAGAAAGAACAGTTCAACATTTCTCTCTTTACCTCTCCATTTTCTTCCACACAATATTTTTAATCAGATGATCTTTTATTATTAATTTCCTCTTTGGGTTTTAAATTGTTCTTTATATTATCATATTTTGCTTTCTTATTATGTAAAGCTTCATGTAACCATGTACGATATACATTTCCAGTTACTGCCTTATTGGAGTAGAGAGGATTTTTAGGGCAAGAATAAAAGCTAATGTAAATGGATGTAAGATGGAATATGTGGTAGTGATACCAGCTTCTATTGAAGTTTTAGAGTATTTCTTTTCTAAATAGAGGGCAATTGCAATTATATTAATAACCAGTGTTAATGGTTAATTTGCTCGTAAACTCTCCAAATGACCAGAGGGGATAATTCATTTGGATGGAGATCATTGCATCACTATTGAAGGCCTTCAGAGAGTTGGATCTCAGTATTTTTTGGGAGTATTGCACAAGGAATTCTTTTGCCAGAAATTGTTGGGATTTTCCTGCATGTACTTTCCTTCTGTGAATGACTAGGGTGGATATGCAGAAATTTTGTCTTGATTTCAGGGAGAAAACATTTTAACAATTAGAGATGTCCCAAAGCACCTGGAGCACCTCACCCAGTTCAGGCTCTAATCTTCTCCTGTCTTGAATATTGTAATTGCCTCTTATTTGGTCTCCCTGCCTCAAGTCTCTCCCCATCCTTAATTCACAAGCAAAACATAATAATTCTCTAAGTTACAGATGTTTTGCAACCCCATTTCTTTATGATGGTATTCCTGATCTCTCTCAGTCTCCACTATCTTATTTGTAAAATAGACATTATGATGGAATCAACTTCCAAGGGTTGTTAAGAATAGGGTATGAACTTGCAATTTAACTGATACAGGGAAATTCTGGAGAAGGAAATTCCATCCATTAATATAGATTATTGTCTGCTCTGTTACCTAAGGTCATAGAGAGTTGCCTAGGCACTGAAAAAGTAAGTGAGTTGCCCAATCTTATTGAGAGGATAAAAAGAGAAAACAAACACAAAACACTTCGAAAATATTAAGAAAAGGGGCGGCTAGTTGGTGCAGTGAGTAGAGCACCATACCTGGAGTCAGGAGGACCTCAGTTCATATCTGGACTCAGACACTTAACATAAAAAAAAAAACCTAGCCATGTGACCTTGGGCAAGTCACTTAACCCCAATTGCCCTCCAAAAAAAAAACAAAAAAGAAAATATTAAGATAAATAAATATTCTTTGTTGGGATGATGATGATGATGATGATGATGATGATGATGGAGGTAGTGGTGGTGGCAGCAGTGGCGGCGATAGTGATGGTGATGTTGATGCTGCTGCCTCTATTCAAATATATTCTCAAATCATCTGCCTAGGTTAAATGTGGGAGAATTTTAACATCTTGAGGGTTGGCAAAGTCATTTCCAAAGGAAATCGGGAATACACATATGGAAGACATAAATTTAGCTCATTGATTTAATAGGAAACCATCTAGATTTTCACTCTTGCTGAATTTGATCCATGTCTTAGTTATTTGCATGAATAAATTCCAATTGGGTTCCATTTAAGGAAAAGAGAGCTGCATTAAGTCATTAGAACACTATCAAGATCTGAACTATGATTGAGTATTCCCTCATGGACTTCTTAGTAGTGCTAAACATGTCAAATTGTAAGCAGTGGCAAACACCACTGAGTGGTTACCATTATTTTTATTCTGGGGAACTATCAGTACCAATAACAAAATAACCAATGCATATCCAGTGACAGACCTCTGGTTAGAACATTCTCCAGTGCTGAGCTTCCCACAGTATCATTTACTTTTCAGTGGAGCCCCCAGTTTCCTTCCCAGGAACCAGGTCCTGAGGGACAGTGGTCTTTGTTGTTAAATCTGTTTTGACATTATTTCTCATAATAGGAAACAGATAAGAAAAGTCCCTGGACAACCATGAAGGGTATCTTGAATAGCTATTACTTCTGTAATTTCAGGTCTGTCTAATCTTAGGATGAAATTAAAATATAGCATAGAGCAATGAGGATTACTGTAAAGATCAAATGGGATCAATATTGGTAAAATGCTTTACAAATCCTAGAACACTATGTAAAGTTTATATTATCATCCTCGGGTTTCTTCTTCTCTCCCTCATGCTGCTCTTCTCCCTTTTTTCTCCTCTTCTTCCACTTTTCTCCTACTACTTCTTCTCTTCTTCTTTCTCCTCCTCCTCACGTGCCTATATGGATGTCAATACCACTGTCTTTGTTAATATTGTAAAACATATTTATTTATTCATTCAATAGATATTGTATGTACTGTTGGAGGCATATGGCTATCTTATGAGGAAGAAATACATAATTTAGATAGAACACACCTCCTTCCTTTATTGAGCTCACTATCTAGGAGAAGGTTATGGTACAAAATTATATAGTTCAAATACATAATGTTGATTGAGTGCCTAATAAAAGGGTAGAGACTGGAGCTGTGGTTTTATTGTTTTGGAGAAACACTTTATTATATATTCCCTCTGCCAATGCCGGTCACCAGTCTCTGCAAGTTAAAATTGAAGATACTTGTGTATTAGAAATGGAGTGAATTGTTCAGAGTCACACATTCACAGGGGAGACTTGAATGCAGGTTTTCCCTGGCTAAAATAGTGACTAAAAGAGGTGCAAAATAAATAGTTATATGGAGTCTAACTAGAAAGGGGGAAGGAGAAGCAATCTGGTGTAGTGGTGAAAGCATTCTGCTTTTAAATTCTATTTATGTAACTGTCTGACTATGATTGTAGGTACTTAATTACCCTAAGAATTAGTTTCTTCATCTAAAAATGGAGGGGTGCTAATAATATGCTAATGATAAAGCTAGGGAATCTTTGAATCATTTGGTTTAACACACTAATTTTATATATGAAAGAAACTGAAGGTCAGGGAGGAGAAAAAAATTGTTTAATGTTCCAGAGGTTTTAAATGACAAAGCTAGGATTTAATCTCAGGTACTTTGTACTAGACAGCTAGGTGGTACTGTGAATAGAGTGCCAGGACTGGAGTACAAGAAAGCTCATCTTCATGAGTTCAACTTCAGCCTGAGACACTTACCAACTATGTGACCCTGGGCAAGGCACTTTGACACTATTTGCCTCAGTTTTTCTTTCTGTAAAATGAGCTGGAGAAGAAAATGACAAACCTTCCAATATCTTTGCCAAGAAAACTCCAAATGGATCACAAAGAGTTGGACATGAGTAAAAATAACTGGACCTCTGTATTACTTAACTTATATAATTGTTCTAAATATGTAATGAAAGTGAGTGTGTTATAATGGAACACTTCAGTGTAGATACTGACTCAAACACTTGTATATGATGTTGGACAGGGCACTTCTGTTCTCAAACTCTTAGTTTTTGCATCCATAGAAAGGAAATTATTCTATTTACTGCATGACTTATGTTACAGGAGGTGGAAAAAGTGAATTACCACCATCAAGGTATGAATAATTGCAAATGGAGATGAACTTATAAAATGTTATAATTTCACATATCATCATGATGTAGAGAATTCAGAGAAGAATTTTTTTAGAGTAGTTGTAATTTAATTTAAGGAATAAATAACAATAATTATGTAACGAAATTGGAAAAAAATTTCCTTGAGAATCTGGAATTCCACTTCAAGGATGAATACAAATTCAACAGGTGAACAAGAGGATTCAGTGACATTCAAGGAACAGACAATAAGACAACAATGGCACGTTAGTCGAAGAGAAGCTGATACATCTGTAAGATAGACAACATCTGGAAACTAATGACAAGTGTTGTTATTATTATTGCTGTTTATTTATTTGTTCATTTGTTTTGATCTATATTGAGGAAAAGAGGTGAATCAAAGGAAAGAGGGAACAATTGCTCTGGGTGTCTAGGAAGATGAAAATTGACAATAGAGACAAGGAAAAGCTGTTTGGTTTTTACTTTCTCCTGTTTTCTCACCCAAGAAGAATAATCAGTAGAAAGGAAAGGACATAATTAAAATAACTAATAGAAAATCCATGCCCACTATAAATTAATCAATAATAGGAGAACATCTAGCTGATCTTGATGTTTACGGGATCAGATCAACATCAGTGTTCACTTATTTTTTTTTCTTTTCTTTTCTGTTCTTTTATTGACTTGTTTGTTTACTTTTAGGTTACAAGATTTAGTTCTAGAGTCATCTGAGTTTCAGGTTTTTCTCCCCTTCCTCTCCTCCCCCACCCCCGCCATGGTGGCATACAATCACGTATCAGATCTGCAAACTCTTTCACATTGTACAATAGTCTGGTTGTATAGGTATTATAGCCAATGGAGTGAACACTGAGAAAAGAAAAACAAAAGCCAAACATGGAAAAGAATGATAGCATGCATTGCTTCAGTCTCCTTTTAAACTCTGATCTTTCTGGGTCTTTCTCTGAATGTAGACATCATCTTCCATCCTGAGACTTCTATAGCTGTCTTTTAACTGTGTGGTGCTGAGAAGCGTCCAGTTTACCAGAATTTGTCATCACACATATGATGTATCTGTGACTGTGTACAAATTTTTCCTGGTTCTGCTCTTCTCATTCAGCATCAATTCATATAAGCCTCTCTAGGTAATTTTGAAGTCGATCTCCTTCCCATTTCTTATAGCGCAATAATATTCCATTATATTCATATACCATAACTTGTTCAGCCATTCCCCAATTGATGGGCATCCCTTAAATTTCCAGTTTTTTCCCACCACAAATAGAACTGCAATAAATACTTTTGTACATATAGGACCCTTTCCCACTTCTATGCTCTCTTTGGGATACAACCCCAAAAGTGGTGTTACTGGATCAAAGGGTATGCAATTATTTATAGCCCTTTGGGCATAGTTCCAGATTGCTCTCCAGAATGGTTGTATCAGTTCACAGCTCCACCAACAATGCATTAGAGTTCCAATTTTTCCACATCCTCTCCAGTACTTGTCGTTTT